>JAWWEE010000074.1:134716211-134829970 GCA_035221455.1 Xenops minutus | reverse complement strand
TAAATATCTAACTATTAAAATATTTTAAAACATGGGAAGCACTCCAATATTCCAAGTAACAGTCCCCAGATCTGGCAAGTGTCCTTCTCATTTTGCTGACAGCTCGATCCACTTGTGAAAATCCTGGTGTTCGCTGGACTCCCCTCCTACATATTCACACTTGTAAATTCAACCCAGTTGTTTTGCTTTGGGTTTTGGAGGGCAAGAACTGGGCGGGGAGGAAGTGTCAGTGTGTGTTTTCTTGTTTGTTTGGATTCTTTTGTTCAATTGGAGTTTGTGTATATATGTGTGTGTTTTGCGGTTTTGCTTTGTTTTTGCATCAAAAGGCTCAAAAGAAAGAAATCACTGAATAGATTTTTTTTTTTTCCTTCTATCAGCCATTGCCTCTCTCCTAAGCAGCTTATATTAGTAAAAGGAATAACCACTTATGTGTCTTTCAGTGACAAAAATGTAATTCTTGTCACGGGTTGTAAATGGCAATAACTGCCTAGTAGCTATCATCTCTTAGTTTAGTAATATATGGGTTATGGCTACTTTATTCAGCCAAATACTGTAAGTTAATGCTTCCATTTAAAATGCCCTGGTAATGGTTTGTAGCTAGAGAGACCTGAAGTTATGGTATGAATAGCTGAAAGCAGACAGGATATGTCAAAAGAGACTGGCAAAATTATAAATACTTTTAAAGTTCTAAATAAACAAATCGTCCTCTCAGCCATATCACCATAAAGGTATCTTATTTTAATTATATTGAAGATTGAAAGTTCTGATTTTAAACCCCATGCAACACAGTTTGGCCAAACAATTTTGACTTGTATCAATGCAAAGTCTTTTCACTTGCCCTAAATTTACATATGTAGAATGTAAAGTTGGCTTTGACTGGCTTGGGACATGGCATTTCAAAGAGCTCAAGATGATTTCGCTCCAAATTTGGAATCTCCTATGTCTCAGATTAATATTTTAATTTTGTATTTCAAATTTATATGCGTGAAAGCTATTCCTTGAATCTGAAAAATCTGATAGTATGTTTTTACTTGCAAAAAGGCCATTTTATATATGTATATGTATATGTATATTTAGAACTGTGTATACAACAAAGTAAATCAGGAATTGCAAAACTATATTTATGTGATATCCTAATATCATAAATTAAAATACTTTCCTGTTTCAGAAAAGGCTCTCTGACTTTCTCATGATTTTTTTTCTCTTTGGTTAATCCATTCTCTTTCATCAGTTTCCTTCAAGTCAACTATTGACTGAAATAGTACACGAGACAGACAAATATAATAGTACAAATCCTTGAAATTATTTCAAGTAAGACACTGTGCATGTAGCATGTATTTTATTATCCTCTAGAAGTTTTCCTGAAAAAATATGATCAAAACTATACAGGCTATGCTGTTTCTGTGTACCACACATTTAGGTGTGACACAAATAGAAATATATTACAATTTATCCTGTATCCACATACACAGTTGTATGATTTCATTCACAGTAGCAAATTATAGAATGAGGATATAACGAAGCCTGATCATAAAATAACTTATGCTTAATAATAGTTTGCTTCTTTATGCTCCTTTGGAACCAAAATTATGTGATTCCATTGACTGTATAAGGAGTGTAATCTCAATCAAGCTTTCCTTTCTTTGCATTTCCTTTGCTACCAATAAGTGAACAAAACTGCATGAGGCCAGGGCTTACTACGTTTTGTCTTCTACATACAAAGAATCAACACCCAAGCCAGCCACTTGCCTTGTGCAGATTTCTCCCTGAAAATTAGTCTCTACATTCATATCCTACATTGGTTATCCAGCAGTACTTTTTTGCAATCTTATATAGAACTACAAGCAAGCTGTTGTGTGACTGGCAAATTCATTATTTTAGGATTACATTAATTATTTAGATGAAATTGCGCAAAGGTGGCATGATGCATCTTTAAATCTATGTGGACTTCATCCTGACTCATTGAAATATCTTCTTACAATGAGTTTTGTATGGAGCAGAATAGTATATTTCGCTGTTTTTGCAGTGTCTTACTCAGTATTCAGTATAAAATGCAGAAGAGCATGGAATTGTCATTCAACCATATGAATGGGGAAGCCATTTCCAATGGTAAATAAATGAGATGCCATAGTTATTCTGCTCTCCATTTTCACTGTGGAAATTCTGGGTTTACAATAATGCTTCTTTGGAGATTTCCGTTCATCATTTTCACTATCAGTAGCTTCCTTTGTTTATCAGTCATGTGCTAAAATTTGTTACCTTAACAAAGATCAGAGTAATCACATTCAAGTATATGGACAGAATGTTAACAAATAATGAGACCAATTCTGTATCAATGCCAAATTGATCAATTATAGTAAAAAACAAAAACAAAGTGAAAAAGCAAAAATAAAACCTACCCAACTCCAAACCAACTAACCAAAAAAAAAAAAAAAAGAAAAAAAAAAGAAAAAGATAGTTAAAGCAAAAAAAATAACAAAAAATGACTAATTCAGGCAGATTAAACACCTTCTTACTTGATCAGTTGTCAGGAGCTCCAAATTTGGCCCTCTATTTAAAAAACTACCAAAATATTAATAGGGTTTTGAAACTGTGAAGTTATAATGTATATATACAATTTGTGATATTGAAATACAAAATAGAAAATTGAACTATTTAAATAGTAGCAATCTCCCCTTCTCTTCAGAAGGTTTCTGTTCATGGGCAAGGCAAGGCAAACCAGCAGTGTTCTCTGTTGTGCAACCATATCCTTATCAGCTGCAACAAAACAGTTGCACATTCTTCTGTAAAGAATCAAGTTAAACAGGCACATTTTCATTCAAATCATCTCAATGATCTTGTCAGTAGAAACGATGTTAAGAACTGAATGACCATTGGTAAGATTTTTCACTGCATGAATAGCCTGTGTTTGTGTGGTCCAAGATCCTTATAATTTCTTCTTTTTGGGAAGCTATTTTTATCTTACTGTATTCATATGCATACATAAAGAAATATGCCATCTGACATAGGGATGGATCTGGTATAAAAAGCTTTAAAACTCCAAAAGTTCCAAAAACCCCAAGCTCCAAAAATGTGATTTAAATGAAATTAAGATTTTCAAAACATTTCTTTCCAGCTGGAATGCATTGCCTACATGATTACATATTGTCACTGTATCCATTTCCTGCTGAGTTCCAGAAATTATCTGAAACCATATGTCAATTAATTTACTTGGGGCTGGGTTTCATACTCAGTGCCAAAGCTATGATCAAATGCTTAAGAAGTGATAGATGTTCTGAAGAGTTCATATTTATGGAAAAAGATAATTACTTATGGACTGGGAAAAAATAGCTCATAACGTTGTCCAATTAGACATGGTAAGATAAGTGTAATACTTTGTGTGGTTTTAACCACTAATATAAATTGACAACAACAAAAAATAATAAGAAAAAATAAAATTATGTTATCTCATTAAACCCTATCTCTTATCACTCTAAAACTAAAATGTGTCTGGTAGTAAGAGATATAACCTATTCTATCTGATAACCTATCCATAACCCTAACCGATCTGATTGTAAAATCAGATAAAGTCCCTTAAGAAAGAGCTGGATGCCCACTGTTCTCCCTCCCCAAAAATCATATGACAATTTACCAGGTTACAATGTAAACAGGATTTTTAAAACAAGTTCAGTTGACGCCTATGACTCTGCTATGGGCAAACCAGGGTCGAGCCAAAAAGGAAAGCTGGTCTGACTGTGTGGGCATGGGGTGTGTAGCTGCAAAGGGGCCTTGGTCCCGGCTCAGGTGGTGAAAGTGTGACTGCCTGAGTGGCTCCTGGGTGGTTGAACAAGGAAGTTTCCTTAACACAGAGACCTGCTTAGACAACCTAGAGAACCCTAGCTGTGCAAGATGTTAAACTTTTTATTGAAGGGGTGCCTTGTCCCAAATGAAATTCAGATTCTGTGCTTTATTCTTAATATTTTCTCATTTTAATCTTCAAACAATGACTTACAAACTTAGAATCTGTGAAGTCATGCAAAATCAACAAAGGGAGACTATGGTTAGAATTTGCTTAAGAATTATAATAACTATGCTCTTAAATCCCCATTAGATTTACAGCAGAAATAAATGCTAAAAATAGATTAAAAAAAAAAAAAATTGTGAACAGGTCTTCTGTTGGTAGAAGACAAGGAAAACACTGTAGGTATTTTATTCTATAGAAGGTTGGATTTGAGGTAGCAAATACCAGGCTGACCTCATTCTTAAACAGCATTAGAGGTGCAGGGAGACTGCAGTGTCCATATGGGTAATGGTATTACGTGGATTTTGAGACAGCTTGAATTTTGAAGGTGTGGTCTGTCAGGATTGGTTCAGGCTGGTGCAGGTTTAAAGACCAGCAATACTGGAAAGCCTTTATTTAAAGTGATAGGAGTTTGGAAGAACATGTTGTTTTAAATAAGTTAATCATATTTCTTTGACATGCTGTGTGTTATGAAGCGCTTGAAATTTGGAAGGCTTAGAGCTTCTGACCTGATTCTGTGTTTAGAAGAATCTTCCCTAATTCTTCAGGGTTGGGATTAGAACTCCTTACTGATATTGGACTTGGCATGCATCAGAACATTAAATTTAGAAATCACTGCTAACAACCAGAAATCCCAAGACATTTATTATATTGATGCCAGCATCAGCGTAGTCTATTACAACCTTGTCACACTTTTAATGCCATGTTTCAAAGTACCTTTCCTGCATGAAAATGGAGATGTCCTTTTAGAACATTTCAGTCACATATTAAATTATCTAGGCAGTAACTTATTATTTTTGAGGCAGGAATAATCAGTTTAGAATATTTAATTCTCTGATTTATGTCTTAAACATATTCTTGTGCCTTATGATTAAAAAGATGTGTGAAAATGTTTTTATACCCCACATAAAGGACATTTGTAGATAGATCTGTGTTTACACCTTTTCTGGGTTTAATGGCTTCTGTGACTCTGTGTGAGCATTTGCATAGTGTTGTACAGCTAGTAAATAGATGATTTAAGATACTTCCTCCTCTCAACTGCTCAATGGATAAATCCAAAGGAGTGGTGGGGAGGGGAGCTGAATTTTTTTCATGGCATGGCTGCAATGAAACTGCAAAACAAGATTCTGCCCCACTTCCTTCAAGCCATCTAGCAGGAACAGGGGAAAATAAGTAACTCTCCAGAGTAAGTATTATCTCTGCTGGTGCATTGGCATGGGTTTTCTGGAGGATTGGTGGTCTCATATTCAAAGTCTACATTAGAAAATACGTTATGTGGACATCTGAGATATTAAGTCTCACTTCAAAGTTGTTCTACTGTAGTTCAGAAGTGTATCTTCCAATTTAGTTTCATGCAAATGAAGACAATTAATCTGCTCCAAAACAGTCCAGATTGCCTGTTGTAAACCCAAGCACAATCTGGACTTTAATTTCACAAACACATTCAGCTCACAAGAGTGTAATAATTACATTGAAACACTTTCTGTCACTTTGACCATGTAGAAAGACATACAAAAATCTGTGTGTCTAATATGTTCAATAATCTCTCACTTATTGAACAGTTTGAAAATGAGACCCATTCATGCCCATCCTGTTGCTGGAGTTCTTGATCAAGAATTGCCTTTTTGAATTTTTAATCTAGCCCAAATGGTTTGGCTTTTTGCAGTGGGATTATTCTAAACCAGCAGTCCCCAGAGAAAAAATAAAATAGATTTCTGCATTTCTCTGCTTTCATTAGGAAAAAAACAAACAAACAAAAAAAAAACAAAACAAAAAAAAAACCTTTCAGTTGATCACACACAGGTTTATGTTACAGAGTCACTCTTGCATTGGTCACTCTGATAATAGATAAATTTTTAAGTTTGTCTACTTTCATATAAATGCATTTTAATAGAAATTTAATTGATTACATTTACAAATCATACCCCACTAGTTTTTCAAGACAATTTGACCATAAGTCTTTTCTAAACTCTGAGTTTCTAATTATTCTAATAGAATAAAATGTGATGTATTCTTTTCTTACTTCATCAATTTAATATGTCACAAAGAACTTTGGCACTTATAAGTGAACTTATGGGGAATTGTGATAGCCTGATCAATTCACGTTGCAGAAAGCTTTCCAGACTGCATTGCAGGTGTGATAGTAAAGACATCAGGGACTTTTTAATTCACAAACTTTTTGCTTACTTCACAGATTTTCTTGGGGAATGATGAAGACAATGATTGAGATGCCTGAATATATAATAGGAAAAAAACCCCACCACTTCCTGTACTGGAATATCCAGTTCATAAGTAAACAATATAGACACTTCAAAAAGAGATAAAAAGTAGACTGAAGGTAGATAATGGAAAGAAATATTTAAAAAATAAACAGAATAGAGAGGCAAACAGAGTTGAGAATGTAGAACAGAAACACAGATATCCTCTCTGAAGTAAAATAAATCCAAACAAATACTGTTTTTAACAGTATTAATGATGGGTTAGGGTCAGGCGCATGAAAAAAAAAAACAAAAACAAAAACAAAAAACCAAAAACAAACAGCAAACTAAGGAGTAGAGCAGACATGACAGAAAGCTATGATTAAGAAATTCAGTTTGAATATATGCCTAATATATGTTAGCTCTCAAGAGATGTGTAGATTCTATAATTATATATAGTACTGAGATTTTCCTTCTGCAGTGCTTTTCTTGTATCATCATTTTTAATTTTTTTCCCTCAAAAAAAGAGATATCTATATGTTTGAGGATTCTTATTTTGACAATTTGATTTATATTAAAAAAAAAATAAAAATCCACTTCCTTTTTGAGGCAAGGGTGTGACAAGCGAGTCAAAATAAAATTTAACAAATAACAGATTTATTCTTAAGATAGAGGTTACACATTTAATAGAAATTATTCATACAAGACTTTTCTCTCAATGTCAAAAATTAATGTGTGAGGATGATGTTTCTTTCTGTTCCAGCACATGAGAATTTTAAGTGTATCTTAACTAAATGTTTCTCCCTTGTGACACTGACTGTAGAGGGAATGTGGGAAACAAGCTTATTAATAAAACACCTAACTTTCACATGGCCAGTTAAATTAATCCCATTCTTAATTAAGTTGAATTTAGACACGTGTTTACAAAGAAAGATATGTGATTTCCAGAAATACTGTAAAGGAATAATTTATTTACATTTTCAAATCACTATAATTGTGGAACTGTTTTGATAACTTTTCCTTGCTTATTCTCTTAAAAAAATAATTAGACAAGAAGAAAATTAAGATAGAAATAATGATAATTTTTAGGAATTTTGTAACGGTCACTGATTTTCACAACAAACTATGGTAACACGTAAGAAAAATAAACAAACATGCATATATATATATGTATATATAAATGTCTACCACCATTTATATACATAAGCCTCTACCATTGTTTAAAATCAGTCAAAGTAAAATAAGAGCTGAAATTTTGTATCTAAATCTGTCAGTTACGTTCACTGCTCTGTAGAGATACGTATATATGTTGAAATGGAGGCGAGAAAGACAAAGCATTAGAGTTTTCACTCTGAATGAAAGCAAAAAAAAAATATTGCAGATTTCTTATACAGCTATAACTTGAACGCTTACAGCAAAATATGTGTCAAAACCTTATACATATTTGACTTGCCCAGTGTGCATGCATATCCAAAACTATTACCTATTTTTACCCTTCTACATCTCCAAAGGCTGTGGGACAAATTACACTAACTGCTCTAAGTTAGTAGATTTGTAGGTCTACAGGTTACTTTCACTAAGAACTCAGAACAGTTTTATTATCCTGATGATGATATTGAGGATAATGTCATGCAACTACATGAATAAGTAAATCACATATCATGTAGTAGCAATATTATGGAGAGATTTTACTCTCTTAAAGTAGCACTTTACAGAGAATAGAGAAGCAAAATTTCCCACAGATTTTAGGCAGATTTAAGCAAAATTATTATTAGTGTATTAATTAGAAATTAGAAAAATTAGAAAATTAGAATTAGTGTATTCAGTGCTTTTAAAATGGCATGTTTTATTCTTTCCCTTTCTTATGTTCTGTTAATTCAGAATAAATTATTTTTTATCAGCCTATTGAGAATTTCTGTATCACATTTTTTTTTGGTTCTAAAACAGTAGCTCACCTGGTCTGTTGGACTGGTTCATAAATCCTACAATTAGAATTCATACTTTTAATAGAGTCTTGAAAAATGCTGAACAAATTTTGAAAAAGCACGAGAATTAGACTTCTAGAAATTGTGTGCTTAAAAGCCTAAAATCCAGATGATGTGATTTATCTACTTCCACTGTGGGAGCAGAGAATATAATCTTTTGGTCTTATACTGCAAATTAAGCCTTAAAAGCAGTCTTTTGATTTTTAAATCAAGTCTGTGTGTATTGAATATGAATCTGCAAGGTTTAAAACACTCATTAAATAGTTTGGGTTGGAAAGGACCTCTGGAGACCACTAGTCCAACTGCCTGGTCACAAAAAAATCAAACAGATCAGACTGTGTTTGGCATTGAATATGTCCAAGGTTAAAGATACACAACAACTCTGTAAAAAAAATAATAATAATAAAAAAAAATAAACCACAAATCATGTTGTTTGACCACACTTGCAATGAAACAATGTTTTCTTTTATGCAGCTGATGTAGCTGGAGTTTTGCTTGTTGCTACTTCTGAATGCTGTTTGTGCTTTTGCTGCACGCATGCTTCCTAGAACAGGTTTTGTCTCCTCTATTCCTTTTCTGTAAAGATGCTTTCTAGTAAAATGTTTCTTGGGAATGATTTGTCCTGGATGCAGGATTCTGCATTTCCTTTTTTGAACTTTATGAAGTTTCTGTCAGGCAAAATTTTTTTCTCCATCCTACTGAGATCTCCCTAAATACCATCCCTGCACTAGAGCATATCAACTGATCCTGCGGTGTCTGTAAACATGCCAAGAATTTACTCTGCTCATTGTCCTCATCTGTAATGAATATTGAAGTCAACATCCACCCCTGAGGGATACTGCTGCTAATCAGCTCGTGCCTACGTTTTGAATCATGGACACACTTTGAGCCTGGCAGACCAGCCCTGTTTTACATCCATTTCCTACTTCACATATCCAATCCATGTTTCACCAATTTGGCTACAGAGCCAAAAAACAAGAAGTAGCAAGCATGCAAGATGGCAAATAAGGGATAGGTTATAAGCTTGGCCTATAGCTCTCATGTTATAATTTGCGTAAATATTACTAAGTAGTTAAAAATCCCAAACAGATTGTATCAGAAGCTCCAAAGAGATCTGTATGGCCCCTTAGCATCCTTTACAGCCATACACAATTGTTTTTGCAGAATGGTGCAATCTAGTAAGAACAGTATGATTTACAGGCAATAACAAGTTTTATAGCAACAGCTTTCTTGCATAGGCCCTCCAAGACTGATTACAGATTCTGGGTATCAGCCCCCATTCTTTTGAAATTGATACCAGCATGTTTTAGATAAAGCAGAGGAGTGTTTTTCTTGTTTATGGCAAAATTCAATGCATGCGGTATTGAAGTCAGCAGAACAGAGTTTCTCTCCAGTATGGACTCCTGACTGGCCAACACCAATCAAAAGATACAGTGTGTCCTGTGTTCTCAGCAGGGAGGGATACACACTAATATGTGACTGGTTTTACTACTTGCTTCAGTGTAGGTTTGCCTTAAGGATTTTTTCTTTTACTTCTGACCTGCATTAACCCTATGAATCTTTTTATATTTGATGGAATCTTTTTTTCCAGTATATCTTATTCTCTTGCATGCAGCATTTGTGAGATCTGCTAATACAGGGCAGTGAATTTAGTAATTTCATATTTTATTAATATTCTTTCCTAAATTGAAACCCAGCAGCATATTGAAAGATATAAACAGAAGTCATGATCATTGTGTCTAAAGTAGAAATAATAATAAAAAAAACCAAAAACCAAAAACCAACAACAACAAAAATAACACACCATGACAATACAAAACAGACAAAAAACCAAAACCAAACATTTGACAATATAAAAAAAAAATAAAAAAAATCATTATCTTTTGTTTGTTATCCAGTAGTTAACATTTAAAAGAAATATTTATTTAATCTTTGAGGACTAAGGAGGAAAATTTTCCCTTCTGTTCATACCTGCTTTTTTGTGAAGGTGTTTTTTTGGAGACTTTTCCCCCTGTAGTTGGTATTTCTTATGTGGAAAAAACAACCCCATAAAAAGTCCTATAACTTTATAGATCTTATTCTTTTATGTTTTATTAAGTATGTTTTGGAAAGAGATGTACTCGGGTTTGGGTTTTTTTTTTTAGAGAAATAACCTATGTAGACCAAGATTTGCTCTTCAAAAACATTGTAAATAAAAACCCCACACACATTTTTGAAAAATAGATTGCTGTCTGCTGCTATTACCTCCCCAGAAGGAGGGCATCTGAATTAAATCTCAATACTGCCACTTTGTGTTTATGTTGCACAGATTGCTGAGCTCAGTGGGACTAGTTCCACAGGCAAGTCTGACATTTGATATTTATTTGTTATACACATAACATGTTTCAGTTCTATAATGTAAGTAGGAAATAATATTTACTTAAATAAATATTTCTGTGCTTACTTTTTTACTTAAGCTTACATATTTTGGTGCATAATGTATTGAATAATATGTTGATCAGAACATGTTAAATTTGGGGGAAACTTCAATAAATTTCTCATACATCTCCTGTAGTCATTGTGGTTGTGTGTTTTAGCACTAGTCTGTACTTATGCATTATATATAGCTCTATATTCTCTCTGACTAAAACCATGTGTAGTTTTTGTGTAGGTGATTTCTTTAATATTATTGCAAAGGTCTAGCATTGTAAATAGGTCATGTGCAAGGGTATAGATATGAGTAATCAGTGAAATTCACTTCCAAGGTCACTCTTAAATGTTGCATCATACATATATTTATGAACCATAGAATAGTGGAGAATTAAAGATGTGTACAAGTATATGTTATCAGAAAACATGGAGTTCTTAATCTGTTTTTTCCACTATGTTTTTTTCCATTATTCATATTAAAAATCACCCTAAGTTAAAAGTGCTAAATGTCCAGAATACTAGGGAAATCTCTTACTTTCATTTTACGTATTGCAGTGCTTTACAGAATTAAAAAAAAAAAAAAGGCACTTTTGATAACTAAAGGAAGCAGCAAAAATTAATAGTATAAAACCAGCAGATTGTTGGAGGTTTTCTCAAAATTTTAGAAGTCATTAGGAAAATTTGCAGAGCCTCCTGATTATAAAAATGTAATGGGGCAAAAATGGATTGAAAAGCTGATTTTTGTCAAAAATTTATTTTTATTTTGTCCCTTTGCTGCTAGGTTCTGTAGCCACTGCCTGCCGTGATCCTGGAGTCCCCATGAACGGAACTAGAAATGGGGATGGAAGAGAACCTGGAGACACTGTCATTTTTCAGTGTGACCCTGGCTATGAACTTCAAGGAGATGAGAGAATAACCTGCATTCAGGTAGAAAATCGGTACTTCTGGCAGCCCAACCCACCAGTCTGTATAGGTATGCAGAACAAAAAACCAAAAAAAACCCAAAAAACCACAAACAAAAAAATCAAATAATGCTTTCCTAAAAGTAGAAATACTGATGTAATGAATCACACAGCTCTAGGAACTTTCTTTGAAGAACATACAAGTACTGCACATCTGAGAAATTATTTTGCATAAAACCCTGATGGACATAACCAAAAAACTTTCCTTTGTAGTTGTTAGGATAATAGTTCTCATTCTTTTCCTCTCAGGGACATATCATTTGCAATTTGATGATCTGTGACAGGGAAAACAAGAAATTCCATGTCAGTGACTACTGTCCCTGGTAGTCTAGTCTTGGACAAACATAGCAGGGAGGAACTGGCCAGAGATTGCAACAGCTAGGAGCACTGTGCATCTTTCAAACACTTTCTTTCCTCTAATAAACTTAACTTGACCTTAGCTGTTACAAATAAAATCTGCATTCTATTTTCATATGTTTGCATGCACACCACCTCCCCTGTTCAGGCATGTCTGCAGACAGGTGTTTGCAAACATATTAAAGTACTGACTTGGTGCCTTGACTACTCTACTTTAAGAGTCAAAGTGTTATCTTCTCTGTTCTTATTCTCCTTACTGTGTTTTCCTGTGTAGAATGAGCGTATGTGCTTGAGGATAAGAACTGTCTAGACTATTTGCTGGAAGACATCAGTAAAGAAATATTTTATTGTTCATATCTTATAATTCTTATATGTGAATATACGTATTTTATAATGATAACTGAACATCTGTAGGTGTCTAAGTGAAAAAGTAAAATGAATTCTAGGGCTCTAGCAAGAGGCTAGATATTGGTTTTAAGATATATTTTTCAATTGAAAAATAACTACTCTTTTATAAAACAATACTTGCACTTTTAATTGTTATCACTACCTGATGATATTATTAAATAGATTAAATATAAGTGCTCTCCTGATAGTCTGTCCTTAGCACATGTGTAAATATGCATACACTTGGTTTTTAACTATGTGCATCCATTTACCTAATACTGGTAATTTCCACATTTTATGCACAAACACCTACTTGTGTTTGTCACAAGAACGCTTCTTATGATGATGTGTTTGCCCAGACATCAAATATGAAGTTATCTTCTATTGATTTCCTATAATGATACATTCTTGGAGAATATGAACTGCTAATGGACTAAAGTAGAGTGCAAATCTTGCCATGGAGCCAAGAGATTTCAAAATTGTTTGTTGTAGTTCAGTATACCTTGAAGTTCATTGATTTTTTTTTTCCCACACTTGTAATATATTCATTAATATTCTTTCCATGCCTGTAAATCAAAGTGGTACAATACTTACTCTACATATACTTCAACATTATCAAGATTTATCAAAGTCTTAGAAAAAAAAAGAAACATAATTCTAATGGAAGAAAAAGAGGCAGGGGTAATTCCTGAGGTATATAGTTAATCTGTGTTCTAGATTTATTTTATGAGCTCTTTACACTCCAAAGTGCCTTTTCAAACCTCCTTATTATTAAAGCTCAAAACTAAGTAAATGTACTTGTTAAGTGTTCTTACCTGTGGGAATGCCTTGGTTGTTTTGATTCCCTTAGTCAGCCTGTAACACAATTTTAAGAATGTCTTCATTTCAAAGGAAGTTGCAATGGGAAAATTACAAAGAGCTAAATAATGAGTCATGTATTTGAATGAAAGATAATAATTAGAAACTCTTCTACACTGAAGATTCTGACAAACTATAAGTTTGAGGGTATGTCTGCCAAGAGACAGTCCTTTGGCTTATGCCTGTGTTGCAAAAAAATAACTAGATGTCTTCCATTCAAAAGATTTCCTGGATCCAGTCTTGTTTAGATACCAGAATCTTAAGTGATTGTATTTGCTTAGTTTTCTCTGTGATAGCGTTAAAAATACTGGCTTACAAAAAGCCATTTTTGGAATCAGATTAACTATACATTTAGGGGAAGTATAGACTGTCTCCCAGAAGTTTCAGACTTTCTTCAGCAATTCATAGGCAATTTCAATTTTTTTTTTTAATTTTTTTTATTTTTAACTGTGACTTGGTGTTGCTTGTTTCTATTCTTTGTTCTTGTTTGGTTGCTTTGTTCTGTTGTGTGTTCTGTCACCTTGCTTTAAACAAAGCAAGGTGTTGGTAAAAGACCTTGTAAACAGTTAATTTCTGTGGTACTTTCTTCAAAATGTGATCTTTATGACACTAATATAAAGGAAAATTTCATCAGTTACTTCATATTTAATTATGATTATTTAAATTTATCTTCAAAGTAGGTATATAGAAGAAATTTTTTACAATTAGGGTGGTGAACCAGGTTGCCCAGAGAGCTGTGTATTTCCCATTGCTGGAAACGTTGAAGGTCAGATTGGACAGAACTCTCCAAAACCAGATTTATTCAAAGATGTCTCTGCTCATTGCAGGGGGTTTTGACTAGATGGTATTTAAAGTTCTTTCTGACTCAAAACATTCTATGATTTTTTATTTAATATCTCGTATTATTTTTTTTTTTTCTGAACCATACAATGGTTTATTCAATGAATAAATAAACTAATGAATTCCAGAAAGCTGTGGAATATTTTCTTGCCTTCTAAAAAAATTATATAGGTCTTAAATATTAAACAACCCAAACTATACTTCCTCCCATAGAAAAAATGAAACATGGACACAGGCACAATGCTTTCTTAACACTGTGTATACACAGAGGTTTATAAAGACAGGCTGACATAATCTACATCTAGTTTTCACTGCATAACACATAAAAAATATATTTTTCATTGTGTATTGACATTTACCTTTATTTCTAGATGGGTTGTTATATTTGTTCAGTCTTACGTCTTACGTCCAATACTTGGTAGGTGTTCTTTAAACTCTGTTTTCAGAGCTGGTCTATTCTCAGGTAAAAAGAAGGTTATTGTACTTAATAATAATTTTCCATACATTGATTTCAGAAAATCATGGATTTTGAAGCACAGAGAAATTTAATTAAAGCACACAGAGAAAGAGAAAGTCTACGAACAACTGCTAACTTTACTAAGGTAGCAAAGTGGAAAAAGAAGCATCATCTAATAACATTTTTCATTAGATGATACTAACATTCTAAATTTACTATCTAATTTTAAAATAATTAAAATTAAAATAATCTGAAAAAGACTCTATCTGGAAAATATTCTACATAGAATCATAGAATGGTTTGGGTTGGACCATCTAGTTCCCGCCTTCCTACCGTGGACAGGGACACCTTCCATTCGACCAGATTGCTCAAAGCCCCATCCAGCCTGACCATGAACATTTCTAGGGATAGGGCATCTGCAACTTCTTTGGACAAGCTGTTCCAGTTGTCTCACCACCCTCAGAGTGAAGAATTGCTTCCTAAAATCTGATCTAAACCTACCTTTCTGTTTAAAACCCTTCTCCCTTGTCCTATCACTTCATCACCTTGTCAAAAGTCCATCTCCAGCTCTCTTATAGGACCCCTTTAGGCAATGGAAGGCTACTCTAAGATCTCCTGGAGCCTTCTCTTCTCCAGGTGGAATAGTCCCATCTCTCTCATCCTGTCTTCATAGGAGAGATGTTCCATCCCTCTCATCACCCCTACCCTGGACTCGCTGCAACAGGACAATGTCTTTCTTGTGCTGGAGGTCCCAGAGCTGGATGCAGTATTTCTTGTGACATTAGGAAATACTGTGTATATTTCCCACTAGGCTGAATAATCTGTACAGATCATCTTGAGTGCCATCATGCAGAACGTCCAGGACAGCCAAGGGATCAGGCTGTAAAGCCCCAGTCCTGAAGCCTGAAGCTTTACCGGGAGTTTTACTTTTATTTAAGACTTCAAGAGGTGCCACACAAACTCTCATAAAGCATTTTAGTTCAAGATACCTTGAATTGAATAAAGAGAAAAAGCTACGTGCTTATTCTCAAGAGATTTCTTTTAATTTAGTGAGAAGATAGTCCTGTGTAACATCTTTATTGATGATATGGATGAGGGGATCAACCACACCCTCAGTAAGTTCAAAGCTGTGCAGGAGTGCTGCTCTGTTGGAAGGTAGGAAGGCACTGCAGAGGGATCTGGACAGGCTGTATTGATGGACTGAGGCCAGTGGTATGAGATTCAATAAGATGGAATACTGAGTCCTGCACTTTGGTCACAACAATCCCATGCATCACTACAGGCTAGGGGAAGAGTGGCTGGAAAGCTACCTGGTGGAAAAGGACCCATGAATGCTGGTCAACAGCCAACTGAACATGAGTCAGCAGTGTGTCCAGGGGCCTGGAAGGCCAAGAACATCCTGGCTTATATCAGAAATAATGTGGCCAGCAGTATGGACACAGTGAGCGTCCCCCTGTACTGGGCACTGGTGAGGCTGCACCTTGAATCCTGTGTTTAGTTCCGGCCCCCCACTACAAGAAGGACACTGAAGTGCTGGAGCGTGTCCAGAGAAGGGCAGCAAAGCTAGTGAAGGATCTGGATAGCAAGCCTTATGAATATTAGCTGAGGAAGCTGGGATTTTGTAGCCTAGAGAAAAGGAAGCTCACGGAAGACCTTCTTGCTCTCTATAACTACCTGAAAAGACGTAGTGAGGTGGGTGCTCATTTTTTCTTCCAAGTAAAAAATGACAGGATTAGAGGAAAAAGCCTCAAGTTGCCCCAGGAGAGGTTTAGATTGGATATTATATATTGGAGAGATTTCTTCATGAACAGGGAAGTAGATGAGTCCTGATCCCTGGAGGTATTTAAAAGATGTGTAATTGTGACATTCTGGGACATGGTTTAGTGGTGGACTTGGCAGTGTTAGGTTTATGGTTGGCCTTGATCTATATGATTCTATAAGTGATTTAAATAACCTGAGTTCACAGAATCTGTGTTACAGAAGACCTGAGGGATCAATTACTTTCCCACAAGCTGCAGCTGATCGCTTAGGAGAATTAAAGTTTGCAAAATGATGTCTTTATAAATCTTATCTAGAATTTTTTAAATGCAATTTTAAGAAGTTTTTTTTTTTTTTTTTCAAAAAAAGACCTTTAGAAAACATGTTTATTGTCTTGTTGTTACATGAAAGTGCAGATAATGAATGCTGAAGAACAAAATTTCATGATACTTTCCTTCTTTTTACTATTTATATTTCTGGACCAAAACACCAAAACGTTTAGGAGCCTCAAAATCACATAGACAAATGTGGTTGTTTTATTTTGGTTGTGCTTGAAAGCTATTTGATTTATCTCTGAGTTTGAAGACTGAAATTACTTGATTTATTTTTTTTTAAATTTAATTTATATTATATCCATCTTGATCTGAATTACTAGTGAGTGTTTTCTGGTGAAAAGGCAGGTAATTACATTATCAGTGTAAGTAGATCATATTTCATAGTCTAAAAATCTTATTTTAGAATGTCTTTAACAAGAAGTAGAACATGGAAAACTTATCCAGTCAAGTTTTTTAAGTCTGTAGTCAGAGCATTTTTCAAGTTCACAGTATATTCAGAAAAACCTTGACATAGCGTTGTGCAAGCAAATAAAATGACACAGTTCAAAAGCAAGTGTTTCACTCAGTAGTATTAGTATTGGTCTAAAGAAAAATGTGATTCTATTTTGTTTGTTTCTATTAAATCTTTGTAAATACTTCGCTTGTATTTTGTTTAATTCTTGGAGGACATTAAATGTCAGTGAACAGATTGTTGTTAATTGCTTCTTTGTTTCTTATCTTTTTTCCTTAAATTCAATCTATTTTTATTCACAGCTCCCTGTGGAGGAAACTTGACTGGCTCATCAGGTTTTATACTTTCACCAAACTTCCCTCATCCTTATCCCCATAGCAGAGATTGTGACTGGACTATCACTGTAAATAATGATTATGTTATATCATTAGCATTTATCAGGTAATCTGCTACTTGGTCATAATTTTTAAAGTCATGTTTGTAACTTTGTCACTGCCAGTTGTTCAGAACTTTGTAGAGTAACACATGTATACTTAATATGACTATCAAAAACATTAGTAATTTTTCTCTTTGTTAACAGTCAAAACAAGTACATCAGAGTACTCAATGCCCATACAGGTGGAGCTTGGGAACTCATTGCTCCTGTTTTCTTCAAAAGCATTCTGTTCACATTAGCTAGTGTTGAGGAGGATGGTGCTTAATTTACTAAGATTCATTTCCTGAGGAGGCAGCATGGAGTAACTCCCTGAACTGTCTGCAACCCAGGATGATCTTTAGTGATGAAACCTATTGGTTCATCATATTTTGTATGAGACACATGCTATATAAGCAAAATTTCAAATGTTGTCTTTAAAATTGGTTTTATTAACCCATATAATTTCAGGATACTTCAACAAGATACTTTCTGATGTTCTGGTTATTAGATGGAATTTTTCTAGAATTTTCTTTCGTCACAGTAGAAGATTAAATGACTGTAATAGAATACACAGAGGATTTTTGCTTTATACTTTATATATGCTTTATATATATTGTATGTAACACATGATGGGAATTAATCTTTTGTGCAAAATATACATCCCAACTTGGGCGTATGTCACAGAAAAGGCAAAAATGGTACTTGTGATGCCCTGTGAAAAATTAAGTTCTTATGCTGGGTGTTCTATAATAGTGTCTCCATTGTTCTGATCAGTGCTAATGTGATAACTTCTTTAGTGAGGTAGGTCATACAGTTTTCTGTTCTTGGTGCTCAGTGATATAGCATGATTTTTGCAGAGTTCATTCTAGGAAAATTAATTTACATAATTAGCAATTTAATGTTGCTGATTTCAGAATGTAAGTAGCTAACTTTCTATAGTACAGCAGGACTATTTTGTTTATTTGGCTAAATATCATGAACTAAAGACATTTAAGAATATTCTACTATTAATATTGTATATTAGATATAAGAGATCCCCTGTCTCAGAAGAAAACATCTTTTTATTTAAACTGATTATAGAAAAATGCTTCTTGCTCTCAGAGTTATAGGAAGATCATCACATGGCTGAGTGAAAGTGCTTCAGTCTGACTGGAAGCTGTGTATACTCTACTCTGCAACTGACTGTGTTATATCATAAAGCATTTCTTCACAGGGTTCCAATAGATCTTCACTGTTTTACTTTTCTAAAGTTTTGGAAATATGGGGGTTTTTTTCTGTTTAAAAATTCATTGTTTTTTTTTTTTCCTGGTTAGCAACAAAATATTTTTTTTTAAGGGGAGAACCAAAAAAGATAGTATTTCTCTGTTTTCTAATAAATCACTTCTACAAACCATTTTTTTCTGACAGTGGAGGGTTTGTTTTCCTTTTATATAAACAACAATAGTAAACTTCATATTGAAGTTAATAAGAGTGAAAATGTTAAACGAAGTGTATTCTCTCTAACATCTCTCTCTTTTTTTTTTTTTTTTTCCCCAGCTTCAGTATAGAACCAAATTATGATTTTCTTTATATCTATGATGGGTCAGACAGTAATAGCCCTCTGATTGGAAGCTTTCAAGATAGCAAGCTGCCAGAGAGGATAGAAAGCAGTTCAAATACCATGCATCTGGCTTTTCGGAGTGATGGCTCTGTTAGTTTTACTGGATTCCATCTAGAGTACAAAGGTAAGTAAAATTATTTTTCTTATCTTTTAAAAACATTTAATGCATGAGTCCAAATTTTAATCTGTTTTAATTTCTCATAGTTTTCTGCTTGATTTTCATTTTGCCTCAGAGTATGATAATGTGTATAATCTATTGATACAAATACATATAAGCTTGATAACTTAAGATAAAGCTTCTAGTATGATACCATACACCTTATACATGATAATGTTGAATACATGATTCCTTCCAGTATGTAAAGAAAGCAGGGAAGGTCTAGTAATAGGACAAGGGAGAATGACCTCAAGCTGAAGAGGGGTAAGTTTAGATTATATTAGGAAGAAATTCTTTACTGTGAGGGTGGTGAGAAACAGGTCTCCCAGAGAAGTTGTGGGCTTCCCATCCATGGAGGTGTTCAAGACCAGATTGGATGAGGGCACTAAGTAACCTGGTCTAGTGGAAGGTTTCTTGCTTGTGGCAGGGGCCACAAAACTAGATGATATTTAAGGTCCTTTCCAACCCAAACTATTCTATGAGTCTATGACTCTATGAAAAAAAAAATGAGACAGTAATTTACAGGTTTCAAAAATAATGATGCCGTATCACAACCTAACAGCATATGTGTTTTATCCAGAATTTAATATTTATTTATTTATTTATAGAGTAGGTCGTTGTGGAGGTTTGGGTTGACTCCCTGCCAAACCCAACTGCCGGCCACACAGATTCCCCCTGTCCCGAGAGAGAAGGGAAAAAAAATGTACCAAAAAGACAATTTTAGTAAAAGTGTATATATATATATATTCACATATATTACGATTATATACAATCAAACACTATGAATCTACAGAACAAATCCCAAAGCAACCCCAAAAGGAAGAAGGGGAAAAAGGGAAAGGGGAGTGGGACAAAAATGGGCAAAAATAAACAAAACAGATACACACACTCATAAATTCAGGGAAAAGCTCAATAAGTAACTAATAAAATCAATTCTCACCAAACTCCCCTTAAGAGAAAGCAGGTCCTTTGTCTCCACACATCTGGGACACCAGTTTCTCTGATAGGCCTCAGCTCATAATGATAAGAGCTAGGCTGACACAGAGAGACCTGATGTCTTCCAAGCACACGAAAGGAAGAGAGAGAGCAACTTTCCTCCTGTCTTTATATACACCTGATTATGTTAAGGAATGGTGTGGAATATTTACTTAGTTATGACATTGTTACCAAGGAAGTCCTAAACCAAAATCAAGAAAACTAAACCACCACAGTTGTGTTGATTTATGTGCATTTAGGAACCTGTAAGCCTAAATGATGTGCTAGAATCTAGGAGTCCAATATTGGAAATGAAAAAATATTTTGGCTAGACCTTTGTATGATAGACCATAGTAGAGCTGTCTACCTATCTCAGACAGATCTGTCTGAGGTCATAACACAGTAAAAAAGAAAATATAGATTTGCAAATATATAATCAGTAGTAACTTTCATAACTGCCTCCACATGGCTGAAGAAACAGAAATAGTTGCTATTAACCGAATATGAAAATATTCAATAATGTGTAAAGAGAACCAAAGGGAAAATACAAATGTCACTGGTATAGACTTCCTTGATCTTATTTTCTTCTCCGTTTATTCTGAAATCAATCTCTAAATGCAAAGGTATAGAAGGGAAAGACTTACATATTTGTTGCTTTGGCAAATCCATGGAGTCTCCTTATACTTTCCTGAAGTCATTGTATTCCACAGATGTAAACGTTGTCTCTACAGTATAAGCAAGTCCTTAAAAGTTAAAAATAGGTCTCCAACATGTTGATAGTGAGCTTTGATGCATGTAGTGTTCCAGTTCACTTAAATATATTTATTCTTCTCAATTAAATTGAAGAATGATAAATGCAGATGGAAGTGCTATAGGAAGCAATTCAGTGTTGCAGAACTTCTGAAAAAGAAAGTAATTGATTTTTCAAAGAGGCCAATCCTTCTCTTCTGTGTTGTTGAAAAAGGTCTTGTCTCATGGAATTGAAGGGGTTCTTCCATCTACCAGTCCAAGTGTGAAAGATATTCAATTGGGACACATACTCTTCACCTTCTTGGTCTGGGTTTAAACAAAGATGTACTTCAGAATCAAGACAGAATACTATTTCTAACGTTTCTGGTAGCCCATGTGTGCCACTAAGACCTTTTATTTCTTGCTGTACTTCAAGGAGTCATGATGGCAGAGAAGTGCTGTTTGTATAGGGACTGAAAATATAAGTAATGGGAGGTTGTAGGTATGTGTTTGTGTGTGGATAAGTGAGGGCAAGTTGGAGAATGGAATCAACCTAATCCTAATTTTCCCTGTTCACTTGGTAGGGTTATGTCTCCTACCGTTCTCAGAGTAACTGGAGTATGCATTTCAACCACTTCCTTAAAAAAAGAAAAAAGAAAAAGAAAAAAAAAAAAAAAAAAGAAGGAATTATTTCAATTCATGTAAAAACTTCAAATACTATGGAATTTGGGCAGTTTAAAATCCCTTAAGCAGATGAGCAGCTTATTTACTGAATTATTATATTTTTTTTCTGGGACTATCTGATAAATATTCCTCTGCACTGCTTAACTTAATTTAGATTAAGTCACTACAAGAAAGACATTGAGGAACATGTCCAGAGAAGTACAAGAAAGCTGGTGAGGGGTCAGGAGTACAAGTCTAATGAGGAGTGGCTGAGGGAGTTCAGATTGTTTAGAGTGGAGAAAAGGAGGGAGACCTTACACTTTCTACAGCTATCTGAGGGAAGGATGTAGCAATGCAAAGGATCAGCTTCTTCTCCCAAGTAACAAATGGTAAAACAGGAGGAAATAGCATCAAATTGCACCAGAGGAGGTTTAGATTGAATCTTAGGAAAATTGTTTCACAGGAGGTGTTGTCAATCATTGGAACAGCCTGCCAGGAGAGTAGTAGAGTCACTATCCATCAAAGCATTTAAAAGGCATATAAATGTGGTACTTAGGGACATGGTTTAGTGTGGATTTGTAAGCTCTAGGTTTACAGTTGGGCTCAGTGATCTTAGAGGTCTTTTCCAAGCTAAATGATTCTTTTCTATTATTCTATAATGACATGTGTGGAAAATCAGCTTGATTGCTGAGCTGAGATTCTTGGCTAGTATTAGTCTGGATTAAAAATGCTGACTGTATCCTCTTTGTTCACAACCTGTATGATGAGTATTAGCAAATTTTTGGGCAACACTAGTTTGGAGAGAAAAGTCAGTGCTACTCAAAGGGATCTTATGATCAGGGTGACAGGAGCCATTAATAAAGTGTTCTTGTTTGGGCTGAGTTAGAATTAGTTTTCTTCCTAGCAGCTGGTATAGTGATGTATTTTGGATTAGGGGTGAGAATAATGTGGATAATATACTGATGTTTTGTTTACTGCTGACTAGTACTTACACTAAGTCGAGGACTTCTCAGCTTCTCGTGCTACTTTGCCACTGAGGAGTCTGGGGAAGCCCAAGGATTTGGGAGGGGACACAGCTAGAACAGCTGACCCCAACTGTCCAAAGGGACATTTCATACCATATGGTGTCATGCTAAGCATGCAGACTAAAGGGAAATCTGGCCTGGGGGTCACTATTTAGGATATGGCAGGACATCAGTTGGTTGGTGGTGAGTAGTTTGTTTTTAATTTACATAACTTGATTTTCTGGGGGTTTATGTCTCCCTTCTTTTTTCTTTCATTATCTTTCCACTACTATTATAATTTCCATTGTTTGTTTTTTTTTTTTTTTTCTGTTAGGGGTTGAGTTGACTGCAGGTCTGACCAGAGCATGTTAAAACAAATTTGTCTTAAGCAGAAAATTAATAGTTTTTGGTCACAATGTTGATTTATTCATAGTTGTTGTACTTGTTCTGAAGTGTTGTGTTATATAAAAACTTACTTTCTCCATGTGTTCATTTTTTGTTGCCTCTGGGGGCTGGATTAAGGATATCACTGTGTAACACTGGCTTGCGATATGATAAAATATTTACTGTTTGTGAAACTAATCTGATATTTTTACTCAGCATTGCTGTAATCTCTGTCCCTCGGAAACAGTTTCTTGAAAACTATTAACAATCACATCCTTTAACATTTCTTCTCAGAGAGCCAATCTGAGGGGCAGATAAGGTGGAAAACTTCCTCCACTTTTTCACCTGTCCTTTCTCCTTCACTTTCCTCTTCTTCTACAGCCTAGTATCAGCAACTCTTAAGAATTTTGAATAACCTTGAGCTGTTCAAACCAGCATATTTATATTGCTATGCCTCCTCATCACATCTCAGGTTTTTGATTAAGGTTAAACAATTATTTAGGGATACCACCCAAAGATCTGCCCTGAGGCTGGATAGTTATGAGTGGCAGGATGCATGTATGGTCAAGTTCCAAGGACAGCGGCCACCTCCAATGTTTTGGTACTTCATCCCTGAACAAGTGCAGAATCCTGAAAAACTAGTAAAATATTTGGGAAAAGTATATTGTCACACTGGTAATTCCAGAAAGATACAATAATTACAATGTGCTGGGACCTGGCCCAGGCCTACCAAGCCCTATCCTCATAATTCCCTATCCTCAAGGGGAACAGGTCTCTGGAGCTAATGACAAAACAACAGGCACTGTGGCTACTCTAGTTTTCAAGATAAGCCTTGCAACTGAACAAGGTGAACAACTGGTAGAGGCATCAGTCATCTCTACACACAAAGAGTATTGGATGCAAAAGTCACTTATTTGGTAAGAAAGAAAAGCAGAAAGAAGTGGATGAAGAGGGCTACTCTGAAGCAGGACCATCACAAGAAGAGGAGGAGGAAGAAGCAGAACATATAAACAAGCCAAATGACAACCTGGTCAGCAAATTGTCACTTTGGCTGCTCCAATGCTGGGTTAACAGGGCCAGTAGCCTGGAATTAGAGGGGAAGGAAGCCAAGCAGCTAGGATTCCTTTCCAGGGAAGGGGGCATTGACAAAGTGATTAGAAAAGGGGCACAATCCCTCAGCCTGTGAAAGTGACTCCTGTCACTTTCAGGCATGAGGAAGTTATCTCTTCAAGGAAGATGTTATATGCCATTCAGGAAAACAGACCACCATGAAGAAGGGTATCCAGTACCCGAGGGAATTAGCCATGCTGCAGGGGACTTAGAATGACCTGGATAATGAACATCCAAAGATACAGATGAAGTCCAGTACACACAACCCATGCGGTGTAACTTTTTACAGAGCACACCATATGCCAACTTGTTGGCAGTAGAGACCTGGAAAGACAGGGAGGGACAAACAGTGGACAACCTGGACATGGAGAGAACATGAGAAAGTGGGATGGAATACCTCAACCCTAGAGATGCAGGTGTGTGAGTAGCAAGAAAAAAATCACAAAAGGGGATTCTTCCAGAAAAAAGGCTGCAGGATGGGGAAGAGAATCAGAAGAGTAAGTGAGAAAACTTGTGTGTTGAGATAAAGACAGTTTAATATCCACACAAGCAGAGCAAAATAAGGAATTTATTCACTTCCCATGGGGCAGGCAGGTGTTCAGTCATCCCCAGGAAAGTAGGGTGTTGGAGAACGGTCTTGTGAAGAATGGAAGAAACAGCATGGAACAGTTTGTTGAGATCTGGAGATGAAGAGGGAGACCATCAAGTTGTGAGCTATCTGAGCATGAAAAGAAATACATAGACACTGTTTTAATGGCTCCCAACGCTTTTACATGTTCTCTCAGCTTTCTGTGTTCATTGTTATATACATATGCACATATATTATATTGTTCAGAATAGTTCCCCAGTTCTCCCTTGTGTTCACCCCGTTTTCCCATTGGTCGAGATCTGCTGCAGTGCAGTCTCAACCATCTATGGTTATATCCTCCCCGGTTTTCCCTATACAGTTCTTGCCCTTCCTTCTCTTACCATACATGTGAGAGGATTTACATGCTCCTCCCAATCTCCACCCAGGTTCTGGAACCTTCCTGCAACCCCTTACATAAGCTTGAATCTCATTTGAATAAACTGCCATTCTGCCTGCCATTCTGCCTCACTGCCTCTCAGGGTGTGCCATGCGCCCCCTCTCCCCTTCAAAGCCATGTTAGTAGGGCTAGATGATGTGTAATGGCAACTTGGAAAGACAAATGCCATAACTTCAAATGTACCCCCTCTTTCTTCTTCTTCCCCCAAATTTATATGCTGGACATGACATCATATGGTATGGAACCCATACCAAGTGCGTCATGCCATGTAATCCAAGTTTGATCATTTTGTTATTTTGTTTTGGGTCAGCTTTGGGTAATTTTGGGCTTGCTTCAACTACCTATTGAGGGAGTATTGAAAAGACAGAGCCAAAGTCTTCTGAGGTACAGACAATGATGAGAAATTTCAATTACATATTAAGAAAAGATTAATCACTCTGAAGTTAGTCAAATATTGGAACTGCTTGCCCTGAGAGATGTTGTCATCTAAATATTTTGAAATAATAACTGGACTATATTGAGGGCTAAGTAACCTAATCAAATTGGTCCTGATTTTATTGGGAATTGTACTATGTCTCTTTCAACCTAAATTGTTCTGATTTGATGAACTTTTTTATACAAATTGTAATGGATGCAGTTGTGTCCTACATGTACACTAATCTTATTTTAAGTGACATTAGTACTCAAGTTATGCATCACTGGTGGGTCATATTTTTCAGTTCCAAATCTCAGACTGACTCGTATCCCAGGTCTAGTCTGTAACCATGTTTCTAGTTGGGTTTTGTTCTTCCCATTCCTTCTCCCTGTTTTCATTTCTGTTTTATAAGGGAGGAATAACTTATTAGTTCTAATAAATGCTCTGGAGAATCATTACGCAATGTTTGCTGTAGTTAGGTATGTCTGTAATATTATCTCTCAGAAGCTTATTATGATTTTGTTCTCTTTGAGACTTAGGTATGGAGTAGTAAATCATCAAGTTCTGGACAAAGCACCTACTTCTCCTGGTTTTCAATATTGTTTTCCATGCACTAAGATATTAGTTTTCTGGAGAATTTTGGCATCATTACCATATGTTATTCAACGGAGACTGCCTTGTTGAACTTGAAACAGCATATATAAATGTTTTCAGCCTGTTTCAGAAGCCTTACTTGATCCAGAGAAGTAAATGTTGTTTGCCTTGAAGCTTGTTGCAAAATTTCATTATGGGGAAGATTGATGCAGAGTATGTACAGGCAGGAGTATAATATTATTGTAGCTTAAATCTGAGCTGCTTAATGAAAAAAAAAAAAGTTTTTATTCCCTGCCTAATTGTTACAAAACATAATTTTTAAAATGCTACTACAAAAAACAGATCTTTATAATAATACAGCTATCACTGTAACACACACACTCCAGCGTTTTCTCTGATCTCTTGCTGAACCTGTTACTGCTCTGGTGTGTTTTTAGCTTAATAATACTACTATTCTTGGGAAAAAAAAAAAAAAAAAAAAAAAAAAGGAAGGGCTTCAGAAGTCATCAAAGTCTTGAGTTCCTCAGTTGGAGCAGCATGACATTGATGGTGAAGGTCTTGTACTCCTGTTTCCTGGGAGCACTTATAAATTTGCTAATACAGTCTTCTTATTTTCTCTTTTCTTCACTGATGAATCCTCTTGCCACATTTGACTCAATTCTATATATATTGTAGCATAGTCTGTTGACTTTTTTTTTTTTTTACAAGTTCACTTAGCAGCTCATTTAGATTTGCAAAAGTAGTTTTAAGGTGCTAAGTATTTCAAGTTTTATTTTTCAGAGCAGTTATTAAGAAACTGTATTTCTATAGTGTTTAGTCAGCAACTTCAGGAGTCTGTCACAACTATAAGTTTGGTGAAAAGAAAATTACAGGGCTCTAATTTTTCCCTAGAGATAATTCGCGCTGTGACAGATCATGTCTTTCCTCAATTTTTGATTTATGCATCAGACATAATAGATTATTTTTTTCTCTCTTTATCTTTTCATGTAGTACTAATATCTACTTTATCTATGGATCTCTAGGGTTATGAAACATTATAAATTATTTTTTGTCTTAAACTCAAGAATGGTGATCTCTCAATATCACTAGTGAATGAATAAAAATATGTCAATATTGGTTCAATAAAAAGGAAAACTAATTTTTAGTGATATTGTCATAATATTAGTTATAATCCTAAACTAAATGACACCCCCCCCTGCTTTTTTTTTTTTTTTTTTTTTTTTTTTTTTTTTTTAAATTTGATAATTTGGACTTGACAGAATTTTTAATTTCTCTTAAGACCTGCCAGGCTTTTCAAGTGAAAGTGTGGCTGGCTTACATAATTATTGATATCTCTGTGACATCTTACTGACTTTCCAGTAAATTGCATCTTTTGACTTTTCATTATCCATCCAAATTTTTGAATGAGTGTTAAAAAAGTTTTAGGCATCACACTGTAACTACCTAAATGAATCAATGTGAACATCTAATACCTGTTCTTAATGATTAAGTTATTGTATTGTATTGTTTTACATATCAGAAGTATGCAATGTACATTATATATGCAAATCCTAAAAAACTATTAATCATATTAGGGGCTCTTCATGTTCTTTTGCAAGATGTGAAGTTGAAATTTCAAAAGAATTACTGTGTTTCTCCATCTTCAAGTGTAAATGCAATGTAATTATTTTTCTCCTCTCAGAAATACTAGAACATAACCATGGCCTTAAGGGATCTGCTTAGTTCATTAGCTTGTCTCTAGTAGTGGCCAGTAGCTTATATGGGGCCAAACG
The DNA here is from genome assembly GCA_035221455.1 of Xenops minutus. Taxonomy (NCBI): domain Eukaryota; kingdom Metazoa; phylum Chordata; class Aves; order Passeriformes; family Furnariidae; genus Xenops; species Xenops minutus. Next base: position 134,802,130 of record JAWWEE010000074.1, on the reverse strand, counting down.
GTATAAAAGTAAAATAAATAATATTTTTTTCCTGATTATGTGTAATTTTTCAGAAACTTCAGCTTAAGTACTGTCAGAATAAGATAAGGTGGCTTTTTATTCAATACTCTTAAAAAGCCTTCCAGGATCTTCAAAGCTCACATAGTCATTTGGTAACCATACCTACCTGTAGCAGAAAGTTCCACAGTGCAAATATGCCTGGTAAATAAACACTTTTGATGTATTAGAAAGTTGTCACTGATCTTGCAGAAAATGAAGTGTTCCCTATTGATCTTCTCCAACACACTTAACTGTTAAAGAAGAAAATTTGAAATTTCTATCCTCTGCTTAATAAAATATATTACTCCAGACTCTATCCTGCAGAGCAAAAAATCACCTGCTTCATTCCAGCTTCTACCTAATGTATTTACTGTTTATTTTCCCTTAATGGAAATTGCATCTTTTTCCAAAATGTCTTAACTTTTCTCACCTTTTGCATAATAACATTGCTAAGTAGTAGTGTCTAGTGTTTATTTTTATGCAATTTGTATTTGCACTTTGGTATTCATGTTATAGAAGTAAGAAGGAAACAAATATAAAAGTATATGCATATGTTTGAATTTATTTCAATATTATGAAACAAATAGCTATAAATAACTAAGAAATAAGATCAATTTAAGGAATATTTTTATATTTTGTTCTCTAATGAAGGAAAAAAGCTATATGAAAATATACCATTATATCATATGCAAATATATATTAATTAGAGGTTTACTAATTTTGAAGAAATTCTTGTTTGCATACTTCTTATTTTGTATCAAGCTACTCATATTGATTTCCTCCATTTATGTTTTCCCACTACAGATTTTAAAACTAGGATGTGTCTTATCTACTGCAAGAATGTCCATAGATCTACCTTCATCTAGCTATATAACTACTATATAACTATCTTTGACCACAATGAATTTTCTAAAGAAAAGCAATTCTGTAATGGAGTGCTTTAGGAATTATCTGCAAAAAATAGAGAATATATAGTTTGGGTCATTATGTAGCAATTTGTACTGGTTTTAAAAAGAAGGAGAGAGAAGATTTGATGTAAAGGGAATGGCTTCTGAAAAAGTCTACAGGGTGTGCAAAAAAGAGCTTGAGAGAACTCCAGAAAACATTTGTAACATTTTAGATTATATTCAGAATTTTATTTACACTTCTTTCTTTTATAGCAAAACTTCGCGAGTCTTGCTTTGATCCTGGAAATATAATGAATGGAACAAGACTGGGAATGGATTATAAACTGGGTTCCACTGTTACATATTACTGCGATGCGGGGTATGTTCTTCAAGGATATTCTACACTAACATGTATCATGGGAGATGATGGAAGACCTGGATGGAACAGAGCCCTGCCCAGTTGTCATGGTAAGAACAGTTTTTAATTTATTTTAGTTGCTGTTATTATTCTTGTTTAGTCCTATGGAAGAAATGTGAAAAATTAGAAGAAATTATTTTAATAATATTCTCTTTCAGGAAAAAAGAAAAGACCTTTTCAATGTTTTATGTTATGAGATGTATATGTAAAAAGTCAACATTGGATAAATAGTGCTATATGTTATTATTGTGACTAGAGGGTTAGTAATAATGTCATTCTCTATGCTGGCAGGTATTCTTGAAATAATTAACAGCAGAGTATAGAGATTATACCATATATATGTATTTAAATACATAATTAAGTACACTTTGGATGTCACAACATATGTTTGTTTCTTTTTGTTATTGCTGGTTATGAAACCACATAGATGAAATATTTTGTGGATACAACATTATGTTATTGGACGTATGGGCTGTAGAAAAAATAAGCCTTGAAATGCCTGAAAGATCCAATTATTCAAACATTTATGGATATGAAGAACTCCAGTCATTTCAGAAATCTTGACTTCAGTTATGTTACCACTGACTGTCTCAAGCATCATCATTTTCAGATTTAAACTCTAATAAAAGATTAAATTTTTGTATTACTGATTTCTTAACAGAAATAGCCACTTCAGACTTTTCACTTTGTGAAGTCAAATATTCTGTGAGATTAATCACAAATGGTCTCCTATGTGTGCAGATATTAACAGCAAAATGCAAAATCACAAAATTAACATTTGCTTCGTAAGTTAAAATAAAATCCAATTAACCTGTTCCTTTTAATTCCTTTTTATAATTTGAAGACAAAAAAACCCTGTTAAATCCATTTCCAATTTGAATAAATGTATATTTCAAATAGAATACAGAATTTCTTTATTGTGTATTTTAAATTGTCTGTTGCATGTGGGATGGTGGAGTACCAGCAAAGCAGAAAAAAACCCCAAACAAACTCAGATATAAAGAATAACCAATATTGTAAGCATAGGAAGAAGTTCAGTATTTTTCTTGTTCACCAAATTATCTGTCATGCTTTCTAAATCTCTTTGCTCATAGCTGGAGCTTAGTAGGCCAGAAGAGAGGAAGGGAAAGCCTTCAATATTTCAGGTGACTCGCTCAGCTCAAGATACATGCTTTACAATATATAGTATTGGTCATGTAAAGAGTAAAAATCAAAACACATAGAAAATCTCCTATTCCAGGACAATAGAACTTGATCAAAGAGAAGAGAACTTGGTCACTTCCATGAAGAAAAATATTAAATAAGTAACATGGATACCTGTGCAGTTGAAACTGATACAAGAGTCCGTAGCCAGACTCTATCAAGTAAAAACTCTTCTTGTTGCAATTAATGTGGATATTTTCACTGAGTAGTAGAATCTCAGTAAAGGAGGATAGAGTACCATCTCCATACCCCTTCTGAACAACTTGGTGTAACTTAATATATTCCTGAGAGATGAGTTTAGCCCACATATAGAAAGGAGTTACGTGTCTTTCTAGTTCTAAAGTCTGGCCTTTTAGGTAAAATGTAGTCAAATATACATTCTCCATTCAAAATATCAAAAATAAAATGAAGGTCTTGACTACTAGTCTGCAAGGGCAACCATTTGGGATGGCTTTAAGTATTCTGAAAACATCTGGTAAATCAAGCCCCATACAAAATCTTTTTTGAGAAACACTGATGTTCTGTGTCTGGCCAGGCTTCATTAGGAACTGGCTGATGAGTTCAGTCTGTCAAAACTTGCTTTCCTGAAATGCACAAAACTAGAATATATGAGTGTCTATAGACCTTACAAGACAAAAACTGATGGTTTTGGAGTTAGATAAAAGCTGAGCAATTTTTGCAATTCTACCTTTATTCCCTAATATTTTATATTACCTAGCTCTATGTGCATTAGGCATAATTTGCATTTGGTTGAAATAGTTTTGTTTTTGTTTTTTTTTTTAAACAACCTTGAGCCTTTTTAATAAGTGTAGGAAGTGAACCAAATCATTGGCTTCATTCCTTTATGAACACATACAAAGATTATCCAGGTTAATATGCTAAGCTATTTGATATTTCATGGTGGATATGAAGAACAGGATGTCATTAACATATGCCGATGAAATATTACTATGACAGAGACAGTGATTAATGATTTCTTTTTAGCTACACCAACTATAGGTAATTTTAAATCTTTGGTAGCAAACAAAAATTATTTACAAAATAGCAAAAAGCCCTGTAATGGAAAGTCATATTTATAACTGAGTGTGAAAACCTTGCTCCTACCGGGAGAAACCATTTATTGATCACTAAAAAATATTATTGCCTTTCATTACTGTGTGTTGTTTAATCCTTGGAAAGACTTGATTTCAGGTTTCAAAATAACTCCATCTGGAAGATATATCTAACAATATCCAGTATGCAGAATATTCAATCAGTTTATTTCTGTTTCCATTGGTATGAAGTTGTTACAGCTATTTGACATAGCTCAAAGCAGGTCTATATCTGAAAACTTTTAATATACAAGACTGCACAGAAAAGTTTAGTCTTATTATTTATTAATTTGTAATACAATAAGTGTTGGAATTTTTTTTCCCTATTAAATATAGATTACCTAATCAGAGGCTTTATACGTAACATTGTTATGCACTTTTTACAGAATGAAGCTGTGATTGTAATGGGGTTACTGCATACTGGCATGGTCTCTTGAAAACATGACTTTGGTCAGACAGGATTTACATGATAAATCATAGTCAAACTTCAAACTAAAGTCAAATTTTGCATTTGAATGTAAAGATTTTGATCAAAGCATTTGGAATCTTCATTAAAATTTTTTGTCCCATTCTACATTTTTGAAGTACAAATGTAGAATTCTTGATTATATTCCCAAATCTTTGATTATCATATCATAAGCAATTAAAAAAAAAAAAAAATGGAAAGGCACAAAACAGTTGTTAGAAGGCTAACATTAGCTTCCTTATGTGGCATTTAACATTTTCATAGTTTTTTAAAAAAGCAATCAAACAAAATACACTTCTGGGCAATGCTGCTTCTTTGGAAGTGACAGAACAAGTTGAATTAATATGTAAAGTGTAACTAGATTAGGATATTATTACATCCAGACATTATTACAGGGATACTGTAGATGGATAATAGTAACTATTTTGGATTGGCTACAGTTGCTACTCATTAATTGTGTCTGGAGTTCTGCTAAAAAAATTCACTATATTTAATACCTTTTAATTATTTTATTAATTTAACATGCCAGGATGATATGTATTGTTGCAGTTCTCTAAAAGTGTCTTGTTCCTCAAGGTTATTTTTCTTTAAAATAATGTCCCTATGGCAGAGAATTAAGTCTGGAGTAAACACACTGCCCTCACACTTTGGAGGTGGCAAAGGATTCAGTGAGTTAGTAGAAGAGAAGCAGAGATGCAGTGAGGATACAAAGCAAGAATGGCTTATAATCACTAAAGAATTCCTGCAAAATCTGAAAGTAATTCTCTGAAATCCAATGTTCATCTTTCTCATATTAGGAAAGTCCCTCAGACAGAATTTCTGAGGATTGCGTGAGTTCTAATGATTGGTGTTTATGGTATAAAGAGTGGAACAAAGTCATTGAGAGAAGTGCAAAGACTAACCTAAGTTAGCATTTCATTATGGTAGTAAAAATGCTAAAGGTGTTAAGACATGTTTAAGAGGTGGCAGAGGTGATGCTGCAGTTGTAGTTCCCTTTTACCTCTGACACTTTCATTTAAAAGACATTAATCCCTACTAATTTCATGTTTGGATTATGACTAACTAAATGATATCACAGAGTGAAAATCATGACATGGTCATGTGAAAAAGTTGTGCCACCTGTTCATGGATTTTCAGTATTGAGTCATCCTTCTGACTAGATTTCTTCACTATTATAGAACCTCTTCCAAAATGACCATTCATGTAAGTTATAGTTATTTTTCTCATATTATGCGCTATCGTAATGTAGTTTCATGCTTGGACATCTTTGTGTAGGTAAAGCATTCAACTTCATGACATTTACACCATGAAAGAAAAAGACAAAATTGATGCTCTTACTTTAAGACTACTGTCAACTCAATAGTTCCCTTAAATATTTTTAAGTAAAATCGGTAAAACCAGTCGTGGGAAAAAAGAAAACCATAGCCCCTTGGAATGTGTTTATGATATTGTGCAGTGTGATCGCCTACTCTGTTAACTCTGTGTAACTTTGTGCTTAAAGATGTGAAGAATTAAACAACCATGAGGAGAGGCAAGATGAAACAATGTAGAAAGGAAAAATTTGTCCTTTAAAATAATAAATGCTTTACTTAAAATTGTCATATATTGGCTTCTTACAAAGCAGTTCTTATTTTCTTTGGCTCAAAATAATGTTTGTTTTATAAAATGACATAGACAATGACCTGAGTACTTAGAAGTAGAATTGAAATCAATTAGGATTGCATTTTGAATATGAAAAATGCTATTTAAATGCTAAATACTCCAAAAAGTTAGTTCTAAATAGGCAGCTTGAAAAGGCAATTGAAGGTCTTTTGAAGAAATTGTAAAGTATTTTATTTTATTGTGATTGAAATATATTCTGAATATGTAATTTTTGTTCCCAAGCTTCCACTCTGCATTTTCCACAAATATATGCCCATCACTTTAGCATTCCAAGCTTTCCACCAAGTATAGGCAGTGGAAATAGAGAGGCTTCTTAAAAGATTACCAAAGGGGATTCAAATCGCTTGTTAAGAAAGTAGATTTTTCCTTTTGCATCTGGAGTGCATGTGTTTACCTTTCTTACATCCTCACCAGGAAATACCAGATCTATCTGAATATATATATATATATATCTCTGCATACGGCTCTGTAATGGAGTGATGTATGTGTTAAAATTTAGCACTCAGATTTCTGAGAAAGTGAAAGAATAGGCATCTGAATGTACCCTAACCTATAAACCTTTCACAACAGACCCTTTCCTATATGAACATGCTCATTACTCCTTCTCCATGGAAAGGAGACTTTTGTACACCAAGAACTGTCAAGTCAAAAAGCCAAGGAGAGAAAAAAACTAACTTCTACATAGTGAATTTGGAAGTAGTTGAGTAGAGATTTAGTTACTAGTATATACTTCTGGGAGATAGTAGTCTCATTTTTCCTAAGACGTGACTGATTGTTTATTGTAAAATGCACTAATAGTTTTGAGAGTAGGAAACAAGATCTTTCTATATGACTATGCAGATAGCTGGTATTTTGCTGAAAATCCCACATTTTTTTAAAAATGTGACCGAGTTAAAATCTTAGCTTTTCTTAAAGATGTTTCCTTCATATCAGACAAAGTTTGACATTTTTTCTGGGATTAACTATAAATATTAATAATTCTAGAGAAATTTAGAAAACAAAAATAAATACAGGCACAAACATACCTGCAGCAAACATTACCCTGAGTGTCTGAACTTTTGCATATACATTTGGAATTCATAATATGGCTTTACAACATCTATTGAATAATAAATGTTGTGTGTAATTTTTCCAAGCTTTCATTTAAGAAGTAATAATGTAATGTAATAGTAAATAACATATAAGAAAGGAAGAAATTTGTTAGTTACAACAACTTCATTAAAATCAGCTGCCAGAGAATCCTAATTTCCAACATATTTAAGGGATTAGTTAAGTAGAGTGCATTTCTAAACCAGGCACTTAATTTTCTGTTGAACTAAATATGAAACCCATTTTTAGAAGCATAGTTTAATGAAGGAAATGTTAAAAAGAAGGAGAAAGAGCTTAAGCTATATACATTTGATTTTTTTATCAACTTTATATTTTTTCTTTATTATAAAAAATTGATTTGAAATCAAGCATGTCTATTCAAGCCATAAATTTGAAAGGGTTTGCTTATATGCAACTGTTAGTTTGAATAAACATTTTGAAAAAGCATGTAAAATGTAACAGACATCTTTAATATTTGTGTGAATACCATGTAAATGATAAAATATGTAAATTCACTGGTGGAGTTTCAAATTTCTTTGAATATAAAAGTATATAGAAGGCACACATGAAAATACAGAATAATGTATGCGATTTTTTTCTTATTTTAGAATATTAAAGACTGACTTTTTTTTTTTTTTTTTTTTTTTTTTTTACTTTGAATATGTAAATTTTCAAGTAGAAGATTGGAAAACCATTATTTTACCTTAATAAAAATAACCAACAAACTTTCATCGTTTATTTTGAGACAGAGAGAAAATCACTTTTTAGCATTAGTTTGCATGAATATATGTCCTTGTTTCTGTATTTACTGTTAGCACCATACGTGTACATTTTTCTTTGTTTTTTTTTTTAGAACAGACAAGGTGACTGCAGGGTATCCTGTTCTTAGAAGAAAAAAAAAACAAAACAAAACAAAACACTACCATTTATTCACACAGAGAAGCAACTACTTGTTTTCCAAAGTCTGCAAGATGCTGAAGTAGGATAAGATTATGTAGAATCAGTGAGTAATCATAGTCAATCAATTAATTAATAACTGGAATTAAAGAAACTGATCTAGTCATCTGCACTGGCTATAGCTGACAAGTATGCCTATTTCTAACTTAACCTGAGGCAGCAGTCAGAAGGTCCTCACTCTCATCTAATAAGGTTTTAGTAATCAACTGGAAGAAGATTTATTAGTTGGGATATGTTGATGGTTACATATACAAGACTCATTTAATTCTTTGCACAAGTTTTATCATCTCCACATTGTCTGTGGTAGTAGGGACTAGGGGAGGATTATGGGGAATAAAAACCCCCCTGCAGTTAGGAAGCTATGTTGTTTCAAATTTTAATTGAATATTCTTTTCTTTCTTGGCTGGCATACATACAGCATTTAGTCAACATAGTACAGGAATGGTAAACAAGCTAAAAGAGTATAGCTGCCTCTTTTAGATCTTGTGTTCCTTGACATTTAAGTCAGAAGCTGCTTGTGTTACAGCTTTTTTTCTGAAGTTACACTCTTTTGAAGGAACAGTGTCTTCCACAAAGAAACTTTACTCCTGGTTTTGAGGTATTCACTGGAACCTTTTCATGATGTATTTCTCTTTTATACCCTAAAGTGTATCTGTGTGTTAAGAAATTAATACAATAAATCACAACACTATGCAATACACATCCATATATTCCAACAGAAATGGTTTTGTTGTTGTGAATTTAAAAGGTTAAGTTTCTTTACTGTTGTACTGCACATTCTATGTGTTTCTATTGTTATTCAGTTACTGACTCAGCTGGCAGTTCAAAGCTTTACATGCCTGGTTCATTTTGTAGGTGATTTTTTAATAAAAGATGTTTTCTTACATTAAGCTGTATTTACTTTCACAGTTGAGAGCAAATATAAGTAGTGGAGGGCCAGAGAACATTAATTACAGTGCTGTTTTATTTATCTTTAGTTCAAATACTGGTGATTCAGTTAGCATCTTTCATTTCATCATAAAAGTATCAAATGAATAGCGAAACAGCTGGCCTAAAGCAGAGCAGATTTTCTCAATGAGAGTAAATGTGATAATAATGTGCTCAGAATGTATCTGAAGTGTCTGTAACACATTAAAGTTGGACAACCTGAGAGGAAGGGAAGAACAGCTTTTTTTTTTTCTTTTTTTAATTTTACTTTGTATGGAGAATTATATCAAAATAAGGAAGCTCATTGAAACAGATTTTAAGACAACAGCAAAAAGGTAAGTATTTACTAGTCACCTGGAATCATGTAGAGGCACCATTTCAGAGAATTACAAATCAGAATCAAAATCTAAATGGATCACCAAATGAGGTGGTGAAACAACACACTCAGGGAATCTAATAGAAATTAAGATACATATTTCAGGAAAAGGAATCATGTTCACAATAAGGTAGTAGAAAGTGTGGCCAACAGGGTTTTGAGGAAAAACTCTAAAACCTAATCTAACCAGTAATACACTTTTTCAAAGATTAAAAAAGTGGAAAACTTATTTCAACAGCAGATCAAGGCCAAAAATACATTAAGGGGAAATGTTGGGGGGGGGGGGAGGGGGGAAGTGGGGGGAGAGAGAATTGTATGCTCTGTTCTCTTGTCTTTGTTATATTAGCCTTACTGAGGTAACCAGAGAGGTTGTGCATTAGAACCTTTTCTCTGGCTCGAAGGAACTGAGTCAAAATAAAGAAACTCTATAAACAGAACAATAGCAGGTTGCTAGGATGAGACAGTCTCTTTTGTGTAGTTCTGAAAGAGATTTATATGAAGTGTTTGAAGTACAAATTCTGACCTTAAGGTTAAGTTAGCCTTTCTATAGAAGTAGTGTGAGGTGATGAGCCTGTCAAAAATCTTCCATGATGAGCAATTGGCCAATTTCCACAGTTAAAAAATTGGTAGAGATTATAAAAAAAAAACAAATCAAACCAAACCAAAAAACACAAAAATGTAGAGCTAGGGAAGCTTGAAGATACATTGTTCAACGTGTTGAAAAAAAATCAATATAACTTTTGAAGAAGAATGTGGAATTTTTTGGGAAGTCTTAGAGCTCAACAATCATTGAATGAAATTAAAAGGAGTTGATACTGTATCTCTGAATTCTTAAAGATGTTTGGCAGAGTTCCATGAAGAAAATTTTGAGGGAAAAGTAATACAAAGTATTAGGATAATAGTTGATTACAATGTAAGAATTGAAAGTTGTTGATGTGATGGCAAGTTTTATGATACCAGGAAAAAAAATACAATAAAACAAAGTAACCACAAAGATACTGTACATACTTGTGTTAGAAATTATGCTGTCCAATACAACTTCCCATAAAATTTGGAAGATAAAGTTCACACTATCACAAAATTATATTGTATAATCATATCTAGAGTTAAATGCACAAATATTCATCCTCAATACTGTTTGATTTGCAGAGTAAAATGTACATCAATTTCACTTTTGTTAAGTGCAGACTAAATGCTCATAGAAGAAATAACAATAAGTATAGGCATGTGACGATAGACAATTAGATTTAGGTTGTGAGGTGTCACAGAATGGGTAAGGTTGGAAGGGGCCACAGTGATTCCTCCAATCAAATATCCTTGCTCCTAGAGCACATTGCAAAGGATTGTGAAATCAGTAAGGTCCCCTCTCAGTCATCTCTTCTCGAGAGTGAACAGGCCCAGCTCCCTCAGCCTTTCCTAGTAAGACAGATACTCCAGTATAAGGTAAATTACCTTGAAGTCATTATGACTAGTCATTTGCAGACTACTAAAAGTCTATCAGGATTATATTTAAGGTTTGTTTTTCTTTTTTTTTTTTTTTTCCTCTCAGAGCATTGTAGACCATGAGATATACTCTCATGAGTCAGTGTTCACAAAAGAAGAATTAAACATAACATGAAAGTCATCTGCTTCTTGCTTTCAGATATAAAAAAAAATATTTCTCAGCACTCAGAGTTCAAGGCTTGAAAATTGAAATTTTTAAATTTAATCTTTTTGCAAGGAAATAAAACGGTGTTAGATTCCTGAGCAGTGCAATTAAAAATGCTTTTAAACAGCTGAATAAAAGTCCCTTAAATCTATCTTTCTCCTCCTGAGAAATGGATCTGTACATTATGCTATCTTCAGCTTGGTAATTTGAAGTGTAGTAAATAAGATCTTCTGGGTTGCTTATCACTAGAGAATCTCAGTGATACATGTGAAGGTCTTCCAGACACAAAAGCAAACAACCTTGCTTTGTTTCTGTCTTATGGCATCCCTAGGGATGGAAATGTTACTCAATTAACATAATTCAGAGACTATTAAAAATCTTAGCAAAAAATAGCTGCTATGATTCCTCTTTTTTTTTGTTTGTTTGTTTGTTTGTTTTTTGGTTGGTTCATTGGTTTAGTGGGTTTTTGTTTGTTTGTTTGGGTTTTGTTTGTTTGTTGTTTTTTGTATGTTTGTTGTGTATCAGTTAAATATTTGGTTTTAAGGAAATTAAATATTTAATTAAATATTTAATTGTGGACAGTTTAATTTCCACAGACTTCTCCTGGGTATGTTCAGAAAAGGCTATTAACTAAAAGTATGAATAAACTATAATGTGGGTAATATATATATTCTCCTACAATTCAGTCTAGAATCCAACTGAATTTAGAATGCTGTTGCGGTTATGCAACTAAAACCTATGGCTGTCATTCAGGACAAAAAACAAAATTATCTTTAATAATTGTTTTTCTTTAATAGAAAATAAAAATATTAGATTTAGTCTTATATTTCCTATTTTTAAACCATTTCTAACCAGTAAGGTTAATTAAAAATCTATCACTTGTTACATACTGAAATACTTCCATTAAAAATTAGAAGTGTCATTGTTGTAACCTTACTTTAAATATAATCATCTTTCAAGAATTAGCAAGAGATACAGTATTATCAAAAAGTAGTTACACATAAAGAAGCTCTAGTTCAGCCAAGAAATGAGAACTTGAGATTTTAATGCTTCTGAAATTCTGTGCTTCATGCATGTTGATAAAAATAGCCATTCTTATATAAAGCTGTAAACTGTGCTTGAAATGTCTTAATAGATGTTGACATTCCATATTCAAAACCAAGTATAGACATTACTGGTAATGTCAGAGTAATGTAACTGACTTTTACATAAATGGTATTTCTTTAGTGTGTAGAATCACTTCCACCAGCTGGAGCAAAAGCAATCTAGATGAGATTAGTGAGTTTTGTGGGTATTTCCATTTTTGGCTTGTTTGTTTGTTTGCTTACATGTGTTAAATGCCAATTCTACATTATAATTTTATTTAATGTTTTATATTGGAATTTGTGCTCGTTGTTCATTGACCTGTTTTTTTGACTACTGTTGATTTTACTATTAACAGTTCTTTCTTACCCTGCTTTTCTTTCCTTTCAGGAGCTGGGTCTCTCTTCCTAAATTTTTGGGATTAATTAGTTATTTCTATTTGCTTCTAATCTGGCTGTGTTTGTAATTTTGAATAGTGTATTCTTTTAGGCTTCCTCCCCCCATCCCCCTCCCCCCCCCCCCTCCGCGGTCCTTTCTCACTTTCTTTACTCTGAGTTTAAAAAGTGGGGATTTCTATCTTCTTAAAATTAATTTAAAAGTCTGTGTTGCAAACGTAAACAGCAATGATGGAAAAGAAAACTGAGATTGAGAAGATTACAATGACAGACTATTTAATTTATCATTAGCTGTCAGATTTCAAATTTAAAATCATAGTCATTAACTGTTACTGCAGTTTCCTTTCAAACTGCTGATGGGCACACACACTCAAAATTTTGAAAATCACTTGGAAACAAAGTGATCATCTCTTAAAAACTCATTTGAGTAAAGGAACATTCTAGAGATGTACAGACAGCATGAAACAATAAGGAGTTTTGAATGGATAATGCAGTCATTACAGCCTCCCCAGCCCTAAAATAATGAGAGTCTTTTTATCAAAACAGGATTCAGGAGCTGATATCACTTATGAGCTCTCTAGCAATAAATAGATTGCTTGTTCTGTGAAGTTCTAAATGAATTCATGAGGTTGGTGAGTTCTAAGAAAGATCACAGTTTTAAATTTTTTCCTCAGATTCTGTAGGTTATTCTTCTACTTTATGAAAAGATGTCTTTAGCATGTCCTTGTCCACTGAGGTTATGAAACAAAAAATATTCTTAGTGAGAACTCAACTTCATTGTCTGTCAAATGACTTAGAAGCCATTATCGTGCTCTTCATCACATCATAGCAATGATTCTTTCTTAAACCAAATAAGTGATGAAATTTAATTTAGGTTTGAAGAGTGCACAGCTGAATAAATAAATAAATAATATATAGAGTTTATGGCCTCCACCCACCAAAAAAAAAAAAAAAAAAAAAACAAAAAAAACCCAACACAACAAACCAAAACAAAAAAAAAATAAAAAGGAAATGAGGAAGTTTCTCATTGGCAGGGATGATTATTTTTTTGTGAAGAGATTGGTAAATCCTTACACTTTTTTGATTCATACTTTCTGTTGCATCATTATGCTTTAATTCTGCTATTGTAGCTAAAATGTGTTAGGTTTGTTAATCTCTGACTTATTTTCACTTCTACACACCTGTCATAGAGTGCTCATTTCCTCCAGTTATCTAAATATACGTGAAAGACTCTGAAACAGTCTTCCCCAGAAGACTGCCAATTTTCTTTTCTCTTCTTTTTGATTCATTTGTTATGTTGGCAGGTAAATTGCTTTAGAATCATTGTTCATTTTCTTTCAGAAGTTCCTTAAATATCATGTCAAGGCTTTTCTGCAGAGGTTGGCTTGAAAAGCATGTTTAAGCTTTTATTTAGTTATTTTTTTCCAGCTGTGGAAGCTATAAGTGGTGTTCTCTTTGAAAGGAGTGAAGCTGAGGCACAGGCTGACTGCAAAGACCTCTATTTATTACTAGCAAAGACTGTTTCACTGCAAAGACAAATAGTTAGCACAAAATATGTTAGACAGCATTTTCTCTTATTTGATGGCTCCATTCTCAGAGCCTGCTACTTTAACTCCATTTTATTGGCAAAGGCAAAATGAAGCAATGCTTAAATGAAAGAACACAACCATATTAAGTGGGTGCTTCTGAAGTGAGACAGAGTCCTGTAAACGTGTCACACAGAGTTCTAATGGTTTTATAATCTGGAGCCAGAGAACTCTGGTGCAAGGAGAAACATGAAGGAGTGGAGATGCCTCACCATCCTCCAGCTTGAACACTAAGACAGAGAGAACTCATAACCTGTCTCATGTTCTGCGGACAAGCAACATGAAAAAAAGTCTTTGTGAACTGCACACCATTTCTTCAAAAGTTAAGAAGACAAATATTAATGCATTAAACAGCACTTAAGAATCTAGAAGACTATATCACATGGGGAATTAGTTTAAACCACTACTATCTGTTGAATTCTTAGAGAAATCTTTTTTGCATTATTAGTAGAAAAATGAGGAATAAAGATTCATAATTGTCTGCAATTCAGCTATTTTAGATTCAAAATTTACAGGTGCATCAGGATTTAAAATGTCACAAAATTTAAGACAAGTTTCAATAGGGTTATATTTTAATTTTATTAATAAGTTATTAATATATTAAATATATTTATTTGAGATCTAATTATGCTTAACTATGAAAAATTTTGAAATCTACATGTCACAGTATTTGGTAATAAATAATTCATGATGTGTAGCTCTACCCTGCCATTTAAAAATTGAATCATTATATAGAATTAGATTGTGGGTAATAAAACTGGAAATCTGACTCTTCAAATTTATTTAATATTCTTTCTAAAGCTTTGACCATTTAAATAGAAGCACAGGTTTTTGCTTTTATGGTTCTGAACTTTGCTGCCCATTTAAAATGGACATGAATTAACACAGACAGGGCAGAAAGAGAAATATGTCTTATTTCCAGCTAATTTCATTTGTTCTGAAAAATTCATGAAAAATGAATAAGTAAGCAATAATTTTGCAAATTGATATTTTGACTGCTTGAATAACAGCCAATATTATGAAGGAGCTATGAGATGTAAACACATTCTACAGCAGAACCAAATGTAGAATTTTGACCTTCCGCCACATCTCAGTTTCTATTAGAAAATTTATTTCACACTTTCCATATACTTGGGTAAAATGAGTAAATTTAGCAAACTAATTTTAAGCAACACATGATTTCAGTACTTAAGAAAACTATATAGAACTTTATAAAACTGTGTGCTCCACAGTTTTTTTTTGTTGTTTTTTTTTTTGTTTTTTTTTTTAATAATTCAAGTTTGTAATATGCCTTTTTTTTTTAATTATTATTATTTTGGAAGAATTGCTTTTCAGGTTTCCTCTCATTTTGTATTTCTTTATTAATAATATTTTTCTTTATGATTTCCTCTTCTAGAAAATATAATACATCCCATCACATTATAACAGTTAGGTTTGTGGGTTTAGCACTACTAGCACCAAGAAAATTGAATAAATGCCTTTCTCTTGCTACAGTCAATTAATATGGACAGATACATAACCAATTATAATAAATACTGTTTCTTGTGTGTTTGGATAACCTTAACCCATTATGACAGAGATTTATATCCCCTGTTCTTCCAGGAATCACCCAAAAACTTAATAACTTCCCAAAAGTAATTATGAGAATATCTAAAATTAATTTATTATACTAAAATTACTGGCAGTTATTTCTAGTCCTATCATTTATGGATGACAAGAAAAATTTCTCTAATCTTTATCTCAATCTACCATGCCTTCAAGAAGTGACCAGTCCGCCCATCTTCTCATTCTTCTCTTTTGGAGATCAAACAAAACCTATTATTTCAAACCTTTGTGCTATATCATAATAGAACCTTCTTGGTTTTTGTTTGTTTGATTGGTTGGTTGTTTTTTTGTTGTTGTTATTTGTTTTTGTTTGTTTGTTGTTGGTTTTGTGGGAGTTTTGTTTGGTTTTTTCTTGTTTTAGTGACAAAAACTTGATGGGATGATTTTGCTGACCCCTTGAATGGAGCAGAAATATTACTCTCTCATTTTTTTAAATCTATTTTGATTTCACAGTTTAACTGTGTTGTAAAGACTGAAGAGATGACAGTATGGAAATCTTTCATATTCTTCATTACCGTTTTTACTTTGGTGCTGTTTTCCAGCCTTACAGTGGTACACTGTCTCAGTCTCTGTATTTGTTGGTGTCTTTTTATTTCTAATGTATTTCTGTATTTTCAAGTAGCAACTAAAATGCATATTTCTATATCAGATTTTCTGTCATATATTCACTGTATTTTCAAAACAGTTTTAGGAGCTTCATCACTTTCACACGTGCAGACTGATATCCACAATAAGTCTACCTTTAATTTTGAACTCGAGAGTAAATTTGACTTCCATTTTATATATGTTATCATTTCCTTTGCATGACTTTTAAAATTATTTTATATGTGTGAGGTGATGTATCAGTCACTATACTTGTTTTCATGTTACCTATAAATTATTGACTTAACCCCTACAAAAAAATCATTGCGACTGAAAATCTCATTATTGGACTGCAAAGGATAAAAAGAATGACATTGTATTAAATCCAACTAGAATAAAGGGAAGTGCTAGTTTGGGCTGGCTAAAGTTAATTTTCATCACTGTATTATCTATGTTTTGGATTTGTGTTGATAATACAGGGATGTTTTTGTTACTGCTGAGCAGTGTTTACACAGAGTCAAGATTGTGTATCATGCCAACGGCAAAAAGGCTGGGGGTGCACAAGAAGCTGGGAGACAACATAGCTGGGATAGCTGATCCCAGATGACCAAAAGGATATTCCATAATTTATGACATCATGTTCAGCAATAATCTACGGGAAAAAGTTGGCCCAGGAAAGTTGCTGTTCGATAACTGGCAAAGTATTTGTTGCTTGGTGGTGAGCAAGTGTTTTCATTTGCATCACTTTTTTTTTCTTGAGTTATGTTTCTCTATCTTTGTTATTTTCCTTTTCACTGTAGTTCTCATAGTCTTCCTTCAAATTCTCTCCCTTCCCCACAGGGGGAAATGAGTGAGCAGGACTTCGTGGTATTTAGTTGCTGCCTGAGGTTAAATTACAACAAGGTATTAAATTCTATAAACATACATCATGTCACTAAGTAATTATTTTTCTTAACCTACTCAATTAGACCAATTAAATACTAGGTATCCTAGTCTGGATTTTGAAACCATAGCCCATGAGATAAAAAGTCAGTATCCCATTACCAGTTCTTCAAGGCTTGTTTTTTCCTCCTTTTGCAGAGTGTGTGCACTGTTCTTCTCATTTTTTAAATTGTATTTGTAGCTGTGTAATCAAATTTATTTGCATGACATAAAGCCATATTGTGCCATTTTTAAGTGGTATTCCCTACTGATTCCATTGAGAACTGCTGCTTTAAAATGGAGTCTGCAATATGGCACTTAAATCTTTAAATACAATTAAATTATATTAGACCTTAGCAGTAGAAGTTAGAAAGTAGGTGATCTGAAAGCAGCAGTAGGAATTAAAACCTTCAAGCTGCAGAAAAAAATATTCAATAGAGAAAAATATTAATTTCTTTAAAAGATGAAGAGATTTGAGATTGCTTCTCATACTTATGTAGTCCATTCCTCACAGTTCTTTTACTGAAGTTTTACCTTGTGGGTTCTTTCTTTTGGTTAAACTGCAAAGGCACAATGGAAAACATATGAGCAATCAGAACATGACAGGGGCTTTTAACCCTGTACTGTTTTGCTGGAGGAACAGAAAATTTTACTTTAGAGCAGTAGTTGGGCATAGATTACAAGGATCTGTTGTTCTGCTGGGTGATTTTGCCCCTGTGGTTTTCATCTACATTTTTTTACAAGTGAATGCTGAAATTTGAGAAAAGATTTCACTGAGGATGGTAATACATTTTATATTGTATTCTCTATTTACTAATGCATCGCTATGAAGAGGTAGAATTTAGTTCTTTGACAGAGGTGCATGAATAGTAATGATCTAAGTGTGTAATCTTCCTGATAAAAATTTAGATACAGATTGGATGATATTTCTTTGTTGTTGTGATAGGGCTTTTCAAGGGCTGCAGGGAGTGCTGTTTTACGAGGCAAGATACTATTAAAGTTCAGCACACACAGGAAGTTTTTCCATTAGTGATAATAATGTTTCAAGGAAACAGTAAGCAATGCATCAACACACTGATTCTTACCTCATTCTTACCAGAGTCAAGTCCCTTTTTCCCCTAGTAGTGTTTCATTGGTGACCCTGTAAAGCAGAGTAAGGACAGCATACTGGGTAATAATTTTGTTAATACACTGGAATAAGCTAGAGCATAAATAAATACAGTATTTCAGAGTCTAAGCAAAGATTATTAAAAATTCAGGCATTTGAAAATGAATCTTTCCCAAAAGGTAAGGAAGGAAATATAGTTAATGAACTCTATGAGTTTGCTAAAATATCAAGCAAACCTCTTCCTCCTCCCTGATACATTCAGAAATGTCTTGCAAGACAGTCTTGTTGCTATAAGAACTTAATGATGTACCGCATCACGATTTAAGAAATTAAACTTTTTTCAGCTTGCAAAGGTCAACTGGGTGCCTACATCTTGAATAAACTTTCCTTTATACTATTGTTTTTGAGAGCCAGGAATATGAATTCTAGCCATTATAGAAGCAGTTGGAAAATAATGGGAGAGACAGTAAGGGTAAACTCAGAAAGAGCAGAGGGAAAAAGTCCAGAATGAGAAGGCTAAGTAAGAAATTACTATGAAGTATTCAACCACAGTTTTGTTCTTCCTGCAAAATAAATGTTGAATATGTCAGAGTGACAAATAGTTCATGTCTACCTCCAATCTGTAGTGAACATGTTGTAGCAAAGGCTGCAAACAGCTCTTTTTGGGAGTCTGTACCTGAAAGATCCATCCTGGAAATTCTGGTTACAGACTTGTTCTATGTCTCTTCTCCTGTGTAAACAGCTATGTGCCAACTTCTCTGGTGTGAACAGATATATGTCCACAAAAAAATCCAGTGAAGAAGTATATTTCTTTTATAGAATTCAGTGTGTGAGGAAAATGTTTATATGTTTCAATGGCTGATACAAACATTTCAATTATTACCAGCTATAAAAGAAAATGGTATTAGAATCACCTTTTAGGGACTCAGGTTATTTTAACTAGACTTCAGTATTACTCAGAACTCTCAGATTTTTAAAGTGCTATTCTTGGGAGTTGTTTTTTTAGGGGTTTTTTGTGTGTGTGTGTGTGTGTGTGTTTTGGTTGGTTGGTTGGTTTGGTGTTTTGTTTGTTTGTTTGTTTGTTTGTTTTTAAATGGTAAAAATTCTTCTGTTTAATCTCTTTTAAAGATCTCTATGCATTTTTTCAGGGAAATTATTTTGTGACTCTTTTTTTATACCAGCTGAGATGATACCACCTTTCACATATCATGACATATTTTGTCTAGATATACATATAGGTGAACATATTTTGCTTTGCTTTAAGCATACTAGTAGTTCTGCAAAAGCCCTTTTTTAAAATTAAGAAAATATCAAAATGTCTTTTTTAACTGCATAACTTTTAAGAATAAGAAAGAATAAGGATCTCTAAAAAAAAGTATTTTTCTTTATAAGTAAAGGTCCACTATATGTTGAGGACTAAATAAAAAGCTATGAACTTTAAGAATTGCTTTTGTGTACTATGACGTCAAGTTTCATTAAGGATGAAATTCTGTCCATTTTGGTGTCAATGGCCTTGACTTCAGTGGAATGACAACTTTAGCCTAAATTTATGCATTATTTATATCTGCTGATTAGGAAACTATAATAATGATATGAGTGTTGGAGTGGGACAGTGCTATTGATCTTTGTTACAGTAACTTATTTATGTAACTCACAAACAGTAAAGAAGGAAAAGGAGTTAGAGATAAGTAATAAGCTTTTTTGGCAGTCCTCCTATTTTAATGCTTTTGTTGCTTATATTCTTCCATATTCTCTTCTGTTTCATCCAAAACCTCAAATAGAAAATCTTGAGTACTTAGAAGCTGGCAAGCAGATCTGTTTTCATCAAAACTATCTGCCACATTCAAGTAATGAAGATTTTCTCCTTTGTGTTTTTCCAATAACTCAAGACAAATGTCTCTGCATATGAAGCTCAGCCAAGACTCTTGATACATTTTGGCAAAAAGTCCAAATAGTTCCATTATCCAAACATGTTTTCACAGAAAAGTGTGAATTTCTGATATTTCACATGATGGTGTTTTGAGGGAAGCCACAGATTATTCTTTTAGTCACAGCAAACAATATCCCACGTACATGTGATGGCCTTTGTGTTCACCCCGTACCTCAGCATGCCTATGCACTGTACTGAGCATCGCCGAGACTACGCCCTGGCTGATTTGCTTAACTCATGTACCACCTCTATCACATCCATACACACTTTGCAAGCAAAAGTCAAGACCCTTCTGTTGACATATTTCAAATGCTATGATTTTCACACTAGCCCATTAAATAATTTCCAAATTGTGTACGCAGACTGGAGCAACAGGTGCCATCTGTTCCTATTTCAGGTACAGTCTGTAAAACTCTGCAGCTGCACCATACTGAAAGGAATCCATATTAATGCAAATTGCAGAAATCCATTCTCAAAGTGATGCGGCCTTAGGCTGCTACGTTTTAAAGATGTGCTCTTTTCATGGCATACCTCACCAAACATTTTGTGTGAATTAACTAAAAGTAGTCTTAAAACACGATTTCTAGGCATCCTAATAAATATCTTGCATTTAGTAATACAAGTAATGAGATAACCTTCTGAAATAATGATAAGAAAACTATATTTTTCTTATTAAATGTAATTCACAATATATTGTTTTAAGAAAATGCCACAAAAAAAGACCCCAGATGTGTTTAGTAAATAAAACATTAAGTACTACTTAATTTATAAATTCATGTCTCAACAGGAAATAAATTTGTTAAATAAATAAGTTAACACTGAATTAATTAAAAAATGTTTTATAGTCCAAAAACAGCTAGAAAAAATATTCCAAAGAGATGACACAGTCTTGACAACAGATTAAACTCCTAAATTACTAGGTGTGTGTGAGAAGCAGATAACAGACTTAACACTAACCTTGACTAAGGCATCATGCACCTGGTCATCTGATGAAGAAAAAGAAGAAATAACACTGTTTCTTGCTTGAGAGTTCTGAATAATGTCAAATACTAAGTTTTGTTGTAAAACTTAGAAAAATACATTATTGTAGAAAATAACACTGTTATTTATTTATCTGCTATTTTATCAAGTATTATAGCTGCTAATAGTAGAATAAACATGATGTTTTTTTGATAAAGGAAAGTGTGTGCTCATAACTTTGTATATATAAAGTTATAAATAATTGAGATGTAAATAAGTGGTACATCATGATCAGTCAAGAAATCCTGACTTTCTTATTTCAGTAGTTGTAGACATTATTTTGAATTATGAGTCTATTGGCATAAGTAAGAATTTACTAGTGTGCAGAAGGGCTGCATAATCTATGTTTTTATTATAGTATAAAGCATCATATGAATGAATAATAGTTTTGTATGCTGTAAATAATAGCACACTGTATATAAAGCACATAATTTATTTATTAAGATGGTTGATGAACAGTTAAGAAAAAAAATAATTGATTTGGAAAACTTCAGAATGCCATCAATTCTCTTTTGATGTATGAGAAAGTTGCACATACTCAGTATGTCACAGGATGCACAAATGTAATCAAGTGTAGAAGTGCAATAAAATTTCTGTAATAACATATACCAACATACAATAAATCCATTTAAACTGATTTTTTTTAATATAATATTACATTATTAAAAACATTATCTTCACTTTCCAGCACCCTGTGGAAGTCGATCAACAGGCTCTGAAGGAACTGTATTATCACCAAACTACCCCAAGAATTATAGCATTGGTCACAACTGTGTTTACTCTATCACTGTTCCTAAGGAATTTGGTAAGTAGATCAGGTCTCATTCACATCTTTTTTGTTGCTTCTGAACTATTTGTATGCTTGCTTTTACATAAAATATATTAGTAAGAAAAAGCTGTTTTATACCAATACTTCTGTTAACACTTTTATCATTTTTATAGTGCACTGTTTTTTTCAAAATGCTTATATTTGCTGTTATATTTTGAAAGTACTGTTCAGTACTTTTGTCTCACTGTGAGACCTAATAACTTAGGGTATTGCTGTGATACCAACAAAATATATTAGTGGTACAGTTCAAGTTTCTTTTCACAAAAGGTCATGTGCTTAGGCTCTAGAAAGTGTAGCATAGCTCCAGTAACACTGCAGAAGAACTAGTGTTTGTCTTAAATATTTGGTAATATTGCCCTTGTATTCCTTGGCTTCTCTGCATCATGAGCAATGACAAATGAAATTAGAGCACCATGTAGCTGCTGAATTTTTGTAGATTCCCACATTGTCCATCAAAATTTCACTGCCATACTAACATTTTTTTCTGCTGACTAAATGAATCTTTTCTTCTGTCCCACACAAAGACAGGGCTTATACATCAGTGTTGTATCTCACTGGATTTATGAATTATTTTATCTCATTTTATTATTAAACAATGCCTGTGATAACAGCTGATGGTTGTTCACTTTGACTTCTTGGTAAGCCATATGTCACATACTGAATATGATTTATTCTTATAATACCTGTGCTTCAGATTTATGTTTGGATAAGCAGGACTTTATTCTGACCCATAGCTTACATTAACGTTGGTTAAATGACAGGTGCCTGGGGATGGGGATTTATTAACCTTCCTTCATGGTGATTCTGCAAACATTTTAGCCAAGTTAAAGGCAGTACTTCAACTGCTGTGTGTCCATCTGCCACACTCAGGATATGTGAACTTCCTTAATATCCAATTAATTTGTTCTTATGTATAGTGTAGAGATGCATAGGCTACTACAAAATAAAGAGGTTTTTAAAAGTATTATCTCCTAAGTCATGGGAATCTCTCCTTATTCCTTCAGAATAGTAAGAAAAAAATAAAAACATTTGCACAATTCTTGATTTATTTCTAGCTGTTAGAAGCAAGTGCTTTTGACATAACTAATTTGTTTTAGGTAAACTGGAAATTTTATGTCCTCCCATTTCCATCAAAGCTGATACTTCATAGTTTATGAAACAGATATCAAGATGTAAACAGTTAAAATTACTACAATAAAGCATTCAAAATGTTAATGCTTTGTAATTCATATCTTTGACATCCTGGAAAGAAGTGAAATTTTGTGATTTGCAGAAATAAAGCCAGAATTTCCACAACACGTGGAAATGGGGAAAAATCCCATTTCTTTCTATAGTTATTTGGAATAATTCGAGAAACACTCATTTTATTTACACGTTTAGCATGTTAATAACAGTATTGAGGAATCCTATTTGACCATTCCAAAGTGCTTAGACAAAAAAACCAACAAAACCAAAACCCAACAACAACCACCCTCCCCAAACAAACAAAAAACCACAAACAAACCAAACAAAACTACAAACAAACAAATAAAACTGATGTAAATAAATAAAATCATGGTTTAGATATGTTTAAGCTTAAGTTAAAAGGACATACTGTGAAATATGATTATGGTAGACTATGAGATTTTTCACTGCTTTATCTTTGCTCTTTTTGTATTTTGACAATTAGTTCATGTATCCGTAGACTATAACACAGAACTTTTTAAATCCACTTTTGTGCATACAGAAAACAAAAATATCTGTGTGTTATAAGAGAAAGGTAAAAAACACATGGTGGTAGCTACTCAAAAATGAGGGGAACTTGCATTGCAGCAAGTGCCAACACAAAATATTTCTGTTTCAGCTGTTTTTTCCCCATGATAATGCTACACTAATTGGAAGAAGAATTCCTTGCACCAAAAGCCCAAATTTTAAAATATTAATATTTTTTTGAATTGTATAGTGGTGTAAGTGTTGTAAGTTATTAGTATTTCTTCTGACCTATGCTCTTTCCCTAATCTATCATCACTAAAATTATTCCGGTAACAACCATTAAGAAATTAAAAGTAATTTTGGCAATTTATTTAAGTGAAGGGGTTTTTTTGCTTTCATTAGAATTGTCTCAGTCTAAAATTTTAAAATTTGTGTAATGAGGGTGTTTTATCTAATAGCTTTTGTCTCTGGCTTATCACAATATATACAAGTACAGAAGCAAAGAAGGATAGCCATAAAATTTTAATGCTGAACTATTTCAGATCAATTTTAGGAAATAATTGCCTATAACTGTTATTTTGGGCCCTGATAGAAGATATTGCATTAGGAAAAGAGTTTTCACTTGCAATTCTTGATATGTAAGAATCACTCACTGACAAGATAGTCACAAAATAATGCTGGCCATTGTGGAAAAAGACATCAGATTTCATCTTCGACTTACTTGCTAGTCTACATTACAACATGCAGATTTGTGAGAGATTATTCACAACAACAGAGTCAAAACAAGCTTTTTTGAGAATGAAGGGGTACTCCAACAAAGCTGCTGACATACAGTAATTTAAAGTAATTTTCGTAAAGAAAACAGCAAAAAAAAATTTATCATCTTCTCTATGGCTCCAATTTTCTATGTGAAATATAACATTATTATTATTTACTGAATGGAAGCTCTTCGGGAACTATTTTGGCATCCAGCACAGTATATGAGATCTTATAACAAAGAAACATTGGGAAGAAAAAGGTATCTAAAACCAGGTCAATATAGAAAAAAAAAGTCTCCAAAAAATGGAATAGCAAATTCAGTGAGTAGAAGGCAACTCATTGGCCTGGATTAGTTTTTGATGGAGTGAAAAGAAAAGCTATTTCATCTGCAGCTTCTCAGATTCTGAAGTCAAAAATTCTGTGGAAAAGTCATTTCAGTGCAGACTTTTTTTCCAGTGTTTCATTATTCTGTCATGCAGAATCACAGTTGCAATATTTCATCCCATGACAGGTTTAAGTTACAAGATAAATGATTCACAAAAGCACACAGTGTGCCACAGGCAAAATCTTTTGTAAACATGGGAGACTCATCTTCTTTGACACTCTCCCACTGATATTTTAAAATGGTGTAATAATCGTTAATTGTTCGACACTGAAATCCAGCACTGGTTACAATGCAGATGTTTATTTTTTTTTCCTGATGCACATGAACTAATTTGTATTCTCTGCTTTGCATAATGGTGTCGTCTGTACTTCTATTTAAGCTAATGTTTTTAACAGTAAAACAAATTTTATATAAGCTTGCCTTTTTCTGTTAGAGCAAAAAGAACATACACAGTTAGGTATGTAAGTGTGACTTTGAGATGTGCTATCAGAAAATTAAGTATCAATTCTCAGTGGCCATCAAAATTTATAAAATTTAAATTAGAACTCTCTTTTCCTACCAAGAAGCTAAAACATTGTATATAATTTGGAAAATGTCTAGTTTCCATGGAAACATTCGGTTTACATTTACAGCAAGATATAATAAAAAAAAAAAAAAAAGAAGCAGAAATTTTATTGATAAGCATGATATTTTGGGACAGGATTTCTTAGAATTTTAGCAATGAAGGTAAATCTAGTTTGCTTACTGTAAACAGGGAAATTAAAATCCATTAGTCTCTTCAATTCCTGAATAGCAGGCTTGTATTCACCAACATATTTCTATCATGCACGTCGACTATTTAGCTTTTGGTTGTGTGTTTTCTTGAATTTCTAGAAGACAGTCCTGAATTATTGTATATAAGCAACAGAGAAAAGAAAGAAATAGAGTCAAACAGCAGAACTCTGTGATTATTATTATTAATAATGATATCCTTGAAAGAGTAATTTGTTGACAATACTGGAAGGTAAACACAAATTTTATTTTGCCAGTGAAGACACACATAGAGTAAATAATGGTGTCAACATGTGTTTTCTTTTAGAGAACTCACTGCATCTAGAATTGCTAGACAGCTTAACGGTTGTGTCACAGGAGAGTTATTTCTGTACTGTCTGATTCGATTTCAAATTCAGTTTACATTTGGAAAGAAAAAGATAGGCAAGGACAGATCATAAGCAGCAAAAATGTGCCAAATAGCAACTTCATGTCAAGAGGAAATTAGAACCACATGGTATTTATGATAATACTTAGCTGCATTACAGTAAAACATTTTCTTTAATAACTTGAATCCATCATCACTGCTGTGTACATCTTAATTTAATTTAAGAAATGGGGGAGATGTATATAGACTGATTTATTTATTTTTTTTTTTAAATGTGGAGGATTTAACTCTGCATCCTGAGTTAAAATGAATGGAAGTGCCTGACTGAGTATCTAGCTTCAAAATTTTTAAGCATAAACTAAGCAATTATTGGATTAAGTGATACTTTGCTGAAGGGGAGGTAGAAATGATAGAGTATGATCTAAAATATCAAAATGCCGCCACAGGCAGGAATATGAACCTACCTTCTTTTATACAAGCCACCACTTCAAAGTCAGTGAGACTACATTGTTCAAATAATGATTACTTGTCAGCAAGATGGTGTGAACCCACAAAGACTGCTCCAAATACTTATATATCCAACTATATAAGGATTCAAAACACTAATTTCAGGAAAAAGAGTCAGTGATGCAGCTTGTACCATGAATTTTATAAAAAGTAAGTCAGCCCGCTTTTCCTTCCCAAAAAGAGAAGAACTTCACAACAAAATGGCTTCCAAGAAAAGGTGACCATTTATTTATTTCCACATTTTTATTTTATTTAGGTAACCATATTTTTAAGAAAAAAATCTCTGTTTTGTGTATTTGTTCACAAAACCTTTGCATAAAGAGAAAAACTTACTCTGTCACAGGACACGTCTAGTAAAAACTAAAAATACTATAAAAACAATAATCACTTAATACAGAAATTTAATATAATTCAATTTATTTGAGGATGAAAACTAGTTACATTATGAGTATGGTACTTCAGCTTTCTGATTTGTTTTCTGTTCTCTAAAGTATACAGTGAACATCAATACAATGCTGGGAATGCACATACCAATGTTTATTATTACCAGTAGGAAGAAATACCTGCTGTAAAAGTAATACCAGTAGATGATAGAAAGTTCACGCCTCTTTTTTTCTTTTTTTTTTTTTAATGTTCTTTTGATTCTGCTGCCATGCTGTGATTTCCCTTAACACCATTCTGTTGCTGCAAGATTTTCAAAGGGTCTTATACTAGCATCTGAAAACATTAGAATGATACTTAGTAAATTCTTAAAACTGAATTTAAAGAGCTCAGCATTAAAAAGTTTATGAAAATTCTTTTGTGTAATTTTCTTCAGTCAGCTAACAAAGCTTCATTCAAAAGTACATAAAGAGGAGTTTTATCTATGATAGGCTTTAGAAACCCTGGCTAGAATTGAGGCATCATTGTGCAAAGGATATCAGACAGACACAGGACTAGTTTTCATTCCAGAGACAATAAGCCTAATAAAGGTAATATTTAATTGTAATATTTAATTAAAATTAATCCAATAATTTTTTAATGATGTGCTATCAGTATGAAGGAAAATGCAACATTTGTGCAAATGCTGCTTTATGTTAATTTAGCTCATTGCCAGAATATTGTTTTGATTTCAAAATTATCTGAGTGGACTTAACTGTTTCAAGTACATGTCTTTTCATTTGACTCTTTTGTCAATTTAATTTTGAGAGTTAATGAAGAACTTTGAAGAGAGATAAAAATGGAGTCAGGTTGCCTTGAGCCAGAAAAATATGTAGGCTGTGTGTATTGTGCTAGAAGCAAATAATTCACCTTCCTACCATAACAGAAATTGAAAATTCTCAATGTGCATTGAACATGAATTTATTTTTTCCATTATTATTTTAAATAAATATGAAAAAATTACTCTTCTGAAATTTATTATGTGTACAATTAACCATACAAAAGTATAATTCATATTTCTTAAAGTAAGATTCTATAGCTACATAACAAATACAATAAAAATGGGTGGAACCTGGCTCATTGTATTGTGTCCAGTTTAGCAAGAAAAGAATGTACAGGTGGTGAGCCAGAAAGAGATATCTCAGTCTCTGCATGGTAGAATGGACATGAAAATCCTAATGAAAGAAATCTTCATCCATGAGTGTAGGCTCTGGAACTCTGGAGTCAGAAGAAGTGATATCATTTATGTTTTAACCTGTATAAACAAAGTGGGGATGATCTAAATCTTTGAATGCTGTCTTGAGGTGTTGCCTTTAAACACTGCTGATTTATGTGCATATAAATTTTATCATGTTTGTTCTGGCAACTATCATGTGTTAAATGAATTAGAGAACATCCCTGCAAATGTAATCCATCATGTAATTACATTGCGCACACATGATTTCATGATTTTACCTTGTGGATATGTGGTAAAGCTGACAATTTCAGGTATGTTTCAGTGAGCAACCAGTTAATGGCTTGAGCTTGGATGATCCAAATTCAAGTTTTACTTAAAATTCCTCACCCACAAATATTTTAAACCTAACACTAGAGATGAACAAAGTCTGTGTCTTATTATTAACTTTATATTAGACAATAACATCCCTGCTTCTTTAAGTGTTGTTGGATCACATACTTAAGAAGAATTTCAGATGATAGACTGCATTAATTATTCTACAGGAACAGGAAGCCATGGCCTATAGCCTGTCTACAGAATGAATCCCTAATTTTAATGGATTTACGTTACCATCTGGAAAAGCAAAATGAAAGGCAGCATCAGTTATACACTGGAAATACTTTTTTGGGTGGTTTTGTGGGGGAGTTTAATAAATATTAGCTATTCTCTCCTCTAGAATAGTTGTACCTGAAAATGCTATTTAAAATATAAATATTTTCAGAATTTGATGTAAAATTAGTTATAATGCAAGAATTCAAGTGATATGTACAAACTACGAAATTATTTTCTCATTGATGTAAGAACTTCTTCCTTTGAAGAATATTTTGCAAGTTTTGACAAGGTTGTGCCAGATATTTTATTTGTCATTGTGTTTCAAACACAGGAAAATAATACTACTTAATTCAGATATGAATAGGCTAGTAGGAAAATGTTGTATATCAAATCTACCTGGTATATATTGAACGTATCTTTTATCATACTGCTAAACAAACATGAATTACTGTGCTACAGGCTTTCCATAAATAGCTGGAACTTGCAGTCTAAAATTTTTTTGAAGAGTAGAGGAGAGAATTATTTGTAAAACTATTAACTTTTGGGTTGTGTTTCTAATTCAATGCCAAGTTTATGTCATTCAGATGCTGACTACATAATTTACAGAAGAACCAGAAGGTCAGTTCACATCACTTTCCACTTAAATGTGAATCTCCTAAGCTTCTAAGGGGAAGGACTAGCAGGTTTTATATACTCAAACTCACAGCTGGGTACTGTTTCATTCATTGGTTCAGTGCTTTTTACATGCCTGCCAAGTGAGCAGATGCCAATAAAAAAGTCAGCCTAAGGTGGCATTTAAAGAAGATCAAACTATTCAATGTACTTTTTTGAAATAAAATTTAAAGAGATTTACTATTTTAGTTGCTTAATATGATTTGAAGTCACTTTTTCAGTGCTGTTTTTAGATTTTTTTCAATAAAAATGATTAGTTTTGGCTCAAATATTAATGATGTGTTTGAATATAATAATAAGCAATTTAATACAGACCACTAAATAGCTTAAGCTATTGAGTTTGACTGTAAATATATGGCACCAGTATAGCTGTCTTTTATATCATCTAAATTCATAGCAGGAAGACAAGGTCACATCTGTGGTCTTCGAAGAAATTCATAGTTTTACAGTAAATAAAATAATTTGACTACAGTGGGATTGATGAAAGATTTCTAAAGTGTTGTGGTTTTTTTTTGTTTGTTTGGTTTTTGGTTTTTGTTTTTTTTTTTTTTTTTGTTCTGAATGGTGTGACTCCAGCTGCTCTAAGTATAAAATGATCAAATCTTGTTCACAGAAAAAGTTGTTAAAACAGTTGAAATTAGTCTGGTTTCCTAATTCCAAATAACAGAGGACAGATTGCATTACAATTGCTGCTTACATGCTTTTCAATACATATCACTGTCCTGAGGAGGAGATTTAATGGTGGCATATTTTCTAAACAATTCTGGGTTTTTGTTAGGTTTACTTCTTAGGGAAAGATTGAAGTACTTTAGCAGTATAATACCAAAAGTTTGAATCACCACTGACTGGGTTCTTTTAATGTAAGGTTATATTAATAATGAAGGTGTAATTTTTACCCTTACTCTCTGTATGAGTGAAAATGTTGCTTTCTCAATCTTGAAGCTTGGCCATTTGTGGGAACCAGATCT
Source organism: Xenops minutus (assembly GCA_035221455.1). NCBI lineage: Eukaryota > Metazoa > Chordata > Aves > Passeriformes > Furnariidae > Xenops > Xenops minutus. The sequence continues at coordinate 134,771,999 of JAWWEE010000074.1, read as the reverse complement.
TTCTTTCTCATGAGATTTGTGGATTTTGATTTTAGTGGCTTGTTTTTTGGCTCCGTTTCCCCCCCATTTCCCATTTTGAATGTCCAAAAATCCATAGGAAAATCATCCTAACAGAACAACTGCAGAAGGGCCTGCTTCCTGATACATAAGGTTCACTGCTTTGTAGTAAAAGACAAAGAAACCTCAACAGGGAATCTGTGAGGAGTCATTGTGACCATTACCACGTTTCCATCTTGAAGTATTCTGATACGTTTCAGGGAATGACTTCATAAGGATCAGACTGGAACTGCAAAAAATCCTTTTAAAAGAATCTTCTTATAAAATGGTTCATTATTAGGCCCTACTCATACAGTTATAATCCATACTACTCACTTTTCCTCTGTTATATTCTTTTGGATATAAGGCATTGCTCTCTCAAGTGAGCTTATCTGTATTGTCTCAAATATTTGTGTTCACCACTGTGTACACAGGTACAATCTTCAAAGATTCAGGATTTCTCTCAGTGATTTCTCTTTAATTACCTCTGTTTAGAAAACAAATAAAAAGGACTTTGCAATCCTCACTATACTTTGCTTTGTGTTTCTTCCATTTGCACTCCTGACTGCAGAACTGGATGATTATCCCACACACTTAAGTCAGAATCTCTGAGCACTCCGCTCAGAGAAAAATATTGGAGTTTTTTTAGCCATTTGCTGTTTGTATCTAGTTGTTTATTTATAGTAATTTAAAAGAAATTTTCTAGTTAAACTTGAGATAGATCTGAATTGCATTTACTCTGATAACATGAGTAAATTTCAGGAAAAAAGGATAAAGTTCTCCAAGGATAGAAAACCAAACTTGGTATTTTGATAAGTCATTAAAAGACCATCAAAATATGGCTGCTTGGTGAAAGGAAATTGCTTTGATTTGCTTGTTAGAGAAAATGTTGAATTTGTTTTGGGTGCCTGTGTGGAAACTGGAGAAAGGTGACAGTTTTATTGTTCCTGATAGATTGCATTTAGGGTTTGTCAGTCAGGCGGAAGATTAGAAGGGGACCATATAATTTGGTGATTACAAAGGATCCATAGCAGAAGAAGGAATGGGAAGAACAGGAAAATTAATGTATATGCATATGTATGAATACATATACATATGTGTTGTGAAAGGGTAAAACCTCCCTGAGTAGCACTCAGCTAATGAGATTTGCCCAGCTCCAAATGATTACATGAATCTTGCAAAAGAAGAAAAAGGGAAATACAAACTTTGTTTGTTAAGGACATGGAGTGAAACCTACCCAAGAGCATTGGTCTGTTAAGATACCTGTACCACATCTGTCCAGAATTTGTAGATACGTTTGGGATTGTGTCATTTAGTGATACGGTTCTCTTCTGACTATCACATTCGAAATCCCACAGTGTATATATTAAATATAACATTGGATGGAGTACTCTGTTTTTGCTTTAATACTTGAGGTCTGTACAGACCTGTCATTTTAAGATATATATGATGGTAAACACCCACTTGCATTATTTAGAAGCTATCATAGTCGATCAGAAAAAGGTTTCTAGAAAATCTGGGTTTGCAACATTTCTCAAGATTGATTCACCAAGTCAAATATTTATTTCTTGAAGCAATCTGTTCCTCTTGCTCTCTTCATCTCTTGTCCCATTACCATTTTCTATAAAAAGACGGCGGATCCTTAAGCAAACTGTTTTGTCCCTACCTTCTTGTCTACTTTCAGCAGTAATTTCAAGAGGATAATAAAATCCTCAACATATTAGCATATAATGTTAAGAGTTATTAAAAATATTGAGGTTTTGTAGAGAGGGTAGATTTTGTAATAAGATGACTTTGGTGGTCATTTTGTATTAGTACTATTTATTAATGTCGGGTAATGTACATGAAACAGTACTTTAAGAAAAAGTTCAAGTCTTCATTTTGTATAGCATGTCCAAGTAAATATTTAATTTTAAATATATTTTTAAGATCACCACCACTCTCCAGACCCAGTCATCCAGACAGTTTTTACCCAGTGAACACTGCATGTGTCCAGTCCACGGGCAGCCAGGCTTTCCAGGAGAATGCTGTGGGAAACAGTGTGCTTTTATTAAAGTCCAGGTAGACAGCACCCACACCTCCTCCAATAAGCAGGTCAGGTTCATCAAGCAGAAGGTGCCTTTCGTAAACTTATGCTGGCTGGGCCTGATTGTTTTACACATTTCACATGATGATACTCAAGATGCTTTATAATCTTCCCTGGCACCAAGGCTAGATTGATAGGCCTGTAATTTCCTGGTTCCTTCTTCCAACATTCCTTGTAGATGGGCAGCACATTGTCTAACCTCTAGACAACTATGACCTCTCTGATTAGCCAGGACTGCTGGTAAATGATTGAAAGTTCCTCTTGAATGAGATTATATCACTCTGTTGAAAACGGATCAGTCAGAATTAGTACCTTAATGTGGAAGAGAAACACTTGTATTATTACAATATGGCTTTTCTTTTCTATTTCTCTTTCCTTTTTTCTTTTGGGGCAATGGTCTTTCACTTGCAAAGCTCTTTTTAAAAAATCGTCTCATAGTATTGATTTTTACAGGTGCTTACTTTTTCTGTTTGGGCTTGTTTATTAATTTAATTATTGATAAAATGCAAATGTTGTAGGCATTGCAAATAAGTCAAAATCTGTGCTTTAGAAAGTATGATGAATGAATTTTCTTGCAATTTCAATGTCTGTGCTTAAAGTTTTCCATTGCATTTGTCACTTAGACATGAATATCTTGCATGTATACATTAGTAAAGTTATTAGATGGTTTATATGCTTCCATTTGGATTTTTGCAAGCTCAGAATACTCGGTTTGGTTTGGTTTGTTTCTTTGTTGGGGGGGAAGGGGACAGTGGAGGAATGTGTAATTGCAGCCTAATATTGTGTCACAATGCCAGGGAGATTTTCAATCTCATTTCTCTGGTGGTTTCATTTCCTGACAGACTGTCCAAAGCCAGATCTGTAAAGTCATAACTCATGTTAAGATTTAGCATCTTTATGTTCTATCCAAAGAGAATAAATTTTGCTTTCACCTCATAGTTGAAGGAGATATCTAAATTTTTAACATTTAATGATTTTAATAGTAGTTTAAAAGATCAGACTCTGAGCTGACATAGGAAGTGCACTTTACACCTACTTGGTGTAATGGTAGTACTGAACCTGAAAGATGTAAGTCATCTAGTTTTGTTCACAGGTGAAACATTTAATGCTGTAAATTTGAGTAATCAGTATATGTTCTCACATGGAAGTGTGTGCTAAAATCCTCAGCCTCAGACAAAGTATTCGAATATGTAGACTGTAGAAGACCATTTCCCATAGACAGTAAGGATTATGAAGAATTTTCACTCATACCACTTTGATAAATGTAGAGTAACTAAGTTGAATTAAGAGAGTAATGAATTTTTGTAACTTAATATTGTTAACGTGAATTATTATAACACTTATTAATTAAAATAATCATTTCAATAATAAAAACTGAAATATTAACATTTTCATCATATTTATAATGCATTTTCTATCACATCTGTGTTGTTCTGCTAAAATAAAATGACAAACTCATTGTTATTCAAGATTTGCTTTGTCCACAAACAAAAAAGTTTCTCATTTAGCTGTTGAAACATTCCATTTATTTAGAGTTAATATTTCAGTTATAAATTCAGGCAGACTTACAGCACATCTTTTGCCAGACTGGAAACTGATAAGTGGTTACCTAGGGACCATATTGTGAAGTCCTGTTTCTCCTGTTTACTGCGATCAAATGTTTGGAATATTTTTGCTTTTTCCTTTCACAAGTTTTCTTTCTATACCTTTTGACAATTTTGATAATGAAGGATTTCTTCCATGTTTTCCACTTTTTTGTGTTTTAATATTCCACTGGGAGTTCTTTTTGGTTTGCCTACTAATGAAAAGAAAGAAATAATTACTCAACTGTTAATTTCATCCACATGATTACGTAAACTGAAGTGATAATTTGTTTCAGAAGAATGAACTGGTTAATCATCTGATCTAAACAATAACATTTACTACTAGGATGACAAAAGGTAATTATTATACACAGAAGGCTATTGTACTTTTAATTAGTAGCTCTAAATTAGCTGAGAGGTGATGGAAGAAACTGAGCTTTTTCAAAGTGACTTTGTCATTAAATCTAGAACACTTAATGCGTAATTAATAAGATGGCTTGAATTAAACCTGGTATCTTACTAAGATTATTTTTCTTCTTATCTATTATTTTATTACTCTTATTCTTATTCCCATTATTAGTCCAGAGTTCAGATTGTTTATTCCTTCTATTATGTGTATTACCTAAGAGGTTAGCGTCCCTGGAATCAGTGCATAAGCATTAGAGAGACACAAATTTATTAATGGAAGAAGAGTCTTCAAATTTGGGCACTTTTTAAAAATACTTCATTATGCCATTTCATGTTCCCTTGCTACTTTTTTTGTTGTTGTTGTAATTTTATTAAGCTAAAAGTATCAGTTCTTGCCAGAACTGAAGAGGTTTGTAGAATACAACTAATTCATGTTATTTTTGTCTTTATAAATAATAGTTTTATTAATGATTTTGTGATATACAGTCACAAGAGACACCAATAGAAACAATTTCTCATGATCTGGTATCTCTTTGGATATTCCTTCTGTTATATGTAGGCTACTGTTAAGATCTACAGGAAAAAAAAAAAAAAAACAAAAGATTGCAGCTGTTTCATTTCTCCTTCAATTCAGAGACTGTAATAGAAAAACTATCAAAAAAAGAATTCATGTTTTTTACCAATATATTCCTCTTTATTTTAATAAAAAAAAAAATTGCTTAGACACTTTCAGATGCTATTAAAGTGTCATTCAGATTTTTTTCTATAAGCATATAAGCGGTTGTAGATGAAAACAATGAAGCAGGATTAGAAAATGCTGCCCATGTTCAAGATTAGCAAGATCTTCACATTTTCAAGATTCATCCACAATTCAGAACACTTGTAGTAGCAGGACCGTAGCTTTCTACTTCTCTTTGCCTCTTCCAACCTTTACCACTTACTTTTCTCAAAAAAAATAGACAAAATAACTGCCCACAGACCATGCAATGTGCACAACTGGTCTCAGAATGTTATTATCTGGGTAGTAGCTTTTGCAGCATAAGTGTCAGTACTTGTTAGCCTTACAGTCTTGGATTCTTTGTTCTGTCATCCTGTTCACCCATTATTTTGCAGGAGATTAGAAATAGCTTAGAATTACTGGCCCTAAGAGAGAAGCAAGTCACCTAATTGTACTCAGGTACTCAGGATACTCTGAGTACTTGCACATCGTAACAGTAAAGAATTGTCTTTTATATAGAGGAAAGAGAATAAAATTATATAATATTTTGTACAATTATTATCTTTGGTTTTCTTAATTTCTGCAGTTATGGATAATACTTTATAGTTTCATCCATTTAACTAGATATTAAATCGAATAAGAGGGATATAAAACAAGTTCTCATGCTTAAATATGGCTTCTAATATTAAAAAAAAAAAAAAAACCTGAATAGAACAATTTATCATTTTGATTTTTATACTTAACAATATCTTCATAATGTATTTTCTAGTTGTTTTGTGGACAGTATTCCTCCAAAGGTCATGGTATTAACTTTTTTTTTATTTTTTAAAGATAAACTTTAAGATTTAAATTTTAAAAAACAATTAATTTTTTTAAAATAGTCTCAATTAACATGACTACTTAATCTAATCTCATTTAATCATATTTTAACTTTAATTTTCAAAATAAGGTTACCTAAGTGTTAGACTAATTTTTTGGGACCCTGTGACAAGTGGTAAATATTACACTCAGTGCATCTATAATCCAAGTTTACTTTTTTCCCCTAGAATGCAAATCACTGGAACAAATAACAAATACTGATAAAGGAGACAAAGAATCTGAGTCTACCACACTTTCCCTCAACCATATTATTATGAATTCCTCATAGTAATTAAAAAATAAATAGATATCAGAAACAGATACAATAATGTTAACTAAAATCTTTACAGCATTACTTTTAATTGGAGGTAACAGTTTAGGTAATGGGCAAATTAAAGAATGGTTTTCTTTGGCCAAATATCAGATGGAAGCAGCCCTAGTCTAAATGAAGAAATGCCTCTCTTGATGCACTGATTACAACTTAGACCTAAACAAATCATGAATTTGTGGTTGTGAAAGAATTAAGGCAGTAAAGGTACTGAGCAATGGAATAATTTGCCCAAAAACATGCTGCATTTGCATCACTTAAGGTATTTAAATCAAGACTTTCCAGTCTTCATAAATACAAATTCTGAAACCATAGACCTAGACCGTAAAAATCATAATACCAGGCCAGAAAACAAGTGTCTGCCCCACAGTGTCCTTCTAGCAGCAATAAATATGGTGATCCAGGTAAAATACAATCTTAAGACAATGTTTACTGATGATTCTCAGAAGTACTTTCTCAGTTTCTCTTGATCTGTGACTGAAGAAGTTGTTGATCCATATGTGATATCTTTGGTTTTAGTACTCCTTCGTGAGTTCTTCTATTAATTTATAAAATTGCTTTTTCATTCCATTTAGGTTTATCATTTCTGACAAACCGTAGCAAGCACTTTCACTCAGCAAGAATGTGTTGTAAAAAGAAGTGTTTAAAATGTGCTGATGTGTTTTTCACTTGGGGGTCTTCAGTTCTTATACTTGAAAGGACTGTAAAAATAATTCCTCCTTCACTATTAACCCTTAGTAATCTTTTCAAAATGAAGAATTCAAATCTATTCATAATACAAAACAGACCATTATGTAATTGTTATTACTTGCTCATCTTTCTCTATACATTTTCTAATTTCATTCATGTTTGTCGTACCAAATGTCTAGTCCCCTGAACTCTGGCTTTTCATGTTTGTCTTGTTGATTTCTTCACTTTTCTTGATAATGTTAATATTTTTTTTCCCTTTCTGTCACTACTGAGCACTGAACTGTTTCACAGGAATTACCTGTTATAGCCTCAAGATGTCAGTCCTAGGTGGTTAATAGCTAATTCAAAGCCCATCATTGTGAATAGAAAGCGAGTTTATTTTTCCTTCATTTGCAGTACTTTACAATAAATTTTATCTAATATTTTATCACTAGTCAGTCATGACCATATTATCTTTCTGTAATTTTTCAGTTCTTTCTTTTACTTAAGTGATAATGTGATGCCAGCCACATATTTTGTAACTGCTACTTGCATTTTTTAAAAAAAAAATTAATAATATATTGAAAATCACAATTCCTGACACACATGAATAAGTCTCTGCATGAAGAAAACTATTAATTCCTAATGTTGTTTCCCTAAATTTCTTAAACCATGTACTTTTATTTTCTTTTAATATCATTTGCTGAAACATTTTTTGGAAGTTGTGGAATTATATTCTTTTTATAGTTATAATATGCATAATTTCCCTAATATAAAAAAGTCTAACTTGTGTCCTAAATGATTGCATAGAAATGGCATGTAATGTAAGTCCATGTAAACAGGCAATAAAAGATTTCTAATTGATAGCAAATCATAGTGATTTTGGCCAATATATCTGGTAAGCTAAACCCCTGCTAGATAAGGATCTTGCAGGGTTACTTAGTATGAGTAGCAATAATTTATCCCGTGTCATAGACAGCTAAGCTCTGCAGCTTTCCCTACTGGCTTGGTAAAGCAATCTCAGAAAATACAGCCTGTCTAAAGTAGATATGAAACTAAATTCTCTCATTCTTCAGCTTTTAGTTAGGATTAAAGCATTAAGCACTGATGGATCTGGGAGTCATTATCATCGATTTGTGTTGTGTTATATACCAGAAAAATACCTAATTAGAAAACACTGCTTGTGACTAGGGACCTACCTTAGCTGTTAAGAAAGGCTACAATGATAGGAAGACTGCAATAATATAGGAGAATGTCTGCATATCTAATCTTTAAAGTGTTTCAGTAGGATATTTTGAAACTGGTATACGTTTACATTAAAAAATGTATACATTTACACAATACTTTGAGACTGACATTCTCTCAAAATTAAAAAAAAAAAAGTAAATCTTAAGTAAATTTTATAGGAACAGAGATCTTTTTTCTCTTTAAATGTAGTGTTATGAACTAAATGGAAAAAAAAAAAAAAAAAGAGATACACCATAAAGAATTCAAAAGCTTGCCATCATGCCACAGTTACTAGAAAAAAATACAATCATACATGTAGTTGTGTTGCATTTTTTTTTCTTTCTAGTGTATATAATTGTATATTGGTTTGTAATTTATTTTTCTTCTGTAATTTTTGCTAGCTTTCACAAGGACTTTGTTTTCCCTCTTTTGGCCATATTATTCTCTCCATTTTTTTGAGTAGTGTTGTTGTACCCTTAATTTGTGGGAACTAAATAAAGCTAAATGAAAGAACACACATGTTGTTGTGTTCAAATCATGTTTGGTTGTTTTTGATATTGAACAAACAACCTAACATTTCTGGTTCATCAAAAATAATCAGTTTTCTTACTGGGAGTATAGCCAGTGTTCTCTTTGACAAACAGAATGCCAAGGTGGATAATATTAGTGAAGTATTGCATTAACTACTACTGTTTTACTATATACTTGCTATTTATTTATATATTATGTATTTACTATATGCATTGTATACTATAAGACTAATTGTTGCTATAGTGGCAGTTGAATATGATCTGTATGGGATAAGAACATACATCAATAGAAAAAGAAGACACAACGAAACAAACATTAGTAAACTATTTGTGGAGTTCGTTGCTGCTAGAAGCAGCCTTTCTTCATGCCAGTTAATGCCCTGGAAACTTGTAGCACTTGTAAGCTGTCATAGCTAAACACTGTCTTACTGATCTGCTGACTTATCTTGTGTTGAATACATACTCTTTACTATAATTGTTGAATCTCATTAATTGAAGGAAATTATTAGAATTTGAATGGATATTTTTTTTCTTTATATTTTATAAAAGAAATTTTGTAGATGTCTTATTCTTCCATTTTCAAAATAATGACAAACAAGCAGATGAGAAAATACGGCATAACATTTTATGCAAATTCTATCAGTATATAACTGAATACTTTGATATTTATGTTGGATGAAACATCAATGTGTCCTCTTTTAGAATTCAGCTGTTGTTCTTTGCACAATGTATGTCCTTATTCCTTTAAAAACAAAAAAAAATAACAAAAAACCTGTATATTCTGGAGGAAACAAATGTTTTCTATTACTCGACACATTACATGTTACTGACATTACATGTCAGCTTGTACATAAGTAAAACCACACCTGTTTGTTAAAGATGTAATTTTTTTTTTATTTAATATGATATAATTTCATGTCTACAATTTATAGTCCAGTTTTTAATAGACAAGAAGAATAAATATGTCTAGAAGTCTGAACTTTACAGATGAGATTCTTCTCAACTTTATTCAAACCTCTAAAAAGTGAGTATCTAGTTTGTACTAGACACATGGGAGCATGATGTCTTCTACCTCAGTAAAAATGTCAAGTAATAAGCTGCAAAAAAATTATCTAATTTTTGGGTAGGTTAGGCAAAATGAGATACATTTCACATTTCAGATATAAATCTGAAGAGTCAGGCCAGAAGAGAGGGATGTGAGCCGCAGAAAGGGACACTGAAGTTTGGAGTCAGAGGAGAGTGATAGTTTATGTAGTATAATCCGATCTCCTTCCTCTCCTAGTCTGGGAATGCAGGAATACAGTATTAGGAGAGAGGACAGGCCAGCATGTTTCCATTCAACACTTTGTGGAAAGAAAAATGAAGAACAGCAGAGTATGGCTTGCAGCTCAGCCTAGACCTGTGCATTTCTGCTTTTTGTGTCTCTGAGACAACACAGTGGAATAGCACAGGAATACTTTAAAAATCAGAACTCTTTCTGCCCTTCCTTACCCCTTCCTTGTCTGTAAAGAGAACCCCTTATTCTAGCTTTTCCTCTTAATCTTCTGGATGTAATTCCAGGAAATGTAGGACTTCATCTGACATCTCCAGTTGAGACTATCAAAGGAACACAGTAGCTCTCAATGGAAAAGAGATAGTTCAGTAAAATTTTTTTCTGCAGACTAAGGGTTAAGAACTACACAGGGGTGTACATTAAATGTGTTGTGAAGAACTAGCATAAATTAAAATTAATTCACCCTATTCAATACAGTTAACTGACACATCTATGTGTGGTTTGGAAAATCTCCATGACTTTTATGTTGATCGCTCACAGCCATGCCTTTGTATAGGGGGAAAATTTTTACCTGTGTCAAGTATACACTTTTACTTGTGTAAAGCCAATCTATAGTTCACTAGCTATGGAAAATGTGTAAATATATATATATATATATATTTGTTTATGTGTGTTCCTTTTAACAACTTTAGCATCTGTTCATTTACAGTATTTTTTTTCCTTATTTTTATATCTGATTTTTTTCTAGCATTAATATATCAACTGCATTCAGTTTCTTTGCTCAGTCACTCAGCACTTCTGTATCCTCACTCCTGTAAGTAAGAATACCCCTTCTAATGGTTTACACTTAAACCCATCTCTAGCTTTTTGACATCTAGTCTGCAGTGCACCCAAGAGAGATATACTGCTAGAATTAATTTTTACTTCTTCCAAGTTCAGAGACACTAGACAAGTGTTTTAGTCTGTTATTTGCTTTGAAATGAATTGAGATTTACCCAACAGAATACTATTAGCAGGGACTCTACTTTGTATTCACAAACAATTAATGCTTTTCCTCTTCCAGCATATGCTAAGAAGTGTCAGCTATTACAGAGAAATCTAACAGATATCATTAAAGATTACTGTTGCAGACACAGAGTAGACTGAATGTATTAACAGTAACTGGCAGACAACCAAGTGTTTGAAAGTGTAACAGGAGAAACTTGCAAAAAAAAAAAAAAAGTCACCTCTGCTGCTATTTTAATTCAGAAACTAAACAAAGACTGTAACAGTGAAACTCAGACATACCCAGTGTTATGTCAAACTGAAGTATTCCACTGAACAGTACAAGATCAGGTGAGATCTTCCAATCCTTTTCTCTGAGCTGGTCAAAATTTGTTGAAACTCCCTTACTAAAAGCAATAATCCTGTGTATGAGTTCTGTAAGATCATCTCTTTAAGATGGCATCTTTTCCTTCAAAAATATTCTCAGGGCTTACTGAACAATTTCTCTCCAAAAAGGCCAACATAAATTCAAATTATCTTGCAGTTTAACTGGCCATTTTTCTCAGGCTGAAGGGGGTGAACAGCGGTTTATTTGGTGTCTACTTGAGTATAATTTAACTTTCAAATATTGAGTCAGTCCATCATTTGTTTTGCTAGTTCGATATACCACAGTGCATTGCTACTTCATCCTAAACACAAAGGAAAACTTTACACATTTTTTCTTATCTGCTGCTTCTTGTGAAGCTAAATACTTAAATACTCCTGCAATGAAAGCTGCTTAAAAGTGTTTGTCATCATACTGGTGTAGTCAAATCTTAATACAGGTATCTGATTTTGTGAGGAATTCCTGTCTGGCTTATGAGAATAGGGACAAGAGTTGCTCCTGTGTCATGATAATGTCATGGCATCAATTTGATCAGTCATAAAGACTTGTTGAGTCTTTATTGAGAGAGAAGCTCACACAGCAGTTTCATGCTTACTGCTTCCTCTAGTTATACTTGAAACCTGCTTATTCAAAGAATAGATTTTCTCCATTGCTTTTTTATCATTTAGCTGACTAACCATGTTTCACCACTTAGAACAGTGAATGGGACGTCCAGACTTGGGAGTCAAGATGCATGAGAAATTTGCATTTCTTCTTCCTTAGTGTATACTAGTTGTCTTTAATCACTATAGAGACCATTTCTCTAGTGAGAAGTTTTCCTTTCCCTGTTTTTTAAGAAAGATTGTAGATTCTCAAAAATGTGGATTTTTTTTTTCTCATAAAAGAATTAAATATGGCATTCTAATTCCTTTATGAGACTTCTTAAAACAGAACAAAAGCAACACAACCAAATAAAAAAATCCAAAAACTCCCAAGCAACAACAACAATAAAAAACAACAACAAAAAAAAACCCAAACCCAAAAAACCCAACCCAACCAAACAAACAAAAAGAAACAAACAAACAAACAAAAAAACACCCCTCAGGGCTAAATCATAAGCAAAGAGAAGATATTACCAGTAGAGCTGATGTTTACTGTGAAATTTTCACACTGTTGTGAACAAAACTCTTCAAAAAGATTATTTATACTGAAGACAGAAATTACATTTGAAACTATGAGAAGTTAACTTACACAGAACAATTTCAAATTATGAGGAAATCCTCTAGCTCTATAATTAGACCTATATATATACCACAACTGTTAGACACTTGAACACCTTACTTTTTTATTCACAATTAGAAGAAACCTATTTAAAATACAGTAGGAAAGATTTATCAAAAAAAACCCCAACAAACAAACAAACAAAAAAACATGTTCAAGTACAGTTCTGAAGTATCATCCCTGACAAATCAAATGCTTTACCTGGGTTTTTTGTTTGTTGGGCTTTTTCAGTTCTTCGAAATTAATTTAGTACAAGAGAAGCAGTGGTGTTATTAAAGAAAATAATGACCTTGATATAGGTCATGTATGTCTTTTCAGATGGAAATAGTTCCTGATTGGAGACTATGAATATTGAGATCTGCAGAGGTAATTTGAGCCCCATTATAATTAATAGAGTTGATTTTCATTTTCCTTTGTTGGAGACAGTTACTAAGACTTATTATAAATGCTGATTCAGCCTTGAAGCAAATATCAGGAGTTTCACCAGGCTCACCTTTACCAGGCTTGTATGAAATGCATATTGCAGTTTATGTAATAACATTTAATCCATGTTAGTCCTTCTGGTATTATCTTAAAGGCAAGCGAATTACATCAGTTATGGACTTGATTTTACACTAGAGCTTTCTGACTTCAGTGAATGATTAGGCCTACAAAATATCCCTAAGAACAGGAAGGCCAAGGTGAAGAATTATGGTTGAAGAATTATGTTATCATCTAATTCCATTGATATCCATGTAAGTTATTCAGAGTATTTCCTTAGACCTGATAGCTGGCACAATATATAAATTAAATATATTTTACCCAGGTAGAGATTTCTTGATCAGTAGCAGTGTTAACGATGATTATATGCTATCTGTAAATACTTGAATTGTGAGTTAGATTTAATGCTTTACTGGGACTGTTCAGTGAGGAGGGGAGGGAAGGGAAGGGGAAGGGAAGGTGTTAGGGGAATCTCATCAATGTGTATAAATACCTAAGAAATACAGGAGGCAGAGATGGACTTTTCAGTGGCACCCACTGACAGCAACAGGCAAAGCTTATTGATAAAAACACAGGAAATTCCCTTTAATCAAAAGAGATAAACTGCTTTTGTGAGGAGACAGGATGCTGGAATGCATTGCTCAGAGGGATTGTGGAATTGCTATTCCTGGAGATATTAAAAATCTGAGTAGACATGGGCCTGAGCAATCTCTGAAGGCTTCTGGTCTCGTATTTTCTGATTTTGTAATAGAAACCATACTGATAATAAGTTCATTAATCTAAAACTATTTAAATTATACCACTATTAAAAAAAAAAGCCAACAAAAAAACCCAAACAAACAAACAAAAAACAGCAACAACAAAAAAAAAAACACAAAAAAAAAACAAAAAAAAAAAAAACAAAAAAAAAAAACAAAAAAAAAAAACCCCAAACAAAAAAAAAAAAAACAGCAACCAAAAAAAAAAAAAAACCACAAAAAAAAAACCAAAACAAAAGAAACCACCCCACAGAGAAGATCTCTGCTTAAACTGATTGATCGTTATTTGGACTGGTTCATTTTTATTTTTTTTTTTCATCAAGGGCTGATTTTACTGAATACTCACATTATATTTTATTAATTTTGTTAGTTTAGAAGACATTTTTGCATTGCCTTCAAATGTTTTTGTTATTATTTGTTATTATTCTTTTTCAAACACTAAAAAATAAAAGCATAAACACATGCCAAGTGGGGTAGACTACAATGAGCCCAAGAAAACAGATGAAAATGAAGAGTTGATGTAATCTTTTTGGATTTCAGTAAAGTTTTCAATACTTTCTCTCACAGTATCCTTCTGGACAAACTCTCCAGCACACAGCTGGATAAGCACATCGTGTGGTGGGTGAACAATTGGCTCATGGGTTGAGCACAGAGAGTAACATTGAATGGAGTGACATAAGACTGGTGACCTGTCACTAGTCAGCAGTGCCCTGGCAGCCAGGAGGGCCAACCATGTCTGGGGGGTGCATCAGGCAAAGCATCACCAGCCGGTCGAGGGAGGGGATTGTCCTGCTCTGCTCTGTACTGAGGCGGCTTCAACTTGAATATTGTGGAAGTTTTGGGCACCACAATATAAGAAAGATATTAAGCTCTTGGAGAGTGTCCAAAGGAGAGCAATAAAAATGGTTAAGGGCCTTGCAGAGGTGCCATATGAGGAGCGGCTGTTCAGATTGGAGAAGAGGAGACTGAGAGGAGATCTACAACTTCCTTGTGAGGGGAAGAGCAGGGGGAGGAAGGCAGTGACCTCTTCTCTATGGTGACCAGTGACAAGACCTGAGGGAATGGCCTGAAGTTGTGTCAGGGGAGATTTAGGTTGGATATTAGAAAAAGGTTGGGCACTGGAAGAGGTTCCTCAGGGCAGTGTTCACAGCACCAAGCCTGACAGAGTTCAAGAAGTGTTTGAGCAATACTCTCAGACACATGGTGTGACTCTTGGAGTTGGTCCTGGGCCAGGTCAAGAGTTGTACTTGATGATCCTTCCAACTCAACATATTCTGTGATTCTGTAATAATCAGAATTTCCCTTATTGTGGCATAATCTCAGCTGATAAGGTATTGGTCACTATACATTACAATACATTACAGTATTTCACAGTTTAATTAATGGAGAGCAAGCATCCTGGCACAGAAAGAGGAAAGAACGGAATCCAAATTCTGTCTCCCCCTACTGGCTACACTATATTCCTGCTTGACTTAAGAAGCAGCTTGATTCACTTAAACTGAAATTGATGATAAAACTGTGGGCTCAAACCCCGTTCCTTAATCTTTCTGCTGTTCCATATTAAATATTTCCTGCCAGTAAGTCCTACTCATCAGTTCTTTTGATGTCTTAGCCATACTAATCACCTCAAATCTCTTAATGTATTTTGTCTTCAGTCAAAGAAAACTTTTGGTTACTTTCTCATATTTCTTTTCAGTATTTTATTAAGAAATGCATAACTGATAGTGAAAAAAACAGGTACCACAAATGATGTGTGGACCTTTCTCTTCCCAGAATAACCAATTTTAAATCACAGATCTCTTTCTTCAGTGTTATACTTTTAGACAGGAAGGTTCAGAAGACAAAGCTGAAGGTAAAAACAATCTTGAAATACTTACAAAACATGGAAGAAAACCTTTGAGTTCAACTGACTATATGGTATAATTGCTGTGTAAATATTTTATAATAACCCATTAAAATACAAATACAGCTTATCAATTCTGTGTTTACATTTTTTCCACAATACAACTCTTGATAACAGTTATGTGTGTCTCAACACTTGCCTGAATTTTCTGTACATAGTTTGAAATTTAATTAAAAATGGGAAATAGCAGTGGAAGTAGGAAAAAACTTTACTTGGCTCAATGGCAAAATGGAATTCACTGAGTATGAAAATAAGTTTTGATAAATGTAAAAAGCTGACAGAAACACTTAGCTGGAGTAAAAAGTTTGTTAGTTGTCTTTAGTAACATCAAGAAAAAGACTTGAATCCAGCTAAATGTTTTGAAAAGCAGCAGAGCTGGTAAAAACATCAAGGTTTAATTTTCTGGAGATGGGAAAAAATTAAGAAGACAATTTGACATCTCACTTTTCATTTCTCAAAAGTCTGGCACAAAAATCTTCTGAAGTGTCTCAGAAGCACTTTTGTTTGAACCTTTACAAATGTAGCATCCAGTCTTTCTCCTCAAAAAGTGTAAATTTTTTGTTTTCTTTTAAAAATTAAATTGTAGAATTTTTGGCAAAAAATGTAATCTAGTAGCAACACAATGGGTTATTTATCCCAAAATGTCTAACCTGGATAATGACCCAGAACTGATTCTTTCTCTTTATAGATGTTCACTTACCTAAAATATCTGACTACTTCCACATTTAGACATGTATAATCCTTAAGTAATTTTCCCCTCCATTGCTAGTAATGTTGGACATAGATGATTTCTAGATACTGGGGTCAGAACGAGCACGAACAACTATTTTTCTTTTCACTATTTACTTATATTGAAAGTGAAAACACCTGTGATGCAAATGTGCTGCACAAACCTTTGAACCTAAGTACAAAAATAAGCCTTGAATTGAGTTGTTCTACTGGGATGACTTTAAAAATATTATTTGTCATTCAATAGATGTATTTTCAAAAGTGTTTGTTATCTTGAATCAATTGTTCATTTATTTCACGAAGGTAAAGATACATTGAATGTTAATATTCTTAAGAAAAATGAAAAATTCTAAGGTAAGTAAGAGTTACAGAGGCTTAGCAACAAAGTAATTAAAAAGCACAATATATGCCTGGAATTATAAAGAACATTGCACTGAGAATATAGATGTGTATTGAATGATGGGGCAGAGCACAGAATTTCAAAGTATATTCAACAGCAGCAAAATAATTTTTTTCCCTCATTACTAGAATCTTTCAACAATTATATGTAAATGTATGGCTTGTGTACCTTCACTGTCTCTTTTAAATATAGTTTTATCCTTTTACCATTGTAAAAGTATGAAAAATAACTAATATTCAGAACCAGGATTGCTGGATTATTAATTTTTAAAACCATATATTAATGTATATTTTGTTCTCTCTTTTTTTTTTTTTTTTTTTTTTTTTTTTTTTTGGCATCTTGCTTCTTTTGCTTTCTGTTTGGTCAGTTGTTTTTGGCCAGTTTGTGTTTTTCCAGACATCACTCCATGATGTAGTTGAAGTATATGATGGCCCAGGTCTACAGTCATCTTTATTATCCTCTCTCTCAGGATCTCATTCAGGTATCCTTTAATCCTTTAATAGAACTGTCATTAAACTGTTTGGTTTTTTGTTGTTTGTTTGTTTGGGTTTTTTTTGCTTGGTTGGTTGGTTGTTTTTTTTTTTAAGAATCTAGATGCTTAAAAAAGTGTGGTCAAAAAAAAAAAAAAAGTGTGATTGTCGCATTTGCTTAGATTCAACTCAGACAAACGTGGAATCCAGATTTTGAACTAAATGCCTAAGCATTATAATAAAATATATTACAATTTTATCTAGTTTTGGTTTATGGGGGTTTTGTTTGTTTTGTTTTTTTGTTTGTTTGGTTGGTTTTTATACATTATTTTTCTTCTGATTAGCTATTTAGCTATTACTGTGGTATTTGGGACTTTTTACTCTGTGCCTTTATGGTTTTTACCTAGTGAATAATTTGAAAGAGATATTAGATAATTTAAAGAGAAAGCAGTGCATATTTTTAACAAGGTAAAATCATACAGATTAATTGCATATTGACACAATTAGAAGAGATAGAGTGGTTGTTTTTTGTGTTTTGGAAGAGTTTTTTTTTGGTTGGGTTTTTGTATGTTTGTTTGGTTTTGGTAAAGAAAACCGTCAACTATTCCTAGTAACAGATGAGTTCCAGCAGCCCTTTTCTAGAATGAAATAACACTGTCAACATAAAATATTGCAAATGCATATATCTTGCTAAATTTCCGGAGGCAGAACAGAGTTTGGGGAGTATTACTTTTAGCTTCAAGGAAGTTTACAGGTATTTTGAACTCCTCTTAAGTAAAAAGTGGTTATGATAGCTTTGTATTTGCTTTGTTTGAGTAGGTGAATCCCTCCCACTGAGCTCAGGGAACCAGATCACAGTTAGATTTACTTCCGTTGGACCAATAACAGCAAAAGGATTTCATTTTGTTTATCAAGGTGAGACAACATAGAAAAGTATGTGCATTTATTCTGTTCATCATAATTTCTAAATCATCAGAGAGAAACAGACTGAGAATGCAGAGGAAAGTAATAACCTATTTCTACATCCTTTGATGGTTAAGACTATTCTTTTACCTTTATTTTAAAGCTTAAATCAAATACTTAAGAAGCATAGAAGTTCTAAATTTAAGAAGACATATACAAAGCAGCTGTTTATGTTTGCTAATCTGATTGACAAATTTTAGATCCATTTTGGTGCTGAAACTGGTTTATCTCTCAATTTAAATGTGAATAGCTGTAAATATTATTACTTGTGGTTTAAAAGTGATCTTACCATTATTAAGATACTTTTCTTAATTTGCAGTATTTGCCTTTTTATGGATCAAGTGCAGAAATTGTTATATCTCAATACTTGCAACATCAATTCATTCTTTCATTACATTTAAAGCCTGATCTGAGAGGCAGAATACCCATTTAGAAATCCACATGAATAAATGTAAATATGTTTGACACAAAATTTTATTTTGAAACCTGTATTAGCTGAGTATTTCTTGATAGTATTTCTTATTGGTGTCATTTTGGAAAGGTTTCAGTGTGGATTTTATACATTGCTTCTCATCTTGGCAAGGATATAAGTGCTGTGTTCTAAATAGTAACTCAGACATCAAAAGTATGTAATCTCTGTTGTGAAGATTCATTTGGACATTATGCAAATGTTCTTAACTGGCAAATAATTGAACGTTTCTTCCAATAATTTTGAATGTTTTGGGTTAAAAATCTGTATTCCTTCACCAAATCTAAAATTAAGAACCCACCATTGTTTGTATGTTTGCAGCTGTTCCAAGAACAAGTGCAACACAGTGTAGCTCTGTGCCTGAACCGAGATTTGGAAAGAGGATTGGCAATGAATTTGCAGTTGGTTCATTGGTTCTTTTTGAGTGCAATCCCGGCTATATCCTCCATGGGTCAACAGCAATTAGATGTGATACAGTACCAAATGCATTGGCACAATGGAATGATTCACTGCCTACATGTGTTGGTGAGTTCTTAAGGCTTTTTAATAGAACTACTTTGTGCCTAAAGTGTAGACCATTTCTAACTGAATGTGTTTATTCTTTGACATCTGTGTGGAAGAGGACTGGCTTTTACATCTGTACAGTGTTCTTTCTTACTTTCAGACACTTTCATCTTCATTCAAGGTTGAGTTTTATTCTCCTTTCTCTTCTAACCTTGATGTGACATTTCACAAGTTTCATGAACATACTCTGCTGCTCTAAATTATATTATCACTTCTCTTACATTAACATCAGTGACAGTCGCTGGCTGTACCTTAATCAAGACTATATTAGTGCCCTGACTTGCAAGACTAAGATGCTCTCACATTGAAGATCTTTAACAAGGTATTGCAAATTATTAGAAAGAAACTAAATTAAAGATTTAGAAATAGTCACACTAATATTTCTTTACTTGACAGGATCAGAAAATATACGCTTCAGATTAGAAATGTACTTCGACTGGTTCTAATCATACAAGATTAAATTCTTAAAATTACATTCTTAAATTAATATATATATGCATTGACATTTATAAACTGATTTCCACCAAGTGGAAACCTACTCATTCCAATGAAAATCCTCACAGTAAAGCGATAAGATTCTAATGATATGTTTTATTTTCTCTTGAGTTTAAGTCAAAGACAAATATGGCACATTTACACATTAAATTTTATTAGAGATTGGATTGATTTTTATTACAGAAATAAACAGTTTAAAAAGGTTTAAAAAGTAATCAAATTTGGATGTCATTTGCACAGATGTTTTTGAAATGCCATCAAACTTTTCCACTTGTACTATGTGTTGCAGTACTGACTTCATTATACATTAATTTTGTGTAAATTGAATACACTGAAAACTATTAATTTTGGGGATGAAGGCATCTGAAGGACTCCATTCTCAACGAAAACAGTAAATATATGTATGAGTTGTAGTTACTTTGCTTTCCTTGATAGAGATTTTTTAACAAAAATTATTATAACACATTGTAAAAATAGCATTATGCTATTGACTCCAACATTGAGAAGTACATAAGCAGAAGTATAGGTGAGTAGATGAGAAGAGAATATAACACATATTTTCATTACGTTGATTTTTAATCTAATCAGCTGGTGGTGCATGGTAGAGTCTGAGTGGTTTTCAGTACATTATAAGATTTCCTCCAAAATACCAAAATCTTGATAGAGATAAAGGGGTGATACTAATATCAGTGGGGTGATACTAATAAAATATGATTAAACAGGTTTTATACACAACTAATGTTTATTTAGACTGTTGCAGGTACAGCAAGAGAACCACAATTTCTATATCAATAAGAAGGTGAGGTATATAGTTGTATTTAATTTATTCTCAGGGATTACAGTTTAATCAGTAGAATTGTACTACTTTTGCCCTCGAAATGCATTTCGTTTGTTTTTTTGTTTTTTTCAGATATAACAACTTGACAAAGTGTTGAAGTAATTATTTTGAACGTTGATCGCAATATATCATTGATATTTTAACATATGATACAGTCTCTGGAAGAGAAAGTTATTTGTCTCTAGGCAAGTTGGAATGAGGAAGGGTCACAGGTCACCATCTGTGTGAAAATCCCTGTGCTAGTAGAGGAGATAAAATACACATGAGGTGAAAATTGCATTGAACTAAATCAGTTTCATAATCAAAGTGGTAGACATTACCATATTGAATTGCCTTAATTCTAGTGAATGTTTCAATATTTTCTTATATATAAGAGATATAGAATCATTGAATCACAGAATCATTAAGGTCAGAAAAGATGTCTGAGATCACTGAATTTATCCTTTGACCAAAGACCACCATGTCTATTAAACCATAGGACGAAGTGTCATGTTTATTCATTTCTTGAACACTCTCAGGGATGGTGACTCCAGCACTTCCCTGGGAAGCCTGTTCTAATGCTTAGCCACCTCTTCCATGAAAAAAATTCTTCCTGATGTTCAACCAGAATCAGCTCCTGGCACAGCCTGAGGTCATTTCCTCTTGTACTGGCACTAGTTGCCTGGGAGAAGAAGCTGACTTCCATCTTGCAACAATCTCCTTTCAGATAGTTTTAGAGAAGGATCATTCTCCCCAAACCTCCTTTTCTCCAGACTAAACAGTTGCAGCTCCCTCAGCTGCTCCTCACATGACTTATTCTGTAGAGTCTTCACTCACTTTGTTGCCCTTCTCTGGACTCGCTCCAGCACCTCAATGTCTTTCTTGTAGTGAGGGGCCCAGAACTGGGCACAGGACTTGCTGTGCAGCCTGACATCCATCATTCTGTCTGTTCATCCTCTTATAAGTAATTGTTTAAACACTTTAAGTGACACTAGCTTTAATTTATCCATGTAGTTCCAAACAGATTCTATCAATTATATGCCAAACAAAATGCAGCTGTGATATTTATTATTAAGATAAGCTGTGTATCTATTTTCTAAATCCTCATATTTGCAGCTCCTGAAATCCCTTCAGAACTTAGTAGCATTGCACAGAAGTGATACATTATTTCTAATGGATTTGATAAACCATCTCATCAATCTTTTCCTTCGGCTTCTAAAATACCAACAGAATATCTGTATGCAGATTAAGCTGTAATATTCTTTGTCCCGTTAGAGCATCTAATGATCTAGACAAGATGCATTCAAGCTGAACAAGAGAAACTTCATGGTACTTAATGTGTCTGTTCTGTTTCATCCATAACACTTCCATTAATCCATGGACACAAGTGTGATGAATGCAGGATTTTTCAAACTCTTTAATCAACAGTCTGTAATAGAATAACTCACACAAGCAGAGAAAAGTCAAGGAGCTGAGACTGGTGTTATTAATTATTTAGACAACAAAATAGGAATATTAAGAAAGAACATCACCTTTTTTCATGACACATTCTTCCTTTATACTAATGCAATACAGAACTGTTCAAACATCATTCTTAAACCTTCATTCTAAAAAATGCTTTATTTTTTTAAGATTACTAGGAGACAATGGAATGGATTTCACTTTGTTAAAGGTCAGATAAATAAGGGGAATACAAATATGACTCTGTCAGGTTAGAAACTGTCATAATTCTAATTTTCCCTTATTCTTTTTCGGTTAAGAAGGTTTTTGAGATATAAAGTTTTGTTTTCCTGAGGCAAATGTAATTTTTTTTTAATGTGGCATCAATTTAAAATGTCTTCAGCTGTGGTATGCTGAACACTGTATAAACTTTTATAATAACTTTTCTCACTTCTGAAGCTGCATACTTCTTTTCCTGCTTTATGCATTTCCTTTCAGTGCCTTGTGGTGGTATTTTAACAAAGCGCAAAGGGACCATTTTGTCTCCTGGTTACCCTGAGCCTTATGACAACAATCTGAATTGTGTGTGGAAGATCACAGTACCAGAGGGAGCTGGGATTCAAGTAAGTGTACTTCCTATTTGCTTCTTATCATCATATTTAGAGCTGTTTTTCCTGATGCAAGAGGATGAAAAGACAATTTATTCATACATTTTTCAATCTCATTAATGATTCTTAAAATGGACTTCATTGCACATCTTTTTATTTATACATTGATTAAAAGTTATAAGATTTTAAAAAATCTTAAAAGATGCACTTGTAACTTAGAAGAAAATCATCCTAACTTTAAAATGTGTCATTTTAATAGATTAGTTACTCCTTGTATGCCAAAAGAAATAGAGAGTCTCCTTACAAATGCTTTTTTGCATTCCCAAAATTGATCTCTCTCTTTTAACAATGTGACATTAAGTAAGCTGCTTCTGTGGACAAGTTCTGTATGTTTCCCAAGAAACTCTACTATTTTACTCTGTGTTTATGGAATCTCATTGTGATCCAAAGATGCTTCAGTATGTTTCAATGTGAGATGGGAAATGATCATTAAAACAGTTTACATATATTAAAAACTTAATAGAACACATAGAAGAAAAGTATCTATTAAGCTAAGTCATGTGCATCTCACGCTAGAGTTCATTAAAGAAACTGACAGAAATGTAATTATTGGAAAGGCAGTTGAGGTTAATGAATTAGGACTCTTAAGCATCATCTGAACAAATTCCTAGCAAAATGCCTTTCAAAAAACTATGACAGCAAGATGTTTCTCCTCTGTTCAAAATATAACTACTGTACTGTCCTGGTTCTGGCAGGACAGAGTTAATTCTTTGCCGTAGCTGTGAGTGGGTGGAGCCTGGATCCAAATAGGTATGGTTAGGGGGTTGTTCATACCACCTCCTGTCATTGCCAGGGGCAGGGGAAGGGACCCTCTGGCTTACAAAAAAGAAGGGTGAGGTTTCTGGTCAATAAATTGTGGTGGGACAGGGAACGCATCTGCTTCTGTTTATTTTGTCAGGGTCAGCAGTGAACGTTTCTGCATGTGAATCACTCTCTTTTGTACACTTTTATTATTAATATTTTCTTATGACTGTTTATTTTCTTGTCTCATTGCTGTTTTCAGTAAATTGTTCTTATCTTAATCCATAATCTTTGCCTTTTGTGCCTCCTCTCATTGGCAGACGGAGGGGAGCAGCTTGTGGTCTTTTTATTAGGAGTACTAAACTGGGGAATACCATTCCTAAACCATGACATCTTGATAACAAAATAAATAAACACTATGTTTCTGGAGGTAGAGACTTAATAATGAAAACCAGGAAAATCATTGTTTATAGTTTCTTAAAGCTTTTTTTTTTTTTTTAAATAAACTAGATCACAGTGCTTTTGAGGCACTGTATCAAGAAAAGGTTCAAAAATAGTATGAGTTTATACTTTGCTTCTTCATAAGCATGCAGAAAAATCTACTTTTTTGTTGTTGCTGTTTTAAATAAGTACAAATTCTTCATAAAAACTTTAAAATAATATAAAAGAAAACAGAAATCCTCACAAATACAACCTATGGCCATGCATATTTAAGAGTCCAAGTTTCAAAGCTACCCATGTCCATTAACAATAATATTTAATAACCTAAATCAGTTTTGAAATTGATTTTGTGGAACACTACTTGATTCAAACAGTTGACTAGACAGTTAGGATACTTTGTTCCGTGTTTCTTATACTAGGAGGATAGCTCAGAGGATTTAAATTAGATATTCGTCTGCCATCCTTACTTAGGCCATCAGTTTTGCTTTTTGGTAGTGCTTATCATAGACTGGGTTAGGTGATTAAATTGCTAACTTTGTTTTCAAGTAAGGTGTTTAATCTTCATTATATTCTTTTGCTCCAGGCTAATAGCTAAAAAAAATTACATTTACTGTTTCCATTAGTTCTAGTACTCCCGAGTTTTTTTTTATGAGCTAGCAAACAGCTTCCTTCATTTTGATTATCAGTTAGTGAAGAAGTAATTCTTTCATACTTGTATGAATGTAGCGACAGCAGGGCAGTTTCTTGGGCATACCTGTATTACTGTAGTTAGATCTACAGAATGTTTGACACCGTCACTGAAGCAGGGCACTCCTGAAGTGCAATATTCCTGCTTGTTCCTTCCAATCCTGTTTGACTGTCAGAGACAGGTGTCAGAACGATAAAGACCCTGATGTAATAAACTGAATACAGCTGATACAGGGTCAGTAAGACAGAGTACACATCAGAAGTCATCATACTATTTTTATTGTTGTTTGTTTTTTATTTTACAATTGAGCTTTGCTTTCTACTAATGCCATAAAAAAATGAGAACAGAATTGGTTTGGGCTTGTTTTTTTTTGTTTTTTTCTTTTTTGTGTGTGTGTGTGTTTGTTTGTTTGTTTTTTTAACCATGGAAGAAAGAAAAAAACTGGACATACATATATAAAAATTTAATTATTACAGTGAAAATCAGTTACTTGAAAATCATTTACATTTGAAAACTTGAGTGACTGATTTTTTCCAACCTGGGAATGCATTCAAATACAGAAATTCAAGATATTGTCACAGATAATGCTTTTGTGTTATGTAAATGTGTAAAATATCTGGACATTTTTCCTGACCAATATTATTTCCTCAAAGTAACAAAAGCACTTTCCCATCTACAAAGGAGATAAAATAATATATCTCTATTGCATACTCTTCTGTGAAATGTGGACATGAAATTTTAAACTATTTCCATGAAACAACTCTCTGTGTGTATGATTGCATTGTTGAATTTGTTGAAATATTGTGATCAGATTTAAATGCTGAGCTGTCCCATATAAAATCAAAAAGCAGACATTTAAAAGTATATTTAGATTGTACACCAAAAGCTTGCCTTCAGGCACATAACTTAAATACCTTAAACCAGGAAATTAATTCAGCTGTAGTTCCTTCTAAGGTTAGGACAGAAAGTGACTCTGAGTAGATAATTCAAAACATCTAATACAGACCTTGACTGCAATTGCTGCCTGAAGGGATGTCTGCCTATTTATTGACTGCATGGGGAAGTTACAGCAACTAGCATCAGTTGTACTAAAATAGATGTTTTGAATTAGGTGTTTTATGATTAATATAAAAAACATAGTTAGCAGCAGTTTGGCCCTGAAAACACCTAAATACCAGATAATTTAAAATTTGTTCTGAGGGTTTCCTAGGTGTCTGTGATCCCCATTCTGTAAGTCCTCAGAAATACTCTGACAAAGACGACATCCAGGGATTTAATTTGAAATCCCTGATGAACCAAACAGCAAGTCTCAAAGTTTTCTGGGAGACCAGATCCAGTGAGCCTCCTCCAAGTATCTGAAACATGGCAACAGTCAAGGCCTCACCAATGCTACACTTAAAAAAAAAAAAAAAAATCTTTTGGTTGTAATATATGACCAATTCCTAAAAAAAAAAAAAAAAAAGTACAGTATTTAATGCCCCCATCCAAGAAATAGGTAGCCAAATTAAACATTCCTTTTATGTAAAAGAAGGCTCAAGTCATATATTTCACATAAAAAAATAACTTAATTCCTTAGTTTTATTGTAACTAGTGCTTATTTCTTCTGTTGAAGCAACTCTGTTTTGAGGAAAAAAAATAAAAAAAAGAATAATTAAGACAGAAGCAGCATAATTCTCTAACTTAATGACTAAGGTACTCCTTTGTGAGGATGGCTGGGATTTCATCATGCTTCTGTCACATTTTAAAAGCTTTTCAGTAAACACTTCCACTAAAACAATGGAAAGAAAATAAGAAAAAAAAGAAAAACAAACAAACAAACTAAAAAACACCAGAACCTCTCCCCTGCAGAACAGGAATCTGGCATTTCTCTACTTTGTGACGTGTAATTTCACTATATGAGAACAGATATATCCTCCCTCTTCCAGTCTTACCACTCTGTGTGTCCTTATGAGAGGAAACATGCTGACACTTCAGGAAGAAATGAAGTGACTATTCTGCCTTTTGTTTGTAGCATGCTAGTGACTGCTCCTCCTCAGGGGATGAGTCAGCTGAAGGTAACCAAACACAGCAGGTTGCTCTTACCTGGAGGCACAATTGAATAAGGCAACATAGATGAAGAAGTATGCGTCACTGTGGGGCTGGTTTAGTCCTGGATAAACTAGAGAGAAAAAAAAAAAAAAAAAGGCAGGGTTTGAAGATATCATGTTTTATCTTCTCCTTAATGTCCTCCAAACAAGGAAATTGTATTCTATACCCATACGATTTTCACAGTTGTGTGACTCTTGTCAGAGGTAATACATGGTTGTCACAGGATTGAATTGGCAAACAAATAAAAGTAGCCATTTTATTCACTTAATGAGGATTTTGCATTCTCTTTAACAAGGACAGCAAGACAACTTTTCATGACTGAAAGCAACAGAGGCTACAATCCAAAGTCTTCTTTGAGCCTGAATACAGAGGGGAAAAAGTTTATGTTCTTTACCTCACATTTTTCTTCATAGGTACAAGTGGTGAGTTTTGCCACAGAACACAACTGGGATTCCTTGGACTTTTATGATGGTGCTGACAACAATGCTCCAAGGCTTGGAAGTTACTCAGGTGACTGAGAAGATTTTACAATAAGTGGTTCACAGATTTAACTCTTTATTGTAAACACAGAGAGCTTTCTGATCCTTTTGTGTGTGTATGTGTGTGTACATGTGTGTGTGAGCATGCACAAGCATGGTGTATCTTTTTGTTTCTCCTATAATTAACTATAGGAAATATTTCTGTTTTAATCAGTCATCACTTAGCAGACTTTCATAATGCTATATGTTTTTAAATATTAGAAAGGAAATAACATTCAGAGATTCACAGACTAGATCTCTGTTAATCCTATTTTTTTCCCAACTCATAACAGGGTCCAGAAATACAAACCCCAAAAATAGATATCTCTTGTAATTGTACAAAACAAAAAGATGCATTCTTTATCCTTATTTTAGGTAAAGGAGACTGTTTTGTTTGCCTTACTTTTTCTGGTTTTCTTTTGTTTTTACTTTACAACATATTTTGTACATGTCTATGGTATGAGATTAGAGACAATATTATTATCTTGTCTTGTGCTGAAGCACAAAAAAATAATCACATTTCTAGGAATAGTCCTGCAGCATATTTTCAGAGCTGCTTGATATATATGGCTGTTGTGTTTAAAATTGTTCCAGTTACAGGATTTGCTCTAGCTTTTAAGAAAACCCTAGTGAATATTTCTCCTTTTAGGGATAAAATTATGTAATATAAATTTATAATACACTTTGTTTGTCTTCATCTCATGTCTCTGATATTGTGGTACACTGAAAATGTAATAAAACTTTTGGAGGGACAGGTATTTAATAGCATCCATGATGACAAAATAGTGTTTAATTGGTTATGTGACCTTTCTCCCCTTCCCATCCTCTCCCTCCTCATTCCCCCTCTCTCTTTTTCTCTCCTTCACTCTTTTTATACACACAGAGATACACATTTATGTATGTATTTATTTCAGTTTCTGTCATTTCAATATTTTGATTTCTCTTTTCAGGAACAACTATACCTCCACTTCTGAACAGCACATCAAATAATCTGTACCTAAATTTTCAGTCTGATATCAGTGTTTCAGCTGCTGGATTTCACCTTGAGTATACAGGTAATTCAGAAATGTTCAATTAGTAAAGAGCGCTTGCTGGTTCCAGACATCAGTTGTACCTAAACTATATGAAAGAGGAATATTTAGCCCTATTGCACACAATGAACTACATATTGTTCCTTCAAAATCGTTAGTAAAATCCTAATTTAATTCCAAATGGGCAAATTCAGACCTGAAACTGTACTGTAAGGATTGTGAAGGGTAGTTTGTCTTGCTTTCATCCTTAAGTTGTTTTTGCTCTCTGAAATGCTTTTCTGAATCTGCAGCAGCCAGGACTAAATGCAGATATGCTCATTTGACAATTATAATCCACTCTTTCCTGTGCAGCCCATGTCTCTTCCCAAAAATGCCACCCGTGCAGCCCCACACCCCACCACTCCTTGCCAAAATCTACAAATTATGCTCAATACAATAACCTACATACTATACAATATGTGTGTGTAGGACACAAATACTAGTCACTCTCAGGAGAAATGAGAGAATGAATAAACTGAAAATTGGAGCTGTGCTTCTTAAGTAACTGAGAAATGCCTTCGGTTTGGTAAGCACACAGACTTATTTTAAATGTTCGTTACTACTGCCGAGTACCTCACCAGTGGAAAAGGCTGTAATTATAAATGTGCTTTCTGTCTGAATGACTTTGCCTCAGCTGACTAACAGAAATTCTGGCAATCACTAATAGTTTGTTGCAGGTTTTTTTTAATTTTTTTTTTTTTGGGGGGGATTTGTTTTGGTTTTGGTTTTTTTTGTTTGTTTGTTTGTTTTGTTTTGTGGGGTTTGTTTATTTTTGTTTTTTTCCCCCCCTTCTCAGCTGTGCAGTTCCCTCTGCTTGTATTGGTTCTGGTATCTGATCTGCATAATTGTGCTGTGGTTATTTCTTGTCAGTTTTACTGTATGCAAATCCCATGCTCTTGTTGTCTGACTAGCCAGTTGGAGGACACATCTTTGCAAAATTGCTGCCTGATCATTTGTCTATAACTAAACATTAATTATAGGTAGATTTATCCTGCCATTTTCTTGAAATGCAGATACTCTCTTAGCTGCTTACAACTTCAGATGGCAAAAAAAAAAAAAAAGTTATGAAAATGAAGCAAATTGAAACTAAATCCAGTGAAAGTGAAAATGCACCTTTGTATCCCTACTTGTTCAAATACTGTGTGTAGTGTACTACCCACATACAATTTTCATCTCTAAAAGCAGAAAAAATCACAGTATACTATTTATAGTGTTGGCCCATACCAAGAACAATAGCCAAGTATGTGTGCATGGATTTATATGGGAGTGTATATGAATGTGTACAAAAGTAATGTTTTCTGTGTGAGTGTTTAAACTCAAAGAAGATGTTGAAAATTTGTGATTCAGGAAATAATATTGATGTCCTTCAGTATAGACCTAGTTAACCAGTAGCTCAGTGAAATATGCTGTTTTACAAGATAAATGATTAAGTAACTTTTCTTGTGCAGGTGATAGAGATTTGTAATTAAAACATCACATAGACTGTTGTGATTTAACCCCAGACAACAACTAAGCACCATACAGCACCTACTCACTTCTCCCACTCCAAAGTAAGATTTTTTGTGCCTCCCCTTCTGCCCAGCCTCCTCACTGGCAGAGCGGTATAAGAAGCTGAAGAGTTCTTAATTTAATGTAGATGCTTCTTAATAATTGTCTTACTGTGATATCAACATCATTCTCACCCTAATTCCAACACACAACACTATTACAACTACTTGGAAGAAAGTTAACTCTATCCCAGCTGAAACCAGAACATAGACTTTGGGATGGAGTGAGAAAATTGCCCCCCCCCCCCAAAAAAAGTCTAACCCTGTACTTTTTATTGGAAACAAATGGTTACTCTAAGTAACGGCCAGTAAAGAATTGCAGTTCGAGGGTAAAGAACAATGACTTTTGAATTAAGACTTTCTGGGATATATATGATGTATTTTATAAAAATATGCTTTAATGTAAACTTTTTTTTTTTTCTGTGCATGTGTGGGAAATATTAAAAATAAAATCTGTGGTGCAGATTTGGATTAGGTGATCATAAGAACTCCAAAAAATCTGTGGAATATACTATCTATAATTTGTTAATAAGAAGAGAAAAATAGAAAATATTCTCAATATTATTTTAAAGTTTGAGATAGAGGTACTTTGTAACAGATTCCTATACTGCAAAGCAAGGACATGACTTTGTAGAATAAATATGGAAAAATATTAAATGTTAGGTTTTATTTATAATATATCTTTGCCACTGTTTCACACCACAGAATCAAATAGTGGTTTGAGAGCATGCAGTTGGGATTCTTGTCATGCAAAACTAAATAGGAACGTGTACTTGAAACATCTCAGCCACTAAAGGACCATCAGCCTATAGGAGCAGACTAACTAAAGCAAATAATAATAATGAAACCTTTTAGTTTTTAGCATATAGTGCGGGTTTCAAGTCTTAGGCACCAGCTATTTCAGTCTATGGATCCATGACTGTTCCTCCCCACTACTGTCCAAGAAAGACATTCATATTACCTATGAATTAGAGGAAAGTTTTATGATTTTTTTCCCGTCTGTTGTTCAAATATTTTTCAAGAAGAGACTATGGAAAATTCTACATTGAGCTGAATCATGAATTTGCTACAGAAGATTAAGCTAAGAGACGACACTTTCTCATTGTTGCTAAAAAGGAAGACAACAGAAATTGTACCTTGTGTATCTTATGGATTTTTGTCTCTTGCAATTTTCTGTAAGAGACATAGGAAGTTCTTTTGGGATCCCAGAACTCAAAGAACTGCTGTATTTGTGATGAAATTTATCCAGAAAGGCACAGATCAGAACAGAGTTCACTCTCTTCAGTTGTGCTGGTCATATCTGACTCTCAGACAGAAGTTCATGCTCTAAAAGTTGTGATTATATTTCTAGAGGTATTTAGCAAATGGAAAGTAGGGACCACATTTTAATGTCAGTGTTTCATACATTTACTGCCTTTCATTGAAGCCTATACTGTCAGAGGACATCATGAGGAGTCTTGGTCTTTGAAATATTCATGCATGGTTCTCATTTAAAATCACATCAGAGATAAATATTTGTATAAAACAATTTTCAAGTGAGTTTGCTATAAACACTTTTTCGTCAGTTTGTAGTGTATCTTCCAAGTGTATTTCAAGAATTCTAGGAAGCTCAAGTCTGAAGGGAAGTGCACCCCTCTTGCCAAAATGATTACTTTTTCATCTCTACAACAGTTTTCTGTAAGGAGGTTTCTTCCTGTTTAATTTCTCTTTTCTTCCTTCATTAATAGTTTTGATGCTGTCCACTGTGGATTATCTTTTGAACTGTTACAAAATCCAAATGCTTTTGTTTATATAATAATGAAATGAAACAAAAATAATTTTATTTGGTGATTAAATATTTTAAGACCAATCAGTTATACTTTGGCATAGGAATTAAGTGTTCATGTTAAAAACTTAATAGTGGTCTTATCAACAGTATTTTTTCTAGCATATTTTTACTTTGTTGAATCCTTAAATTTTTATTATATCCATAACATGCAGTTTAAGTATTACGATGGATACCTTCAATGCAAGTCTATTGCATTGAAAATACATTACCTGAAGTACATCAAGAAAGAGCACCACAAAATGGTTTGTTAAATGCTTCCATAATGTTTATATGTTTTATGCCACTATAAAAATCCTACTTTATTCCTCATTTTCTCTTATTAAAATTTTGCATTATCCAAAGTTTCATTGGTAGGTTCTTGCATTGAGTGCCACAGAAGCTGTTGGAGAATGGCAAGACAGCCTCAATTAGGTTTTTTTTCTTTATATAGAATTCTTGTCTAAAAATTAGCAGGCAGTGAAAATACGTTTTCAATGAATGCCTATGCTGAAATCTCGTTTCTTTCTAATGAAAATTTAAGAATCTAATACATTTTACTGTGATAGTAGTATAATGTGGTTCAAGGAACTAGTCATGCACCACAAATGAGTCGATAATGAACATACTCTGGTTTACAAATACATTTATGATTTCACCTGAATAAATATCATGATACTCACAAGTCCTGAACTAGCCCTCAGCTGAGAAGGTGGCAGAACCTATGTTTCAGTTTGTTGAAAGACACTGTAGACATTCAAATGATATATTTTTTTCAAGCATTATTGTATTAATTGAAGTGAGAGCACAGAGAATGAATACCTGTGATATGGTTTGGGCTGTTAAGATACCTTAAGAACGGCATTCAAATGAGCTCATTTCACTTTACATGGCCTGAGTATTCACACAGTTAGGTATTGTGTTTCAGCTGAAGGTTCAGTAATTGGAACCCAAAACCTACTCTTTCTTTTACGGTTCAAAACACATTATAGGCAATCTGTGTAAGCCAAGTACACCCGTTATTTTGTGTTTGTACTTTGTACATGAGCTGGATCCCAGCCTGGATCTCTGCAATGTAAACAATGGATCTAAGTCTGTCAGTCATTTTCAAAAGAGATTCTTTGTTCTTTATAGTTTGAGAAGAGGAAATAGAATTTGCAAGATAAAACTAATCTGTTATGTAGAAACAGAGTGTAAAATACTTGCTTGCATAATTTTTGACATGACATCAGTAGGTATGAAATCGTATTTATGAGAAGAAACCTGAAATAAAATGTACGTTTTTCAAAGTAGCAACATTTGTTTCCACACAAAGTGATGCAAGCCAGGATTGAATATCATGGAAAATACAGAGTTGTTAAAGTGTCTAGGTTCCTTAATGTCAAAATATAAAATAAAATTTAAAAAAGGAACCGCAATGGCATTAAACATTTTTTAAAAAAAAAAAATAAGATTGAATTATAAAACTAAATTTTAAGATTACAATTTTTTTATTACAATTTAAGATTGAACCATACCAAAAGTTTATATTGACATGCACCTGTTTTATTTTTATAAATAAAGTGTAAATTCAGATTATTTTGGTTCAAACAGTTTTTTCTTTTAAAGTTTTGTGCAAAATATCATGTGTTAAATATTTTCGAGAATGGGAATTCAAAGCTAGACTGTCCATTTAATATCTGCTTTCTAGGTGCCAGACATTTATTTATTTATTTATTTATTTTATTCAATTTTACAATACAATATTATTGTAAAATTATGGTAGCAAAACTATTATTGATGTATGAAACATACCTTGTAGAGAAAAAAAATGTGTGCATGCTTTATAATTGCCTTTTAATTTATGTTAGCTTTCAGCTTTCATATTGTATAAAAGTACACCATTTTAAGAGTCTACAAATAGTAATTTTTACTTAATGATAATCTTACATGAAGTAAACTGTTACACTAGTAAGTTTTAAAACATGCAGATGATGATAATATTTTGAGGTAATGCCATTACTGAATCCTACAATATTTTCTTATGTCCCTAAGTTCTGATGCTCAGGTGTGTAACAGTCCTGGCTTCACAACTAGGGTGTGATTCTTACAGTAGGGAAAAAAGTAACTGAGCTGCTTATACTCAATGTTACATGTATCTTACATTCCTGAATGGTCTTGTGTAGATGCAAGAAAGACAAATGTATTTATTTCTCTTTTCAATTATCACAAAAACCATATGGTCTCTTGGCAAACAAACATCTATTGCAATGAGAAATTCAAAATATAGCTCTAGAGATGCTTCATTAAACATAGCAGATTGGGTGAAATCTGATGTAAATATTTACTCTGTGTATATGTGTGAGTGTACATGAATGGAAGCATCTGACCTGTGAAAGATGGAATGCAGGTGAACATTTGTACTCTGCACTGTTTTTCCGGTGTTTTGCACTTGGTATGGCATTGTCCAGCATCCCCTGGAACACTTGCTTTGAAAGGATAGTGAAATGTTCCCAATTTGCCTTATGTAGGTTGTAATTACGAGTGAGACTGGAGATGGAAATGAATGAGTCTGAGCCAGGAGATAGTGGGAATTTAGAGGAAATTTTGAGAAATTTGCAGGGAAGTGTTTGTTGCCACATGGGTCCTTTTGCTTTACTCAGGGATGTTTTTTTCTCCTTATATAATATTTTTTTTTCCCCAAAATAATATGTCACTTGCTTGTCCACAGACAAATGCTGATACTCAAAAGCTCTCTAAAACTTATGAATACATTGTGCTTATGTACAGTGTATAGAGAAGTTCTATGTGAATCTAAACCCAGATTTTTTGTTCCTTGGAATGTCTAAACTTCTTGACTTTTCCCAGCTATAGGTTTGGATTCTTGTCCCGAGCCACAGACCCCAAGCAATGGAATCAAAATTGGAGACAGATATATGGTTGGAGATGTGGTGTCTTTCCAGTGTGATCAGGGTTATTCTCTTCAGGTAAGCCAGGTTTCAAATTTCAAAGGGTGCCTTTTAGTTCTTTAACATGGTTATGTTTGGGTCTATCAATATAAAATGGACAGTAAACTCTTCGCGAATTGTGAACACATGATGAGTTTGCAGGACTGGTAGGCTTTTCTGCTAAATATTAAATTAGCAACTATCCAAACATACATTAGAAACTTCATCAGAAATGCATGACTTTGTGCTTCCACTGCATTAGTGCATTACTGATTATAGATTATCTATTATCGACGCCATCTTTGGTACTCATAACTGAACCAAGAAGTATTGGCAAAATAAGTTTAATAGCTTTATGAACAATTAACAATAGGTCTCTATGCACAGGAGGAAAAAGAAAGTAAAGAGTGGGAATAAGAACAAAGGAAAAATAATAATTTTCCTTAGTAAATCAGATAGCGTCAATTATTTTCATTCAGTGATACCTTGGGGGTTTTTATCCGAAAGGTTTATCAAATAAGAGTATATTTGTTGCCCAAGTAAATTTGCTATGTCCTTGCCTTAGCAAAATTAACCAAGAACAATGCAATGATTGTAAACCATCAGTAGGAATAAGGTCTGCTTAGAGGAAAGATATGGAAAATATTTTCTGAAATTTGTACAGTTACACTGTAGAATCAGATCCACAACTGAGTAGTGTTTTCACTAGACACACTCCCCAAAAAGACTCCTGTGTAACTCTACAGATTGTAGAATCTTCCCTTTATCCACCTCTTTGGCAACTAAAAGAGACAAAATCATCACATTATCTATGCATATCAAAAAGAAAATTCTTAAAGGAAGAAAATAATTTGTACATATGAGCACATGATTAACTGCTAATGGAGTTGCTGATACCTTTGGAGCAAAATAACAAAAAGAGAAGTTAACTTCCTCTCTTTCTTCATTATCATCAGTCTCACCTGTAACACATGTTGATGAGTGTCAGACAACTAAATGAAGTTTTAAAAATGCTAATAGTTTCAATTATTTCTTTCATATAAATCTCCAAAGACTTAAATAATATGTACTGCATCAAAAATAGAAATTGAAATATAATTTGTAACCAAAAAAAATTATAAATTAAGCTACAATGTATGTATAGTGACAGACTAAATAGACTTGTCTGTGTCCAGATTTCAACTGCCATTTGGATCTGGAACCTGTATCCCAGTTTCCCCTTTAAGATAGAATTCTTAGTCTTACCTGCAGTTTTCTGGCATTTCAAGAATAACTGAAATAAATGTTCTGTGATTGCAACTTTGATGACTATTGAAATTTACTTCGTATGTTGCTTGATTTTAACTGGTCATTCTTGGGAACAGTCTGATGGATTATTTTTAATTCTTTGCTGTAATTCCACACTTAAATACAAGTTTATGAGCAGACAAGCCACTGTAAATGGCTGAAATAAAGAAATTATAAAGAACATTGGAGCATAGACTGTGCAAACACACGTGTTTTTTCTGGCTTATATAGTATGACTATGTGGTTTTACAAAGTATCCCAAGTACAGTTTTCTCTTAAGACTTTCCATTTTGTTTGCTGTCTCTCAAAGACATTTTCAATTACATGAGGCTGATGAACAACACAGAGTCTCTCTATTATGAATTTAAGATGTAAAATGAGGACTGTATAATTTATATCATTTTTATCTTTTTATCATGTTCAACAGATGATGCAAATCAATACTACGTAAATATCACTTTAGTTAGACCTTTAGTTTCCAGACCCTTGGTTTATACTGAAGCTTGTACAGAATTCAGGTGGATGCTCTTATACTTTTAGAAATAATATTAATGGCATAGACCAAATTATCTAGTGGGCTAAAAGTCACAGTCTTCTCTCATGTATTGGAGGTATGATATAATTTGCAGTGTGGATCTAATTGTTAAACCTTCTGGGGCCTATATAATTTGATTATGATTTAAATTATGCATTATTTCTTTTTATATATTAATGTTGTGATGTATATACTGTATGTTTTTATATGAATTAAGATATATTGTGTCATTTTAGGGACATTCACATATCACTTGTATGCCTGGACCAGTAAGAAGATGGAATTATCCAATTCCAATATGTTTAGGTATGTTCAGCATACATAATGTTTCTTAAATATGCCAGATTGAGAAAGCCAGAAAACTCAAAAATAATAGATACATGTAGGGGAAAGAATAGGGACAAATGGATGAACTAATTAAGTGTGAAAATGATCAAATAAACTAAAGGTTTTCAAAGGTTGTTGCACATTTATATTGGCAAATCTTTCCTGAAATGTCAAAGCAGAAAAAGAAAAAAAGTATGTCATCCCTTTGAACCCAAACTGTTCTATGATATGATTCTATATTTTTTCCTCAGTATATATAATCAATTTATTGTCAGGTTTTAGACCTCCAGAGACTCTTAAAAAGATAATTAATTTATTTAGAATTCATTTCCCCTGAAGAGTGATAACTATTGTAGAAGATACTAAAATAGAAATAATGTTATATTTTCATCTCTAAAGAGCTCAACATAAGCATGTCTACCCAATCTGAGAAGATACATTAATTTTCAAGTTAAATTACATACATGCCCATATCAATATTATTATATTATTAAAAAAGTATCAAAAACCTCTCAGAAATGAAAAATCTAAAATGCATTTAAATATAGTCTTTATAGGAGGAATAAATGTGGGGAATGTAAAACTCCTTCTAGTTATATTCTCTTTCACTGCATAGAAATGTCTTGTTGTTTGGGTTCCTTAACACTAAAAGATAGCACTATTTGTAATCTTGAATGTATGGAAAACAGGATCCTGCTCATTAAAGATTTTTTTTTTACTTTGCTTTTCTTCAAGAAAGATTATATATCCTCTTGAGCAGCCTCACATAATCCTGTTCTTAATCCTGTGGGGTGTTAAAGACCTCCTATGAGGTACTGAGCTCCCTCAGCTTAGAATTTATAAACATTCAAGAAGATTGAGATATTTGTAAGAATTTTTTTCAGAAGTTAGTGTTCAGTTTCTGGCATTAAGCATTAACATATGATTAGAAGTCTGATATTATAATTGCACTGCTCTTGGTAAATTCTGAAGACAAAGATGCTGTGCTGAAATTTACAAGGGTTTTCTTTTCCTTTATTTTTCCTTCTTTTTTTGCAAGTAATGATTTTTACTTGTGTTTCAAATGATGTAGCAAGTTTAATATAGACAAAACTGTTCAGCAAAATTCTATTTATCATAATTAACATTTTTAAATTTGATGAGGAAGTCTAAATTAGTTCATTCACTGATGCCATGCTTTTTAAAAAATAACTTGAAACATGGGTTTAGTTCAGTTTCTGGAAATATGTGTCTGTGTGTGTGTGTACCTTTTCTAAGTCTGTTTATTTTATCTCATTTTTAGAACAGTAGGATACAAATGCAGTTTTTTAAAAGGCCTCTTGAAACACTTTGAGTACAGAGTCTTTTTAAAATACATTGTTATATTATTCAAATTCTCCTTTACAAACTGATGCAGAATTGTCTCAGTGCTGCTATGAGCTGTTCTGTGCTGCCAGCCTGTCCCAGGGACAGTTCACACAGAGTGCAGAGTAAACCTTCAACGAAGCTGGTGAAGGGTCTGGAGCACAAGTGATATGTGAAAGGGCTGAGGGAGCTGAGGGTGTTTAACTTGGAGAAAAGGAGGCTCAGGGAGACCTTATTGCCCTCTTCAACTACCTGAGAGAATATTGTAGCCAGGTGGAGGTCAGTCTCTTCCCCCAGACAGCAAGAGCCAGGATGAGTCTGAAGTTGCACCTGGGGAGTTTCAGGTTGGACATCAGGAAGAATTTCTTCACAGAAAGGGTGGTCAAGCATTTCAGGTAATTTCTTCACAGAATGGGCTACCCAGGGAGGTGGTGGAGTCACCATCCCTGTAGGTGTTTAAGAAGTGACTGGATATGGCACTTACGTGCTCCGGTCTAGTTGCCAAGGTGGCAATTAGTCTGAGGTTGTGCTCGATGATCTTGGATGTATTTTCCAGCCTAAATGATTCTGTGATTCTGTCATCTGTTCTCTTTTCAGGTGCATGTGTTCCCCAAGCTAAAACCTTGTCAACTCAGATATCTGTTTTTAAAGTGCCTACTTAGAAATTACTTTCTTACAGATATTTAGCAGAAAAGAAATATTTTTTGTATTTTTTAAATATAAACCTAGCTATTATTAATTATATTATTAATGTTCCAAATCTTCGTTCACAAAGCCTAGCCATGATGATTATGATAATGTCATAAGGATCTTCAATGTTTTGAATTAGATCTTAGCTCATATCTCTCCTCTGAAAAATGTCTTTGCTTCTTTTTTTTTTTTTTTCAGCACAATGTGGTGGTGGCATGTCAGACTTCAGTGGAGTGATCCTCAGCCCTGGGTTTCCTGGCAACTATCCTAGTAGTTTGGATTGCACATGGACAATAAAGCTGCCTATTGGGTTTGGTATGTATTCTTTCATGCATTGAAATTTTGGGGCTTTTTTGTGAATTCAAAACACTGAACATAGATTTTGAAATATTGTTAATATTTATCCTAGCAAAACACAAAAGTAATTATAATTCATTTAAAGAAGTTATCAAAGCCTTAAAAGAAATATATAGAATAGAAAAGCTACAAGGTTCTTGGTTTTTTTTCATTAACATACGCCACAATTTTTTTGATAAAGACAAAATTGTTTAATTAGAAATAAACACAATTTTCTAACTTAACAGGATTGATTTCTCCTTGGGAAGTCATAAAGCCAACAAAAATAAATAGCTATCATGCATATTTCAAAACAAGCCAGTATCAATTTAGAAGTCAAAGCTACATTTGAATTAATTATTTTATCATTAAGCTTCTTTGCATATCCTAGGTGAATTTCACATCAGCATAGAAAGGTTCTTTGAAAGGAGCTTTAGAAGCCTCTCACTCTAAGTTAGCAAGCTTCCCACTCAAAGTAAAATTGTCAGTAGCAACAGATCAGATCACTACAATGGGCAGAACCTTCTCATCAGGGCCGCTACTCACCTAATCACTTTCCAGCCATAACATATACAAATGTTGTGCTCCAGATGTAGAACTTTGCACCTTCACTTATGCAAGCCCTTAAGAGGGTTTGTTTACTCTGCCCTTAAGTTTTTCAGTGTTTGGGGACCGAAGTTTTGCCATTTAGTATGTTATCCATGCCCCCTAGTCTAGTATCCTCCACATATTTGTTGAGGACACAGTCTCATTTTCTACGTCTCTCCTGGAGACATAGAACAGTGTAATCTCCCATAGCAACCTGTGGAATATGCTGTTTGTTACTGACTGCCAGCCACTTAATTGCTGATTATCACCCTTGGTGCCTCAAAGTTATGTTAATTTTTAGCACAGAGTGAAAATATAATATATCCACCATTTTGCTTTTGTCGATTCAATAATAGAAGGAAATAATGGTTGATTAACTGCTACTTTCTTTTAGCAAATCCACATTGACTGCTTCTGAGTCCCTGTTTGTCTTTTATGTGTTTGGAAATTTCCTCCAACTTAAAAAGTTCCATAATTTTTCTGAGTACTGCAGTGAATTTGTAGTT
The DNA here is from genome assembly GCA_035221455.1 of Xenops minutus. Classification (NCBI taxonomy): domain Eukaryota; kingdom Metazoa; phylum Chordata; class Aves; order Passeriformes; family Furnariidae; genus Xenops; species Xenops minutus. The sequence goes on along the minus strand of JAWWEE010000074.1, from coordinate 134,732,061 downwards.
GTCATTGCCCAGGTCCTCCTTGTCTTAAAGATGGATATATAGTCAGACTTTTTCAAATCACCAGAATGTCTCTTATTCATCATGATTTTTTAAAGGAATTATCAACATTTTAATTACGTTGGCTAGCACCTTGAAAAATGTTGGGTGGATCTTACCTATATTTTATTGTGAAATCTTTATTCAAAGCTAGCCAGTACGGTTGTTCTATCTAATTTTTTTAGTGTCCCCTTCTTCAAGTGTTCGGATTCTTTCTCTCCTCTTTTTAAAGTCAGTTTTATGATATTTTTTAATTAGAAATCCTATGAGCCTAATTCACTTATTTAAATGAAAGCCAATTGTTCTGCATGGGTTGATTAAATTGAAGAATACTAAACATTAACAGAATCTATCTGTGGGAAATACATTACATTAGAATAGGGATTTCCTTATAGAACACAATTTATATGTTTGCACTTTGTTCAAAACACACAAGATTCCAGTCAATAAGTGATTTTTTTTTTCCCCTGTATTAGCATTTTATAGAAATTACATTGACACTTTAATTCTGCCACTGCCTAGATTTTTGGGCAGCTTGATGTGGCAGGTTGTAGTGTTTCATCATGAACCATAATTTTATCTAGAATCTTCAGATCCCAAGCAGATTCCTGCTCATTGAGTTATCACAGGGAAAAAAGAAAAAAAAAAAAAAAAAAAAAGTAACAGTGGTAGATGCATAGCCCCTGGTTGAAACCTTCAGGAGAAAAGGATATTCTGAGCTATAAGGAAACAGCATACTTTGCCAGATGGTTACAAAGACAATTGCTAGTAAAGAAGAAATAATAAAAATCTGGAATATTTATTAAATTTGAAAATTCATATAATGGTGTGTTCAACTGCATGCAGAACCTGCTCTGTTGTTCCCAAATATGTTGCCCTCTGCCTCTTGCTGCCCTCTGCTGCTATCCTATCTCTTTTCCAGTACTGACTCCCTACTCCAAACCATTTTCTTTGCTTACATTCTCCCAGGCTTGTTTTCAATAGTTCTAATTTGACTCTTCAGACATCTATTTAAACTTTTTATTACTAACATAATGTTTCGTTTGACTACTATAGCTCCATAAAAATCAATAGTTCTGAACTGTTTCGTACTAAATGAAGTTTATTCACTGGATTTGTGAACTGTTTTCCAGGTAATGTATAGCAAAACAAAATACTTCATTTTCTAGAAGAAAACTAAAACTGCATAGATTGAAATGTGCTTGACATTTTTTACCTTTTCTAAATGGGATATGATTGAAAATTAATTGAAAATTAAAGTAAAATTTCACTTTAAAAATGAAAAATATGAAATATGAAGAAGTGATGGCTAAAACTGGTTTTAGTGATGCTGTGATTCTAGTTCAGTGGGGACACATAAATCCAACTCTTCTGAGTAGTATATAGAAAAAAACTCAAAAACACCATCATGGCAACCTTCTATAGACTTTGACTTGTTTAACTGTTTCTAAGAAGATTTTTTTTTTTCAATTCCTAGTTACAGGTTACCACTAGTTATTCCTAGTTACCAGCTTTTCCACTGGGATGTTAGCTAATGGTGTAATCTAAACCAATGACAATGTGTTGATTTGCATAAATAAATATATTAAAGACTCTTTCAAGTGAGGTGTCCAAATTTCCAAAAGTCATAGAAAAAATAAGTCTAACAAGTGTAAGTCTCAGAGACACATGCTAGAGGATGAGCAAAGGATGAGCAAAGGATGAATAATTTGGAAGGTTGATATGGTTCAGGAACTTGTAGAGAGAGATAGCAGAATACAGAGAGCAGAGTGATCGGCAAAAATACATTAGACACGGTTTTGTATCAAAGGAAGTGGGTGAAAGAGGGGAAAAAAGTGACAGCAAGATCACGAGTTGGCAGTTATTAATGGCAACTTAAACTTCGGACAAGTGTTTGGTTCACAGGATCAAATGAAAAGCCAAGCCTACAAATATCATGGAGAGAGAAAGAGAAAACCTTGAATATAACTAGATTCTCTATGTAGAAAATATTTGGAAGTCTGCAAAGTGAAAGAATGACACATAAGCAAAAGCTTTCTTAGGACATGCAGGCTATCTTATAATAAAGAAAGACAGAAATTATCAGGTCAACAGTAATTTAATCATGCACCTATCTTTTTTTTCCAGTAATATATAAAATGTTACAAAACCATTCACAAATTATACATGGTATCTGGGGAGAAAACTCTAAAAGACAGTGACAAACACTATTTAGCTATTACAGTTTAGGAGTTACAAAATTATTAATTACTTTTCCATAATTTATCTGACATGATATCTTTTCCTTTCAATTTTATATGAAATCATGTTGTTTATGTTTGCTGGAAACACCAGTGGGCTCAATCATCTTTCTAATGAAACTACTCCATTGTTGTACTAGTTCCAGACAAAATGCAAATTCTACTTTTTTGTAACTTATATAGAAATTTGTATAAATAGGAAAATGTTTAAGAGCCCTACAAATACTCAGCTGCTGAGCATTTTCTTCTCTTCCTGCCACACATTGTAATACTCCACCTGCTTAGGAGAGATAACATGCTAATGGATAGTAAGCTGCCTCCCTGTTCCTTACTAAACCAAATAATCAGAAATTTCTGTCTCTAAGACCATCATATGCCACAGTGTGTGTAAGAGAAATAACTGAACTGCATGCTTAATGGAAGAGGTACAGATGAATGCTGGTTAGATAATATAATTTACTTTTTTGTGTGACTTGTGAGGAAGTGTTATAAGGAGTGCAGCTACCTCCTGCATGTACTCTACTTCTGCAAGTCCTTGGTGTACCAGCATGGACTCTACCTGTCTGATTTCCTAAACTGGACCCAAGGGCTTCCTACTCACTATCTAGTCCAATTTGAAGTTTGTGAGTAGATGATACACATGCATCTGCACATTTACCAGGATTGGGGAAGATACAGACGTTTTCCCCTCATCAGCCAGTACCAGGCACAAGTCTGTGACCCATGGGCCCACAGCCCCTTTCCAGCCACCAACACTGAACTCTTCACTCACCCCACTGCTGCTCCCCACAGTAGCTGGTTTCAAGAACATGCTGTTCCCACTCCAGGGGCAGGAAGTTTCTTGCACACTCTGCAGGCCAGGGGTACAAACACCACCTGCTCCACCACTCCAGAAGTTGGCACCCAGTCCACTCATACTGATGCCCTCATTAGCTGGCATTCTGGGCACAAGATTTGAAGAATCTAGAGAGCTATGATCCCTTACTCCATCTGATAGGTGGCACCACTGGCCAGGGGTACCCAGACCCCTGCTGTGACTCCAGTAGTAGGAACCCTGACAGATTCAGGTCTCACCAGTAGCTGGCCCTTGGTTCTTGCGGCACACAAAAACACAGGATAAAGAGTGAGATTACACAGAGAGATAGCTAAGGAAATATTTAATAAGAAGATATGATAGGACAGATGTGACCAGATGCAGGGGTCAACCAGGAAAACATACTAACTAGCCTCATTTTACATGCAACCTGTCCCTTTAATGTCCTATTCTCATTACTGCCTTTTCTCATTACTTACTGCTTGTCCTTCAGGTTCGTGTCTCTGTATGGTCTTGTTTATGGCTTCCTCCCTTTCTTTTGCCTTGCTTCATTGGAAAAGGTCATTTACCAAATATGAAGGAGCAGGCACTCTAGTTCCACATTCTTCTACAATACATATAATCCATATAAGACACATTTTTGTTTTACTGTGCCTCATTATTTCTTATATATACCTACTTTAAAAAAAAATATATATATAATCTGAGAGAGATCAGTTTATGTGCAACTGAAATGCTCCTATCTTTGGGATAGAAGTCTGTCACTGGGGCTTTCTTCAGGTGTATGTACACAAAACATTTTTTCTTTTAATAGAAATGGAGATTATTTTGTGCAATTGAAAACAGGAAAGATTTAGCTAAATGGAATGTATTCATTATTCCGAACTTATATTTGCCCTAAACACACAAAAAACAACCTTTGCCAAAAAGTAGTGTATATATATAACCTACAGTTTGATGCTTTGAATCATGTTAGCATTTCAGCATGTTAGTATTTCTTACCTTGTCAGCCTCTCAGAATTAGTAATATATATGGAGAAACAATGCTTCAAACTGAATTCCATGGACTGCATCTGGCAGTGTAACATATGCATTTCCAACTGATTGTTTTCTGTGATTATCAGTATAGTATGTACATAATTTTCCTCCAGATATTGATACTGGTGGCTTTTATTTACTGACAATGTTTTTCAGGTGTCCATTTGCAATTTGTGAATTTCTCAACGGAGACCATACATGACTACTTAGAAGTCAGGAGTGGATCTACAGAAACTAGCACTGTTATTGGGAGACTTAGTGGCCCTCAGCTACCAGCCTCTCTGTTCAGCACAACTCATGAAACAAGTTTATACTTTCACAGTGATTACTCACAGAACAAACAGGGATTTCATATTGTATATCAAGGTGAGATTTGGATATTCTTTTGAGAACAATATCACTGCTAAAGGTTTTGTGTTTTTTTTTTAAAAAAAATAAACATGAAATAAAAGATTTTATGTGTTTCAGCCCAAAGTGTTATGCATTAAGATCAAACAGAAAAATGGAGAAAAATAGGCTGGAAAGGGAAAAATAAAAAGCAGGTCAGATGTCAGCAAATAGATAATTGCCAATATCTAAAGTTGGTTGGCATATTTACATTGAGTGCCTTTACAAAGTGAGGTTCTCCATTCAGTGTTTGAAAGCATATGGGAATTTTAATTTTGTGTATTGTGTTCTGGAAGAGAAATACCTAAATACTGTTTTAAAGTACTGGATTGATGTAGGCTAGTGCAAATTCATGCCAACCCAGAAGTCTCCAAATCCATTTTATTTCCTAGTTCACAATTTCCCTGAAAGGTTCTTATTCTGTTGTACCCAAGTAGGTCATGCTGAGCTGGTGAAGACTGCAAGATCATAATTCTATTTATAGAGTTGCATATTCATGTAAAAGGGATTAGGTCACCAGTGTTCACAGAAAAAGGTCAAATGTATATTTTAAACTAGACCTGCTTTCATTATATGAATAACCCCAAAGAAAGATTTAAAGAGTTTTTACTTAAGAGCAATGTCCTATTACTGTTTTAATAGTAACAAAACCAAATTGACTTGAACTCTGTAACATTCTGGAAGTGAGCCACTGTAAAAGGTATTAGCTCTTACAGATAAAGCCAATTTATGACTTAAACTGCTAAGAAGGCCAGACTTAAGAACTTGTACTATTACTGCTATTAATAGTAATCATTTTGGAGATGCTGCTATTTGTTGAAGAACTGAAAAATTCCTGTCTGTGTTTTAATCACATATGAGAGAACTGCTTCTTTCAAACATACAATCTCTGATATACTTCAGATTGTGCACAGCTTATTTCTTCTCAGTTCTGTAATAAGAATTATTATTTTTTATTATTCCTTGTTTCAGCATATCAGCTACAAAGCTGTCCTGATCCTCGACCATTTCGGAATGGTTTTGTTATTGGAAATGACTTTACTGTGGGACAGACTATTTCATTTGAGTGTTTTCCTGGATACACATTAATTGGAAATTCAGCTCTGACTTGTCTTCATGGAATCAGCCGCAATTGGAATCACCCCCTCCCCAGATGTGAAGGTATGTTCCAGGTGAACTATGAACCCTTCATTGTTTGAAAATCTTCCTTAGGACTGATAACTGAAGTAGTTTCATCTTTTCAATTTATAGGGACATGTATTTTGATATTATCGTCTTTGCACAGGAAGTATTTAATTTTGCAAATTAAAATTTTAGCAAAGAAGCTGAAATGTTTCATGGAAATATGAAATCTCTGAAAACTTATCAGAGGTAATAAGTTTACTTTTGAAAGGTTAGGCTTAAAGTCTGGAATGTGGAGATCCATGCTACTTTAAATCTAGGTGATGCAACACAGTAAAAAGTCTGGAGTGAATCAAGCAAAAAAGGATTAAAAAATTGGATTTACCAATTATGTCCACTTATGTTCTGTCTTATCAGTTAGAAAGAAATGTCAAACATTGCATAAAGTGTAATTGTTGTCCAGTCTCTGTATGCCCAAGCAAAGATGAAATCCATACGAGATGCTGAGTGCCCACTTTCGTATGCCATAAAGACCCTCCACAGTTTCAGGAGAGGTATTCAGGACTCCTTTTAAAGGCTTAACTTCCCTCTATATTGAATGGTAAAATCTGAGCTTTAAGAATTGGATCCTAAATATTGAGCATTTTGGAGAGAAATGCCTCAAACCCCCACAACAATAACCCCCACCCAAAAAAAACCCCACAAAACAAAACACCACCACCCAAAAAATAACAAAAAACCCCCAACAGGCCCCGCCCCCTCAAAAAAAAAAAAAAAAGACAAACCAAAAACCCAACCAACCAAACCAAAACAAAAACAAACAAGAAAAACCCACCTCGCACTAACAGAAAATAAAAAAAACACCCCTATTTTCTGGATTTTTGTGTTGTATTCTGAAATGTCTACCCAAATTTAGGTACTTAAATGAGAAGCCTCATTACTCCAAATTCCTTCTGGAGTCAGTGAACCACAGTAATTTCTGGGAGATGTGGTAGCTAAATTAAGACCTAACTGATACTGGATTCAGAAGAGGAAGCCTCATCACATAAAAGAGAGATGACATCTACCCTGTCTGTTTTTTGAAAGGGAAAGAAGTTAATTCATTACAATTAAGTTTTAACACCCATTTTCTGGATCCTGTGGGAATAGTAATGGTTCATTTCTTAAGTGTTAAACACTTAACTTTTCCCTATTTTTTTCAGTTCTAACTGTATTCTTTGTGCCTCAGAATCAAAACAAATAATTTACTGAATGGAGTGATTCTGCATCCTTGAACTATTTTACTGGAACTGCAAATGTAATTAGTAAATCTGAAGATATCCAAAATGTATTGCTGTTCTGAGTATCAATTTTGATGAAATTCCTGAACAGTGACTGAATGATCTTTGTTTCTACTTAATGTCTTATGAAAAGATAATTAAAAAAATCCACCAATTTAATGATAGAGATCTAAAATGTGTGTTGTACTGTGCAATTACAGACTGTCAACATTGCTCAACTCCTAGAAAAATTCTTAAATTGCATGGGGTTTTGTGCAGATATTTACTGTGGTAGTTTTAGTAAAGAATTTGTGACATTTTTATATGCTACATGTGCTTTGGGGTTTGGATGTTTGTTTTTGTTTTTTTTTTTTTCTTTCTTGTTGCAGGACAAGGATAATGAGTTATCTTTTAGTTCTGCTTGGTTTGATTTGATATAAAGGCCTTGTATTAAAAATAAGTGGATTTTTTTTTTTTTTTTTTTTTTTTTTTTTTTTTTTTTTTTTTTTTTTGTATATGCCTAGTGCCAGAAATCTCTGGCACTGTATTTGCTTTAATGTCTTTATTGTAAGGCAAGATATACCAAGGCTTGTTTAATTCCTCATATTTCTTGAAGCAGACAATCTGAATCAAATATCACTAAACTTCCTTTCTGTTTAAACAGTTTTCTTCTCTTCTTGCATCCTCATGCACCTAATATTCCTTTAATCTGTGCTCAGCATCATCTAATATACTCTCTGACCCTTCTTAACTCATCTCCATTGCTTTCATCTGTTTGGATTCTGTTCCCTCTCCTTTTCAAAGAAATCTCATTGCCTGACAGTCATCAAACCACTTTTGCACTCCTTTAAGACTCAACTGCAAAATCAATTTGTCTGCATTGCTCAAACCCCCTTGCGACTTTGAAGCTAAAAACCGAAGAATAGCAGTATCCCAGCTGTTGAGTCTGAATGGATGAGGTGTGACTATGAAAGTCTTCTTACCTTACATTTCAGGGCCAAAGCATGTGTATAAACCATAACACACATTTTAGCTAAATACAAACAATGCATAGTTCCTATATGTGAAACTTGTATTTCCAACAACCATTCTCTGGTTAGAAATTTTTAAACATATTTTAGGGAATCTTGGTTGCCATACCATGCATGCATGGGGTGGAGTGGACTAAATAAATCTATGCAAAATAAAGCAAATTATACAGTTTTAAGTTTTGATCGTTTTTCCAGAACTAGGCTTGTATAACATAATTTCTCTTCTGTAATAACAGGGCGGTGGCATACTCAACATGCATCTGAAACCTCTGTGGAGAAACCATAATTTGGACTAAGAATTTTCCAGAAACACATATTTATGAAAGTCCAGAATCCGTGTGGTCATTCTTGAACTCTATGGCATCTAAAATTAGTACACTTCAATGCAAATTACAGATATATTGTCTATCAGAATTTATTTCTGTAAATGTAAAATTCCTATTCATATGTTTGGACGAAATGTTTTTATTTTCAAGTTCCCCTTTAATTCTCACCCACCCATCAAAGAGCCATATCCCTTCTCTCATGTGTTGCTTTTGGTTGGCTATCTTCTTGTGACAATAAAAGAAAGCAGTTAATGGGATTCCCAACTAATTTGTGGCTAGCATTTACACAAAGCCCTAATAAAGTAATATTAAGTTGTACAGGGAATTTTACCCAATATCTATATATTTCTTTAGTTCCAGTTCTGGTAGTATTTATGACATCAGAATTATTTATTTATTTTTTTTTTTTAAAAAACTTTTATATTTGACTTATAAGGTCAAAATAGACTTCTGACTCTTTGCATAAAGCTCAATAAAATCTGTTTCTTTACACAGCAGTGGTCATAGGAAATGAAGTTATAGCGTACCAAATGTGTCTAAAAGTATGGCTTTTACATGGTCTATTAACCCAAAATGCATCTAATGCATTTTTTTTAAAAGAAAAGTGTCTTTTTTACAGCTCTCTGTGGAGGAAATATAACTTCAATGAATGGCACCATATACTCTCCAGGATACCCTGATGAGTATCCAAACTTTCAAGACTGCTTCTGGCTTGTAAGAGTACCACCTGGGAATGGAATCTACATCAATTTCACAGTTCTTCAAACAGAGCCGATATATGATTTCATAACTGTCTGGTAAGGAAAAACTGCTGGCATGTACTTAATCTTCATGTGACAGACAATATGCAGCAAAATATGAATTTAAAAGAGAATATTTGTGGGTTTCCCCTTGAAACTGCTGCACTCATTAGGCTAAATGAGTGAGTTGTACTAATAATCCGTACTTTCCAATGGACCATTCTCTCTAGGTAGCACTGGACAAGAATTCAAAAGCAATAGTGATGTTCCTCAGTTTGTCGACACAGAAAGGCATACAGTAGTATACTATGACAGCTCATCCACAGCCAAAAGTAATAACAGTTAAGAAAGGAGTGATAATAAGTGGTTGCAGATGTGTTTGTTAGTGGTTTAGAATGTTAGTACTAGAGACTACAGCAACACTTTCCTCATTTCTTCCAACTTGGCATTTGTTTGTTTGTTTTGTGTTTGGGTTTTTTTCCTTAGGCGTACATAAAAGGAGAGACTCTATTTGTATATGGCCATGACAAAAAGAGTTGAGCTGACAATAGCCATGAACAAATTATATTCTTAATGTACCTGAATCCATATCTATCATGGCTCTGCATAATAACCTATCATCCTCAACAGCAGCCTGTCATATTAATCCCTCCAGCACATATCTCAAGACATTTCACAGCTTTAGGCCTCATTCTTATACATGTGTAAAAATTGTATTATATACAAGATGGCCATAGAATTATATAGCTTATGCCACTTCTGAGATGTTATTTACAAAATTGATCACATTTTTATAGCAGTTTCCAATGAGAAAAAAATGCATTTTATTCACAATTCAAATGCTTCAAAGGATGTAATTTCTCTGATAAAACAGAGGAGGAAGGAGTAATGTGTCAGAATTTGGACTAACATAATAGTAAAAAATTTTCAAAATAAAAATTATCCATATTTTTATTTTTAAATTATTTTCAGTTAAAATAGCAATTAAAATTAATTTTAAATTTAAATTTAAACCTTTTTTATTTAGTATTTGTCAATTCTGATCTGGAAGGCAGAGAGTATGAACATTTAGTGCCCTTGTACTGACTGTTCTCTGTACAGTTCCACTGTTGTTTAGTACTGACTTTGATTTGATTTTTCTATTGAAATAAGTATTTCATTTTTTGATAACATAGCAATGATCTTACCAGCAGGACACGTGTTGTCTAAATCTTAAAAAAAAAATGAAAAGTAATATCAGTAAATACATGTGAAGCAGGATTTGAGAAATCAATCAACTACATGTCATACTCAGTTTTCGTTAAAGGTACCAATGATTATATGAAAACTTACCTGAGTCAAAGAGACACAATAATTTATATAAAATTCATGGCACATCTCTCTCAGTGACAAATTGATTAAGTAAACACTAAACCACTCATAAACCAAACTTTAATTATTTTCCATCAATATATAGTATTAACTATAAATGATAACATTAAAACATTTAATTGCAGGGAGAAAGAGGCTCAGGTAAAAAGTGCTGATTGCTATAAAAAAAATGTGCATTTATAAATGTCCACATGCACTTTTCAAGCAGAATCTTGTATTCAGACTGTAAGCATCTTGTTTTTATTTCTACCAAAGCCAATATTCATGTATTTTAAAATTATTTTATTAATTAATTCTAATAATGCTATTAATCTCTTAATTTTCCTAGAAATCACCAAATTCAAAAGACTGAGGGACAGGAATGATATTAAGGTTTATTTATTTTCTGATAGCCACATTTGAAAGTACAGATACACAAGTGTGATCAGAGGTCATGGCAAGAAGATGAAGCACAATCACAAATTCAATAATTTTGAGCTTCCTGCAATTTTTATTTGAAAATAAGAATAGGACTTTCAAAAAGTGGTTGAATTATGATCTAATTCATACACAGGATTTGAAAAGGCCTTCGGCCCTTCAGGTTTGTTTTATCTTAGTTTAGTTGTCTCATGCCTTTTAGAGTTACCTAGAGAAAATTTTCTGTATTCTTTTTAAAACTGGAGAAATTATATTATTTGTTTGGACAAAAAAAAAGCCTTTTGTGTTTCTTTTTCTTAGGGATGGACCAGACCAAACTTCTCCTCAAATTGGACAGTTTAGTGGCAACACTGCCCTAGAATCAGTCTATAGCACTTCCAATCAAATTCTGATCAAGTTTCACAGTGACTTTACCACCAGTGGCTTCTTTGTACTTAGTTATCATGGTAAGTGTGACAAATTTCACTATTTCACTGTCTGTACTGGTCACTGCAGGAACATGACTCATGAAGAAATTAATTAGTTTTCCTGAGAAGAGTTACTATTATTAATATGACTGACCAGTACTAGTGTAACACAAAAATATGGAAGACTAATATGAATGATGCAAATAAGCTGTTTTATTGACCATATATTAAATTTACTAGTAGTCAAGTAAAAAAAAGAAAAAAATAAAGGGAAAAAGAAAAGAATATACTGTGATGAGACATGAGCAAAGGATTTAACATCAAGACCCTAAAGTTCAAAGTGCACATCTTCTTACTGTTTACAATGCTTCTAAACTTCCTTTGAAATCTAAATGTTTTTGGAGGACATTAAATTTCTCTTAGATATTGGGCTATTTTGAAGAAATTACTGTTTTTGTAGAGGTGCCAATGATAATGAACTATATTGTATTAATCTACCCTGCCTGAATGAAAATGCGTGATAATAAATGCACCTCTTTTTGTTGTTATTCAAACCCTCTGTGACCAAGTGTGTTCTGCATTCCTGTAATTACAAGGAAACAGGTCCATAAGTATAGGTGGTTTTAGGTGCTCTGTGAATGCCTTTTGGATTGACGATTCTAGGAAACATGGCAGACTACAGTGTGTTTTCTGCATTCTGATAAAATTTTGGGACTAGAAATCTATTTTTTTTTTTTATTTTTTTTTTACTTAGTAAAGACCATGGTGCATATAGATAGATAGAATTGATGGGATTAGAGGAACTTTAATCTAAACAAAACAAAGAAAAACAAAAATTGCCTAAAACTTAACAATGAAAAAAAAAAAAACAAACCACAAATCAGCAACAGCATTTGAATTGATTACAGAGTATAGACTTCAGTAGGGCTAGGTAGAGAAGGGGCAGAATTCCTATACCAAATCTTGGCATCAGCTTGTGAAGGACAAAATGACACTTTGTATTCACTAAAATATAAATTGATATTTATTAATATCTACTAATATATCAGTATATCACCAAAAATATGTAAAAATGCTCATGGGATCCTAGAATCATTCAGGTTGGAAAAGAGCTTTAAGATCATTTAGTCCAACTGTAAACTGAACACTGCCAAGCCCCACTAAACCAGGCCCATAAGTACCACATCTGCACATCTTGTAAACACCTCCAAGGACATTGACTCCACCACTTCCCTGGCCTCCCTGTTCCAGTATTTGACAACCCCTTAGGTCAATAAATTTTTCCCAATCTCCATTATAAACCTCATGTGAAGCAGCTCGAGACTGTTTCTTCTGGTCTAATCACTTGCTAGTAGTAAAGTGTCTCTAAGGAACTTATCTTCTTCTACTTGTTTCTTTTGTTATGAAAATTGTCATTCCAAAGACGTGGGCTCTAATATGTAATAGAGATGCAAACTTAGCAGCACAAAAATTGCTCATGAAGAAACTTCAAATGGTCTTTGGATTGATGTTGTCAAGAAAACAAAAAAAGTATCTCAGTATCTTGGAGTTTATGATCCTTCATATCAGCTACACAAAACGTATGCCAATAAAGGCAAAACAGTGAGAGGAGGCAAATTTATTTAAAATAGTTAATTGGAGGATTAAAATTAATGATACTCCTGGTACCCTCAAATGACAGACATTTGAGATAAATGATACATTTTTTTTTATTCAATCAATTTTTAATTATGTTGGTGATTCTTATTATTAGTTTTCTTAAGATGCAAATAGCACAGCTGCCTCATGTTTACTTGGTATGTTTTACTTTAAATTGCTTTATCCTAAAGCAGAATGTAAGCTTTCTGACTCATTGATTTAAGTAGATCTTCTTTATATGATCAACAAAAAAGATTGTAATAGGAAGGTATCAAATGTATGTGACTCAGTAGTAACAACAAATCTTACTTGGTTACAGTATAAATGTTGTGACTGACAAAAGTTTGGTCAATTAGATTACTGAAGGAAGTAATCACAGGAAGCAACCAAAAATGTGTTAACTAAGCTGTACTGTCTTCTGACATAAGTAGGTGATTTTTCAGTGCTACAGGGAAATGCTATAAGGAACAATGCTATATGAAAATGTACTATCAGTGGAAACCAAGCATACTTCATCATGCCTGTATGCTTTGAAACAGGGAAGAATATACTGTCAGTATGTCAATGTGATTTCTTTGGCCAAATTTCTGTCCTAATTGCTTTAAAATTAAATGGAATTTTGTCAGTGTCCAAACATGGACCCATCCTCATAGGTTCTCAGTATACCCTCTGCATTCTCTTCCTACTTGTCTTTTTATTTGTTACACCTAATTATTTTGACTGGCTGTTGCATCATGTGTTAAATCTCATAAAATTATTTCATGTCAGACTTCAAATGAGAATTTTGAAACAGGTTTATTCTCTCACCCTATCTGCAGGTGAAAGGTGCTCCACAACTATTCACTTACTGGGAAATTTCACACTCAAAATGTTTCTGTTCGTTGGGTGTGCTGTCTCTAAGAAGAGTCTTGTATTTATTACAAGGTTTCAAAAGTGGATGAGTTGAACAATAAAATTGTATTATAAAAAAATAACCCAAAAAACAAATCTAAACCAGGCAAAACAATGATTTCACAATACAGAAAATATTTATTTTTCATTTGAGATACCAAGTGAGAAAACTGGCAACCACTTCTAAGCATCTTAGGTTATTTATAAAGATGGTTTTGCCACTAAAATAAATAAATAAATAATTAAGAACACAGATGCAACTTCTTTCCTTTCTTTTGATTCTCGTCAAAGTTTCAAAATAAATTACCAGAGTCTTTATTCTTATCCTGTTAATGTTATGTTTGTATGGCTATGTTAACTGTGTTTGAGAATGTCTCCTGTGCTTTGTTCCTTTTTATAGCCTATCAGCTCCGGGTCTGCCAGCCTCCAGCAAATATACCAAATGCAGAAATTCTAACTGAGGATGATGAATTTGAAATAGGTAATATAAGAGAAAATAAAAGCAACCTTTGCTTCAAAAAGTAAGCTTACTGTGCACAGGAGACTTTTCAGGATGAAAATCATGCCTGTAATATAATAGATTTTTATTTGAAAATAAGTTTTTTAAGAAGTCATTCCTCTTCCCTATACCTTCTGAATCCCACCTATGCTTCAGAGATGACATATAAGTAATACAGTAACTCTTCGTAATTGACTTCCTTTTAAAATACTTTTTCATACTCTCTAATATAAAACTTCTATTACACTGAAACAAACAAACCCGTAAGAAAACACTCAGACAATGGTATATATTCTGTACCAGAATTAAGGTTCTTTACCTAAAGGGTAAAATCAAATTTTCAAAAATTATGAGGAACAGAGAAGGGGATGCCATTCTTACTTTGAGACATGTTAATAATATTGCTTAGCAACCTATACTTCAAAGAAATTTGATTTATTTGTTCAAATGTCAGACATCTGATCAGCTACTTTTGCTCACATGATGGCAAAAAAAAAATATTTTTATTACATATCAATATTTGATTAGTAATAGAGGTAAAAAAAAGAAAAAAGGATTTTTTTTCCTTTCTTCTCTGTAATCTGGACCAAAGAGAACTGATGGAATTTACAAATCTTTAGTTTTATTGGTACGTAAAACTATACGAATTATTGATTTCTTAATTAAAAAATGACAATTTCTCATTATCACCATGCCAGATTTAGATATCAACTAAATACAGTTTCTATTTTATTTTTTTTCCCCCTCTCAGAGTTTCATGAGTTACTGACTTGATCTAATACCTTTATTTAGTTCCATAATGGTTATCCTATAAATTACATTGCTTAAAGCTTTGTGGACATGTGCTTCACACAGCATCAATCAAACCTTGACAAATTAGCAAACTATCCAACAAATAATGTGGTGAAAAACAGTGATAGATGCAGCACAGTGTGCAACACAAAGCTCATTTGCCACATTTCTTAGACTAATCAAAGTTGTTTATGCCAGAGGTCATTTAGCCCATTGTATATAGTGGCAAGAAACTTCATTAATCAATAATGTTTTCAAAGCTAAAAGCCCCAGTTAATTGCTGTTTAATGTTTCTTTTGTTTGTTTGTGTTTTGTCTTGTTTTGTTTTTCCAAACAGGAGACATAATAAGATACCAGTGTCAACCAGGCTTTACATTGGTTGGTAATGAGATTCTGACATGCCGACTGGGTGAAAGACTTCAGATGGATGGAGCACCACCTTCTTGTCAAGGTTTTTTCTCCTTTTTATTTTCCTGCAGCCAGTAGAGCTGAATGGTGATTCCTCACATACCCTCCTCTATCTTTTTACAAAAAATAGCACACTGAAAATATTTCAGATTTCTGATGCTATTCCCAGTGTTTCACTGTTGTGTTTCATGTACGTCAGATATTAATGCAGAATAATTAGTAATCTCTTAATGAATTTCACAAGTTTAAAGGACTACTTTGTGAATGTATTGAGAACTGCAAATGGAGATATAATACCATTTCATTCTTAAAGTCAAAACAAGATTAAAATCCTACCAACCACAAACATCACAGTCTAAAACAGTCTTTATTAAGCTGAAATGTGATGTTCTACACTAGAATCTTTTTTTTTTTTTTTTTTTTTTTTTAATTTT
>JAWWEE010000074.1:134700894-134716111 GCA_035221455.1 Xenops minutus | reverse complement strand
CCTACAGTCACAAACATGCATGGTGAAGTTTTTTCTAGGGCGGGGGGAGGGGGGAGGGGGGAAAAGACCAAAACAAAACACAAGAGCCTTCTAAAAGTATAAGTTATGCAAACAACAGTCATTTTGGATTCTGCTAGTTGCTGTGATATTCCTTCATGATACATCTACTCCTAGGGCTTAGTATTCTAACATCTACTGCAGGATTAAAACTCTTTCCCAAATCAGCCACAATAAATACATTTAATTTACATTTCTATTAAATGAAAAATACTGCCATCTATTTTTTCTGATGTTTTGGTATTCCCTCCCCCAGTAATTTTAATTCATTAACATATCTATAAAACACTCATGATGAAAGATTTATTTGGCAATAGTAATTTAATTGGGAATAAATCTACTACTTTTACAAGTAAAGCTGTAATATTTTACTGTTTCTTAGCAATTTGTAAATTTTCAAACTGGTACACAATATAGTTGGTAGGAATTAAACATCAGCATATTAATTTTTAGAACTTAATTATTACTATAATCTCTACCTAGGTTTTCAGCTAAGAGTTTAAAAAAAAATACTGTCTTATAAATATACCCTTTTCCTGCATTCCTGAAAAAATAGAAGGATCTATTATTAGAGGTGTATAAACTGTTTTCCCCTGATTTTATGCACAAAACTATGCAAAAGTCAGAATCATTCACAGCAGTAAGTCTAGCTCTTAAAAATGCAAAGTGATCTTAAAATGTGAGCTTCATGAGAAGTTTGACAATTTCTGAAAATCCCTGCATTTGTTTAGGTACAATTGTGTCTAGAAATAGCTTCCAATGCCCCAATTTAAATTAAAATACTAACTTGGTAAACTTATAGCATTTAATAAGTGGGAAATCATAGTACGCTCCAGGCATTGCTTTAACTGTTAGGATGATGTAATATTAGATAGGGCAAATGGAGACATATGTGCTGATCCTGAGGCATTTGTCAGCATGTGTTGCTGAAGGCATATTTGTATTCAGTGCAAGACCAAAGACAAAAGCTCAGGAATTATGACTCCAGTTACCACACTTACTCTTTTAACTGTCAGATATAAATGCTAAACACTGGATCTAATACTTAAATATTAAATCACTGCTGTCATAATTTCTTTCTAAAGCAGAATGAAATTACCATAGTTTTTAGGGTTAGATTCAGAGAATTTAAAAGAAAAATGCAAACTAATTTGTTAAATTGTGTTAAAAATGACCAGTCAAGCTGGCAAACTAGAACAAGCAGCAGCATAATTTTCATTTGTATTTATTTATATAATGTCTAAGTATGAAAATTGCAATATATAAGTAAATTTCAATGATGAATAGAAAGAAAATAAAAAATGTTATGGAATCTAGAGGCAGCAGAATTACATGCTTAAAATTTCTGTCTCATGATTTTAGTATACCACACTGGTCTGTGGTTAAGCTGCCATACTTTAATTGTGCAGGCTATAACAGTCACTCTCAAGACAAAAACTCAGCTCTTCTGTTGGTTCATATACGTATTAGTTTACTAATTCTTTTCACCAGGTAGAGCATCTGTTTATTGTCAGACTTCATAGTGTTAACTCCTGTTGCCTTAGCCTTGAGCATATGTTCTGTGCTTTAAGCAGTGTAAAGTAACTTTGGATTGAATTTTTCCTTAATCTTTGACTTAAAATAAATTGATACCTACATTCAACATTAATTCATATAGAGAATCTGAGGAATGCTGCTGAGCAGAATTTAAGTAACAATACTTTACTTTTGAATCTATTGTATTGCAGTAAATGCTAGACAAGAAGTATTCATAAGAGAAAATATTGAAGCAAAATATATTTAAGATTTACTTGGTGATTTTAATTGTTACAGATGCATTTCCACTACATCTAGTACTATTTAAATCTATGTTAATTTTTCTATTTTTCCCTGATGTGTATGGTTTTGAAGAACATTTATTAAAATTCTTGAAGATTTCCTTCCTTAGATGAGAAAATTCCACAAGATTATGACAATGCCTATAATTTTAATTTGTTAAAATAGAGTATTTTTCATACACAGCATTTAACTTTGCCCTTAATTTTCCTTTAAATTAGTTTCTGTTTTCAGGATAAAATGAAAACTTCAGAGTAAGAAGATTCAAACTGTACTTTACATCATAATTAGGGAACCCTGAGAAAATTTTTGAATGATGACTCTTAATTATATCTCAGACGCATTTTTACTGATTCATAAAAAAACTTTGCTACCTGATTCCCAAGGGATTCTGTTTTACAAAATAAGGTCTTTAAATTCCCCATAAAAAACCTGAGGGAAGTTTAGCTGAAGATCCTGAAATTAGGGACAGTTTGCAAAGCAGAATAATATGGAAACAGCAAAACTAGCTGCAAATAAATGAGTACAAACAGATTACTATTATGCTCTTTCTGCCACACATTTTATATATATATATATATATATATATATATATATATGAATTTATGTATGTATAAAGCTGAGTGGATCAGTTCATTCATTTGCTTGAGCTTTGTGTCACAAGTGACAACAGCACTGTAGTTTGATAGCCAGATTCCAGCCATATGAGTTTTCTCAAGTGGAGTGGAAGTGTTCTATTCAATCTCTTCTGTAAGGCAAACACACGACGTGAGAAACAAGTTCTTAAATTTAGCAATTAGATGCTAATTTGCAAGCAAGAGATGAATATTTTTAAAATATACAGGCAGATTCCTTTCTCTTTTTCAGGTTCAGGTTGGATGAGTTTGCAGGGGTTTGAACTAGATGACCTTCGAAGGTCCCTTCCAACCCAAACATTGTATGATTTTTATGAGTTTTTTTTATTGAAGTGATTTTTCTTTTTGTCTCTCATCTCTGCTTTTCCATGTTCTTTATCTCTCCTCTTAGTCCAATAACTTTTTCACATAAAACTTGATTTTTTATTTAATGAGCCAATATTATTTTCAGTGTTCTTGAGAAACCTAAGATCCTGTTGTTTTTCTTGTTTCTGTGTAACTTTTAATGACTCAGGGCTAATTAATTTTCAGGTAAGAATTAGTTGTCCATATAAAAACAGATTTCAAAGCTCTTGTTTAGCAGTGTTGAGTTCTGAATATGCTGTAGGCACTTGTTCATATATCATGAGCAAAGCCAGTTTTTTTAAAAAAAGTTCCAGTAGCATGGTAATATCAACTATTTCCATTCAATGAGATTGTTATTTTATGTAGACCTAGTGAATCCAGATAATTCAAAATTAAACTGCTTCATCATATTTTTAAACACCATTTTTCTCAGTTTACAGAAATAAAATGAGTAATGCACGGAACTCAGGGAAATCTTGCCAATTACATGAAAAAAATAGTGGGCTTTAGATTTTTTTTGCAAATCTTTCTGTTTCGCAGTGCTCTGTCCAGCCAATGAAATGCGTCTGGATTCAACAGGAGTAATACTGAGCCCTGGATATCCTGACAGCTACCCAAATCTCCAGATGTGTGCATGGACCATTACTGTGGAAAAGGGTTATAATATCAGCATGTTCTTTGAATTCTTCCAGACAGAAAAGGAATTTGATATACTTGAGGTGTTTGATGGTAACTATAGGATGCTTAACTTTTAACTTTCTATATAATTTATTTTTATATTGCATCTGTGTAATCACTACTGTTTATGTATACTGTAGTTTTTTCGTATTAAAAAAATCTTAATTATTTTGATACATTGTGCTAAAAACCCAAAACTGTTGGATTACTGTATTTTAAAATTGTACTGCATATACTATGTTCAGAAATAATTTTTTGTTTTGAGCAAATATGTACTTTCTAGTGTATAACATGTAATGCCAATTTCTTTTTTTAATTCAAATTAATTTGCCATTTGATTGGAGGATTCTTTATATATATATATAATTGTGTGCATATAATTTATTGCATGTTATTTTAAACTTTGTAACTCCTTTTTTTCTTTTTTTTTTTTTCTTTGTACCAAGGACCAAATAGTCATAGCCCATTGCTCATATCTCTCAGTGGGGACTATTCATCTTCTCTAAATATAACCAGCAATGGCCATGAAGTATTTCTCCGTTGGTCGGCAGATCATGGCACCAATAAAAAAGGTTTCAGGATAAGATATATAGGTATGTAACTGTGACTTTCTATGATGTGTGTAAAATTTCAACACAGAACATTTATTTTCTTGAAAAGGGTAATATAAGCTATGTTTTGTATCCTTAATCAAACAAACTGAAAGGAAATCCAATCTGTTCTGTATATGAACCTGATGATACTGATCTTGTGAGGAAAAAAATACCCCATACATGTGCTCTGTAGAGATTTAAGAAAATGCTTCTCAGGGCTTTAAAATGCCATAAGCCAGTACTAGAGATGGAAAAAAGCAGATTTTGTCTTCTCTCTCACAGCATTTATTTGCACTTGTGTACCACTGTGGTGGTGGGTCTTTCATAATATGTGTTCCGAAACATGTGGCAGTGCTTCTTATTTTGCTCTTTGCTTTAATAAGTTTAATGTATATTGCTTGTAAACAAACAGCCATATGACTCCATTCTGGGTAGGGGAAGCTTTCAACTTATTGATCTGAATAGGTCATGGGATATGGAAGAGCTTAAAGAGCAATTGAAGCAGCACTTCTCTATTTGCCTGAGAAAATAAATACCAATAGTTATCACCATTTCTTCAAAGCATAAAGGAAGCACTTGGAACTTCCAGCATAATTTCCTTTCCTACTATAAAGGAAATTGGCTGTCTTGGCTAGCAGCTTTGAATCAAATCAATCAGAAACCATGTTAAACTCTTACACAGACAACATTTATGTTAAACTGGTTATGAGGTTATAAGAGCCTTCTGTTTCACTCCTGTGACACGGTAGCTAAACCCAAATGACTTGGTACTCATGGACTCAATTAACAAGGGAGTGAAAGGATATATAAGAAGCAACCAGTATTTAATGCCAGAGAGTCATAAAGTACATAAATAATTTCAGATTATAACAATTGTATCTCTTAAAATTAACTTTTGCTCTCATAAAGATTTCTGATTTTTTTCATAGTCTCTAGATAAGACTTCTGTAGGACTTAATGTGTTCTAAATATATCAACAACTAAAAGCAGATTCCATATTTTTGCCATAGCTTTATGGTGGCATTCATAAATATGATTAAAATCTATATTAAATATTTGACTTCAGTTCATATCACAGAGCGTGAAAGCAATAGCTTATTTAGGACCAGAAAGAACAGACTATTTGAAAAGAATTATGTGCAGGATATACTAGATGTTTTCTTCTTTCACAAAATAGTGTACTACTGAAATGTATACAATTGCAATAAATTTTATCATAAACTAAGGTTCTGTAGCTTATTTGATTTAAAAAGATGGTGAAAAAAAAAAAAAACCACAAAAAACTAAAACAGAAGCCAGTTATAAAAGTGAGCTATCACTCTATTTCTTTTGAGGCTACTGAAACCTGAGGCTTATAAAGAACTTATAAAGCTCTATTTTTTTGCAATTTTCTCAAATTGCTTGATGCATGCATGGTCAGGACACAAAATAAAACTCTTGGTGATGTTTTCTCAGCTTCTTATCAGATGTCCACTGAATTCAACTAGAACTTGTTAAGAATTATCATCTAAATTTTAAATGTGTATTTTATTTATTCAATATTTATGTTTAAAGCTCTCTACTGTAGTACTCCAGAGTCCCCTCCACATGGTTTCATTGTCAGTCAGACAGGTGGGCAGCTCAACAGTATGGTTCGCTGGGCTTGCGATCGAGGATTTCGGCTCATCGGGAAAAGTACTGCTGTATGCAGGAAGTCTCCATATGGTTATTACTCATGGGATGTTCCAGTCCCAGCTTGTCAAGGTAAATTCTTTCATTCAGGAGAAAAACAAAATATATATACATGTATACTCTAAGAAACTTTCCTTTTCCTTCTCTAAAACCATTTTGTGCCTTAAAATGCATAGAAGATAAACTGATAGTCATATTCATTATAATAATTAATATAGCTATGTATAAGATAAATGTCTTCTATTTATTATATGTGTTGCCCAGACAAGGTGATAGCAAATTAATTATGTGATCTTTTCAACATAGTACGTCTGTACTGTGGTTTGGTTTTCTTTAAATTTACAGGTCATATGCTGGGGCAAGGGGTGTTATGGTGGTAATAGAAGCATATTTTAACACTGACACTACCACCTCTGTTCTGCAAGTTGTTATAGCATTGGTGCTTTACCTGTGTCTTAGCTGTGATTACCTTTGGTATTGTGCCACGTGATTGTTGTATTGCTTAAGAAGCAGATCAGTTTTATGTCAGATCAGCTCACAGTAGAGGCAAAAATAGATTACTTTTTTTTTTTTTTTCAAGTATTTATGCATAGTCTGAGAGGATTAACTTTCCTGTGTAGGCATAGTAGTTACTTTCTTAAGGCTCAAGATTCCACTTCAAAGTAAGGTACTTCAGAATTAAGTTCCTAAGCCCTTTTTTTTCCACTTTTTTTTTTTTTTTTAATCTGACCTACATTAGATATATGGTGTTCAAAGATGGAAAAGGTTTAGTTTTTTTTTATTTCCAAAATAGACAAAACATTATTTAGAAGCAGATCTTCTCTTGGAACTTCCTTTCTGCCCAAAAAAAAAAAAAAAAAAGGCAGCTTACATTTTTTTTTTTTTTTCCAATTTTCACTTTCTTCTCTAAGTAATAGAGCAACCAGCAAGGAGAGGTGCTATGCTGGCTCAGCAGCAAGGAGGGGCTGATGAGGAATGTGAAACTGAAAGGCAGCCTTGGGTGCAGTGACCATGAAATGATGGAGTGCAAGATCCTTAGAGCAGTGAGAAGGGCAGAAGCTTGATATCCTTTACTTCAGAAGACTTCAGGGATTTGCTTGGTAGAGTACCCTGGAATAAAGCCCTAGATTCAAGAATGGACCAAGATAGGTAGTTAATATTCAAGGATTACCTCCTCCAAGGTCAGAAATCTTGCATCCTGACAAAGAGGATGTCAGACAAAACTCCAGGACATCTGCCTGGATGAGCAAGGAGCTCCTGGACAAAGTGAAACACAAAAATGAAGCCTGCTTAGAGTGGAAACCTACAGACAGGGGAAGGAATACAGACAAATTGTCCAAGCAGCTATGGATAAGATTGAGAAAGCTAGAGCCCTGATAGAATTAAATCTGGCCAGGGTTATCAAGGGCAACAAGAACAGCCTCTAAAGATATGTTGATGATAAAAAGAAGACTAATGAAAATGTGGACCTTCTCCAGAATTAAACAGGAGACCTGGGACATGGAGATAGCTGAAGTGCTGAGCAATATTTTTGACTCAATCTCCACTGAAAAATGCTTCATCCATACCTCCCAAGTAACAGAAGGCAAAGACAAGGGCAGGGAGATCTCCTGCCGTAGGAGAAGATAAGGTTGAAGACTATAACAGGAATCTGAAGGTGCACAAGTCCATGGAACTTGATGAGTTGCACCTGATGATGAGATGGTCCTTAGAGGAGTGGTGGACAAAGTGGCAAAGCCACTATCTATTATATTTAAGAAGTTGTGACTTTTCAATGAAGTTCCCATTGACTGGAAAAGGGGGAATGTAACCTGCACTCTTAAAAAGGTAACAAAGGAAGACCTAGAGACAGACCAGTCAATCTCACCTTGATGCCTGACAGTATTACGAAGCAGATTTCTCTGGAGACTATGCTAAGGCTCATGGAAAATAAAGAGGTAACTGTTGTCAGCCAATGTGACTTCCTTAAGGGTGAATCATATCTAACAAATCTGGTGGACTTCTGTGACAGGATTACAGTGTTGCTGAATAAAGGAAGAGCAACTGATGGCATCTATCTGGACTTGGGCAAAGCACTTGACACTGTCCTGCATGACAACCCCGTCTCTAAAATGGAGACACATGGATTTGTTAGATGAATTGCTCAGTGGGTAAGGAATTGAATGGATGGCTGCACTGAAAGAGTTGTGGTCAGCAGCTCAATCTCCAGGTGAAGAGCAGTGAGCAGTGGTGTCCTTTAGGGCTTAATTTATGGACTGTCTCTGGGATTGAGTGCACCCTCAGCAAGTTTGCCAGCAACACCAAGCGGTATGGTGTGGTCAGTACACTGGAGGGAAGGGATGCCATCCACAGGGACCTGGACAGGCTTGAGAGACGGGCATACATAAACCTCATGAAGTTCAACGAGGGCAAGAGCAAGGTCCTTCACATGGGTTGGGTCAATCCCAAGAACAAATACCAGTTGGGCAGAGGACAGTCTGATTGAAAGCAGTCCTGAGGACAAGGGTTTGGTGTTGGCTGATGAGAAGCTCAACGTTACTCAGAAAGCCAACAGTACCCTGGGCTGCATCAAAACAAGCATTGCCTGCAGATTGAGGGAAGTGATTCTCTCTCTCCCTTTCACTCTTGTGAGACTCCATCTGGAGTACTACATTGAGCTCTGGTGCCCCCAACATAAAAAGCACATGACCTGTTGGAGTGTGTCCTAAGGAGGACCACAAAGATGATCAGAGGTCTGGAATACCTCTCCTATGAAAACAGGCTGAGAGAGTTGGGGTTGTTCAGGCTGTCAAAAGAGACCTTAGAGCAGCCTTCCAACCAAGAGCAAGCCTACAGGAAACCTAGAGAGGGACTTTTTACAAGGGCATGCAGTGGTAGGACAAAATGGAATGGCAAGAGGATAGGTTTAAATTACACATCAGGAAGGAATTCTTTACTGTGAGGGTGGTGAAGCACTGGAACAGGTTGTCCGGAAAAGTTGTGGATGCCCCATCCCTCGAAGTGTTGAGGCCAGGTTGGACGAGGATTTGAGCAACCTGATCTAGCTAAAGATGTCCTTGCTGATAGCAGGGCAGTTGGAACTGAAATACCTTTATACCCTTTAAACTCAGACAATTCTGTGATTTGATCATTCATTATTTTCAAAAGGGTATTTTCTTTTTGCTTTGCAGGTGGAAAAAATAGAATGTTGAAAGTTAATTTTAGTGCTTTGCCAGGGGTCACTCCATACATATGATAGAAGAAATCTGAATTACAAACCATATTTGTAGTTTCTCAAACTGGTGCCTTTCTCATTCAATCGTGCTGGTCATATTTTTTCCAGATATTCTCTATTCCCTTTTCTTTATTATCTTGGACATTTTTAATGGCTAGCTGCAGAGTTATGAGCCATCGCTCTTGCTTTCAACTTCCTCCACCAAAAGACAGAAGTCTTTTGGATTGAATTCCCTAAAATCTTTTGGATTGAGTTCACTAAAATTTTAAGAGATTTTAGTTGCATGCTTAAAACACACAGGTAAAAGTTGTTTTTTAGGAATTTAATGCCATTGATGTTGCAGTGCATAAACTCTTTGAGGTAAGTGAAAACTTACACTGAAGATGTAAAATAGTTGTGTCTTTCTCTTTACTCAGCAATATCTTGTGGAATTCCTAAAGCTCCATTAAATGGTGGGATATTAACTACAGATTACTTAGTTGGCACCCGTGTTACTTATTTTTGCAATGATGGATACAGGCTATCAGCCAAAGAGCTTACTACTGCAGTCTGCCAGCCGGATGGGACCTGGAGCAATCACAATAAAACACCTCGCTGTGTAGGTAAGTAACACATAAAAAATCTCCACTGAGTAAGAACCTGTCCTTACATTTTGTTTATTTATCCAGGGTATAAATCTTCACATTACTGAAACTTTCATCTTCAAGTTACTTTAATGTATGAATTATTGCTGCGATTAAAGTATTATGAAATACGTATTTGAAATGTGTGTAACTAAGACATGCTGTGACAGCTAGAGCTTATAGAATGCAAACTAATAACTAATTTATAGCTAAATCAAAGTTAATGGCTGCAGAAGTTTATGCAAAAGCCATCTCTTCCATGAGAGTTGCAAAATTCACATACTGTTAACAAGCCCTACTTATTATCTAGAATTGCAAAACCTCTGGGATACTTGTTTGAAACTGTTGCTTATTATTTCTATTCAGCCCATCATTATAGTCCTACACCATCTGAACTTGGGGGAACCTCACTGCAGCGAAAGTGCATGTTTACTCCTAAAGAGAAGTGGATACCAGCAGTTAGAAATGGGATATGAAAACCCAGTTAATTGTAAGACTGATACAGATCTGTGTCAGACTGATACAGATGTGTCTGATGCACATTAGGATTTGGATTATCTCACCCAATGAATTTTGGAAATGAAAGAAAACATACCCTAGAGTAATATTCAAGGATTTTCTTTTTTCCTTTTTTATTTTCTTGTTCTTTTAAATTACATTCTGTTGTGCATTTTCCTCTTTCTAAAGAACCAATCTGAATGGAGAAAAATAAAGTAGGAAAAAAATTATATGCTTGTTAAACTTTTTTTATTATCTTAGAGTTGTCAAATATTTTTGTTCCATTTCTGGAGGAAGAACACATAGAATTAAGACATGAGATAAAAATCTATCGCTGCATAAAAAATAACTTGGACATGGATATTATTTTATCTGTCACCAATGTGCAGCCTCTCAAATCTCATAGAGTTTGCCTGGGTAGAAAAATAATTGCTGTATTTAAATGTAGGTAACATTTTAGTAAAGATTCTTGTGCCTGATGTAAAGTGTCACAGAAGGTCCACCTACAGGGAATTCAACCATGCTATAGCTTCTACCTACACCAATTGCATCACCCTGCATACACAATCCCTGCTCTGGCTGGATCATTATTAATTACTTGAGAGAACTCATACATAATGGTAGAGATTTTGCCAATTTGCCTGTACTAAGTCACAAATAACTGTGTTTTTGTTATTTTGGAAGTTGTTACATGTCCAAGCATCAATTCTTTCACACTGGAACATGGAAGATGGAAAATAGTGAATGGTTCACATTATGAGTATAAAACAAAAGTAGTTTTCAGCTGTGACCCAGGGTATTACGGTTTGGGACCAGCATCTATCGAGTGTCTTGCTAATGGCACCTGGAGTTGGAGAAATGAGCGGCCTTACTGCCAAAGTGAGTACTTGTTATTTCTGCATCTGCTGTACAGACTTCAGAAAAAAACCCATTTTATTGGGTGAACTAAAAAATAATGAATTAAATATTTAAAACATTTAATTAGAAAAAAATGTTTATTGATTGGAATTCCTGGGTATCCTAAAGGCAATTATTGACAAATATAATGGATTAGATTTAGTGACAAGGTCATATCTGTAAGCACATTTCTGGATTTTGAAGGTCTCTAAATTTATAAAGGTACAAGGAAGTAGTAGTGAACATTTTCCTATATATTTTTTTAGGTCAGGAATGCTGGACAGTCTAGAAAAAACACCAAATCTTTGTATCTTAGCTGCATCCTTGATAAAAAAAATAATCTCTCCTTTCAGCTAGTATGGCAATATAGTGTGCATTTGCACACATCCACATAATTCCTGCCATTAGCTGGTATGCTGATAACCTGCAATAGTTAATTTAAAAAACAAAATAAAAGTAATGAATTCTCAGATATTTAAATCAACTTAATTTGTAGCTAAAACTTTGCTTCTTTCACCCCCTTCACCCCCCATGAAAAGGAAGTTTCTTTATACTTTTAAATGTAGACATCTCTTTTTCAAAACTGTGGGGTTTTGGTTACACTTTGAAGCCCCCAAGCTCCTTCTCTCAATGGAACACTGTGTGATGTACGCTCTGACAGAATGGGATGTGACTGAGCTTCTGGTGCATATATCGAAAATGTGTGTATCTGCATGCTTGTGTATAAATCTATACATATCTAAAAAGGCTGTAGATAAGCCAGATAACTGTGGCTGAGAATATATTTAGAATTTACTGACAATATGTACAAAACTAATTAAAAAAAAAAATAGGTGGAAAAATACAATTCCAAAGACAGGTTAATTATACTGGAAATTGACCATAATTTTGAGTGCTGTATAATAGGAATTTAATTTATAGTTTAGAGAATTTTTTAGTTAACTGCAATATTTCACCTCTGCTAGTGTTAAAAATACAGTGTACATGTATGTATCTATATATTTCTCTGTGTATATAGATATTGTACATACTAAATTTGTATTTTTAACCCTTTTTTCTTTAAAATACACTATTTTTCACTGTTTTGAGAAGTTTTGTTTGAAATATTACCCCTTTTTTCTAAGCATAAGGTGCACTAGCTGCTTTCACCCTTTTATTTACTACTAGTAAAGTTACTTTTATTGTTAAAAGAAAATTGATAAAGAAAATTATTATTTTGTATGAAAAGATGCTTTGAATTGTAAATAAGTATCAAGGAATTCCATACATATCATTCACTCATAAAAATGTAATGTGTGATTGCTAGTGTAAGCATTTCATTATGAACTAGAAGATCAAAACAACATCTTCACAAAGAAACATAATTTTAAAACCAGTAACAATTGTTGTATTCCAATATGCAGGATAAGTGCTTGATAAAACCGATGTAATTCAACAAATTTAATAATTGTCTGAATGGCTTTTTTAACTCTAGAGAAGCAATTTTTATTGGTCTTCTCTCTCTCTTTCTTAAATATTATTTTTGGGGAAATAACAGTTTTTGTTTACAGAGTTTTTAATCTATTTTTTCTGCAGAACAAAATACATGAAGGTGTAAAATCTGGTTGACTAGTTGATAGGTATTACTGGTTGCTAAGCATTATTGCATCTGTGTTTGCCATACTCAGCTGTAAATTTTTGTTTTGGTTTGGTTTCTCCATGAAGTTATTTCTTGTGGAGAACTTCCTACACCTCCAAATGGAAATAAGATTGGAACTCAGATCACCTATGGATCTACAGCTATATTTACTTGTGACTCGGGATACATGCTAGTCGGCTCTGCAGTGAGGGAATGTCTGTCATCTGGACTCTGGAGAGGAATTGAGACCAGGTGTTTAGGTATGGATACTTCTATCATGACTTGTCTGTTTTCTTTCTCTCTAGCAGACAAAAGTAAGCAAAGTGATCAGCTTCTCTCTCTCTATCTCTTCACAGAGATATTGAAGAGAGATCTGTGTGTGTGTGGCTGGGCCAGGTTGCTTTTTCTTATCAAATTATAATTATGGTTGCTTTGTCAGAAATTTTAATACAACATGCAAAACCTGTGTTACTGTATTTCTGTATATGTCTTTAAAGTAGAACTGTACATAAACAGCAAGGCAGACTGATTCCATGTGTCAGCTTTTAATACACATCCTCAGCAAAATACCTTCATAGTAGATCTAAACTGTACTCTTGAGAAGATACGGAAGGAGGAAAAAATAAATTTGTGGAAACTTTGACAAGACCACTGCCACCATATTTCTGAGAGAAGGTTGCTATCCAGATACTATTTATAGAATTTGACACCCTTTACTTGTACATGTTTAGGCATCTTCACCTATTTAAAATACTCAGACACCAGTACCTGAATTGTTTATTAATAGGATGAACACGTGAAAACAATTTCAGGGCTTCTTTCTGATTCATTATTATTTTGTGTACGTAGGGCTATTTACGGTACAGACATTGATTTTTAACTCTATATGCAATCAAAATTTTAATTTCAGTTGAAATCAAAGCTATGACAGTATTCTGATTTAGAATGAAATATGTAAGTCATATTGTATCTTGTCATTTTGGAGGCATGAACATATAACATCCATTACCTGAGACTTCCAGAAAATCTGAACTACTATAGATTTTAAACATAGGTGTTGCAATATCTCCTAGTGCAGATTGCCATTTATGTTTTGAAACTACTTTTCATCCAAAATAATTTCTCTTCTCTAGTACAGCATTATTTGGTGCCAGTCTTCACTTAAGTGAATGACTCATGAATGAATAAAAGTCTTGCTTATCAAGCTACGAGTCTGAAGCTGAAATGTTCCCTGACAGACAGCTGAGAGGGGCAGACTCTTTTCTTTCATCTTAAATGACCCCTGCTTCTCAGAAGAGATTAATTGTTATTAAGTTCATACGCTATAATGTCAAGTAACAACAAATAGCTAAAGAAACAACTATATAACTAGAGGGGAAAACAGTAATCTAAAAGACACCTTTTGTATCAGAGTAATAATACAGTAAATCTTTAAATGTATATTTTCAAAGCTTTATTGATTGCAAATTGATGAAGATAGCGTGAATAACTATTTATACAGAGAAATAGAATGTAGTATACGTCATATATAACAGGCAAAAAAGCATGTATACCTTGTTAAACAAACAAACAAACAAACAAACAAACAAACAAACAAACAAAAACGGAACCCAAAAACTAGTGACACCCCAAATTTGTAAAAGGGAGTAATGGCTGCCATAATTGCTCTTGCAACAACACTGCCTTCTATGTTATATCCCCAAGCAGAAATGAGCTTCCTGCAAAGACTCAAACTAACTCAGTTCAATTCTTGTTTCTTCTGCAAGTAGTTTGGGACTTAATATAAAAGGATGGGTTCAGCTAATGACAAATCAGAAGTCAGAAATTATTTTAAGAAGGCTGAGAAAGAAAATGTTGTTGGAAGGTGAAGGAAAGGGAGGACATTAAAGAAATATTAGAATGTGAGAGCACAGAGAGAAAATACAGCAGGAAGATCTACTGAGTGGGTATTTTAATGGTTCAAGAAATGAAATTTTGTGCATCTTGTCAGTAAATTATGGTATCAGATACCATAATTAGGAAATAATACAAATAATTAGGAAAAAAATTAATTTCACTTTCTACTCCTAAAGTTTTTCTGCTCACAGCTGTAAATCTTTTTTGTCATTCATCTTAGAGCTTTTTCACTTTTGCTTGTTGAAGAATGTAGTTATACTTGGACTGAGATGATTACCAATGTGTTTCTGTTTTAAGATTTGAAGATGCCCTAGGAGTACACTTAGATGACATAAATGAAATCCTACAGGATAACATAATACAATTTCTTTTTTTTTTTCAAAAGTGTTACTCAAATAATTTCATTTAATTGCCGTGTTAGCCAACTTGATTTTCATTTCAATTATGTGTAATTTGAAAATTTTATGAGAGGTGGAATAAGCAAGAATCTAAGTATCTGCAGCAGAACTTAAAACTAGTTCATGTTGAACCTAATCAGATATAGACAAGAACTACAACAGAGGTAAGCTTTAACTCACAGATCATTTTTTTACCTTTTTTTTTTTTTTTATTCTGGATTCCTTTTATTAAAAAAAAAAAAAAAAAAAAAAAAAAAAAAAAAAAAAATAAGGAAAAAA
>JAWWEE010000074.1:134663558-134700759 GCA_035221455.1 Xenops minutus | reverse complement strand
TTTTTTAAAAAAAAAAAAAAAAAAAAAAAAAAAAAAAAAAAAAAAGAAGGATAATACTTCATGGATATTGAATCCATTGAAAAATTAGAACATTTCACACAACTGCCCTCCTTTCTGAATCTTACCTTTATTTTTACTTTAAAGAATAGTTAAATAGCAATGCAGTACTCCATAAGTAATCACATTAATATAATAATCCCAGTTTTAATACAATGTGGTAAGAAATTAAGTTCTGGATCTGTATACTTGTTATATTTGTTCTCCATAGCTAGTGAGAAGAAACAATGTTCAGATTGAAAAAATAAACAAAACAAAACATAAGAAAGCTTCTGAAGTAATTCTGTTGTCATAGTTTTTAAAGCAAATAAATGTTTCAAAAGATTTTATCATAAAAAAAAGTGAGAAAAAAAATCACTTTAGTCTTTTAGAATAAAAAAAAACAGACAAAGATAAAAATCATGAATGTTATGTCTCCAAGGTTACAAGCTCAGAATTTATTGTGCTTGATCTTTTTTCTATACTGAAAACATTGCAACAGTTTCTGGGAGAAACTCTATGCAATAAATCCCAGTGAAATATTCAGATTAGATTTTCACTGAACATCCTACTAATAAAAAAAGACTGAAAAATCTGTGCTTTTGTTATACACATTCCTCTTGGAAAAAAATTTAGATATTCAATTAAGAAATTAATTGTTCTGTGTCTGTTTATATGAAAACTTTGTATCTTTACATATACTTTGTATTTTTTGTATTATTATTTTCTTTATTTATGACATTAATTTCGTTTACTTTAATCTAATTACAGTAGTAACATTGATCATTAAAACATGTATTTTGCTACCTATAAAAAGTTTTGATTTTTTTAACACATTTTTATTTCATTGCCTGTTCTCAGATATGTATGAAACTAAGCATTTCCTAGAGTGAAAGTAATAGGGTCTACTTTAGTAACTCCATAGTACTTTCAGATTAATTTTTGGATTAACTTGTATGTGAATGGTGAAAAACATTTCCAAATATTTCCTAAGGTTTCTCTAACACTGAAATTTTTTCCCCTTTTCCTCACTAACACCCTTTTTTTTTTTTTTTTTAAATTAACTCAAAGAAGAAGTGCTATCAGATCATTACTTTTACACATAATGATTTGAGGATCAGGACTACTTTTTTCTCTTCTTCTTCTTTTTTTTTTTTTTTTTTTTTTTTTTTTTTTAAATTAACTAAAAGAAGAATTACTATCAGATCATTACTTTTACTCAGGACTACTTTTTTCTCTTCTTCTTCTTTTTTTTTTTTTTTTTTTTCCCTGAAAGAATTTTCTTGAGGTCATTTGTTGGCTTTTAAAATGTTTTCTGTATTACTTTGGTTTACATTTCAGAAAGCCTAGTCAAAAGCACTTAATAAACTAAAACTAAGAAAAGTATAGTATCCTTTGAAAAGTCTTTCTGTTGGGTACAATTCTTCTTATATATAATGGAGCAGCCATTTTCTTAGATTATTCCAAAGCATTTGGATTTCTTTTTAGGACCTTACCCATTTTTAATGTAAAATTTCATACTTCTGTTTTGGGGGTATGTAATTTAATTGAGTTACATTCTCTCAGTTACATGACTGAGAGTCATTTTAAAAGATGTCTCATCAATGAAAACCATGTGAAGAAACAGAGAAAATTAGGATTTGTGACCAGCAATTAAATTCATTAGAGGAAAGATATCTTATGCACACTTTTCTTTTTTGTTGGTTGGTGAGCTTACTCCAGGTACTTCTGGAGTCTGTGACTCTATCCTCTTTATCTCAGGCGTACTACAAATTTATAACTTAATTCCTTCTTTCTCAATTCATCATGATGTCAAAACATATTGATAAAACAGATTGGTTTATATTGTCTCCTTTATTTGCCAAAAGTCATTGCTGTTTTCTACAGGGAAAGACTCAGGAACTGCTGGAACAATAGTTTCATTCAGTTGTGCAAATTAGTATTAAATCTGAAATCAAGATAAACAATGAAATATAATTAAATTTTTAAACATCTCTAAGATCTCCTATTTTGGTTTTAATTTGACATGATTAAATGATGTTATTATACTTCACCTGGAGAACTAAAAACACCTTTATAATATGCTAAATATACATATTAATTAAAATGCAACATTAAAGAATGGAGTTTACTTATGAATAAGGCATAAAGAAGTGTGGGTTAATACTGGGCTAATACTAGATGAGTTTTCAATAAAGACAGATACACAGCATAAAAATGTTATTTATATTAGAGGGCGCATTAAATGTCAACCTTTGCAGTTCCCATATAATAATATCAGGAATACCTTTCATCTCTTTTCCTACTAAGAGAAATACTAAGCCTCACATACTGTGTCTTTGTCTGAATTAACAAATAATCCAGCAGAAAGAGCAGATCATGAGACAAATAATTGATTCTGAGTTCTCTACATCAGCATTACATGTGTTTCAGAGAGTTGTGCTTGGACTATATCTGGTCTAGTCCTCTGGGCAAAATGTGACCATTACTAAAGCGGTTCTAAGTTGTCAATAACTTTGACCACTTTGTCTCCAAAAGGAAATGGGACACTTGTTTTGTGTGCCTAGATATGAGTTTCTCAATGTGCTTCCTCAGAAAGCAAGCTAATTTGTTCATAGTAAAACCACTCAGCACATTTAAGACTTAGAAGGAAGATACAAGCCAAAATGCTAATGTAGGCACAGCCTTTGAGTAGTTAGCTGGGGAATATTTACCCTGTTGGGTTTACCAGAGTTAAGTTTTACTCAACTATTCCTTTTTTCATTAAAAAAAAAAAAAACCACACAAACAAACAAAAAAACCCACAACAAACAAACAAACAAACAAAACCACAACAGTTTTAAACACCAGTGATTCTTTGGTGGCACCCTGTTACTCATAAAGATAAAACTAGTTATCCAACAGCTCTGTACAGAGCAATGCTGTGAACAGGCTAAAAAGAAGAGCAGATATCCTGCTGGTGCCAAGCAACCATGTAAGCTGACAGTGACGAATATTCAGTGCATTAATTTACCAGTGGTAGTTTTTACATTCTCCCTATCAGCTTTCAGTCACCTAAGGGTTAGTGTGGCTGTGTAACCTCTAAAGCGTAATTCTCCTGACCCTATTTTCATACTTAAAACTGTTAGAAAAACATATAAGCAACTAACTTTTTTGTCTTCACTGTTTTTAAACATATTTTTTTCTTGTTATTTCAATTAAAAGATAATCTGTATCTCCAGTGGTACTGAATTAATATATCTAGAGTTAGCCATAGGCTTCTCTTTGTTCTTCAGTATTACTGCATAATAATAACAACTAGACTTTCAAATTAGGTATATGATGTTTCATCTTTAAAGAATTATTCAGTCATTTCAAGGAATTCAGCAGAGTACACCCCTCTGTGGGCCATGGATTAAAAAAGATTTAAAAGAACTTTACCAGTCATCTTGAACAGTTTTAGTACAGCTTGAAAAGCTGTCAAGAAGAGGATCTTCTGAAAATAGCAGGAGAAATACCCCAAACCCTGCTTTTTCCAGGGCTGTGCCTTCTTATTGTAAAAAATGCAAGCCCTGTAAAGAAGGGGGGAAAAAAAGCCAAGAAATAATTCTTCCCTTCTCAACTGAGGTCATCTTGACAGGTTAATTAACTTAGTTGAGTAATTGCCTAAATCTCTTTTTTCAATAATGCATTGGTACATATTTTTTTCACTACTATGCTCATGTTTGACACTACTGACAACTAAAATAGCATAGGCACATTTTTGCCATCTAATGTAAAGATTCTGTATTCATTTATTCCTACTCTTTTCATCTCAGAGAGGAACCTGCAGAAAAGAAACATCATTTACACCTCAGGTTTCAAAGGTTCTGACACTAAGTTATTAGGCTCATTCTTCATTGCTAGAACTGGGTTTCATGTCAAATTAGATAATTTATTTGGTGCTCACAGGTTATTAAGATACTTCACCCCTAATTTTTGACTACTTTTGTTTCTTAATAATATTTTATATAGCTATTCTTCTCTTGTTTTGCTAGACTGGAAATTGAGAATGTTATAGTGCTTATTTCCCCTCTCAAATGTGCTACACAGTAAAACCTTCACATTTACCCTCTTTGTCTTTTTTTTTTTTTTTTTTTTGTAGCTTTCACTCACTGTCTTTTCAAAAGTGGCATCTTTTGGCTCAGTATTATAAATTACAGGTTACATTAAGACCTAGGAATCTCATCTGGATTCATAGAACTGCCGCATAGGTCTTTTATATCCATATCATAGAAAAAAATAGAACTATATCTGGTCTTACAGTACAGTGTCAAAATAGAGATATTGACAATGAACAAAATCGTGAAAGCAGTTTAGAACAGCCTAATCTAAAGTAGTCAGAAATCATAACCTAGTGTGAAATCAGTTATTTATTACCAGGGTATTAGAATATATTTTCCCCCCAGTAATAGTAATTATGATAATCAGTTGTTGGAAATTGTTTAATGGAGATTTCGCTTTTCTTCTATCCGTAACCAGTTCTTAATGCAGTGCAATGAGTGTTCTGTTTGCTATATGTTTGTTTGTATTTATCAATGTACTGTACAAGGGTAAATTTTTTTCTCTGTCTCTTTCATTCTGATAAATGCAGGTCAGATGTACAATATTGATCTTACTGCTTGAACGATTTTCTCTGCCTCATATTTGCCACAACCCTCATATAAATGTTTACAATTTTTTGTGTTCAATAGCTTTCCAAGGTGGCCACAACAGTTTTGGTTTTACTTGGTCTTAGAATCTGAATATTACTTTGGGTATAAGTCTATTCCATTAGATAATAACATAACTATTAAAGTCTTTTATCTAGGATGCTCAAATTTTCCCTGAATTATTGGTTGTATAAATAGGAATGTAAATTCATAATAGAATTAGCATTTCTTAAATGTTGTCTCATCTATTTGCAAAATACATTTACTGGCAAACAAAACTAAAAAAAAGAAAAGAGGCAACATTGCTAGTCAGTATTTGGTCCTGTGATTTCCCAGCAGTATTCTTAGGTTTTGGTTTGGTTTTGTTTTTGTTGTTTTTTTGTTTGTTTGTTTGTTTGTTTTTTTCCTCAGCAAACCTGTTCTTTCTACTTCTTTATTTTTATTTTTTTTTCATCTGTTTTCCACTTTTTGGCCATGTTTTTTTGGCATATTTTGTTGATATTTACAGAGAGTTCTGTCAATATGATACCCATATTGCATTCGTTGCATTCAGTCCTCATTGAAAACACTATACCTGCAGAGCTTAGCTCCTGAGTAGTTTTGTATCTGAATTGCATTTAGGAGGAATAATTTATCTGTATTATTGCAAAAGACAGTTGTGGTTATTATGAATCAAGGCTAGATATTACAAGAATCAGTGCTATAATTTTATTCAGCTTCATAATATCAAATTTCACAACTAAAATACTTCTCTTCCATATTCAATTTAGGTAAGTGGCAAGAGGTTTCAGGGATACAGACATGAGATAAATTGAAGGAATAGAGTTGAACTTTGACGCGATTGCACAATAGGCATATCTTGTTCAGAAACAAATGAAGTTTCTCACAAAACCATATATGTGAAGTATTGGTTTTTCTCAGACCAATAAAGAATCAGCATTATTTTGAAAGCTATGAAAACTTTTCACATCAAAAAACCCTTTAAAACCTCAAACTCACTATTTATATATATGTTTATATATAAGCAGAAAAGACTACTGAGTGGCACTTCATAAATTCATTTAATCTCCTTAATAAGGGAAAATAAATATATTTATTTGCTGCAAAGCCCTTAAAATAGGAGTTTAAATTGAAGTCCTGAAAAACAATTAACAGCAGAATTGATCATGAAAACTACCAGAACACAGGAATGAATATGAGCATATCCTTAAAGTATAATGAACATTTTGAAATTATTTTCTTCACAAGTATCTTAATAGAGAATGTTAAAAGGAAGTATTCTACTAATATTCATAAGAAAAAAAAAAATAAACACCTTACTTTAAGAAGAAATTCAACAAAACCAGAATAGGATTGAAGAGAATTTAATTAATAATTACTCTTCCAGATATGGATGTGGATAACAGTAGGGAGTTTTGTTATTTTGTGAGTTGTGTTTTGTTTTTTTGGTTTTTTTTTCTTTCCTTCCTCTATGTTGTTTGGTTGTTTGTTTTTTTGTTTTTGTTTTTGTTTTTTGGGTTTTTTTTAACTTGATTAGAAAAGTAATAGTAGCAACTATTATTAATTAAGGTCTTTATTTCCTCTGATGGAGAATATCTCTGTGGATGTGTGAAAAAGAGTGATAAAATAAAGCAAACAGAAATAAAAGTTCTGGAAATTAATGAGTTTATGATTTTATTGCATCTTAGGAAATTTACTCAGCTGCATAAATTAACAGAAATTCCATTATTGTTCTCAAATATTCTCTTAACAGGAACTATGTTTACCATTATATACACTTTTAGTAGCAAACATAAGGGAACTGCTTAGCACATGCACCTACAAGACAGATGGTATTTTGAAAATAAAATAAGTAAAGTTGAACTCATCCATTTGGGGTGTTGACTTGTTTTTGTTGTTTTTTCTGGTTTGTTTGTTTATTTGTTTTGGTTTAAATATTTTTATATCCCTCAGTCAAACAAAACATCCCCTGGAAAGCAAAGTGAAAATTGGAGAAAAATCCTGTAAATCCCAAATGTTTTTTATTTCTTTTTGTTATGATAGAACTACAGTTTTATAATAGAGTTTTTTAATATTCTTCATGCATGTAGATTTATCTATTTTTCAGTTTAGAAATCTTACGTGAGGATAGGAGTAGACTCTACTGTTTTAAAAATGTATTTCCTTAATAGTAGTAAGAAGTTTATAATTGGTCATGCAACATAGTTAGTGTTCCAAAGATGTAACTGTTATATGGAATGGGATAAAATAATCAAGGCAGAAGGATTTGAAGTGCTAGAATCACAGAACAGCCCAAGCTGGAAGGGAGCTTGAAATATGATCTGGTCCAACATTTCCTGGGAAAGGGAGCTGAGATGTGATTACCTAGCACCCTATCTAGTAACATCTTGAAAACTTGCAATGATGGGGACTCCCACCACATCTCAGGGTAGGTTGTTCCAGTGGATGTTTGTTCTTACTGTCAAAAAAATTCTTTCTTATATGATGATGAAACCTCTCCCAGTGCAACTGCTGCTCATTGCCCCTCGTTTTCTCCATGTGACTCCATACGAAGAGAGACCTCCATTTCTTTGTAGCCACCCTTTAACTTGTGTGACGAGGCCCCAACAAGCCTTCTCTTCTTCAGGGACTAACACCTTCAGCGTTTCTTCACAGGACAAGTTTTCCAGCCCTTTGATTATCTTCACGACTTGCCGTTTAACCCTCTCCAATCTGTATTTTTCTGAAGTGGTGGGGATGAGAATAGACTCATTACTTCATGTGTGGCCTGACAAATACTGAGTAGAGTGGGATGATCACATTCCTACCACAGCTAGTAATGTTTCTGCAGATGCAGCCCAAGATCCAATTTGCCTTCACTGCTCCAGCAGCACACTGCTGACTCATGGCCAACTTGCTGTCCACCAGAACCCCCAGGTCCCTTTCAGTGATGCTGCTCGCCAGCCATGCAAATTGTGGCCTGTTCTGGGTTCTTTGGTTCTGTCATCCCAGGTGCAGAACCTTGCATTTGTCTTTGTCACAAACTCATACACTTCTTGCTCATCTGCTCCTCCAGCCTGTCCAAGTCTCTCTGTAATATGGCTCTTCCTTTTGACATATCCATCTCACCACCAGTCTGGTGTCATCAGCAGGCTTGTGAGGCTGATTTCAATTCCATCACTAATTAGATCATTTTAGAACATATTCAGCATCATGGGGAACAGTACTGATCCCTGGGAAATCTTTTCTGTGACAGCCTCAGTGTAAACCATTGATCACCACCCTTTTAGTCCCCAGCCCATTATCCTGTTCTGTACCCCTCTTACCGATCACCCACCCAACCTGTATCTTACCATTTTGTCTGAGAAAAGGCTGTGGGGAGTGGTGTCAAATACATAATTTCAGTGAAGTTCAGGTAAGCAACATCCACTACCATCCCCTTGCCAACAGAAGATGTTGAAGAAAGTCAAAAGAAAAGAAGAGATTAAGAGAAACTCAAAAGTCAAAAAAAGTCAAAATGAAGGCCTGAGAGGTTTATGACAGTAAGAAGAAATAGACTAAGAGGACGGGAATTTTAAATTACTTTAAATTTTCTGGCACAAGACAGGGACATTAATGCAAGATATACAGAAGATTTACAAGGAATTTTCACCTGTTGCAGTTGTGTGTGTTTTTATAACATCTGTGCACAGCTGCAGAAATTGCAGTCTGATCTTAGTCTCAGGCTTCACATGTTGAATTGCTTCAGTTTTATTCTGTCTGCACATGAAACAGAACTTGACCTTTCTGGTGGTGTATTCTGCTTCCACTCTGCCATAAAGCAACTACCATAAAGCAACACTGAATTCTTAATTAAGAACCAAGCCATATATTGTAATTAAATGAAACTAGAAAAATGTCGCCTTGAACGTGGTCTGAATCACTGCAGACTGTCTGGTTGCACTTTCAACAGAAACCAATCTTTTCCAGCTCAGTTTTTATTCCTCATCTGGTTAGTCCTGTTTATGATCAGAAATGCGACAGGATAGGGAAATTAGTCCCTCTGAGATATATTCAAGAAAGTCTGCTACATACTGAATGTATTATGAATTTCATGGAGAATCTAAAAATACTCAGACAAAAATGTTATAAACATGTATTATGCTGTCTTATCCTAGAAAACATAAAACAAATTTCAAATATACCTGGTCCTAACTTATTGCTGAGGGAAATGTGGAGGAGACAAACAAGGGAGAATAAAGCCTTGAGCACTACCAGATTTGGACTGCTGATAACTATTCAGAAGTCAATTGCAGTCATCAGTCTAATATGTGTGAAAGTTCACATACTCCGTATGTTGCAACTTTTGGTAGTTTTATCATACAAGGCTCAAGTTATAAGAAAATGTAAGATTTTCTTTTAAAAAAAAAAGAAAAAAGAAAAAGAAAGAGGTTTCTAGCCCTGAATGAACAAGGGGAAATGCTGAAAATTACATCAGCATATCATAAGCACTAAAAATTTCAAAGGAAAGAACAATCCAAACCATATTGCTTCTAAATGTCCTTTGTCATTTGCTACCCCATGCTTTGGGGTGTGTTTGTAGGGGCTGTTTGAGGAGAAGTAGAGTCAAAAAGGAGAGGAGTTTGGGTCGCTAGTAACAATTTTTTTCACAAGAGTACTAGCCAAAACACTCCCTGTTTTTCTTGTCATACTCTTTTTTTTTCTGTTTTTTTTTTTTCTTTTTTTCCGCAAGTTCTCAATGTATGTCACAGTCTTCCTAAAGTCAACCACTCTCAGAGGATTTTTCCATTGCCATGTTTTTTTCTGAGTCGCAATGCCTGTTTTCCAGAATTCATTAAGGAAAATAGTACTGAATGGCATATAGTTAATTCTTTTTCCCAGCCACTCTCTAGACTAAGTGCCTCTTAGTGACTTTCAGAGTGTAAATACAGTACTTCTCATATTTTGAGAATAAAGAGTAGAAGAATAGCCCTAGACATGGAAAGAGTTTTGATTGCAGGACTTTTGGTAGCAGTTGTGCTGACTGCCTTCAGCCAAAACATGGTAGCTCCTTTGGGATTCCACTGAGATCAACAGGAGAGAAAGAATAGAAAATAATCCAGACTCAGATTCCAGCAACAAATTGTCCAAGTTAATTTTTTCGCATTGTAAGAAGGCTATATTTATAATGGACTGATATCTATAAAATTTATTTTATTTGCATTTATATGGATTTTTCAATATTTAATGTATTATGGTTTAATATTACCTTTATTAAGCTTAATCCTAACCAAAATAAAAATAAGGAAGAAAATATAGATTTTTTTTTAAAGGTTATAATGAAAAAGAATTAATCATCTTTTTTAAAAGGAAATTTGATAACATATATGACATTTAATCTCTTTGCTATGTCTATTTGTAATTCTTTGTATGTGTACAATTCTACCTATACAAATGCAATACTGCAGTTTTCCCCAACTCAATATAACAAAACTTTGAATTAAGTCAATTCAAAGAAAAAAAATTAAAAAAGGAAAGCTATTCAACATTTCTTTGTTTTAGTTGAGGAAGTTTATTTAAAACTTCTCTGGCATATTTACTTAATTTTTTTTTCTTTTTTTTTCCTTATTATTTGTATTTGCTGTGGAAAAAATTAGCCGGTCACTGTGGTATTCCAGATCTTATAGTAAATGGACAAGTAATAGGAGAAAATTACGGCTATAGAGACACAGTTGTATACCAGTGCAGTCCTGGTTTTCGTTTGATTGGTTCTTCTGTAAGGATATGTCAGCAGGATCACAACTGGTCTGGTCAACTTCCATCCTGTGTGCGTAAGTAAGCATGGCAACACATACGGGTTTATGTTACAGGAATATCTATGTCAGACAATAAGAGGATTGTATTTTTAACTTTGTTTTTATTTAAAAAAAAAAAAAAAAAAAAAAGAAAGAAAGAAAGATTTAAAGCAGATCCTCAAAAGTATGTGGCTACATAAAATGTATGATTCATCTATCAGGTGAATTTAAGTGCTGCCACTTAAAATTTCCACTACATATTTTGACTACTAAATACCTGTTATTTATATGGGGGTATGAAAGTGATAGGACTTAGGAACCCCAGTACTCAAATTTGAAAATGGCTTTCTGACCTGTAGTGGCTTTTGGAAATATTTCATGTACATTTACTTTCACTGTGGTATTTAGATAAGTAAATACTCTTCAATTTTACTATCAGCACTGAAGATTCAAATGTTTTGTTCAAAAAATATTTTTTTCCTTCCTCTTCTTCAGAGATGCTGTTATTTTTTTTTTGTGTATGTGTGTGATGTGTATCAACATATCCCATTAAAGACATTTAAATAATAGAAAATGCTGCATTTAATTTAGGAAAACCTGAGATTTCTTGAAGGACTCTCAAGCAAATTGCAACTATGTTGCAGGTTCAGTATTATTAGTGTATTGAAACTGTATTTATCTGCCTCCAAATATTCCGTTTATATATCTATGTCTTTGTGGCAGAAACTCTCTCTATGATGAATCATAGTACACCATGTTAATTCACTTATTCTGTTTTTTGGTTTTGTTTTTTTAATTCTTATTTTAAATCACTGATTAACACTTTTTTTTTTTTTTTTTGTAAATCAACAACTGGAGTTTGTTACAAAATAGAAGTAAATAAAGTGTTTTGGTCTTTTTTAATAATTTAGTGAAAATTAATTTGAATCTGATTTTCCTTACTTTTTTTCTTTTTCATGTGTTTTGTGGGCACAGAAAATAAACTTTACCTTCTCTAGTCAGGTTTGGTTTTTTTTTAAACATAAAAAAAATTTCATAGTGCCAATAATGTTTCTTATATCTAGTCATAAATTTATAATTTCACTAAGTATTTAGGCCTCAAAGATAAAATGTTGAGTTGATACTGACACTTATTTGTAAGAAATAATACCTGCGGAACTGAATTATCTTTTAAATTTCAGACTATATATTACATAAATCTAGTGCTTGCTTTTCTCCTTCTTCTTCAGAGAGGTTTTTTCATTTGCCTTCATTACTGGATGCCAACTTCTATTCAGTTTATTTAAAAATTTAAATAAGTTCTTCAATGTAAATCCGTCATGGAAAGTACTCAGTATCTTATAATGCCAAAACTTGAAAATATTATTATATAATAGTACTATATTATGATTATCTATTACATAATAAATAATGAAAAGTGATAACAGCATACTCTGTCTTCTGTTTCTTTGCTTTGTGCTATGCTAGCCGTTAGCTGTGGTCACCCTGGTAGTCCTATTTACGGAAGGACAAGTGGAAATGGTTTCAACTTCAATGATGTTGTGACGTTCTCATGTAATACTGGGTATGTTATGCAAGGACCAACTAAAGCGCAGTGCCAAGCTAATAGGCAGTGGAGCCACCCACCTCCAATATGCAAAGGTAAGAATGCATAATATTCAGATTTCCAAGTAAATGTTGGAAAATTAAAGTTGTAAAATAAACAGAGGCTCTAAAGACAAAGTAATCTCTCTCTTACCAACAGAGAGACTGACCAACTAACATAATTATCATATTATTGAAGATATTTTGTGATTGTATGATTTTTTTGCATTCAGGTTGCCAGGATAACTATTGCAGAGAAACTTGCTTAAGTGTCTATGGCTTGTAGTTCCAAAAAGTTCCTTAAGCAAAATTATGCAGAGATAATTAAGCACTTAAATCCTGAAATAATGTTCTCTGCATTTTTAGCCAACATAGTTCTAGTAGATACATAAGAAAACCTACATGTTTTTCTTTTATGTTTCCATTAATGCTCCATTAAGCATCTTGTGGTTTAAATTTTTCATTATAATTTATTAGCATAATCCATTTGTATTAGTTCTCAGTGCTTCTAGATATTATTCTAAAAAAATAGTATTATGGAATTAGTTCTGTTTGAGTTTTCATACACACTTTTAGAAAAGTTTTGTTACCATTGTCTTTTTAAAATCTATTGTTATGGGCGTTTTAAATATTTTAATTTCTTTTGTTTAGAAAAGTGTATTTTTTTGCTGTAACCTGCTTGGACATATACAGAAATGGTATTTATTTTTTTCAGCATCTTCTCTAAAACTTCCATGCATTTTTATCTGTACATGATTGATAAATTGCTAAATAGTTTACAGAACTTAAATTTCCAAGGGACTTTTGAGAGTTGATGAGAAGATATTATTTTTAAAATTTACAATATTAAGCATGTACTATGTGTTATAGGCAACGACTTAATCTCATTTTCAGTCCAGTTTTTATCAAGCACCTTGGTATTCTGGTATTGCAGAGTAACAAACCAAAATGTCTGACAAGTTATTGGCCTGTAGGGATCAGTAAATAAGTTAACAGTTATTCTTTGAAATTTTACACAGTCCTGAGATCTTATATTTTTTTAGAAGAGACTTTAAAACTTAAAGTAACTAACTTTGTGTAGGACAAATTGTGTTTGTAATGTGCAGTGAAATCAAGTCTAATGAATATATTTTTACTTTATTTGCTTTGAAGTTAAACAATAAAAGTTACCTTGCATATTTGTAAACTTCCTAAAGTGAAATATTATAGAAAATGATGCACACCTTTGTGAAGACTGAATTTACAATTGTACACTTTTTGTTATACTATTTATAACTTTGCTAGATGTCTAGTTACTTAGCCAACCATAGTAATGGTGGAAAACTATTGAAATAGTTTTATTTCAAGTGTCCACTACTGAAGATTAATTAATAAATTGTTTTCATTACTTTAAATATAGGCTTTATAACATGAACATGAATAGGCACATGGTGTGATTTTTGGGCC
The DNA here is from genome assembly GCA_035221455.1 of Xenops minutus. Classification (NCBI taxonomy): domain Eukaryota; kingdom Metazoa; phylum Chordata; class Aves; order Passeriformes; family Furnariidae; genus Xenops; species Xenops minutus. The sequence continues at coordinate 134,687,270 of JAWWEE010000074.1, read as the reverse complement.
TTTCCTAAGCAAGGCCAGGAGCTGGACTTCAGTGTCCCTTCCAATACAGGATATTCTATGACTCTATGAGTGTTCAATTGTTATGAAATGCTTGGCTAAAAAAAACCAAAAAAAACCCAAACAAACAAACACCAAACCAAAACCAAAGAAAAAATTCCCAAACAACAAAAAAACAAAGAAAAAAACCCCACAGAAATCATCATCAACAAAACCCCAAACAACCCCCTCCCCAAACAACAAACAAGCAAAAAAACCCCACACAAACAAACAGAAGAAAAAAGAGAAAAAAACCCCAGAAATATAGCTCTGATTTTCCTCCAGGAAAAAAAAAAAAAAAATCAATGCTGTCCATCAATGTAACTAGCAAAAAGGTCTATTATTTAATGTTAAAGAAGTCAGATCCAAAGAGAAAACTATTTCTATCCATGGAAAAGATGTGTATTCTAGGCTTGTGGTACCTATATTTGTGAACTGCTAGGAGAAGTACACAAGCAGACTCCAACATTTAGAATAGTGGCTAGAGAGGAGATGAGCCATAAAATAACTATATTGAAGGATTTTTTTCCTTTGTAGATTGCAGAACTTTTCAGCATATTTTGATAATTTTATGTACACACATCCATGTACATTTACTTTTAAAATTCAATAAGGGCAAATGTAGGGTCCTGACTGGGGATAGAATAACCCCATGCACCCAGACAGACTGGGAGCTGACCTGCTGGAAAGCAGATCTGAGGGGAAGGATCAGTGTTCATCAAGGTATACTCTTATTTTTAAAAGCACATATTCATTTGTTGAGATATTTTCTCATCCTGTGAGAATCACCACAGTCTTACCTAACTGACCATGTGCCCTTCAGCTCAAAACATCTGCCTTAAAGGTGATTCATTGTCAAAATGTTAGTATAGGATCATAACTATATTAGCATGGCTATGTGAGTTAAACCAAACAAATATCTAGCCCCTAAATGTGTTTCTATCTGTAGACAACAGTTTATGTCAAGGCAGGAATATAAACTGAATATATTGCTTTGTCCAGTCACTTTTAATGGCCAATAATATTTTTACAGTATCATCACACTCTGTAAAGTAACATTTCCTTTTATTTGCTCTGGGTTTATCTTCTGGCTTTAGCATGTTCTCGTTTCATGTCATCTTCCTAGTTCACTCCCATTATGTAAAAATTCAGATGTATATAAAGCCAGGATAGCTGCACATTGAATTGTTCTCGTACAAAGGATAGGACACCATTTAAAGACCATTTTAGGAGGCTCTATTTGTATGACTCTCAAGTCTATGCTCTTTCTTTTTAGTGGTCAATTGCTCTGATCCCGGAATTCCTGCAAATTCTATAAGAGAAAGTAAAATCGAACATGGAAATTTCACATATGGCACAGTGGTATTTTATGACTGTAATCCTGGATATTTTTTATTTGGCTCTTCAGTTTTAGTTTGTCAACCAAATGGCCACTGGGACAAACCTCTACCTGAATGTATTAGTAAGTAGATAATGTGTTTGCTTCTACAATGAATGTGGACTAGACTAGTTACTATTTTACACAAGATTTCCATCAGTCTCATGACAGCAATTGCAATAATCATGTTTTATATTCATTTGTGTGTATGCAGTACTATTAGACACCAGATCAGTTATTATTGGATCAGAACCAGCTTGTGGGAGGTGCATGTGTGTGTGTGTGTAGGGGGAAGGGATGGGTCAAACCTCAGAGAGGCAGGATGCCATCATATCCCTCACGGCAGGCCTTAGAGCACACGTGGGAAGCCCCAGAGCAGCTGCCAGTCACAAACAGCCTGGGAAAACTATAACACCCCACACAACCTGGAGCCCCTGAGCCAGGCTTGGATTGGCAGGGACAGTGAGAACACTGCCCCTCACCCTGGCCTGGAGCCCCAGAGGGGCCGGGGGTTCAGAGGCCCCGCCTGGGGGGTTGGCCATAGACACCAGAGCAGATAAAACCAGAGGCATCTATTTAGTATGTGTTGCGGTCCTGCCATTTGGATGTATGAGCTGGTCTTGCACAAGGTTCCAGCGGTAGCTGTATGATCTGTCTCTCCCTCTTTCTCCTTCTCTCTTCTTGCTCCCTCTGCTTCTCTTTCTTTACTCCTTTCATGATGCTTTGAGTGTCTTGGATCTGGAGGGATTGGATTTTGACTTAATTGTTGTGGATAGATTGGATCTTGACTTAAATCTTGTGGATTAGTATGTGCTGGGTTGGTATTGCAGTGGAACATTTTGTCTAGCTTGTGTAGTGCACTTTTTGAACTTTTGCCAAGTTCCCTTATTTTCTCCCCTAAGTTAATAAAGATAACTCTTGGGAACAAGTCCATGGTTTATTCTCTGTATGCTATCTTGAGGTATTAAAGAACCCTATACATATATATTAAAGTGAAGCTCCTGGATGAGTCTGTGAGCTTGCAGCTCCCAGAGGCTGGACTGTTACAAGTACTGATCAAAGGTCTCAACAGCAGATGATGTAGCAGTTATATTGTTATTGTATGTAGTAAATAACATAGAATACTTGGGAAATGCAATGGCCAAAATAAACATCTCTGAATGCTCTAGCATAATAATCCCTGATAGCAGCAATACAAGGTGAGAACATGTCTATTGAATTCGCCAGTATGGGACTTCTATTGACCACAGAGTGCTTAACACTGAAACTTCAACCTACATTATGCAATTATTGTTATATCACTACATTAATTTCTGGACTTCTTATGGGACAACAAGATCAGGCTCTCTATGAAGATACCAAGCAAGGAGTAATAGCACTGTAGAACCCCTAAAGTGTCCTCTGGATAGTGTCCTCAGTTTACCAGACTACCAGATGTACATGAACCTCATATGTGCAACCTTTTCACTAAGGCAAGTGGATCAGCACAAATAGGTTCTTTCTATTCTGGCTTGTCATGTGCAAATTTCTAACTGTGATGTAGATACTGCTGGAGTTGTTTCTTATACTTTTAATTGGCTGGGGCAGCTGATTTATCTGGTTCTCTATTAGTTTATGAAAAGCGTTTGGTTTAGGATCAAATTTTTTCTCTGAGAAAGGCTGAAAGCTTTACTTTCTAGAGCTTAAAGGGGAAACAGGCTAAGCGTTCCTTATTCAGGAATCATGAAATTATATTTGCATTATTCTAGATACTTGCTCTCAGGAGGCTTTTCTAGTTCTGCTATTCTTTCTCTAAAAATAAATAAATAAATAAATAAATAAAAACAAAAAAAAACTTTTTTTTCCTTCTTACTGTGAAAGCTTTCTATTATGGAACTTTTCCCTTTCTTTTATGGGATCAATATCTTGACTTGAAGTCACAGTTAAACTTATAGTGTCCATTGGTTTGACATTAAATTTAAAGGTAACATAACCATTTCAGAAAGAGAAATGTTGCTTAACAGTAACATATCTCCAAAGTGAAAGCAATGTAATGGTAAAGTTGCAAAGATTTCATCTTTCTACATTTGCATTTTTATCTCTTAGTCTTTTTTTTTTTTTTTTTAATTGTCATAATAATACAGCTTTTACACTCATTTTAAACCAAGCTTTGGGAGGAAGAAAGAGCATCCTCGGCTTTATTTGTGTTGTTTATATAGAGGTATCAGTGAATTCTACATAGGCACTATCCATGATATTTTGTAATCATAAACTTACCAAAACTTAGTTTTTTGCATCTACTCAATTTTTTTATAAGAGCATTTTAACTTCTGGAATGTTTTGCAAATTATGGCTGGAGAGGGACTTTTGATCGCACAAGAAGTAATGGTTTTAAACTTAAAAAGGTTGATTTAGATTATATATAGGGAAGATTTTTTTTTTTTTTTTTCAGTGAGGAAGGTAAAATAGAAAGGAAGAAATTATTGGAACTAAAATGGAGAATGAATTAACATTAGGAGAAAAAAAAAAAAACTTTGCATGAAATCCCAGCCTAAAAACATTAATATCAAATTCAGTTTAGAATTTCAGGGTATCATTAAGGATACTATATTTTTTTTTTTTTTAATCCGTTATTAGGGATCCAAGACTTTTAGGGCTAAGTGTAAACAGAAAAGAGAAGTATGCATAGAAAAGCCCAAAGCTGGAATATGTGAGGTACCAGTATGAGATCAACTTTTCTTCTATGACATGTGAATAGGGCAAAAAAATCAATCAAGAGCAATATAGATAATAAAATATTCTGAAAAACTGTGAATGTTTTTAACAAGAACAAAAAGTCTCTTTTTGTTAAAGCCTGCATGACCAACATCCCTTTTTATTAATAATGTTCTAAGTTTGCATTCTCTGCAATCATACATGATCAACATCAGATTTCAGTTGTAAGCAATTGATTAAAGAAAATAACATGCTGACAGCAAGTGCTCAGTATGTAAAGCTGATTATTCTGGCCATTTTGCTCAAAGTTCTGCAAGCCTACTAAATGGTCACAGGGGTCCGTGATATCAGGTAGGAATCAAAATCAGCCAGTGACATATCAAATTCCTAAATCCTTTGTGGGGCTGTCAGAAAGGTTCTGCACCTTGGAGGTTGGACCCCTGGAAGAACATATATCATTAAATGCTGATCAGTATATGCCTAAATTAAAGCTCTAAGTCCAAGAATAACTATTAGAGAAAGACAAATCATGACACATGATTTTGGTTGTATGCTGTATTGTACAATCACTGTACTTTTGCATATATCCAAAATGCTATGGAATTGAATACATCCTCAACCATGATCAGGCTTCTGCTGAAAATTGTATTGAATATTATGAAGTTTTGATAAAAATTGTCATTGTATGATTGAAGATCCTATTCTACTACCCTGATATTTGCAGCTCTAATTAGTGGGTTTCATGGTACATAAATACAAATACCTTTGGCCAAGATAAGCCACATGCCATGGACAGATGTAAGGTAAAAAGAAATCAAACATGAAGGCCTAGATTCCTTCTGAATCAGTGAACATAGTGAATTTGATTTATGAATTTTAGCTGTACATTTCCTGAACTTGACATATTTATCTTCCTTTTAAATTAACTTTTGGCTCTGAATTATTAAAAGAGAGATAAGTTCTGTACATTCTCTACCTCAGCAGTGACTTGGGCAGATACTGTCTTCCTGTAATTTTTCTCTGAAGAGTACAAGCGTGAATGTAGGTTTGTGTGTGTGCGTGTGTTAATGCCATAAAGATAACTTAGTGAATAAGTGGGTTTGGGCATTCATGTCTGTATCTAAAATACCTTTTTTTGATGTCTCCAAAAATTTGTTTAACAGCTTTTGGTCAGAATTGTATTTTACTTTCTAAACCCGTGATGTTTCCCCTTTCCCCAAACCCTAGAAATGTCAACCACTTCACAAAGTTTGTGTACTCAGTTTTGAACATGAAAACTACAAACTGTTTGATCAGTGATAATAACCTTTTTTTATCTCCAATAATTATGCATTGTAGTGATTGACTGTGGACATCCTGGAGTTCCTCCTAACGCGGTCCTGTCTGGAGATAAATATACATTTGGGTCTACTGTCCATTATAGCTGCACAGGTAGACGGTTGCTGTTGGGGCAGTCATCTCGGACATGTCAGTTAAATGGACACTGGAGTGGATCTCTCCCTCATTGCTCAGGTCATATTTTTGAATTAATTAATATATCCTGAAGTTATTTTAAATTAATTTTGATTTTTTAAGAAGACCATTTAAAAATCTGGAAAGTCATGTATGAAACTGAAGTTCCATCTCAGTAGAAGTAAAAAAAGTAAAATCCAAATAAGTATAAAATACCCACAAGAAGTAGACTTTCTTGGTGACATTTAATATGAATAAGAAATTTCACATTCAATAGTGTGTGAAAGGAACTGGTATTTGAAAAATGTCTACTGATTTGATGATACCTCAGGTATTACTTCATTATGTTATACATCCTTCTGTATAATAAAGCCAAGTGGGCTTCATATAATTTCAATATAAGATGCTTGGTTTTTGAGGGAACACCATCTATCTAATCCTTGTAATAGATTAACCCTCCCCAAAGTCAAGATGTGTTCTCTGTACTTTTGCTTCACAACTTCAGTTTGATTCACTTTAATAGCAGTGATCAAATGAAAAACAGAAATCCAAGTCACACACTAATTTGAGATTTGGCTAAATCCCCATTTTTATTGTAGACTATGTAAATAACTCCTATAATAAAAGTTAACCATGTTATTAATTTTATTTCTCAGTAAATACTGGGGGGCGTTCTTTCTTGTAATGCTCATGTGTCATATAACTTAAAGAAATCAGTAGGGCTTTGGTTCGTATTCTTTTTACATAAGAGCTATGTAATTCAGAGCACTTAGATATCTTCAGTGGCTGAAAATAAAATGATAAGCAAATCTGACTACCACTATACTAGTTTCCCACTAAAAATCCAAGGGTTTTTACAGTATTAGTAAATAATAGAATGGTGTAACTCAGAAGGAACCTTGACAAATCATCTTGACCATACTTCAGTCATAAGTAGGGATATATCTTCCACTGGCTTCATGTAATGGTCATATAAAGATCATCTAGGCCACCCTCACTGGAATGAGAACGGGCATCAATTAGATCAGGTTACTCAAAGCTCCAATCAGTCTGACGCTGAACACTTCCAGGGATGGGGCATCCACAAGTTCTCTGGGCAACCTATTCTGGTGTCTTACCATACTTATTATAAAAAAATGTCTTCTTTATGCTCAATTTAAACTTTTGCCTCTTTTAGTTACAGCTGTCCTGTCCTGTCACTACAGACCTTGATAAAAGGTCACTCTCCATCTATCTTATGTATATTATATATGGAAAGGCTACAGTAAGGTCTTCTAGACGCCTTCCCTTCTTCAAGTTGAACAGCCCAAATTCTCTCAGCCTTTTTGTGTAACTGAGGTGTTCCAACCCTCTGATCATATTTATGACCTTCCTCTGGTCCTGCTCTAACAAGTCCTTGTTTCTGTTGTATTTGGAACATCAGAAATGGATACACTAGTCCAGGCAGGGGTCTGACATGTTACAATCTTTTTTTGATCCCCCCCCCCCGTCCTCATCTCTTCAGTTTTAAACTGATCATGTTAGTTACAGTTTCAGAACACATGATTTTACAGCCCATGTCACAGAAATAGTTGAAAATTAATATGAAGTATTAAAATGGAGCTTCTTGGTTAAAATCTTGCATTAAATTCTAAAGTGTTGAAAGAATTTTTCAGTATCTGAACCATCTCCTGCAAACTATTAGGAAGCTAAATATGACAGAACCTACAAAAATGAACATGTAATTTAATGTCTAAACTTTGCATGAGTAAAGCAGAAGGAAATTTGACACAATTAGAACGAAGATCAAGTTCTTATAAGCTGTGATGTTTAGAGCTATGCACTAGAAATCAAAAAATAATCTTATTTAATAAATAATGATATATTCATGTGATTTGCAAATTCAAACTATATTAATGAAAAGTGTTTTTACAGCTAACATGCATCCATATTTGGTGTGGGGGGGAATTCTCTTTAGCAAAAAACTAAGACTACTTATTGTAGTGTTTCATGGTCTTCATATGAAAAAAAATAAAAATCTAAACTGTCAATTACAAAAATAATTAAAGAAATGGACAAAAGTATCAAGGAATACAAACAGGAAGTCTGAAAATATCAAAGGAACCCTACTGAAAATAGGACTATTAAATTAAATAGGAGTCATAACATCTTGAGACAAGCACTTGTAAGTGAGGTACACGATTTTTTTTTTCCTGTTATGATTTTTGTATCCACAGATAGGGCACTCTAATCAGATATAATTAGTTTTACTCAGTACATGAAGAAACATTTCCTTGGCATAGATTTAAGTGTTAATCATAATGAATCAAAACATACAGAATACAAACTCTTATTCTCTTACTTTCCTTAGCTGTATTGTACCAAATTCTGGCTTAGTACAATTTTGAGATTTTGTTTTCAAATTCTAGATCTGAAATGCTTTCACATTATAAAATAATTTGCAGTTCACTATACAGAACTTCCATATTTTGTATCTAAAAATATGTAGAATCATCAGCTTTCATTATTAACCTTGAAGTTGATTTCTTCATTTTAATGCATATTAAAGCCCTAAAATTTACATAATATTTATCTTATTTATAATAAATAACAGAGAATGTACAGCTGAAAAAAGGCACGACATACTTGACCTTTTCATACAGGAAAAAGGATTCAGACACAAAATGTGTGGTCAGTGAACATAAGGTAATCAAATTTTGCCACATCATCCCTATGACAGTTTTTGTCACATGACATTGAGCTAGAAGGAATTGCCATGTCCCATTGATATATATTGGCATTCAGAAACAGTTTTCAATCATATGCAAATCAAGTGGAGTCAGAAATTTTCTGCAATGTAGAATTCCTCAGAAGTGCAGCAAGGGTTGTATACGTACTGAAGTAGTCTAAATACTTTGCATTTCATTAAGATTAAATGCTGGCTGAGAATTTGTTGCACATGTGACTGAAGGATGGCTCATAACTGACTGCAAAAAATCACTTAGTTGAGTCTGCATGAGGTAATAAAAATATGTTCTCTTATGATATCATCGATTATATCAGTCACTTCCTGATGTGATTAGTCATTGAGAAAAAATATTTCTGTAACCTTCAATCAAAAGAGCTCATGGTTAACCTTCCTAAGATTAAAAGTATAATAATTCACAGTAATAATTAGGCATTAAGAAAGAACATATGATTTCATTTAGATGAAGTAGAATTATGTGATTCCTACTTGGCTTAGCAAATAGCCTATTTGCACTTTTTCATCATGAAATTATTTTAGGCATACTTCCAAGTAACTTGCCACAAACTGAATTGTTATTTACACTTTAGAATTTACAAGTATAGAATGATAGAGATGCCCTGTTCCAATTTTGTCACAGTCGAAATAAATAATGCTGGAAAATGTAAGATATGGATTCCCAAAATAACAACAGCAACAACAGCAACAACAACAACAAAAACAAAACACAACAAACAACTTGATCTATAAATCTTTTTATTTGAAAAGGATGTAGACGACTATTTTCAAACAAGAGGGATGTTAAGTTGGACACAGAGTATTTTGAAATCTTATAACACTTTTTTTGCTTGCTGTAATTTGGACTTATTTACAATTTCTTTTTAAACAGATCTGGCAGGCTGCTTTACTGATCTGTGTCACATAATGAAATAGGTAAACAGAGAGTAGCCTCAGTTTTTGAGTCTGTGATTTTGAACCAGACAGCTTGCTCTTATACTTACTTGAGTTAATTTGTTATTTCTGAAAGCATTAAATACATAGTACCATGTACTCCTTGGACATATTGGACTCAAACAAGTACTTGCTCAAATACCATACTTATTGAAGCAAAGTAAGCTGTTTCTATTCTTCTTCTTTCACTATTCCGTTCTGTACATACTTTTGTCAGTAGAAATCTGTCCAACCCTTCACTCTCAACAGCATTGGTTACACACATACAGTGCCAACCAAAACAACATAAGCTCTGTTTTTCCCTGCGTATGCAACTCCAGGGTCCTAACTTCCCATGGAACCCCTAGACAGTGACCTTGTCACTTTTGGTCTTCTGTGTATGTGGAGTAGGCAACTTTGTTTACTATTTCTATGTGAGAATTTCTTTTATTACTGCTATTTAAGCTTAGATAAACCCCAGAAAAGTATGGCTATTCTACATAACACATTCTTCACATAATTGAATAATTCTTTCTAGCTGATTCTTGAAATATTTCACCTCTATTTACAATAGCGTAATGAATTGGAAAATAATTCCCTCAAAAACATGAGTACATTTGGCTTACTTTTTATATAGAAGATGCTTTATTTGCAAGTTGCTATGGAAAACTATAGGAAGTAACTAAGTAAGTAAGGTATGGTCAAAATCCTGAACAATGGAGCTCCAAGAATTCTAGAATTCCACTCTTTGGTATTGAAATTCAGTAATATAATATGCCTTCATCCCCTATTGCATAGAAAACTATCTTAAAGGTCTTTACAATGATAAAGCAGAAAATCCTAAATACATATTAAAGGATTCAAACAACTGACCTACTATTCAAGTAGTGAGTTGCCTAGAGCTTCCTAAAAACTCTAACCATGACTGAAGATTTGGATGTATAATCTTATTGATTTATTATGATTGTTGATGTTGCTGTTGTTACTATTAGTATTATCATTATTATAATTATTATTATTATTTTATTGTTATTTTGTTACCATGTTGATTATTCTAAAATTCATATACAAAAGATAGTATAAAACATTAATCCTCTATCTTAGAATTTGCTTAAGCTTTTCTATCCTAGGGAGACTAGTTTTCAGGCAGTTTTGAAGGGATCTTTCAATAGTTCTATAAATCAGGGAAAGGCTTCAGTTCTGGAAAATTATTGACCAGAACTTTCATTCAGTGGTAAAACTGTTGCAACTCTAAAGATACCAACACAGAACAGAGAAGTATTTTGAAGCCTAGTTACATGCAAACAAGAAAATTGTCTTTGCAATCAGGACCTTGGTTTTTCTGAGAATTCCTTATTTTAATTGAAAAATGGCCAAAGTTTTATTGTTTTGGTTTTGTTTACCTATTCTTGTGTCATTATGTTACCAAAAGTTTATAATAGTATTAGGGGGATTTGAGCATAGTGTTAAGGGAAATTGAGATTTTCTGTACGTCTATAAAATAAATACAAAGAAATCAGTTGAGAAACAAGTAATTTTGGGACTCACTCCCACTGATATATATATGGAGATTTTTCCTAAAATATAAATATAAATTTATTTATAAATACACAGAAACATATATTTTAAATCCAGTATCACAACAACATTTCATACTTCTTCAATCTTTGCATTCTAAAATCTAGGTGATACAGCTGGTTCTTGTGGTGATCCAGGTATCCCAGGTCATGGGTCTAGAGAAGAAAACAATTTCAAAATTAAAAGCACAATACATTTCAGCTGTGATATTGGGTATATCCTCCATGGCTCAGAAGAAAGGACATGTCTGGCAAATGGAAGTTGGACAGGAAGACAACCTGAGTGCAAAGGTAAATCAAAGATGATCCATTCTATTTTTAAACTGCATTTTTAATAATGTTAATCAGAATACCAATTTTACATTGCCAGTTTTGTGTTGATTTTGGACTGAATTTTTTTTTTTTTTTTCAAATTGTTAAACTATAGTTGTGGCTTGGCATGTGGTGGCAAATTTGAAACCAGTTCCTGGCACCCATGAAACTGCAAGTTTTTAAGTGGTGAGAAAAAAACCCAAACAGATAAACCTTTAGAACTCAGTTTTTTTCTGACCTGTTTTTTCACTTAAAAATGTCATCATCACCAACCTTTAATCACAATCGTTATACATCTGAATTTCAGACAGAAGAGCTCAGTTTTAGGAAAATGTCAGTGTTAGGATTTCATTAGATACATTTATATATAAAGGATTGACTTAAAATTTAATTTGCTAATATTGTTGACCTTATTTTTCAATAGAAAACAAAATGCTGAAACAAATTCACTTGTAAAAAAATAATTCTGGAAATTTCAAGGTAAAAGAATTATCATAAAGAAAGTTCTATCAGGATATTTATGGAGAGTAATTTGTTACCTAATTTTTTTTGCTTCAAAATATGTGATAATTCCCAACAGACTCTTTTGCCAATAAAAGCATGTTTCTGAAAAGCAGAAAATAATTTGAAATCTATACTCTCATTTTCCACTTTATCGCTGTTGACTGTGTTATCTTTATGAAAGCATCATGTCATTTTAAAAACTTATTTCACAAGATGGTTTTGTAATATCCTTTCTGCTGACCAATTGCTGTCCTGACACTGCATATATAAATGTATATATATAAAATATGTATATATACACATGTTTTTATGTTGGTATCTGAAGCAATATGCTTAGTCTGTTATTTTTCTTTGATCTCATCTATTACAGAAATTAATTAACTCTTTTTCATTTTAATATATTTTTGGTGATTTTCTTTTCTTGAAATTATAAATATATTTCACAGGTATATATAGGTATGGGTAATGCATACACAGGTATATCGTTCTAGTTTAGATCAAATAGATTAGATGTACATATCTGTAATCACAGAAGAAAGACACATTCCAATTCCCAAGCTGAGCATTGAAGAACTGGGAAACATCAGGGTTTCAGCTGCGTATGAAATAATAGTTTGACTCCATCCTGTGCTTTGAATTAGGAAAAATACTCTGGTGATGCTACAAATGCTCACATACTATAGATTCAAATTAAATCTAAAATGATTATTGCAGATCAGATATTTTCTTATAATTGGGTGTTGGTTTTTGAAGCTGAATTAGCTTTTCATTAATGCAGATTATAAAGTTAAATTTGTACGTTGTGTTTCCCTACATACAAAGGGTTAACATGCACACAACTATTTACTGTACAACGTGCCTTATCAAAGGCATGTAAAATTTACATTTTTTGGGACAACAACATGGATTTTGACCATTACACTGCTGGCAGCAGGATTGTTCCTAGACATTCCTATTTAAAAAATCATCTTTACTACATTTTGAAAAATATTTAACATCTTTCTTTATAGCCGTGCAGTGCGGTAATCCAGGAACAACTGCTAATGGGAAAGTACTTCGTATTGATGGTACTACGTTCTCTAATTCAGTAATTTATTCATGTGTGGAAGGATACATACTTTCTGGATCATCTGTAAGACAATGCACTGCCAATGGAACATGGTCTGGATCCCTGCCAAACTGTACAAGTAAGACACATTTCTAATAAATAGTCTTTGGTTTTGCTCTCCTCTGAAAGACAATAAAGTAAAATATAGAACTTGCATGCCAGTAAATTAGGTTTTCAGCTGTTTCTTGCACTATTTCCTACATAATTTTGTACATGAAATAATCTAAAAAAATATAATGCTATGCCAATGTGAAGAATACTTTTTTAAAGGCAGACACAGTATAGTAAAATTTATACTGGTGTTGCAGTTTAAGCAGTTTCATGGTTACATGATCTACCTGCTTTAATTCTTTCCTAGAACATATTTTTAATCTTGTTCATATTTTGTGATATGTCATATTGAGACATTTTTATTTTAATTGCTTTATTTCATCTTGAAAACTTAGCAGTATAATATTCTGGTCTTCTAGAGGGTAGGAAATAAGAACCTTGTCATGAATACTTGAGAATCATTTCGTAGTGACTGCAAGGTCAAAACTGGTGTCCTGCTTTCACATATCAACTTCTGTTTGACCTCGTCATTAACCTTAAACTTGCTTTGGCTACTCAACTAACAGAAGCTATTTCAGAATCTCTCACATTCATAATAAGCGTTTTGGAACACTATATTTTCAAGCCCATCTGTTCCTGCTTTATTACATGTCCTCGTTCATCTTTTAGTAACAATTATGAAAATTTTACATTTATGTGACACATGAGACTGCCTATCATTTTGAGGAAACTATCCTCATCAGAGGTATAGCAAACTGTTGTTTAAATTTTGAACACACATACGGCAACGCAGATAGAGGCCAAAATTTAGATGATAAAATTTTTTGTATTATTTTTAAATCCATCTTTAATGGCAAGCATGTGAGCAGCTACTTTTGCAGTCATGAAACCTGAGAGAGAGCTCAATGTTTTTGTTTATTAATTATTTTGCAAATTATAAGGATCTGGATTAATTGTACCAAGGATTAAGGGTGTTTTGTGATGTCAACTGCATCTATATTTTTTCTTGTAATTTAGAATAGCATTTTACTGAAATACATGCCAAAAGAGTCTTCTCAAAACGCAGTGCTCAGGTAGAACCATGAAATTTTTGCTTAAAACCTAGAAAAATATCTTAATAAAACAAAGAGAAGGAGACTCGGGATATGCCAATTTTGTTTAGTCCAGATGTTACAAAAATTTACAGCCAGTCCATACTTACTACAGTTGCTTCTTGCATATAATAGAAAATGCTGGGTTTTAGAGCTAATACTGTAAGAAGAGAGCAGCTGAGATAATCTTCTACCCTTTTAGGTGCTGGAAGCCCTGGTCAATGTATCACTGAACAAGACTGCCCCATGTGCAACATGTCATGCAGACCTTGCCCACAGCACAACTTTCCATTGTGCAAGTTATTATAGGATTTTCTTAGGAAGAAACAATAATATCATTTCTACATTCAAACAGAACCAATGTTCCCATGAGAGCTTCTTGCTATGCTCCTAACTAAAAAGCAAGGACATGCAGTGAGTAAAGTGTAATCACGGATTGAGGGCTGCCTGCAGCACCACTGTTGCCATGAGCTGTCTGAGGTTGTGCCCTGGCCAAGAGATTTGTGTGGTACAACACAGGTCTGAAGGCCATGCTGGATGTTCAGGAGGTGCAGCACAGGCCTGGGGCTTCCCACATTAACCATATTGTGATTCACTGACTCATCAATGAACAAGGGTCTTCTGGTCAGGATCACAACAATTTAAGCTGCTTTTTGCCCTCCACAGTGGCGTAAGTGGAGATACTCCAAATGAAATGAAACAAAGATTTGAGAAAAAATAGATAAAGGCATTGGCCTTATGTCTTAATTCAGTGAAAACAACAGTATACCTGGAAAAATACTAACTATGATTTTTGCCATATTTGTACATTAAGGACAGTAAACAGAATATATCAAATAAAGAAAGCTAGAACATGCAGAGTATTTGAATATACTTGTGTAACCAAGAGAAATAGTTCTGTCTTTCCCGGCTCTATATTATTTGAAAAGTAACCAAGAAAAATCTATGACTTTTTAAAAATTTATGACTTTGTAGTTTTAAAATAAATTAAAATTACTGTGTTACTAGGCAAACTAAAATAGGCTGCTCTCCATTTTTTGTTTATCAGTACACTAGCTACCTTCAGACTGACCCAGATAACCCTGGGATATGTTTTGTAGTCTCTTCTCCATCCATAGACAGTGATTACGTGGAAGATTTTAAGATTTGATATGTGTCACATAATTAGTAACTGCTCACTTGGACTGTAATAAAGTGTGGAACAAGGTGTACATATGTACCTTGGATTCTCAGTTATTAGGTCAAAGGACCTGGCCAGAATGCATTACAAATATGTAGCCATGGATTTTTGGATTTTGGAGAGCAGGATACAGGGAGGATGCCATTCACATTGGTGATGCCTTTGCATTGACTTAGAAGTGAACAGGATGTGCTTTCTGTCCAGGAATCTGCCTCTCCACAGTTTTCCATAAGCAATAGCAAAAGCTGTAAGGACATTATCAAGTTTACTGTAAAACAAACTGTAAAACACATGGGATGCTATATTTTGTATGAACTAGATTTTTTTCTATTTTTTTTTTCCTGAAAACAATCCTTTTTTATTATTGCCACAGTGGTCTCAGTATTTAGGGCAACAAGGCTGGTGAAGGCACTGGAGAACAAGTCCTCTGAGGAGAGACTGAGAGATCTGGGGTTATTCAGCCTGGAAGAGGCTCAGGGGAGACCTTATTGATCCTGAAAGGAGGTTGTAGCCAGGCAGGAGTTGGTCTCTTCTCCCAGGTTATCAGCAGTAGGACAAGAGGCCATAGTCTTAACCTGTGTCAAGGGAGGTTTAGGTTAGATATTAAGAAGAAATTTTTTACGGAGAGAGTAATCAAGAATTGAAATAGACTGCCCACCAAAGTGGTTGATTCATCATCCATGGAGGTTTTTATGGCGAGACTGGATGTGGCACTTAGTACCATGGTCCAGTAGGCACGATGTTTGGATCAAAGGTTGGACTTGATCTCGGAGGTCTTTTCCAACCTGATTAATTCTATGATTTCTTACACTGAAAACTGCTCCAGAAATTCATAGATCCAATTGATCAGATCTGAGGGAAACTTACCTGTTTGAGCACTATTCTCAGATTACAACAGTATAAAACTATTTATTAACTCCTTAGGAATAGTTTATTTCATTAGGAGTTTAAACTGTCTCCTGACACTAGAAGTTATAAGAAGTTTTACAACCACTGCCACTATAGACCTAGTTTTTACATATGCCATAATCCATGTTTGGGGGTTGCCTGAATATTC
This sequence comes from Xenops minutus, assembly GCA_035221455.1. Lineage (NCBI taxonomy): Eukaryota > Metazoa > Chordata > Aves > Passeriformes > Furnariidae > Xenops > Xenops minutus. The sequence continues at coordinate 134,671,175 of JAWWEE010000074.1, read as the reverse complement.
CCATCTGTTTATGTACATAACAACCATGTGAGCACTTATGAAGTGAGAGGATTTTGCAGACATATATCTTAAATTTTCCAGATTGTGTTTCCTTTTAGAATGGAAAATAAACTAAATCATAGGTATCTGCTTTTTTAATAATTAAACTCCTCGGATAGGAGGATTTTAGGGTATCAAAGGGTGACAGAGTCAAATGGATTATTTCCTACTTTTTTTTTTTTTTTTTTCCATTTTGTAATCTTGAAATTTTCTCGATGAAAATTGTACAGTCCTTTGCTTCTACTGTTCAAAAAATTTTTTTATGTTCTCCAAATATAACTGTTATACAGCTCTACATACATTTGGGAGCTAGTTAAGATGACAAATATCTTTATCCTCTCTCGATGGAGATAAGATTTATGATACTTTTTCCTTCTCCTTTTTTCACCCCATGAATGCCTAGTTTTGTCCTATGTTTTTCCCCTCACATATAGATAAATCACGTTTAGATTTTAAAATATGTTTGTCAACTATTTACTTCCAGTTATCAGTTGTGGAGATCCAGGAGTCCCAGCCAATGGCATGAGATACGGTGATGATTATGTTGTTGGACAAAATGTTACTTATATGTGCCAACCTGGTTATACGATGGAAGCAAATAGCTCCTTAATTCGCACTTGTACTAGCAATGGCACGTGGAGTGGAGTAATCCCGACATGCAAAGGTACATTTGTTTTCCTTCTCAACTCTTTCTTCTATTATATTTATATACACTTTATATTGTAAATTGTTAATTTATTATATGTTTCCACAGAAACGAACACTTACTGTTAGTATGAATACACTGAACTGATTTTTGGCTGCAGAAACAGTGACTTCATCTTTTACTCCTTTTCTCATTTATCTTTCATACTAACACAGTATATTGAACAGGTTTTTTTATATTTCTATAGGACACTATTGTTTTGCTGCTAAACTGAATTATCCAATATGAAAAGATAATTTAGATTTGTTTGTTTATTACAGTTAGCATGTCATATAAAAATAACTTAATATATTTCCCTGCCTTTAAAAAAAGAACTCTCAAATAAAAAAGACACCTTTGGGAAAGGCCTGCATATATAAAAACTGAATTTTGTCAAATGGAAATTCTTCTGAATTACCCTATCTATAATACTAAGATTTTTTTTGATCCTTCCTTCCATTATTAGATGGGCACCTTTAAAAATCACCATGCTACAAAAAGACTTAATCCTTCTACCAGATTTCACAATAAAAAAAAAAAAAATCTGCTTCATGTTATTTTCTCTACTGTGAAAACTGACAGGATTAATCTCAGGATATTCCTTTTCTCTCTGCTAATTGCATACCTGAATTTTCTGTTCTGTTTTGGGGGGTTTTTTGTTGTTTTTTTTTTTGTTGGTTGGGTGGGGGTTTTATTGTTGTTTTGTTTCTTTGTTGTTTTTCATTTTGTTTTGATTTTTTAATGGACCCTGTTGAAATTTAAACAGCAAGAAATCTGAATATTACTGAAAGATGAATTTATATGTCTCATCAAAAATATTTTCTCTCAGAAACTCACTTGCTAAACCCTGAATCAACTTCTCTCTGGAGTAATTTTTCTCACTCTTCGTGATACTACATCTGTAGAGAAGCAGCATTACTATTTTTCAGTTTTTGTTTTTTTTTTTCTTGATTCACACTTAAATTCGATTAAAAAATTATTTTAAGAAGAGAAGAACAGCCATAGTGGTCCTACTGACCAAAAATCTGTCTCTAAAAGTGACTGTAAGTGAACTAGATTATAAACCAGAACAAATACTTATATAGTCTCCCATCCTCAAATTATTAAGGTCTACAGGGCACCTAATTGGGAGCCAGAGGTCTAACTGTGATTTGATTCAAACGGGACCATAAAAAGAAAGATTTATACTGTCAATTTTGACTTTACATTTTTGGGTCTTTCTGCATTTGGGTCTTTCTGCATTTGCATGTTTAAGGCCTGTATAAATACTAAATATTAATCATATGAAGAATTTCTAGTGTTGTCAGTATTTTATTCTACTTTGCAGTAGTATGTGTGGGTAGACTAGATAGTAGTGTAATTAAAAGTAACATATAATAGGCAGTAAAGTTTTTGAAGTGTATAACATTTAGTTCTTACTGTGAGAATGAAGTGCCAGGGTCCTTTAGTTCCCTTTTAGTTAAAATAATTGAGAAATGAACTGGGAATAAAATGGATGCGTAATTGTCACTGTGCCATTGAAACAGAAGATATAAATAATTCACTGCTCTGCGTAGCTGGAAAAGAATGCATGTTCATCTGCAACAAAATATTCAAATATTCATGCATTGTCATTTTTGCAGACTTGCATTTGTAATATACTTTTAGTTCTTAAACTGAGAAATGTTGCTGTACTTATTTATGCCTAGCTGTCTGACCAAAATAGAGAGGCATTCTTGCTTATTGCTGGATGTTGTTTTTCTTTTCTCACCCCTAAATTCTGGTGTTTTACCTACTTTTATGCTACTTCTTCTCTCTCCTTTCCCAATTATTCACTAGTATTTCCTCCTTTATTAATCACCTCAGAAGTTAAAATATACAGACCTGTATAAAAGGACTATTCATTAAGCTCTTGGAGAATAAGGACAGAGTTCTGCGGCTTGGAGCACTTACTTTGATTTACTTTTATTAAAATATCATAAAAGGGTGACAAAAGCTATGTCCTTTTCTGCAACAAAGTCAAGGTTGACAAAGGGTTATTTGCTAATAGTACTACTTTTATCCAGCATTCTCAAACAGCTCTGAATTGTCCTTCAGAGTGTTTTTATGGCCCACATAGTTGAGATTCTCTCTCTTCAGAGTATGCTAAGAATGAAGAAATGGTATATAATGAAAGTTCTGCAGATCACATTCAAATACACATTACTCCTAAACTAGTGCCTCTGACTTCTTTTGAGCCTGCAAGATGACAGCTTTCTAAACATAAATTTAAAGTTTATGGGTGCAGCATTTAACTTCCTCCATTCATTTTTAATCACCACATCAGCTCATTTACTCCAACTGACTCCACTAAATTAAATCATATTAGTTTTATTTGCTTTCCTTCTCTTTTGCTAAAACACTTTCTTCAAACTTTTCTCTATTTTACTGTTTTTGTGTGTCTTATTCATTCTAGTAACTTGGTCTAAATTTTGCCCGTTTTCTTTTTTATTCAGATTTTCATTAATTTCTTGAATACCTTTTTTTCTTTCGACTTTTAATTAACAATTGTCTTTTGCTACACCATTATCCAGTGACTATCACTTTTATCTCCATCACAACAGTTGTATCACTTTATTTATACTGTCCTCCTGATGTTTTTTTCAGTTTTCTTCCCTGTAACTGAGTAGAAGATGTTTCTATTTCTTTCCTGGAAGGCCAGGAAATTAGAAACTATGTGGAAACACTTCTTGTTGGCCTTCTTAGAGGTAGCAACACTAACAGTTTCAAGGGATTGCAAATGCTTACATTTTGTTCCCCTAGCTAGAAGCTAGATGTTTTTTGGTGAGTAGCTACTCACAAAGCAATTACTAACTAAATCGTTGTAATTAGAATCAGGATGTCAAGTGATATTTTGGAAAAGTTGTCCTGGAGTTTCATCCCTAAACATTAATATCTAGCAAATGCCTGATCTGGTTAACAGGAAGAAAGTATTTGATTATTATCCTGCTAATAAAAGTTAATTGTACTCTGTGTTGTCTTGACAAACAGGCAAAATAATTTTGTAGTATACTATTAGACATATCTTAAATGTTGTACACATTATAATTTCCATACTGATTTTTAGGTAGTCTTCTTAGGTAGCTGGTTTGATGCAGCCTCTTGGTTTATTTAAGACACCTCAGTAATCCACTGTCTCCTAAATGGAGGAAACCAGAAATACTAACTTCAGCAAATATGGCAAGAATACAGTGAGGAAGATAACATATCCTGACTGTATTGTCCTTTAAAAAAGGTGAAATTAGCCCATATGGTTCTTCTAGTAATTGTGTACACCAGGGATATTTACAGCAGCTGGGCCTAATTATTTTGAATATTATTGCAGCTGTTACCTGCGCACCTCCTCCGCAGATCTCTAATGGAAGGTTGGAAGGAACAAACTTGGACTGGGGATTTAGTATTAGCTATGTCTGCTCTCCAGGATATGAACTCTCTTTTCCTGCTGTTTTGACTTGTGTTGGGAATGGAACATGGAGTGGTGAAGTACCTCAGTGCTTGCGTAAGTATTTACTTTATAGTCCTGTATTTTGCTATCCAACAGTAGTGTTTTTAAACATTTTCACTTTCTTTTTTCCTCAGTTTATTCTCACCCCTCCCTCTCCCAGTGGCTCAATTAATTTCAAACCTGAGACAATCATAATCCTTCTAAAAATTCCTAAAATTTTCCAAGATTGTAGTGTAAATAGTAGATTGAGGAAGTTCTAGGAATATCTCTAAAACCTATGTGTGCATATAGGAGTCCTCAGACACAAACACACACAAAAAATATTACTGGCATGATGTAAGGCAACTCAAGATTAAGAGATGCTGTCTTGTTTTTGGATCCAATACATATAGAATAGAATAGCTTTCATTATAATGGCTTTTATTTCCTCATTACTCATCCTAAACTTTCTGTAATGTCACAGAGAAATTTTTCTGCCTGTAATGTTGACTAGGCCCCAGGGTGATTCTGTGAGAATTGTATATTTTTTCCCTACACTAAATTATGTATTTTATGCAGTAAATTTTGTTAATCTTATAGTTATAACATTGATGGATTTTTGTATTGCTACAAATTTCATTACAATAACAAATTCCACTCATTACTTAAAAATCTTTTTAAAGTAATTGTGATTCTTCTAAGAGTATTCAGTTGATCACACTGAAGAAGGAGATACTGTAGTTATTTGTAGAACAGCTATACCAGCCTTCAGTGGTCTTGAGAAGGGGAATGTCACTGGAAGAGGATAATATAATATTCATGGCTTTACAGTTTCTGAAGTTTAATTCAAACTTGCCAAGTTAGCTGAGCTTGCCAGGTAACTTGCTAAATGTTGCAAAATGCGCTTCTCTGTTCTTTTACTATTTTTTTCATTTCTCATCTCTCCTTTTCAAAAATGTTCTCTATTTTGGCTATATTCTACTACTATAAAAGCATATCATATAGATAATTTTTTTCTTTTTTTCTCCAATTATAGTTTCATATCATTGACAACAGTTTCTTAGTGCTGCTGAAACTGTATATACCAGACGTGGAAAATGATGAAAGGCTTTGTTTTTGTAAGAAAGAAAAGATAACAGCATTTGTTTCTTAAGATCTCTGTGTGGAGCTCTTTCAGAGTCCACTATATTATGAACAACAAAAATCATGAAAAATTATTTTCATCGTTTGTATTTGATTGAACTATGGTGTTCTTCATTCATTTTTCCATACCACAAGCTATTTGTCATTTTTGAGGTTGGAATGTTCAATACTGCAGTAGAATGTGAAGAAGTAGGCTCCACCTTTAAAATTTTCAAAGGGTTTATTTAGCACTGAATGCAGCTGCCTGGGACTTAAAGGTTGTTTCATGCAGAGATTACATTAACTGAATGTTGTTGATGTGCAATGGTTACCCATTGGCTTGCAAGAGAAAACAATTGGCAGCCAGTACTTGTCAAAGAGCTTAAGCTAGCTACCATCTGGCAGAAATGAGAGAGAGCTGGTGAAAGTCATTCTCAATGAGCAATCCTTATGCAGTTCTTGACATCAGAAATTTAGTTCCCAGCTTGGCTCCATAGACCCTGTAGCTGAAGATATGCAAGGTCTAGTTATAGCATGGAATAATTATTCAGAGTGGAATATGGTCATGTCCCTGGATGAGTATTTGTCATCTATGACCCAGTAAATTTGTTTGCTTAACTACTCATGCAGTAATTTCAGTAAAGGTCTGCTTTTATAAGCTTGGCAATAGATGGCAAAAATGTAGGCCTATGCCAGAAAATTCCTAACTATAGGTACAACTTAGAATCTTAGAACTATCATAGTATCATATAATATAATTAATTGGAAGGGACCCACAAAGATCGTTGAAGTACAACTCCTTGCCCTGCACAGAACAACCCCAAGATTCACACCATGTACCTGAGAGCATTGTGCAAGTGTTTCTTGAACTCTGATCATTTCCCTGGGGAGCTTCGTGACCCTTAGATCTGCTCAGTGGGTTAGAGCATCGTGCTAGTAATGCCAAGGTCACCACTTCAATTGCTGTATGAGCCATTCACTTAAAAGCTGGACTTACTGATCCCTGAGAGTCCCTTCCAACTCAGAATATTCTGTGAAGTTCCAGCAACTGAGCATCCTCTGGGTGAAGAACGTCTTCTTGATATACAACCTAAACCTCCATGACACATCTTCATGTCATCCACTTACGGTCCTTGCGCCCTGTCACGTCTTACCAGAGAGAAGAGATCAGTGCTTGCCCCTCCACTTTCCCTAGAAAAGAGGCTGTAAACTGCAGCATGATTTTACCACGGTCTCTTCTCTAGGCTGAACAAGTCAAGTGACCTCAGCCACTCTTTGTATGGCTTTCCCTCTGGGGAATGTCCCTTCACCGTCATACTGGCACTTAGTATCTTAATATCCTTCATAATAGCTTAATATCTTTCTTGTGGAGGCCAAAACTGCACACAGTACTCAAGGTGAGGCTGCACCAGTGTAGAGCTAGACAATCATCTCCTTTGACCGGCTGATGCCCCCCCAGAACACGGTTGGCCCTCCTGACTGCCAAGACAGTGCTGACTTGTATTCAATTTGCAAGGTCCCTTGCTATAGTGCAGTCTCTACAGCAGCAGTCCTCCAGTCTGGATGTAATTCTGGGGTTGTTCCGTAGTATTCACAGTTAACATCTGTGGGCAGTTGATTTAGAGGTCTCCCTTAGTTCATTAAAGAATAATTCACCAGTGTTGACATCCTGGCTGTGTGTCCTGTAGTAGACTCCCATGACAACATCTGCTTTATTTGTGTTTCCCTTAATCCTAATCCGAAGACTCTTAACATGCCATAGTTTCCTGGTTTTGGCCAGGACAGGGTTAATTTTTTGCAGTAGTTGTGGGGAGAGGGGGTGGCCAAGGCCCAGATGTTTTTCTATACTGCCTCACATCATTGCCTAGGGTGGGAACTCTTACTGGGAAAGGGACTCTGACTTCAGAGGAGAAGGGCAGGGCTTCTAGTCCTGAAAACTTCACATCTGGTTGTCTGGTTGGGTCAAAATCACCCTCTCTTTTGTATGCTTTTGTTATTAATATTGTTGCTGTTACTGTTCATTTTCTTCTCTCATTGCTGTTTCCAGCAAATTGTTCTTATCTCAGCCTGTGATCTTTGCCTTTTATGTCTTCAATTCTCAACTGCATCCCACCACAGTGGGAAGGGGAAAAGAAAAACAGGGGTGAGGTGTCGCGATCCGTCGGTATAGAAGGAGCGGTCCACACTCTAAGAGGGTGAAACAGGAGTGGAACGTTTATTAAGGGATCACGAGACTTATATAGGGTTCGGGATGGAAGCTGCGAGAATAAGGACGGGGCGTGACAAATAAGGGAAAAACGGGGTGGAATTAGAACAAATATGGGAAAAT
>JAWWEE010000074.1:134614014-134663262 GCA_035221455.1 Xenops minutus | reverse complement strand
GCAGGTGTCCTTCTCATTTTGCTGACAGCTCGATCCACTCGTGAAAATCCTGGTGTTCGCTGGACTCCCCTCCTACAGTGAGGGTGTGTGGGGAGGGAGCAGAAGAGAGCAGCAGTATGGTTTTGGAAAGTCTTGATGGGGACATGGAATTGAAGAGTACTGTTCCTAAACCACAATACATAACCAACTGCAAGGTCCACAACCCCTACCCCTACCCCTGCCTTACCTGCCCAGCCTATCCCTCCTGAAGAGTGTCTAAACCTTGATCCTGGCACATCAGTTATAGGACTCATCCCACCAAGTTTTGCTTATGCCAAGGATGTCATATTTCTGGAACTGAGTCAAGGCTTCTAGTTCCTCCTGCTTGTTCCTCATATTCCATGTGTTAGTGTAGAAACATTACAAGTATTCTTCATTTCCCCTCATCTCTTAGGCCCCTACTTCTTCCTGGTGGTGGGAGAGTAGGGGGTCTTTTGTTTTTAGTGTCATGGTTGGCTGGTATATCCATCTCAGGGATAATGGAATATGATGCCATCAATCAACCTCTTCTTGTCTGATGCTCATCAGTTCTGCCACCCCTCTGAGCAACTCTTCTACAGGGTCACATCTCCCACAGGTATGGTCACTGCTGCCATTAGACACTGACAGGAATTGTGCTGTTAATTTTTTATTTATTTTTGTTTTTAAAGAATGAAACTAGCTTCTCAGTCTCAGTGCCAGAATCCATGATCCTGCTCTGTTAAAAGCTTTTAGAGCCCTTAGGAAAATATTTTGATTGGGAGTGAGAGCACTCATATAGCTTCCAGTTTGCCCCAACTTAATTTTGTTTTGTAGTCCCCTCTTCCAATATCAGAGGAAAACTGATGTGTTTCACCAGGATACCTGGTTTCCATCATTACCTATATAAAATGACAGGTAAAGCTGACTGACAACCAAGTGTTAGAGTTTACCTAGTTTTAGAATAAATGAATAAATTTACCAACCCTCCATTTTTGAATGTGAGAATTGTTTTTCCCTGTAAAGTTGCTATCTGAAATATGGCAGACTAAAGACTGGCTATCAAGTCTCTCTGAATTCCCATTAAATGTTTCCATATGTGATCTGTGTTTAATAAAATAAATATAAAATTTGGACTAAGTGCTCGACTGTGTTCCACTAAGTGTTATTTTTACATTTTTAAATAAATGACACATTCCATTTCTATCATATCTTTTTTCACAGCAAAGTTTTGTGGTGACCCTGGAGTACCTGCTCAAGGGAAAAGGGAAGGCAAAAGTTTCATCTATCAGTCAGAAGTCTCTTTCAGCTGCAATCCTCCTTTCATTTTGGTTGGCTCCAACACCAGGATTTGCCAAGCAGATGGCACATGGAGTGGCTCTTCTCCTCGATGTATAGGTATGGTTATACCCATACATTGAAATTTTTTGAAATGCTCATTATTCCTTTTTCTGGATAAGTCAATCTAGGAGTTTTCGGTTATTTTGAATTATCCTGGTGTTATTCTGCACTCTGTAAGAATCAAGTCACTTTATTTTTGTCTCTGTGATTGGCTTATTGCATGTTGTTGGACAAGGTTAATTTTGTGATACATTCATTTATTTAATTAAAATAATTTAATTTTTTTTGTCTTTAATTTTTTTTTTTTTTTTTTTTTTTTTTTTTTTTTTTTTAAGAGCCTACTCGCACAGCATGTGAAAATCCAGGAGTCCCAAGGCATGGGTCACAAAACAACACATTTGGCTATCAGGTATAGTATACTATTTTTTCATTAACATCCATATTAAAATATTTTTATGCTGCCTCAAAGTCTAATAGCTTCTGATTAGAGGTTCAGAAACTTCTCGTGTAAGAGCAGTTTGCTGCAGTGTTGCTGTGTTTCCTGATTTCTAGCTGTTGGATTGCATTGACCTTGTGTCCCTATTAGCAATGCATTATATGAAAAACTGGTGGTCAAGTTCTGCTTGATTTCACCTTGAAGGCTTTCAGTATCTCCTGCCCATATATAAATGCTCTCTAAAAATTATCTGTTAGGCTTTTTCTCCTTAAAAAAAGTGTATACTATGTACCAAACTACTAGTGCAGACATAGTCTACAAAGCAGGATTTTTTTTTATTTTTTTTTTCCTGAGAGCAATTCTGTTGATAGATTTGGAACCACAAATGAATTACAGTCACAGAAAGGTAAAGAATAATTCTAAATTGTTCCAAAATACTGAAGACGAGATGGCGTTGATTTTTGTTTGTCTTATAGATCTGATCATCCACCAATTAAAACAATAGACCAAAACAGCTTATGCAAAATGAAACAAAATGTTTTGCAATTCGCAAATGCATAACAAGCAGCTGCTGTTGATGAATATATAAGATTGTTTTCTGACCAACACAGGGCAAGGGGGTTTTGTAGTTTTGTTTATTTGTTTCTTTGTTGTTTGTTTAAACTGTCTTAAATATTTAATATTTAAACTAGTATTAATAGAATCACTTAATTTACTTGATTGTCAAGGTTTAAATTTATGTCTCTGTCTCATAAGATAAAAAACAAACAAACAAACGAAAAAAACAACAACCCAAGCTGTAGCCTAATAGTAGAATTCATGTCTTCGTGTGTGGAGTCCTGTTTTAAGTGCTTTTCAACAAATGGCAATACCTCTTCTTTTATCTGACAAAATCACTGACTGACACTTGCTTTTCACAGTAGTGATGTCAAGTTATGAATTTCCACAACACTGTTGTTTGGTTCCTGTTTTTCCCCCGACACCTCATTATCTCTTTTCTTATCTCATTGATTGCATTGAAAGTTCAGGCAAACACAGCATAATTCCAGGCTTCACTGACTGCCTGGAATCTACACTTACCGAAGCAGAAATATCACCACCTCACATTTGAATGGTGTTTCAGCTATTAAATAAGAGCTTTGTAGAAATAGAGGAAACAGAATTTTATATGGATTTTATTGTTCAGTATCGAATTCTTCAGGCAGATCAGGTTCTTGTGTGTTCAAATAACATCAAAATATCAGGTTAGTGCTACTTGGACAAGGGGCATGGCATGTAGTAGCATCACCTGCTTTAATTGCTGTGAATACAAACTTCTAGAATGTTTACCTTTCATCTGAGCATTTTTTATTTGACAGATCACCTTAGCAGTGTGTTACAATGGAGACAAAATACCTTTCGAACTTAGTAAATACTGACTTCACTTGTAATCTGGAAAATAAATTGCTCCTTGGAAACAGCTCTTGGTTTTGAAATATTTCTTCAGCTATATTGCTAGTAACATAGAAAATTGCTTATAGCCCTTTTACCATGAGCTGTTGTAACACAAGATACTACTGAATTGAAGAAGCAGTTTAGCACTGTTTAGACCAGTCCATCAAATATGTAAGATTTATTTCTTCTCATATTTTTCCAACATGTTTTTGCAGAAATTCAGCTCTTTTCCCCTATATTAAGGTCTAAATTGAGCGAAAGCGCTGTCTGCATTTAGAAAGGAAAATAGACACATTACAGTAGCAGTCCTGTGCTAACTTTTGAGTTCTATTTTATGAAATGCCATGTGAAACTTGATCTGCAGATGTTGAGCAACCTTGCAAATAATCTCCTTCTGTTAATGTAATGCTTACAAAACCTTCATTGTTGATTGAATTGTAGGATAAAATTCCAAAAGAAGTGCTCTACTACCACAGTATAACTGTCTCCATTAGCAGAGTTGACACCACCACTGCAGCAATGAAAATGTAATTTAAGCCTTATCAGACACCATGTAATTTTCTGGGTTCCTTCTGCTTCTCATGATCCTGAGGTCTCTGATGTCAGTGGGGGATGTTAGTGTCACAGTCTGCAGTGCTTCCCTGTCAAGAATGTGATTTTTCCTTTTTTTTTTTTCACACCACTCACACTACAGCCCCACACTATGTTGCAACCTACACTATACGGTACATTTCACCTGGGTTAGATACTTGCCCTTTTTCACTCCTGAAACCCAATTCCGTTCAGCCCTGCATGTCTTTAAGCAATCATGAGTGAGTTTTTCAGAGCAATGGGGTGTCCACAGACAAACCAAGTCTGTGTTGCCTCTCTTATCATAGTCACTCCTGAAGTCTTCTTCACAGCATCCAAAAGGATGACAAAAGTCATAGTCAAAGATTTGGAGACAAAAGTTTCCACTTTTCAAGGGCTTTCGTATCATTCCAGCACCAGGCCTGTATTTCTTTGTACCAGTACCATATCACAGTAGTGGGAAGTTGCTCATTCTGCACATTCTTTTTTTCTGCTATGGATATAAATCTGTGGTTGTACCATATTTTCTTATGGTTGTACCATAAGAAAAGCATAAAAACTAGTAATTGCCACCTCATCACAGTAAAACTATATTTTACATCTAAATCACAATTAAAACAAACAACAACAACAAAAAAACCCCAACCTCAAGACACTTTCAGACAAAAGAAGCCTGGCAAGTCTTGCAAACTCAAACCCCTGTTACTAATAATGGCAATTATATATTACCTGACTACCAAACTATAGATATAGCAAAGAATTAAATAGGTGTGTTTTCATTCATTTAAAACATGATGCTAAAAGTCAGTGAATAGAAATAACCGGCATTCCTTTAGCTTCTCAATCTTTTGGCATGAATTGATGGGAATGAAGAAATTTGTTAGAGAATCTTCTTTTTTTTTTTTTGGTAAACTGAAATCTAAGAAAAAATTGATTGTAAAATAACTCATGACCATTAGAAGTATCTTCTATTCCTATAAAGAATAGAAGAAATATTAAGGATAGTAAATTAGTATTATTTTACTAACTATTATACATTATTATATTATTTGGTGAAAAAATTATCTAGAGTACTTTATAACTGGATGCAGGTTGATATTTATGCATTTTCTTTTCAGGTTGCTATTTCTTCTGTTCAAGAATAACAAATATGTGGTCTTTGGGTTTTAGCAAAAATGAAAAGTTAGTGATGTTGTTTTTTGGGAATATGCAAACCATGACTGATACTACAGAAAAAGCAGCTGTGAAACAGATGTGATCAAGCATTATATAAGGAAATTTTTTTTTTCAGGATTGGGCACAAACACTGTTGCATGTACAATGCTTAGTTCTAATGCTTCTGTTCAAGCTGTAGAACAAAAAAATTAAAACATCTCACAAAGGTATTATTTAAGAGCATAGAATCCTGTATTGTAGCGCCACCTGGTGCCTCTGACACAAGAATATTGAAAAATAGACAATGAAATATTTTAAAATTACTTTTATTTGTTTAATGATTATATATATACTATATAGTTAATATAATATATTAATTATTAAATATGGCTTTTAATATTTTTCTAATTTATTCATTGTCTTAAAGAGCATGGCAGTACCTCTAAAACATCTCCACCCCATGGGCAACTTGTATTTTTTGTGCTATTTTGAGGTTTATGTGTATAAAGGTTGTGTTTATTGTGAAATCATAGGTTAATGAAATCATACATTAATAAAATCATAGAATCACAAAACGATTTATGTTTAAGGGACCTTAAAGATATCTAGTTTCAGCCTGCCTACCATGGGCCAGGAGCAGCTTCCACTAGACTAGGTTGCTCAGGGCCCCATCCAGCCTCACCTTGAACACTTCCAGGGATGGGGCATCCACAGCTTCTCTAGGCAACCTTTCCAGTACCTCACAGCCCTCAGAACAAAGAAGTTCCTCCTAATATATATATATAATTAGATGCATTATTAGATTATTCTAATATATAATCTGAACCAATCTCCCTTGTCCTGTCATTACATGCTCTTGTAAAAAGTCCCTCTCCAGCTTTCTTGTAGGCTCCCTTCAGGTACTGGATGGTTGCAATTAGGTCACCCCGCAGCCTTCTTTTCTTCAGGCTGAAAGAAACAATTCTTTCAGCCTTTCCTTTTATGAGAGGAATCATCTTGCTGGCCCTTCTCTGGATTCTCTCCAACAGATCCATGTCTTTCTTTGCTAAGGACCCCAGAGCTGGATGCCGTTCTCCAGGTGGGGTCTCACCAGAGTGGAGTAGAGGGGGAGAATTTCTCACCCTTCTGCTCACAGTTTTGATGCAGCCCAGGATATGTTTGCCTTTCTGGGCTGTAAGTGCTCATTGTCAGCTCATATCCAGGCTGTTATCCATCAGCACCCCCAAGTTCTTCTCAGCAGGGCTGCTCTTGATCTGTTCATCCCCCAGCCTGTGCTAATACAGGGGGTTGCTGCAGCCCAGGTGCAGCACCTTGCCTCTGGTCTTATGGAATTCCTTTGGGCCCACTTCTCAAGCTTGTCCAGATCTCTCTGGATGGCATCCCGTAATTCAGGTGTGTCAACCACATACAGCTTTGTGTCATCTGAAAATTTGCTGAGGGTGCACTCAGTTTTTTCATCTGTGTCAGTAATGAGGATATTAATCAACACCGGTGCCAATAAGGACCCCTGAGGGCCACCTCTTGTCACGGGTGTCCGTCGGGACTCTCTGCCATTGATCACTACGCTGTGGATGAGACTGCCCAACCACTTTCTTATCCATCTAATAGTCCACTCACCAAATCTGTCTCACTCGAATTTAGAAAGAAAAATGTCGGGGACCATGTCAAATGCTTTATGGAAGTCCAGATAAATGACATCTGTAGCCCTTCTCTTGTCCACTGATGTAGTCACATGAACACATCTTTCATAAGGCTAGTACTTTTTATAAATAATATATAATATATTGCTGGTAGTTGGTTTAATGAAGGTCTTCACCATGGGAAAAAAAAAAAAAAAAAAAAGAGGGCAAAAAACCTCGCAAAACCAAACAAGTACAAAAATAAATAAATAAATAAATAATAATAAAAAGCAATGACCAAAAAAACCCCAAAACAGTAGTTCTATATCTATTTGGTGAAACTTCTAAAATTTGTAGTATTTTACTACTGTGTGCTTACTCATACAAGTGATTTAGTGTATTTTCTTCAAAATCTTTTAGAAGTAATTACATAGTCCAGTAAGCACAGAAAAGAGCAAAAGAGGTGAAATGAATTTTAAATCATATCCTCTGTTGATGAACCAGTATCTGTAGTTCATGGGTTGTTATTAAATTTCATTCTATTGAGCAGGTTGAGCTGAAATGGAATAGTGCTATAAAGTTTCAAATGAATACTTGTATCAGTGAAATGCCATTTCCCAATATTAAACTATCATAAACGAATCCACATTTTACCTTTGAGCATCAGTCTGAATCAAGTGTTATGCATTTAAACAAAATAATGAAAAAAATCAACCCCAAACTAGAACCATAAATGTGCTGTCACAGAAAGTTTAAAGGTTTCAAGTTCTTGTTTAAACATGAGCTGATAAATATATTAATACAGGTCACTGCAGAACAGTAGATATAATCTGTGCACTTTAATATTTGAGTTAATCACTCACAGTATCACACACAAACTACTCTCTGAATGATATCCGTGTAATCTAATTTCCTTGCTTTTGATAGAAACTAAGTATTATTTGCATTTTCATCAATTTCACCATGACTGGACATGCTGAACAGGTTATTCCATTTTAGATTTGTTCAGAAACTGTAAGAATTCTATTTTACTTTTTTATGGAACACATACCCATAATAAGAATAATAATTAAAAGCTAATCTCAGACAAATTGCTATTGTAAATTGTAGTGTACTTGAGTTCCCAGTTCTATTATCTGACTGGTATAAAGAGTAGGGTTTTTTTTATCTCCTGTCATCAAAAATCCAAAATTAAAATATTATAGGAACATTATAGTTTCTGAAGCAGGAGACCAGGCCTTGTTGACCAGGCCTGTCTGTTCTAATCCACAAAGAGTTTCTGCAAAACAACAAATACCCATTTCATCTCTGTGACATCCCTGGGTTGCTGCAGTTTTGCCTAACTGGCTGCTCATTGATCCAGAGTTAGGAAGCCACCATAAGCTTTGTTTCCAAATTCACAGTGCCTCAGCTATTCAGGCCCAAAGCAACACACCAAGGAGACCATAGAAGATGGGGTTACAATTTTCTTCCATGGAGAATATCAGACTATCAGAGAGTGATTATACTGAGAATGAAGCATTTTCTTTATTTCATATCAAAATGCTCTGTGAAATTAATTTACTTTATACAGAAAGAGAATCATAACTTATCAAGTCTGTATTATGTGAAGGAATGATCAAATTTGGAAAAAAAACCCACAAAAACAATCAAGTGATAGTTCCTCATAACAATTGTTCTGTGTTTTCTACTTTTCAACAGGTGGGAAATGTTGTTCAATTTCAGTGTAAAAAAGGACACCTTCTCCATGGTTCAACAACACGAACATGTCTTCCTGATCTTACATGGAGTGGAATCCAGCCAGAATGTATACGTAAGTAAATGATAGATTTTTTTTTCTCTATAATTTTTTATTTGTTTTGTCTAGACTATTTAGTTGCAGTAACATTGTTATAAAATTAATCTAAGTGCTTATGTTAACTGGAAGTTAGTAGAAATTTGCAAATTTGCTTTACTAGCTTATAACAGCTAGAAATATGATTTTGTGTGTTGTTTTTTTTTTCTGATAGACTATAGAATTAAAAAAAAAAAAAAAGAAAAAAAAAAGAAAATAGCTAGGTCTTCATCTATAGTCAATTTCTGTCTAAGAGGGTGCAACCCTTTCCACATAGAGAGGAGGTAGTGGGAATAGGAGATATTTGAAAGCCCTATTCTAAAATATATAGGAAAGCATATAATTAAAACCAATTCTAACAGAGTTTAAACTGTTTCCCAACTGAAGAGTCATGGTATTTTAAAAGGGGGAAAAATGAATTTGTGATTGGAAAACTTAGAATCTTCTTACTGGAGTGTAGTAAGTAGCATGGATCTTTTACACTTTGGTAAATAGTGATAATTTACTGAAGATATAACATCATCGTAATCTTTCTAGTTCAGCTAGTCAGCTGTATTTTTTTGGAAATATTCTTGCCATATAAGGTCCGACCTTATGGAATCAGTTCAGTGAACGGAGAACATATCCACAGAAGAAAACATTAGTATTATTTCAGCTGGTGCTAGCGTTAATCTTAAGCAAACAGCAAATCAGTAGCTCAGTGTGTTGAAAGGTGAACTCTCCTCTTGGAGGTATTCTGTCTTTGAGATAACACATAACTCCCAGATTCTGGTGGTTGTTGAATATATAAGGCACTTTACATGAGATTAGAAATAGTAATTATTTTTTCTACTTAATATTTATAACTCACCTTCAATTTCTCCTTGACCTTTCATAGTGTTTTTCAACTGAACCATTTATTTACTCTTATTCAATGCTACACAGATATCATAAGTGATCTAAGTCACAAGCCATGATTGCTTCTAAGTCTGGTATGATGTGTGCTGTTTCTATTCTCATATGCAGACAATTAATTTTGTTCATGCAAGTGCATTTAACTCAGTTTTTGATCTCTTGAAATTGAGAGGTCCGTGTTTAATAGTGTATTACATGCTCAGGGTAGTACTTTATAGACTATATAGTAACTTATCATGTGAATTAAAATATATTATTAAGTAATTTTTATAGATTTTTTTTTTACTTTGTTAATTATCTGTCAGAATGGGCAGAGATTATTTTTACAGAAATATTTTTCCCATTTTGTCTGAAGGATGTTTTCTTTTCTTTGTAGCTCACAGCTGTAAACAACCAGAAACACCAAGTCATGCTAACGTTGCAGGAATGGATCTTCCTTCGCTTGGTTATACATTGATTTACACTTGTCAGCCAGGCTTTTTCCTGGCAGGAGGATCAGAGCACAGAGCCTGTAGGTCTGATGGCACATGGACTGGGAAAGTTCCAGTGTGTGAAGGTGAGCTCTTCTGTTCCCCACTGCATCTGTCATCTATCATATTTCAGTGATTTTCTTTACTTCCAGTTGGCATATGCAGGCCAACAAGATGACTGGGCCCAGTCAGCATGTTTTTATGAAAGGTAGGTCCTGGTTGACTAACCAAATCTCTTTCTGTGACAAAGTGACCTGCTTAGTGGTCATTTACTGCTCAGCACTTGGGCCCCTCAGTGCAAGAAAGAGACTGAAATGCCAGACTATGTCCAGAGCAGAGCAATGAAGCTGGTGAAGGGTCTGGAGCACAAGACTCAGGTATGAGGAGCACCTGAGGGAGCTGGGGGTGTTTAGCCTGGAGAAAAGAAGGTTCAGGGGAGACCTTATTGCTCTCTACCGGAAAAGAGGTTGTAGCAAGGTGGGTGTTGGTCTCTTTTCCAAAGTAATAAGTGATTAGATGAGAGAAAATGGCCTAAAGTCATGCCAGGGGAGGTTTAGGCTGCCCAAGGAAGTGGTGAAGTCTGAATATCTCTGAATATCTCTGGGCGTATTCAAAAGATATCTAGGTGTGGCATTTAGGGACATGATGTAGTGGAGGACTTGGTAGTGCTAGGTTAACTATTGGGCTTGATGGTAGTAGAGGTCTTTTCCAACTTAAATGATTCTGTTTCTCTATTAATATTTGAGAAGGATTCCTAAAGTCCAAGAAGGCATCTGAATCACCATGTGAAATTAATCCATAGGGTTTAGTATTATTTTATATTTTTATGTAAGGAACTGTATACTACTTTAATACAAAATGTATCTACTTTGTCCTTGATGTTCCAACCTTTTATTTTGTTTTGTTTCTAATTTTTACTACCTACTTTGTCATGGCAGGACATGAAAAACATCATAGCCAAGTCATGGTGAGAAAGGTGATTTTCTTGGGAGATAAGGAACATCCTCAAGTATAGGAACTGTTTGGCATTCTATTTCCTGAATAATTAAAGGCCTTTTCAGATTTCTGTTACCTAATGTTTCAAATGTGATTATCCCCAGGGATCTTACAGAGGCATTCAAAGGCTCTATAGACAAACACTACTACTTGGAAGGGAAAAAGGAAATGAATATTTAGTATTACTAAAAAACAGGTGTCCTGGCATTACATGCTAGGCAAGCACTGAGGGAAAATAGAGCAGAGCTTTGGGAAAGTAGTAGAAAGCTAGCAGCCAGGAAGCTTATGACTTGTTCAGTGCTTGGAAAGTGTTATGGCAGGCTAAATGTGACTCATGGGTTGTATTGTGATCCAAGAATTTTCTACTGATGATATTGAAAGAAGTAACATTAGTTGTAGTACGTAATAGTATGGAAACTTTTAAAGAATGAAGTATTAAGTAGTTGCTATGAGTGTGTCTACATTGTCATATAATGTAGTTTCCCAATGTCCTGAAAAATTTTACAGAAATTAAAAATTTTCAGGATCACAGATCTTTCTTCTTTCTTTTTAGCAGTGGATGAAGCTTAGAAGAAGCAATATATTGCTAAGCATTATATCTAATTAGATAAGTAAAATATCTCTTAAATAATCTCAGTTTTGCTGATACAGAGAAGTGAAATCTCTCTTCTGTGGAACAGAGAAAAGCAGTGGTTCAGATTTTACACCTCTCCTTCTGAACTTCATAAAAACATCTTGGAAGTGGATGAAAAGAAATAAAAACTTTGGAGCTGAGAGCTCTAAAAGTATGTTTAGGGGAATTAAACTCAGAAAATATCTTGACCTAGAAATTTAAACTTCATAGTTAACTAATTTTAGTTTTGGATTTGTATGTAACATGTATTTAAATTTTATTTTGTATCTAAGATTTAAGTTCTGAACTTGACTAGACATTTATTCAACTTGAAAAGGCTAAGTGACCCATCTTTTTTTATGCTAAAGCCCAATTTCAAAAGTATGATCCAGATATTTCTAACCTGAACTTAATGTAGTCAGAAAGCAAATGCTGTTGAACAATGCCCTCCAGGTCAACCATATACAGTGAAGTTCAGTAAATTTCTTTCAAAATAGAGAGGAAATAGAGAATAATCAATCAGTAGTGGCAGTCCATGAGAACTTTAGGTTGAATTTCGCTCCCTGCCCTTGCTTCTTTACAGTTTTAACAGGCATGACAGGAAAAGTCCTTTTGAAAAAGCTAAAATTTATTCTCTAGAAAAACATCCTCAGTCCTTCTTGCTAAAGTTTCTCTTTTTCTGCAGAAAATTACTCTACTCAGGGGCAAAGTCGTTTCTTTTTTTGTATATGTTTCTAGAGAATGGATCAGAGAGAAAAGACATGGTTTCAAAGCCAAGACCCAAAATACAAAATATTGAAATTACCACTGGAGCAAGGAATTGAGCCTACTACTGCATGAGGGTATTTTGCATTAGGAGACAGAATTATGTGTCTTCTTTATGTTCCAGTGAATCCAAATTAGTTTCAACAAAATAAAATAGCTTCATCTACAGGAAATTCCACTGCCCTGTGGTGTTTAGTTTATCATCTTCAGGTGTGGGAGAGTTTGCTCTAAGCAGAGAAGATGTTAAATTCTCCAGCCTGCAGTTCTCATTTTACCTGGGCACTTTGAGATATTGTGGACAGCTTCTTTTGTTTCTTTCGTCCTATTGTTATTCTTTAAAGACATATTCTCCTTCAATATGAAGATATTAAGCCAGCATCTATGGGATTTCAGTCTTGAACACAAGATATCTCACTCAGTACTGTTGAAGACAATTAAGTCCTGGAGAAAAACATGATTTAAAGCACCTTGTTAGGTGTGTTTTCACTGTCTGGTGTTACATTGCTTCCAGTCAAAGCACTGTTCACAGTTCCTAATCGAAGTGACATGGCCAGCACTAGGTGATGTATTAGAAGGTATCTCACGTATGAAGTGCATAGTCCAGGACTGCAAATTCTGAAACGTGGATTCTGAAGTGAAACACTGCACTATTTGACTACTGCAAACCACTTGACAGCATGCAGGTGACTGACTTAGAGGAAATGTGGCAACAGGAGAAATCTGTGAGCAAGTATTCCTCTTGTAATAAGGTTTGATACTGACTGAAATCTGATATGCTTTTTAGCAAATATATTCGATGATGAAAATTATTTTCTTTGTTTCTGAGTAACATTTTGCTGCTGATTTATCTTGGTCATTCATTCTTTCTAACAGCTGGCTCGAAAATATTAGTGAAGGATCCCAGACCAGCTTTGGGAACTCCAAGTCCGAAACTAAGTGGTAAGTACTTCAAGGCATATAGTTTTAAACAATTTTTATAGAAAGGGCAACAAGGGTCAGTATAGTGAGACTGCACTGAGTGGTTTAGGATTAGTAAAGAATACTAGATTAGGCAGTAGATTAACAAGGGAAAAAATTAAATTATTCCCCAATGTTTGAATCCATCTAGACTATATGGTATGGTTTATGTCTGTATACAATTTCTGTTATGTGAGAGTTTTATTCATTTCACTGTGATCACTGTGTTCTGTGCAATTTACCTATTCAGAAACTACACTACTCACCCAGAAATAATTTAAAAAGGTGTTTCACAATTTTTTCACAGTCTTGTACTTCTTTTAGATCTTGCTAATTTAAATTGCTTTATCTAAATACTTAGTATTAGCTTTCAACTTCACCTTGAAAAAAAAAAAGTTAATTTTAGCTAAAAGAAGGTAATCTCTCAAATTCTGGCTAAAGTCTCCAGTCTGAACAGCTTTGCTGAAGAAGACTATCTTTGGATGTCCTGGCTAGAGAAACGTTTCTCTGTCCACTGAAGAGAATTTCTTTAAAAGAACAGTCTCCTTAAGTAAAGTTAGCCTTTGACTATAAACCTATGGAATTTCTGCCAATAGTTAATAAAATTTAAAAGTAATTCCTTAGCATATAGGTATTAGTGGACCTTTTTTTCCCTACTTTTTTTTTTTTTTTTTTTTTTTTTTTTTTAATATTTTGTGCACTACTTCAAAACTGTGTGTCAATGGTTTACTGCTGCATGGTAGTCATCAGTCTTTTTCATTCAGAAAATTATCATTCATTTTGCGCTATCACAATTAACTGCTAATGGAGTACATAAAGATGAATTTTCCTAAACGTAGGGAAAATAAATTTCATGCAGATAACAAATTCACAGAATCAGACTGTTCCAACATGCAGTTTCTTTCCTTGCAGTTTGCAGGTCCAGTATCTAGATATTTTGTCAACAAACATACGCAATATATATGTACACATACACAGATAAAAAACCTAGGAAAGCTCTTTTACCCTCCACAGGGAGGACAACTTGTCTTTGTAATGGAGGAAAACTGTGGTCATTCTGGTGTGCTCCAGTCTTGAATTTAAGGACATCTTGAGGGAGAAAGGGCAAATATTTTTTTGTGCATATCTGACATGAGATGCCAATGCACACACAAACCTTTAAGTTCAGTGTGAGTTAGTCCAAATAATACGAAAGTGCTGATTTTGAATAGTGACTGTTACAGGACTAGATTTGATACATTGCCTTGGAAAGGGTAATAAACCCATCCTAAATCACTTTCAATTTGTTTTTTTTAATGGCATCTCATTATAAGATTTTAAAGACTTGCAGGTATCTGTTTTTACTGGATAGGTAGCTTTTTGTTGTTTTGGTAGATATTTTTTGGTGGCTGGAATAGCATTACTTAATCATTTTACAGGTTGCTATGATAAATATTAAATGTAAAGGTATAAACCTAGCATATTTATTACCCTACCCTGCAGATTATTATCTGGATTTAATTTTAAATTAGAGAAATTTTTTTTTTTTTTTTTTTTTTTCTCCTGGTGAAGTTTATAATGCTTTTAAGCACTACAGGACAGGACAAAAATTCCTGTATAAATTTTTTATTTGGAAAAGTGACTAGGTGATAACAAAAATGCTTATAACTTTTTAGTATCATTTAAATATGCTTATGAAATTCATGATATATAAACTGATATTAATTTCTGTAAAATTCAATGGTAGCTATATATCCCTAGCTGTCTGTGCTAGCATAGAAAAGGTTTTACAGGAAGAGGAATATGATCTTTTGGTTAAAGTTGTTAGATTTTGTGGAGTGGGTTTAATGTCAGGACAGGTCCATATTTGAGGAAAAAGGCAAATGACGGTATGGTTGTGCTTGTGTTCTTCAGTTCAAATACATTTCCTTCATAAAAGTTCATGCCAGGTTGCTATGATTTATATGTGAAAATTATGCCTACTAGCCTTAAAAACAGAAAGAGTAAAGAAAATGCTCATATTTGTCATACATTTTTGTTGGATATTTGACTTTGTAAGTACTAAATATGGCAATATGTATTGAAACATGTTTATGTCTATATAGTTCCTGATGATGTATTTGCCCAAAATTATATATGGAAAGGATCTTACAATTACAAAAGCAAGAAACAGCCCATGACTTTGACAGTCACCAGTTTCAATGCAACTTCAGGAAGAGTAAATGCAACACTTACAAACAGCAATATGGAATTGCTGCTATCAGGTATGGGCTAAGAAAAACTAATTTTTTTTTTTTCCTGCCTTATATACGTTGGTTCCCTGTAATTTAATGCATAACAGTTAAATTTGTACACATCTCCTGGAAACTTTCTTATCAAGGAAATTTTCATTCTATTTCAGTTCCTTTTCAAAGGTAGAGAATTTTCCACCTTTTCTTTCTGTCCTTTTTTTTTTTTTTTTTCCATTTCTCAGGTTTTAATGTATTTGGAGTTAATAGTCAATTAGGAGTGAAAGAATCATCCTAATTCTCATGCTTTTTCTTTAAATATAAATAAACTTCAATTACGGTTTGTGATATTTTATTAATTCTTAATTTTAAAATTTCCCTACAGTAGCTTATTAATGAATAATTATCAATGTGGTCAGATTTATATGTGTTGGCTTAGAAAGTCAGAGATACCTAATGAACATGGAAAGAAAGTAGAGATGAAGCTTATTATCTGCCTTTTCCTCTCATCCTACCACTCACTGCTTGAGAAAAGTGACCAAAACCCACCTTGCCACAAGGTGCTTTCAGGTAGTTGAGGAGAGGATATGGTCTTCCTTCAGTCTCCTTTCTTTTCCAGACCAAACAACCATTCCCTCAGACTCTCCTCATAAGACTTGTGATCTAGACTCTTCTCTGGACATGCTCCCGATCTTCGATGTCGTTGTTGTAGTGAGGAGCCCAAAACTGAACATGATTCAAAGTGCAGCCTCACGAGTGCTGGGTAGAGAGGGGGCAATCGCTTCCCAATTCTGCTGACCACACTGTTTCTTATAAAAGTGAGGATGCCACTGGCCTTTTAGGCCACCTGGGCACACTGCTGACTCATATTCAGCTGCTGTCGACCAGCACCCCCAGGTCCTTACAAGCTTGGAGTGTTGTCTGGGATTGTTGTGACTCAAATGCAGGCCAGTTGATCCAACCTGTCACAGTTGCTCTTCAGAGTCTTCCTACCCTCCAGCTGGTCAACACACCTGCCCAGTTTAATTTCATCTGGAAACTGACTAAGGGTGCCCTCGATTCCCTCATCCAGATCATTGGTAAAGATATTAAACACAACTGACCTCAGTATTGAGTCCCAGGGAATACCGGTTGTGACCAACCACCAACTGCATGTGACTTCAATCACCACAACTCTCTGGGCTTATCCAGCCAGCCAGTTTTTTAAGAGGAATGTGGGAAAAGGTATCAAAGGCTTTACCAAAGTCCAATTAGACAGCATCCACAGCCGCTGAGACACCTTATCATAGGACACCAGATTAGTCAGGCAGGATCTGCCTTTCATAAGTCTATGTGGCTGGGCCTGATACCCTGGTTGTCCTGCGCATGCAACATAACAGCATCCAAGATGATCTGCTCAGTAAGTTGTCCTTGCACGAAGGTCAGGCTGACAGGACTATACTTCCCTGGATCCTCCTTCTGGCACTTCTTTTAGACAGGCATCACCTCTATTCTTTGCTACCTCTATTCAACTGAGACAACCCAAAGTTAAACAGGACTGCTGATGAATTATTGAAAGTGTATCAGGGAGCACTTGGATGAATCCCATCTGACCCCAGAGACTTGTGTCTGTCTAAGCAGTGTAGCAGCTTGCTGACTGTTTCCCCTTGAAGTCCTCTTGGGGACATCAGTCTGTTCCCCATCCCTGACTTTCAGTTCAACAGACTGGGTACCAAAAGACATAGCTCCTGTGGCTGCAAAAGAAGTCCTTGATTGCAATATTGGTTTGTGATATTCCACAGTCCCTTCCATCTGGAGCAGTGTTGTTGTGGTTATGTTGATAGAGTATGCACAGTTCTCTATGCTGTAAACCATCAGCAGAAAGCACAGATATGGCTGAACAGATACTATAAATGTTTGGGTTTAAAATTTGGTTGGTTTTTTGTTGTTGTGGGTTTTTGTTTGTTTGTTTGTTTGTTTGCTTTTAATCTGTCAGTGATTGAAACATCTCAGGCATACAAGCAACGGGTCTGTCACACCACAGGAGTGGCAGGCTATTATACAGGGGTGTGAATAGGCATAAAAGAAACACCTGAAATCAATATTATGACTCAAAACTTATTTTCTTGAAGCTTCATCCTCTGTCTACAACACTGCAATGTCGGAAAAAAACTAAAAATTTCATTTATGTATAGGCTGGAGACTGCTGGTTTTAATCTTTCTCATCACTCTAGGACGCCTTTCTCTGAAGTAGTTTATCACCGCTATTCCAGATGTGTTAGCAAGGCGAGAAGTGACAAACATCACCCTGTTGGAAAAAAAAGAGGGAGTAAAGTTTAGCCCATAAGTTTCTGAGAGAGGTGATCTACAGGAAGGTTGTAATGGGCCAAAGAATCTGTATTTCTTTTGAGGTCTGAATTTTTAGAGGTCTGACCTCTAAGATGAAGTAAAATTGTGAATTTTCATCCCTAGATTTGTCTGTTGGAGGTATTTTGCAGATGACCTTCAAAGAGTCACACTTGAGAGGCTGTAGATGAACTGAATGTTTTATAACTGATAACCATGTTTGTCTTTATTGTGTGTGAATTTTTTCTGTGGTATGAGGTTTCTTTAATTTCAGCCATGTAATTCTTGTGAGGTAATTAAGAGCAACAGATGTAGTATTTCGTATTTTTAGAATTAGAAAAGTAGAATACTGTTTTCACCTAAAAACCTTCTCCATCAAATAAAAGGTTCCTTCAACTGGACACAAACGTGATTACAAATATCCTTTTTCACTCTGCATACAGGTATTACACGTCATCAGGTAATTAATATTATTTTATTTCCCTATTCTGCAGCTAGAACACTGAGATCCTGTATACTGAAAGAGTATCTTGGGGCCAAGGATGTAGTAGATGGATCAGAAAATGCATTTAGATGCCAGGAAATTGATTTCTCCTATACAAAACTTGTAGGTTTCTCAAATGAAAAGTAGTTTCCTCCCCCTACAGCATCTATTATTTTGCATTCAATTATTTCATGCATCTTCTTTTTACTTATTTTTATTTTGATACGTCTGCTTGCTGTAATTATACATAGAATAAACCCTATCCTACCATAGAATAAATCCTATTTTACCAAGGAACATTTATTTCAGCTCAGTGAAGGATTAACATGAAAGTTAACATGTTAATGTGTCAGTTTAGAGATGATTTATATATAATGATACCTCTTATAGGGCAGTCATTGGTCCTTATTATGAAAAAGGGTTTTTTTTCTTTCAATTTAGGTAGGAAACATCAATTAGGAATCTTATTGCCCTGTCTTTTACTGCAACTTCTGAAGAGAGCTGGGAAGGTTGCATCTTGACTTGAATTGAAGTTTTGAGATTCCTGTTTTGTCATAATCTGTAGTGAGAGCTTAGAGTGAACAAACTAATAGAGAAAATGAGCTAAGTGTCTTTTCTTGTCTGGGAAATATCTGAGTATGCAATTTGTTTCTATTTTATAAGTGTTTGCTTTTTCAGATTAGCATCCAGTAAGCCAGATATGACTATGCTTTTCTTTTCCCCTCCTCTGAAATTAATTTTAGTACAATATCTTCAACCACTGTTTTCTACTGACTACAGATACAAAACTATTAGTCTGAAAATTCTGCTGTTTGCTGTATCATCTTTTTGCATCACTGGAGTACAATATTAAGCTATTTGGTTTTGCCATTTCTTCCTTCTCTACCTGTAGGTACAGAGAACATGAAGTATCTATACATTTTCTTCCTTTTGCTACTGTGTTAGCTAGCGGTGTTGTGCCTTAGTAATATTTTCTTATTTTCCATAGAAGTATGTGGTGTGTTGACCTTGGATAGATGCCATGTGCCCAGTAAACTGCTTTGTCACTCCCACTCCTCAGCTGGACAAGGTAGAGAAAGTATAGCTAGTGGGCTGAGATAAGGACAGTGAGAGATCAATTACCATCATGGGTAAAATTACTCAATTCATGGCAGTTAATTTCATTTCTTGCCAATCAGCCAATCAGTAAGATAATGAGAAATAAAAAAAATCTTAAAACACCTTTCTCACATACCTTCTCTCTTCACAGGCTCAACTTTACTCCTGAGGTCTCTACCTCCTCCCCTTCCAGCAGTGTAGGGGAATTGAGAATGTAAATTGTGATCAGTTCATCACATGTTGACTCTGCCGCTTCTTCCTCCTCACTCTCTTTCCCTGCTTCTATGCGGAAACCCATCCCCAGGAGACAATTCTCCACAAACTTCTGTAACATGGGGCATTTCCATAGGCTGCAGTTCTTCATGAAGTGCTCCAGTATGGGTCCTTCTGACATGTCCTTTCCATGAGGTGCAGTCCTTCAGGAACAGGCTGTTCCAGCATGGAATCCCCACAGGGTCGTAAGTTTTGCCAGCAATCCTGGGCTCCTTCTTCCACAAGCCCACAGGTCCTGTCACAAACGTGCTCCAGCGCAGGCTTCCCACAGGGTCACAGCCTTCTTTGAGGCACATCCGCCTGGTGCGCTGCGGGGTCCTCCACAGACTGCAGGTGGATCTCTGCTCCATCCTGGATGTCCATGGGCTGTTAGAGCACAGCTGGCTTGCCATGATCTGCAGGGGCATCTCTGCTCTGGCCCCTGGAGCACCCCCTCCCCTCCTTCCTCACTGACCTTGGTGTATGGAGGGCTGTTTCTCTCACGTGTTCTCATTGCTTTTTCCAGCTGCAGTTGCACTGCATATTTCCCCCCATCTTAAATCTGTTATCCCAGAATTGCTGCCACCATCGCTGATGGGCTCAGCCATGTCCAGCAGTAGGTCTGTCTTAGAGTCAGCTGGCATTGGCTCTGTCAGACATGGGGAAAGATTCTAGCAGGTTCTCACAGAAGCCACCTCTGTACAACCCTTGCTACCAAAACCTTGCCACATGCCATCCATATCTGTTAGTCAGAATAAATTAAACCCCCCAAAATATGATGGATGAAAGCCAGGGTTTAAATCAAATCAATTTACAGTATGAAATCTGTTCTGTGAGTTTTGATACAGTTTTGGTGGAATTTTCTGGAGGCAGGAATATAATTTGTATTATTTCTTGGATTTTTGTTGTTGTTGTTGTTTTTTTGTTTTTCTTGGGTTTGGTTTTAGTTTTGTTTCTGTTAAAGTTTTAGTCATCATTAACTCTTTTTTGTCTAAAGTGCAATATAACCTTGTGATTCTACAAATAGAGGACTTCATATGAAATGAACAGCAATTTCATTGATCTGCCAGAAAGGAAACGGTCATACCAGAGAGATCTTCTATTAAAAATCTGAAGTTTTAAACCATTAATTCATAAAAATCTTTAAAAATGTAGGAGAAAAAATAATAACTGTATTTTCACTATTCATCACTGTCTTTATAAAGGAATATTAAATCACTAAGCATATTGTAATATTTTATTTTCACTTCCAAATAAATAAGGATATTTGTTTCTAAATATTTTTTTCTGCAGGAAAACGAGACAATTAATTATGCCTATGAATTAAATAGAGTTGCATAAAAGTTTTATTGTCTGAAAGAAATTATGAAGAAAATTCAATTTCTGGAAGTATTTTCAAATTTATGTTCTTTCTAATTTAGCACCAGCTTTTGGAAAAGAATTTGGTTTTGGATGTTCCTGTTATCACATTCATTATGTTATAATTAAATTACATATATGGAAAGTAGGGGTGTGAAGTTTAAATACACCTGATTCAGAACAGTATTTTCTGTCTCAAATCAGATTATTGTCAAGGTTTGTTCTGTATAAGGCTTGTTACCATAACTGTAACAGCTGTGTGTATAGTGTTTCCCTTCTGTCCTCTCGACAGGCTAAGCTAAAAAATGGTTTCCATTGAAACCCTATTATTATTGTACTAATTTCAAAAAATAATGCATCTTGCTTAACTAGCAATGCTAACAATTGGTATCTATTCCTTCAGCTTTTCTTTTTTAAGAGAAGAGATTAAATGTTTATTCTTAAAGATGAAATTATTTTTGTATTCAATACAAATATGAATTTTTTAAACTATGTTCTACAGGAGTGTATAAAAGCCAGGAAGCTCGGCTAATGCTCCACATATATCTCATTAAAGCACCCTCCCATACATCTGCAAGCAGGTTAAAAGAGGAAAAATGGGCAATGGATGGTTTTGTGAGTATATTTGTGCTACAAAAAAGACATAATTTTTTTTGTTTGTTTGAAATCTTGATGGTGTTTTATACCCAAAAAATCCTGACACATATCAAATTGAATCTT
Organism: Xenops minutus; assembly: GCA_035221455.1. Lineage (NCBI taxonomy): Eukaryota > Metazoa > Chordata > Aves > Passeriformes > Furnariidae > Xenops > Xenops minutus. The sequence goes on along the minus strand of JAWWEE010000074.1, from coordinate 134,641,736 downwards.
GTTAACAAGGCTGATTCTTTAATATAAATGAAAATTTTATTATAAGATATAGGAGATCAGTCTGAGGGAAAATATGGGAACAGTCATATAATATAGGCAAAATTATAATGTGTGTTAATACAGAAGTATTTCTTGTCTCTTTTAATTTTATTCTAATATATTTAGAATTATTATCTTAATTATAATATTGATTTATAGTTAGGTTAATAAAATCGCATTTTTTATCATTATGCTAGCAATCATGTTTTACTTTTTGATGATATTTTTAGAAATACCATGAAAAACATAAGCAGTTACATCTATGGGGAAAACAAAATAGATTACACCAGTTAAGCTTTAGGCCCATTGGAGGTCCTGGGTTCGAGCTTGTTCTTTAAAAGAGGGAGGAGAAAACATAACTGAGAGGAGAGGTGAAGGAGAGGGGTAGATAGAAACAACAGCCCAGGTAGCTGGGATGTGTTTAAACCATGAAAAGGAAATGCTTTCAAAGAACAGATAGTCAGAGAAAAAAGTAGATTTTCAGAAAAGAAAGGGCCTAAAATAATTTGGATTATAATAAATACTCATACATCATTGCTACACCATCTCATTTTTCAAGGAATTTCTTTTCTTGTGTTTCACCTACTGGTAAAACACTACAAGGACACCAATATGGGTACGTATGACAAAACAAAAGAAGGGATGTTCATTGAAGGTTACTCACAAATTTATATTTTTATAATATGTGGCACTGCTTCAATAATAATTCTTTAAAAGGTGCAAAATCAAAACCAAAGCAGAAAACCCTAAACTGCTTAAGCAATAAATATCCTGGTAAAGAATTTAACTCTCTTGGCTTGAACAAACTTTAAGTTTCATGAGCATGCTCCTCAGGTGACATAAATATGGCAAAAATAAGGAATTGACTTTTAGACTTCTAAATATACAAAAGTAGGCAATTTGTAATTTTTTTTTCTATTTTTATTTTATTTTTTTTTTAAATCTTGGAATAGCTTGAAGAAGCTGTTTTACCCCAAGATAAGCAATTCACCTAAGAAAGGCACCCTTTCTTCAGTGAAAACATAGCTTCACGTCACAGCTGAAGCCATCCTGTGTCTTGAGAAAGGGAAGCTTAAGGGGAAAGCTTGAAGGAGTCTGTCTAGGAACCACTTAATTTAAACCTAATGACTAACCTTAGAAGCAAGTATTTGTCAGTTTGTATACAGTGCATTACTTTAGACTGTATTTACTGTAATTAAGAGAGATAATCATAGGGCCATAACCATCTCCTCCCTCCCACAAACTTTTTAGTTTATACTAGCATGTATTGCACATATAGCAAAGCCTTTAATATTCCTCTGGTTAACAGCTGTATAATTCACTAATTATTGGGATAAGCTCTGAGAAAGATCAAATGAACTGTCAATTCATATGAGGATTTTTTTTTTTTTTAATTTAGTTTAAAAGTAGTTATTAATACATCAGTACTTGCATCCTTAGGATTATATACAATATAACTTTTTCCATCTACTTCCTAAACAAATCAGAAAATTATGAAGTATATAAGAGCTTAGAAATTCTGACATTTGAACTGACAGAAAGTTTAAATTTTACTGGTCTTAAAAAAATACAGTTAAAGGTAGCATAAGGTATCATATGTGACCATAAGCCACCATATCTAAGTTATGCCTTTAACAGTAAAGTCTCTCAGTTTGAACTTTTTATATAGATTTTCAAGAAAAAGAGAGTGCTTATAATGGGGACTAATAGCTACTAGACAAGCATATTAAGATATAGACTAGAATAGCTCCCTTCCAAATAGATACTTGTAACTTGCAAGAAACTTCCCCATTTAATTGAGAGAACCTTTTGTTTACAGGTTTCTGCTGAACCTGATGGAGCAACATATGTCTTTCAAGGATTCATCCAGGGTAAAGATTATGGGCAATTTGGACTTCAAAGATTAGGTATTCAACAAATACTAATTCTTTCCCAGTTCATTGTTTTGTATTCTGTTTTATTGTGTGCAGTAGTGTGAGGGTATCCTCAGGATGTTGTCAGTATTGACATTTTATAGAATATTGAGATATTGATATCTTTAAGTTCTCATTTTAGTAGTATTTCCAAAGAAGTTGTAAGGGCTATAGATGTACTGCTTAGTATAGCTCTTATTTTGTCATGTTTTTCTATGAATATGTGTAAAATACATTTAGTTTCACATCTTAGTAGCTATCTAGAAAACTTATGTTGTAAAATGCTTTGATAAACTGATTTGTTGCTCGCAGCATGGATAGTTTTTTGGGGATTTTTATTGTTTGGGATTTGTATGATTTCTTTATATTGCCTTGTAAGATCAGGAAAGTGAGGAAATATTATGACCTATGCAATTCTTAAAGGTCCCATTAAAAGCTTAAAAATCAACTTTGAAGCTGTTTTATTATTCCTTTCCTCATATTTAAAAAATGTATAACTTGTCTGTGTATATAATGTAAATAATGTCCTCCTCAACAATGCAGCAAGTTGTATTCCAGTTTTTTCATCAATGTCTGGCTTTAGGTCTTCAAAATTGTTCCTACCTCTTTCACTCTGTGTATCAATATAGCAGTTAAGGAAATAGTGCCTCTTCAGTTTACATCTTCAGATGAGCAACATTTTCCTTGACATTATGTTGGGCTTTTATACATGTAGTATTTATTATTTACTAAAATATACAAACATAGTCAGTAGTATAATCAATGTAACATAGATGTTATTATCAGTTTGATTTTTGTACATTAATGTGTATTATTAACACCCAAAACTTGAATCCCATGCAGAATTATGCTGGAACATACTTACTGTATCAGAGTATATGTATCATTTTCCCAACATGTTGCATCCACTTATTAATCAGAATATGGTATATATTTACTTTCCAGGTGGTCTCAGCATACAGTTGTATATATACCGTTGAACACATTATTATGACCCAATAACAAGGTGTTATTGAATTCTGAAGATTATGGAGTAGCATGTGCTGAGGTTAACAGACACATATATGATATTGCTTGTTTTTTCTTATTATTTTTTTTAGGTCTTAACATGTCTGAGGGTTCAAATTCTTCTAATCAACCACATGGTACAAATAGTAGTTCAGTGGCCATTGCTATCCTTGTGCCTTTCTTTGCCCTTATATTTGCTGGTTTTGGCTTTTATCTTTATAAACAAAGGTGAGTGCAAATTATAGATAGAGAATTCCTCTAATACTCTATGTGTTGGTGATTTTATTGCCTTCAATCTTTGCTAGTGTAAATAAAGTTTTCTGTAAAACCACTAAGTGTTTGCAAAATATGCAAACCTTCTTATCTCCATTAAGGTCTGATATAATGACTAAAACATGAGTCAGTTGTACTGTATTATAATTTAATTCCTACATATTTAAAATTTTTATACATTTCTGTATGATAATAAAATGGATGCTATAAATTATTGGCATATGACAAATGATAGAATTGGCGGACTTCATGTATACTTACAATAAGTTGCCTATATGTTTTTCATCATGTGACAGAACTGAATCATATCCTGAGTAGTTTCTTTTACTACTCGCTCTGTTTATTGGCATTTCTATATGCAAGTATTATGTCATTTTGAGGTTTCATTGTGGAGCCATTTCTGCATCTGAAATTATTAATTTATATGCAGTTATGTTAAATAGCCAATACTCTTTGCAGTTTCATTAGTCTAAGTTCAGCAGTTTGTTCATATTATCTAGACCAGTATTAATTCTTCGGATACAGTATCAAGAAACCTTTTCCAATAGCTTTAAAACTTTAGATGACTAAAGAAAATGTAATCATTTTTACAAGACAATTCATTGTATGAAATTGTTGTTGCTGACAAAATGATGATTTACATCTGTTATATAGCTGACAATAATAGTAGTAATATACTCTAGAAGATAACATTAATTTAAAACATGTACCATCATTTTTAAATAGTACTACTCATTTTCAACTGCTTCGAATATGGAAAATTGCCCATGGAATTTTTTTATATATTTGTTGTAAGCACTTGTATTTGCATTTTTTATTGATGATTTTCGATATAGTATTCATTTTGTATATCAGTATAGATGAAAAGTTAATAAGGGTTTGAACTCTGATATTTTGAGTTATTTAGTGAAAAAGAAAATGTGTCATCTATGATCATATTTTTTTGTAAACTTGTCAAGTCTCCAAAGGGCAAAGAAAACCTGTTGTCTGTCTGGGGAATTATTGTGTCTACAAGATTTTGTTGTACTCTTTACTATTTATCCTCTGATCATCCAAGTGTAATGGATAACAACTTGGATAATGGATAATGGATCCAATAACAATAGTTCGCCTTTTCTAAGGTTGTTAACTAAGTTTCATTTTCAATGAACCATAAAACCCTTAACCTTCAATAAAGATAGTAATAATTCTTAGCATAGATATTGTAAAAAATCCCCCAAGATGTTATATTTAGCTCCTATAACTGGGACTGGGAGCTAAATTCTGTTCTGATTTTTAAACCACATTAAGTCAGTGAAGAAAACTGCAGTTACAAATGCTCTGTCTTTCTTTTACAGGACTGCACCTAAAACACAGTATACAGGATGCTCTGTACATGAAAATAATAATGGACAAGCTGCTTTTGAAAACCCCATGTATGACACAAATGCAAAGTCAGTGGAAGGGAAAGCGGTACGATTTGACCCCAACTTGAACACTGTTTGCACAATGGTATAATGTGGTAATGATTTGTCTTCAAAGTCTGGGAATTGAAACACAACACAGTGTACACACAGTTCACTGATTTAGAAAAAAAAAAAAAAAAGTTTAAAAAAAATTAAAGCACACTTTTCAGGATATAGTGGGTCACCTTTTCCTGAGGATGATAGACAAGTTTGGGTTGTAGTTATTTTGTTTTGATTTTGTTTTTCATGAAGTGGATCAGAATTCTTCGTCTATGCCACGGAGAGTTTTAAAAAAATTTGCTGCACTCCATGAGTGCTACTCACAGTTTATTTGCTTTTTTAAAAAAGGAGGTTATTCTAAAACATAAAACATATTTGCATATATTGGAGGAGCATCCACTATCAGTATTCTGTGCTTTATAAAAAATTATAATAGAGGGACTGGGTTTAAAAAAAAAAAAAAAAAAAGATATAAGTAGAAAATAAGAGCTATACTTACAGGAGACATAGGTCAATGATTTCTCTTTAACAGTTATATTTTGCATCTTTCTCATGAGTTTGTACCTTTTTTCCTTTTTCAGCTTTAGTATTTTTTTTTTCACAGAACAGTTACATTTTTAAGTCCAGGACATAGTATTTAGAAATCAAAAAATATAACTTACTCTTTTCATGCCACAGAAGAAAAAAATATAATTTAATATTCTTATTTAATGAATTTCCTTCCCTACTTCATATCTTGTTTCATTTTCATGTTCCAAGTCAGACTTGTTTTCTGTGTTTCCATTAACAATACCCACATATGGAAATGTTTATATATTTCTTTTGTCAATCATACATCTAGACAAATTTTACAATGAAGAAGCTAATATGAATTGAGCTTTCTATGTGGCTCTCTTTGTTCATGTCGAAGAACATTCAAAAGTGACTATCTTAGATTTTTTCAAAAGTGAAAACATAATTTAATGATATTTCCTATTAAAAAGTGCAGTTTACAGTAACATTAGTAATTAAATCCATATATCAAAGATTTAAGAGTCTATTTTTCAATTCGTGTTAGTTAAAAGTAGGCCATATCATACCAGTTTATTCCTTCAGCATTTTAACAAGATGCATGCACAAAGCATGATGAAATCCCATTGAAGTTGATGGATTCTAAGAGACTTCAATGAACTTTGGATCAGATCTGCAAGGCAACAGGAAGTTTTAATTTGAAAATACTGTGTTTTCATGTCTATTTTATCTATATATTCCGTACTTTAGGGAAACAAATCCTTACAACTCATTTAAAATTGAATATATTACCATAGTGCAATGAAAAAAAAAATGATATATATATATATATATATATAAAGCCATGATTTTATTAGGGACAATCCATTCATTTTAGAGACAATTGAGATTCCACAGCCCTCAAATACAAGTTTTAGACATTCCAGAATCACTTCTAAGGAAATGCAATTTTTAGTTTTACAGTTACTTCATATCAGAATTATTCAGTGGAAACTCAGTAATTTATTTGATGTAGGTCATTGTCTTCCATTCATAGCATGACTCACAAATGCTGTGTGTTAGCCAGTGTGAATTATCTGTTATTGTCCCTTTCAGACATTAATGATTCTGTGAAAATCTAAACTTTTTATTACCGTAATAGAGAGTGCCTACCAAAAATCATTGTACCCAGGACTGCTGCTTGGATTTCTATAAAGTTTGATGAATTTCTTATAAACCATTTTACAACACTTTGGTTTGAATATTCATACAACTCTGTCAAACTGTATTCTACTAAAAGGATGCTGTTTTATATTTTATACCATTGGTTGTTATTTATTCTTGTTTATTCAAATGACTGCAATAACTATGATTCATTCATCAATGTTAAGGTTAATACATTTGAGATCGTTTAAAATGTTTCTTCTGCAACTGGCTACTCCTCTTATATTAATGCATACACTTTTGTAAAGAAGTATATTTTTATGAAAAAGGATTTGTAAAAGTATGATGTAAATTTTCAGTGCAATGTAAACAAAATAAAAATGGACAATTGCTTTTTTTAACTGTGTTTCTTCTTTGAAAGATGAGCTTTAAACTTATTTCAGTTGTGAAGATGAGGGAACAACCAAAGAATTCAAATTTGGTATTCCAGTGGGTTTTAAAATCACGTTATATTTTTTGAATGTTTCTGTGAATTTTAGGTGATGTTACAAGATTTAGATGAGTTTCAAAAATAACTGATAAGCACAAAGTGCAAAATTATATTTTTACTAAAATTAATTTTGTTTTACATGAAGGAGCTGATTTACACAGAAGAGGCTTACAGTCGTCAATCCAGTGAAAAGCACAGGGGAAAAAAACCCACCACTTTTAAAGAAAAAAATAATTTAGAAATCATTAGTGTTCCTCAAGGTTGTAGACAGCTTACTTTGTACATAATTTTGCTACCTTTTTGCAGAAATATACAGAACACACATATTAACAGGTAGTTCTAGTACATATAGTATTTTCTTGCATTAAAAAGCCCTAGTGTTTCTTTTAACGACATTGAATTGGAAAGGGGATCTTGGTTATATTACTGTGGTATTGAAACAGTCTTTTAACTATCCCTTTTACTTACAAGTATGGAAAGTGGATATCAAATCCTCATCTCAAATGCTATTCATTGGATAATATGTAGGCAGAGGGGATAGTCTAAAATAAACTTCTGACTTTGGTGTTCTGTATGAGTTAAAACAGCCCATTCAGGTCCATGTTGAAATCATGCATGACTGTTTTTGGGAGGAGGGGAGTTCTAGAGCAAATTCCTAATTCTGAAAAGCAAAAAAAAAGCCAGTTTGACAGTTGCCAAATTTTCATATACAACCTAGAATATTTTTTTTGTTTGTTTGTTTATACATTATATGTTTCAACATATAAAAGTAAATAAAGCTTACATTGAATTAGTTCCACGATTCTGTTAATTAGCTTAAGCTAATATATCCAGCTTGCATTTTTCAAGAATTATATTGACTTCAATTTAATAGAAAGTGTACTATTTATCATAGATCGAAATTGGGGTCTGGTTAGTTCGTTTGTTTTGGTTTTGTATATTAGATCTGTTTATTTGTTTGTTTGTGGCTTTTTCTATTTTGATTTGATTTGGGGGGGGTTGTTTGTGGGTTTTGGGGTTTTTTTGACTGTAGTTGCTAACCTGTTTGATTTATAAATTGTGTGTGAACTGTTCAGTTTTTTAGTAGAAGAGTGGTCAGTTTTCACTGTGACAGATGGGATTCCAATTTCTTGCTGCTTCATTGGAGTTTGTTAGCCCAGTCTACTCACTTTTTCTTGTTATTCAGGGGAAGACAGCTCAACTTTGGCTACATTATTCAAACAAAGACAGCATACAGAGAAAATGTGTGTGAATAGAGATTGCCATGCAGCTTTGTGAGTCCTTTCAGGATTAAGACACCTTCTGCAATCCTTTGGACTGAGATTTTAAACTTCATTTAAAATTCTATGACATGGAGCCCTTTTAATTCTACATTATCTACATGTCAAGGCCTATCTGATCCACTATGTGTTGTTAAATCATGCTACAATCTGGTTCTTTACTGGAATCCAGAAACCACATAGTACCAACTAAACTCAGCAAAATAGCAGTTCTGGTAGAATTTCTCCAAATCATCATAAAATCGAGCTAAAAATGATGTATTTTACTTCACTTTGTGGAACAGATCTGGCATTAATATGTAGACATCTTATTCTAGAAGAAATTCCTTGACTAAAGTAGAACAAGCTGTTATTGACAAGGAAGTGGTTTAATGGCTACAAATATTCCAACTTCTTATAGAGAGCTATTGGGAAATAAAGTGAGTCTATAGCCAAGTCATTAAGCTATTAATCTAGGTGAAAGACAGTTTTCCTTTTCCATGCCTTTGAAGTGTGTATCTCAACCCATTAATGCAGTGAGCTGAAGTGTTATGAAGTATTCCTATTTTTTTCCAATATTAGTGAAATTTGTGACATTTAAAATCTTGGATATCACTGCCCAAAGGCATCTGTAGATCTGTATCCCAGTGTGGAGATTCAGTTGTAAGTCACTAACTGCTACTTAGCTACTATATTATCTCACTTAAGCATAGATATCTTGTAATTCAAGAAATATTTTTTTTTATATATTTTTTTTTATTTATTTTTGTTGTGTATGTTTCTGCCCATGATCTTTCTATAGAAGAACATCTGTTCCACAATGGGAAATTCCATATGTGTTGCATTATCCTTATCTTGTCTCATTTGTTATATTAAAGTCCTACAATCTTTGTTAGATTAATTTATGAAAATATTTTATGATTTCAGAGTTCCAGTGGGGCTTGATATAGGTACATGGTGTCTGAATGATCACTAAAGCAATGGTGAATTCCACAAGTTCCAGAGCTCCTCTCAAGCACTTTGCTAATAATCTTACTAGCCTTTCACAGTACATCAGAAAATCTACTTATTATCTCTCTAAGTCCCCACATTTCCTTTAATTTCTTTGAGTTTCTATAATTTAATTTTGATTTGGTTGCTGAAAGTTCAGTCAGAAATGATGGACAAAGGTGCACAGGGTTCATTTTCTGGTAATCTGTATTAATGGTTAGCAAATAAACATGTTACTCTTCACTTCCTTTTATATCTTTTTCTATGAAATAATTAATTCTTGCACAAGAGAGAGATCACATGAAGCAAGCATGATATAATGTTTAGGAATGCAATTGGATTTTAAAATTCTTGCTCTGTATAACTATTTTTCAAAATCTTTGTGTGATTCCAGCTGGCATTTTTGAAACAAATGAAGCCCTGCCATTTCTGCATTAAGTTGGTGTTATCTTTACTTCCAGATTGTCTTCCACTGTCTGATCATTTTCTTCCTCATCTGCTATGTACTGATGTCCTAAGTGACAGCTAAGACAATCGAAAAATCATTCATAATTTGGTTTCCTTATGTAGTAAAATAAGTAAGATTTTTTAATGTCATATATTAAGCAGGATCAATATTAAATGAGCATTTGATTACACAAAAAAAAAAAAAAAAATAAAATCAGTGAAGTAGCTGTGTTTCCATTTATTATTTTCTTGTTTCTGAAACTAAGGCAGCATAATATCATGACTTGCTGAACCAGGAGTGAGTGTAGTAATAGTTCTGAAATGTAGGTCCCATCATTTTATGAAAAACTGTGAATGTTGAAGGCATATATCATAGTAAGTATACACTTAATATTTGTCAGTGCTCCATACTTTGCTGCATACCAATTCATGCCAAATCAGCCAGATTAAACTGATTAAGTCAAACTCATTTTGTATAAAGTATATTGTAGAAAGTGCCCTAGCAGCAAAACTGAAGAGAAGGCAACTTCCAACAAAGGAGCTGCACATCCATTTTGAGGTAAAAACCACATTAACTAGCGTCCAGAATTTTATGCCCCAGCTGCATGTACACATTTCTAAGAATATATATAATGTTTACGAAAGTGAACGTGGATCTCAATTACCTAGAGCTGATAACTTAACCTGTATTCCTAAGAAAAAATATTCTATGTAGGGGCAAAAGAATTATATAGTAATCTTTTCCAATAATGTTCTCGTTCTGATTTTGGCTGGGGTAGGTCTCTTTTCTTCACAGAGGCCAGTGTGACCTGTGTTTGGATGTGTACTGAAAGTAGTGGTGATAATATTGGAAAGCTTTTGTTATTGCTGAGCAGTGTTTACACAGTGTCAAGGTCTTTTCTGCTTCTCAACCACCCCACCAGGGAGGCTGAGGGTACACAAGAAGCTGGGTGGGGACATGGCTGGGACAACTGATCCCAACTAACAACCCTGAGGTTAGCTTGGTTGGTTAGAGCATGGTGCTGATAACACCAAAGTCATGGGTTTGATCCCCTTATGGGTCATTCATTTAAGAGTTGGATTTGATGATCCTTGAGGGTCCCTTCCAATTGAGAATATTCTGTGAAATTTCTGTGAAACTGACCTAAGGGATATTCCAGACCATGTGGTATCATGCTCAGCACATAAAACTGGGGGAAGAAGAAGGAGGGGGGAGATGTTTGGGATGATAGTATTTTTCTTTCTGAGTGACCCTTCTGTGTGATGGAGCCCTGCTTTCCTGGAGATGCCTGAACACCTGCCTGCCCATGAGAAGTGGTGAATGAATTCCTTGTTTCACTTTGCTTGCATGCTTGACTTTTGTGTTACCTACTAAACTGCCTTTATCCCCACTCACCAGGGTTTTTTTTTTCCCCCCTTTTATTCTTCCAATTCCCTCCATGACCACATTCACTGGGGATTAAGCAAATGACCGTGTGGTGCTTAGTTGCCAGTTGGAATTAAACCATGACATCCTTTTTTGGCACCCAACATGGGGCTCAAAAAGTTCAAGATAATGACAGATTTTAGTGGAATATGCTATTTATAGCTGTTAGTGCTGTTTAGCTGTTAATCACGAGGCTTCACAGGCTGCACCCCATGGAAGAGAACCACACTGGATAGTTTGGGAAGAATTGCAGCCTATGGGGAGAACGTGACCACAGTTTTGCAACACATCTCATGTGAAGGCAGGCTGATAGCCTGAAAAAGAGAAGGCTTTTGGGAGACCTTATAGCAACCTTCCAGCTCCTGAAAGGTCTGGGAGGGACCTTTTCACAAGGGCATATAGGACAAGGGAGAATGTCCTTAAGCAGCACAATATGTTTAGGTTAGATATTAAGAGGAAATTCTTTACTGTGAGGGTGGTGAGGCACTGGAACAGATTGCCCAGAGAAGTTGTGGTTTCCCAATCCCTGGAGGTGTTCAAGACCAGGCTGGATGGAGGCTCTAAGTAACCTCCTCTAGTTGAATTTCCCTGCCTGCAACCTTCCCTGCAGGAGGCTGAAACAAAATTATCCTTAAGGCCCCATCCAACCCAAGACCTTCTTTGATCACCACAGAAGTTCATGGAAGACTGTCCTGTCTGACAGATTATATCTGAACACTCAATGTCTTCTGTGGTGGTTTTTGAAAGACATTCTGCTTTTTCATTTTAGAACATTGAGCAGTGACAAGAGTTTAGTCAGTGAAGTGCTCGAATTCAAAACTGGGAAATAAATAAAAACAACCCCTTCAAACTGTGAAGAACAGACTCCTCTCTAAATTCTAAAGAATTTACATATCCATGGGGAATCACATTTATGGTTAGCTGACCAAGAGTGGACCAGTAGTAATTTGAGTAGAGTCCCTAATTATTACTTTATTCAGAAACAGGTTGATCCTAAAAATGTGATCATAAAAACCTGAAAACCCATTGGAAAATAAAAACTATATATATATAAATAAACAGATTGATGTTCTGTGTTAATAAGCTGAGTGGTGTCATGTTTGATCTGTGATTCTGAAACCAGAAGAACATTTTCGGACTGATGTGACTTTATCTTCCAGGCCCATAGAGCAACCTAACCTGTTTACTCCACCCATGGTAATTTCTTGGTAGAAGTTTCTGGCCCTTCATGTCTTGTCTGTTGAGTTATTTCTTACCTGCTTGATCAAAAAAAAAGTTTAGAAGAACAATTTGCACGGACAAGAGATTAGAAAATTGAAGTGAACTGATTCAATCTTGTTTTAATGACCTATTAAAAATATGGTCTACATGCTTTTTGATAGCATTTCTGGGCTTTATTTTTCTTAAGGTAAAATTAATAAATATATTTTACCTTGAAAAACATCAGTGTAAAATATTTTGACACTTGTAAATTTATACTTATTTTATTTGTAAAATATATTCTTAAGCTACATACATAGTCATGACAGTATGTTGCTGCCAATGTTATGTAGAGTACACTACTTATCTCTAAAGAGATGGACAAAAAAAAAATTACTGAGAAGCTGTCACTGCACTTACTACTGCTGCTTTTACAATGCCTGTAAGTAAATAAGATTGCTAAAGATGAGCAAGGACCTTTATTATATGTAAAATAGACTAAATAAAGCATATTTCCAATAAAGTAATTGTGTTTCCCCCCTTTTTTTTTATTTTCCCTGAATGTTGAAACCACGTCAGTGTTATATAGATTAACCACATCTAATAAAGACTAGATGTGCAACATCAGTCATGTCTGTAATTTAAAATAAGACCACGGTGGATTTTGCCATTACTGAAAAGCAAAAATAATATATTTGGCCTGGTGTGTGGAGCTTTCCTGTCAATAAAGAAACTGATACCACATGTGAATGAGCTAAGATGAGCTGTCTATTTCTCTCTGAGAAAAAGATTAAATAGCACAAGAAAAATTCATGAGAACAGGCAACACCACAGCCATAGGCTTCAGAGAATAATGTAAAGTGACAAAAGCAATTAAGGAAGATAAAGAGCTGATAGCTGAGGAACCAGTTAGGGCAGATGTCTGATATCATCCCTAAGCATGTCCAGAAGATACTGATGAATATATATTTATATATGCTGGATATATGTACGTGTATACACTGTATATAGATACTATATAATAAATAAACATATATATCCATGCATACATGTAAATTCAAGCCAGTGGTGATGAGATTTGCCATATTCTTTTTAATGGAAAGCCAAAATATATACAATATAGAATATATACAATATAAATACATTACTTATACCTACTATACTACATTATATAAAACAGGAATGCAATATGTAGCTTATCTATTGTATATAGTCTAATAAATATTTTATTTCTATAATATGTGATTTACAGATATATATGCTTTTACTTTTGCGGCTAAGTCAATTTTTCGAGTAGTGAATCCACATTTATTGCTTCAAATTGCAGTATATTTGCTATATATTGATCCATAACAGCAATAAAAGCACCCAATATCTGTAGTGACATGTTATAATTAGTGCTAAAAGATTACAAGAGTGAAGTATGACTAGTAAGTGCCTTGATGTTCACAGAAGCTAAGGCAAATACATGGATATTTGGTTATTTTTCTCTTTACATAACATTATTCATTCTGTACACAGTGCAAGGCCTAAGTGAGGAAAGTTTGAAGTAAGAAAGTGAGTTATTATGCATAGAATCATTAAAAAAATCAAAGTATCTCTTCTTTACTGGAACGAGTTGCCCAGAGAAGTTGTGGATGCCCCATCCCTAGAAGTGTTCAAGGCCAGGCTGGATGAGACTCTGGGCAACCTGGTCTAATTAAAGGTGTCCCTGCTCAGGTCAGAGGAGTTGGAATCAGATGATCTTTAAGGTTCCTTCTAATAGAAATCATTCTATGAACCTTTGACTGTATAATTCTCTTAGGGCCCATCAGACACAGTAAAAGCAAAGAGTCTGAAGAAGATGTCCTTGTCTGATTTTGGCACTCATTACATGTAGGGAAACATGTTTGATATCAGTGCAGGTGGAACATAAATTTACTTGTTGCTGCCATCAGGAAGATAAGCCACAGTCACTTAACCACATTTAGAGCCTACAAATTAGGAAAGAGTGTAAGATTTTTACTAGGAGTAGTTACATCAAATTGAATTAGAAACAAAATAGATGCAGTTAAACTATCTTATTTACAGGTCTGAAAGAATCAAAAAACATACTATTGACTTACGATGTTGCTTTTTCCTGTTCTCTATTTGCACTTGAGTTTCTTGTGTCCCTGACAGAAAGCTGATTTTTCACCAATTGCTCTTTAACTTGCAGCCTACATATACACCACTTTAGAAAATGCACAGTCTGTGCTTAAATGGCTGTTTGATTGTTTGATTCTGCTCCAAGCGAAATGCACCTCTTGGCAGATCTCCCCACTGAAGAACAGCTGAGGAATCATCAGGTGGAAATGATGACTCCCTGATATCCCTCAGCAGGGAAAGCCCACACATACCTTTCTTGCAGTTAAATCCCGTGGCCCACTGGGCAGATGGCATGGGGACAAAGACTTTCCTGGAAAGACTCCATATGCATACAGCAAAGGCTTATGTGGTATGCAGAATTTTGGAAGTTTCCATTCTGCATTACACTTTGCTAATGGTCTCTAAGTATGGAAATTACCAGAGAACACACAGAACACACAGTTCAAAGAATACATTGTCTTTTGTCCAATATTCTATCTTAAGTTTTTCATTTAACACCAGAAGAATTGCAGCATTTTGAACAAAACAAATTCTTCTTTCAGAAAAGTGAAAAAAAATAATGGAAGTATAAATTTCTCTGTATAGAAAAGATTAAAAGATTCATGGTAAACCATTACCACAGCTTTAGTTTATGAGACAGAAGGCTGTGGAGGTTTTTGAGGTTTTTTTGGGTTTTGTGTGTGGGGTTTTTTTTTGTTTTTGTTTTTGTTTTGGTAGTGGTGGTGGGTATTTTGGTTTTGTGGTTTTGTTTTTTTTTAATCTTCTTTCACAGAGTAACCTTTTCTGAGAAGACAGATCTTTTCTTTTGCTTCATGTAGGTGTGATCCTGCAAGCTCTGAACTTTCACAACAGCATCTCTGCTCCTCTTGACTTCGTCCTTAGTGGCAACTGAAGAATGATGCAGACCACTCACAGTGCTTTATTAGATGAGAGGAAAAACTAAAAGGTTCAGAGAGCATGGGCAGATGCTTTTTGTCTGTACAAAGAAAGAAGATAAATGAAACAAACATAATGTCTGCTGTAGAAAGTCATGAAGTTCTAGTTGCATGAACAAATGTCCCACACTGGTTAAAAGAACTGTAATTCCTCATGTTGATTCAGCATATACTGCATTCGTTTCTGGATCACACCTGAAAAACCGACAAACTGGAGAAAAGAGAGGGGAAAGCAAGAGAGGGATTATTGGACAGGGAAGGTACTTAGCAAAATACTTTGTTTCTTCAGGGAAATTTGAGTTTTTTATTGTTTTCTGTCCCATATGTATTAGAATGCTAATGGTGGTACATTAAACAGTTTTTTCTGCCAAAAATGGAGAGAGAACAACAGTGTTCCTTTCCTGACCCTCGCCCCATGCCGGTATTTTTCAGACCAAAGTGACTGCTCAACATGGTCAGGTATGGTTAGAGTGCTAAGTAAAAGAAGTGAATTACAGACTATTTAGAGTAATTTTGTTTGGAGAGTTTTAGAATATTTGGCTACCATGATGAATCCCTTCAACATTGCCTCATTACTATTGTTGTTATTGTTACTATTATTATCACTATTATTATTAAACATTTGCTTAAATAGATGATGAAGATATTAGCCAGTTTTATGTAAATTAATATCTAGGATAGGTGAGTAGTTTATGTTTAGAGCAAAGCACGTGAATTTAGACAGAACAGCTTTCAAAACACCACAATGCTGGATCATCTACTGTCTATACAGATAATGCAAGTTCCAGGAAGAAAATTTCTTAAAATAATAGTTGGTGTTTTTTTTTAATTTCTATGACAATTTTTACCTGTTATTATTATTATTATTATTATTATTATTATTATTATTAAAATTTCTTTTTTTTCTGACCTTCCTTAAACAAGCTATGAAACCACTGGTCATTTTTGGTTTTTACTGGTGAATTCAGAAGGAGGGAGATCCTAGCTGTGAATAATCTGAACTAAAAATTTTGTGTTATACAACATAGATAACTATTTCATGTAAATGCAGTCATCTTTCATAATACAGAATCTCCTCAGAGAAAACTAAGGTTTTCTCGTCCATTTTTGAGATTTGTCCACAGCATTCTGTGCTTTACTGAACTAATTTGTGGAAGCAGAGAATCCAAACAAGAATAGATTTAGATACAGCATCCTGTAATATTCAATTTGTTAGTTAAAAATTATATTAAATGTCCAGTAAAGGCTGCACACATCACACAGATTGCTTTGGTAATAAATAATGTGACAGCTTTCTAACAGAGTGAAACAAACCTAACTTATTACATACTATTAAAACAAACATCATCCCTAGAGAGTGGAAAATCTTATTCTCAAAAGTGGTGAGTTGGAATTATCAGAGGAAATAGTGATGTGGAGTTTCCCAGTGACTTAAGACTGAAAAAGAAAAAGTGATTTTTGTAATGAGTTCAAACTGCAATCTTGTTTAAACAAAGGACTTCATGACTGCAAAAGTTGTAAAGCTCACAAAACCTTCATGTATGACTAATGCATAACAGTCTTTTACATATTGTTCTTTATAAATAATCTCAGTATAATCTGTCCAATGAATGAATGGATCTGTATGATTAACGACATCAAACAAGTACATCAAAAAAGTATTTCAAATTGTCACATCACTAAACTAACCAAATTAAATTTCTCTGCCATGACTAAATAATCCTTCATTTTTTGAAAGCAGATTAATATGCTTATTGTAGGTACACTGTCTAGTGCATGTTTTATGGAAAGCACACCTTGAGTGTTTTAATAAATAAATTAAAATGAAAATAATTTACGTTGCAGCAACATGACCAGTAATTAACCTCATCTTGCATTGTGTACTGGTGTGAAATGGTCTTGGAATTTTATTATTCTCCACTCACACATAATGACTAAGTCAGCTAATTATAGCTCTATTACTTACTAAATACTTCCCTTGCAATACACATTTGTAAGACAAACAATTTATTAGCAACTAAATAAACTAAACTACTTCTAACAGAATTCAGCATTTAGTAAAATAGCTAATTAAATTGATTATAAAGTGTTGATCCGCAAAACAAATGAAAAATAACAATGCAAAAATTCCAGATGAATATCAATCTCAAAAATATTTAGGTAAATTTTATACAATTATTACACCAAAAGCTAAATGGTCACTTATTTTTTCTAAGAAATAGGAATGTAATTATGCTGGAATATACTTTTATTGATAGATAGGTAAAATGGCATAAGTGTTTTTGAAGTGCAAGATTCTCACCAAATTTTTGAGAATATTAATGAGGAATTAATATAAAGACTGTATGGATTATATTATGATATACCATAAGACCTGTTGTACATTCTCCTGTAATGTAGCTGAATCCAAAACTTACATTCAAAAACTGAAAATTCATTATTCAGACTTGTAGTTTATTCATTTGCATAACCAAATTAGCTTTTGACAAAACTTTCATAGAGTATTTGTAGAATCAAGATATTTTACCTTTTGTTAGATTTTATAATTCAAAGCTTTAAAGGTCCTGATAAATTTCTGATAAAGATGTAATAAATTCCTCAGGATGTCACTAATCTGCATATTGCCAAGCAGTCTTTCCATTAGTTAATCTTTATTTTATATGCAGGAGAACTTAATTCTGATTATAAATACCTCTTGATTAAAAAAGGTGTAATTGTCTTGACTTCAGTTATTTCAGTGCGGATCTATACTGCGGTGTGGAAGAGGTGACCTTGTCCCTAAAAATAATCCAATAGTTTGAGTCATTGTTGATAAAGACAGAAAAGAACAGGATGCTATAAGTTTCCATTAAGAACATTATTATGGTCTCTGATTTACTAGTTTGTTTCATTTTAGATAATTCCTCTAAGATTCCAGTTACAGAAGAAAAAAACTAAAACATGCTGTACTTGAAGATAAGCAACAAAAGCCTTACACTATACTGATATTCTCCAAGTAGTGGACTTTCTTCAAAGGTCTGAATATAAATGCAATAAGACCTTTTTGCTGCTAGACCTTTCTGCAGGGAAATTCCAAATACACCATGCTAGTATTTAACAAGGTCTTTAAGAAAGTATATTGTAATTTCAACCTTACAAAAGAAAAAGAAATGAGAAAATAGAACTTGTCATGACTATTGCAAATTGGTATTTCTCTAAATATGGAAAAAAAACAAACCTATAAGGTGGCATTTTAATACAGACTTTGTGTTGTGTGGCTAGAAGCTATGTTAAGTCACATGATAGACAGGGAGGTGATTTGAGACAGCTAGCAGGGATTCACCAAGGGAAAGTCCTGACTGAACAACCTAGTGCCTTCTACGGTGGAGTAACTACATCAACGGGCAAGGGAAGGGGTACAGGTGCCATTTATCTGGATTTCTGTAAAGTCTTTGACACAGTCCCCAACAGCATACTTCTCTCTAAATTGAAGAGAGATGGATTTAATGGGTGGACTGTTAGATTGATAAGAAATTGATTGGACAGTCACATCCAGAGGGTAGTGGTCAATGGCTTAGGGTCCCCATGGACATCAGTGACAAGAGGTATCCCTCAGTGATCCATATTGGCACCAGCGTTAATATCCTCTTTAATGCAATAGGCAGGGATCCAGCGCACTCTCAGCAAATTTGCAGGTGACACCAAGCTGAGGGGTACAGTTGTCACACCTGAATGATGGGATGCCATCCAATTGGGTCTGGACAAGCTTGAGAAGTGGGCCCATGGAAACTTCATGAGGTTTAATAAAACCAAATGCAAGGTGCTCCACCTAGGCTGGAGACACCTGCTGTATCAGCACAGGCTGGGGGATGAACAGATCAAGAGCAGCCCTGCTGAGAAGGCTGAGAAGGACTTGGAGGTGCTGATGGATAACAGGCTGGATATGAGCTGGCAATGAGCACTTACAGCCCAGAAAGGCAAACATATCCTGGGCTGCATCAAAACTATGACCAGAAGGGCAAGGGATTTTCCCCCTCCACTCCACTCTGGTGAAACCCCGCTGGGAGTGCTGCATGCAGGTCTGGGGTCACCAGCAGGGGAGGGACATGGCCCTATTTGACCAAGTGCAGAGGAGGGCCACCAAGATGATTAGAGGGATGGAACCCTTCTCATTCAAGGAAAGGCTGAGATAATTTGGTCTATTGAGCCTGGAAAAGAAAAAGCTTAATCATGACCCAATTATAGCCTTCCAATACCTCAAGGGAGCCTACAAGACGACTGAAGAGGGACTTTTTACAAGATGATGTAGTGACAGGACAAGGGGGAATGGCTTAAAACTGGAATAGAGTGGGTTTAGATTAGCTATTAGGAATAAATTCTTCATTGTGAGGGTGGTGAGGCACTGAAATTAGTTTACCAGAGAAGCTCTGGATTCCTCGTCCCTGGAAGCATTCAAGACCTGGTTGGAGGGTTCTCTGAGCAACTAGTGAAAGGTGTCCCTATCCACAGGAGAGAGGTTGAAATTATATGATCTTTAAGGTCCCTTCCAACCCAAGCCATTATATGACTCCATGTTTTGATGATTCTGCATTAATAGTTTGCATAGAAAATTATACATGCACTTGTAAAATCGATGGTGTATTTCTAATGATTTTAATAGATTTTCAATTGTAGATCACAAAGAGAAAGGTTTTAGAAGACACTGTAATGAATGTAATACTATTTCTCCCCAAGATCCCAGACACCAAGTTTATAAAGCAGTTATCTAAAGAGCATAAAAATTGATACAAAACTTGGGAAAACAAAAAATTAAGCCCTTGAGCTGGCTGAAAGTAAGGAAAAAATAAGGGCAAAAAATTTATATATGTGGGAAATAATGCTTAAAACTTCAGGAAAACTTTTAAAGCTTTCCTTTGAAAACACAATTTTGTCCTCTCTCCAATTCACTCTATTGTTTTGCTTTCTGTAAACCTTGACTCTAACTTTTTTGATGACCTTTAGAAAACACCTCATTACTATCCAGAGGAAAATGTTCTCGAAGACTATTTCTCTTCTACAACACAAAGAGATTATAATAGGCTTGCATGAAGAATTCTGTTTGTGGAGACTAGCCAATAGCATACAGCAACTGGATGTTAAAATGTACTCCAAAAGCAAAAAAAATCAAAACAACACCCCCCCACCCAAAAACCAAACCAAAACAAAACAAACCACAAAACCTAACAACACAAAACCTAAACAAACAAAACCCCCAAACAAACAAAAAACAAATCCACAAACAAACAAAACCCAAACAAATAAAAGAAAACCAAACAACCAAACCAAACAACAAAAACCCAAAAAGGCAAAACCAAAAATAAAGAGAGAGAGGGGGTGAGAGAGAGACAGGGAGACAGAAAATGGAAAAGGAAAAACTCTTCCCAGGTGGCATGTTTGGAAGAGGATAAACATGGTCCTAGATGAGGATTCACCACTGGGAGTTCTCACCAGAGATGCTGGAAAGCAGTGCCAGGAAAGCGACCTGGGGTTCCTGGTTGATGGCCAGTTGAATATGAGTCAGCAGTGCCCTGGCAGCCAGGAGGGGTAACTGTGTCCTTGGGGGAATCAGAAAAAGCATCATCAGCCGGTCAAGGAGAGGATTGTCCTGCTCTGCTCTGCTCTGCACTAGTGTGACCTCATCTTGAATATTGTGGGCAGTTTTGGGCAATGCAATATAAGAAAGATATTGAACTATGAAAGATTGTCCCAAGGAGGGCAGTGGAGGGCCTTGAGGTGAAGCCATATGAGGGCTGACTGAGGTTACTTGATCTGTTCAGCCTGGAGAAGAGGAGACTGAGAGGAGACCTCAATGCACTCTACAGCTTTCTCATGAGGGGAAGAAGAGGGACAGACATTGATCTCTTCTCTGTGGTGACCAAAGACAGGACAAGTTGTGTCAGGGGAGGTTTAGACTGAATATTAGAAAAAGGTTCTTTCCGCAGAGGGTGACTGGGTGCTGAACAGGCTCCCCAGAGAAGTGGTCACAGCACCCAGCCTGACAGAGTTCAAGAGACATCTGGATGATACTCTCAGGCACATGGTGTGTCTTTTAGGGGTTGTACTGTGTGGGGCTAAGTGTTGGACCTTGTGGGTCCTTTCCAACTCAGCATATTCTGTGATTCATTGATGCTCTGTGATTCTGTACTTCCCATGCATCACATTAAACAACAAAATCCAAGTGTGTGAGTGCATGAGAATAAGAAAAAGCCATATGAGACTAACAACATAGGCACTCAATAGCAAAAGTGTTGCCATGCTGGAAAATGCTACCTAAATAAATAAAAAAGAAAGGTCACAGAATTGCAGATAGTAGGGCACTAGTATTAATAAAGATGTCAGAAAATTACCTAAGAGAACTCAGAAGAAGAAAAAGAGAGGCTTTCTTTTTCTCTCAACCCTAACTCAAGCCCTGAATATGTCTCTTGTACTTTAGCCAAGGCTCACAGCTGTGGTCTAGGGAAGAATCTCACATGGCCCGGGCTCTTTTGAAGCCTGCAGTTCCCTTTAATAGTGCTTTACCAATTCTACAGCACATGCAGCTCTGTTTTTCTCTGAATCCAAACCCTAGCCCTAAGTTCAGTCTGAGCCTGAGGCACTGCTTCTGTTGTCACTGGGTTAGGTCTAACAGTATTATTTCAGGAGTTGTACTCTATGTATTCTAGAAATTCTCTTTAAAAATAAACAACTCCAAACTAAAACCAACAGATACTCTATATCTGATGCATATTTTTTCCTCGAGATATTTAACTTCATTAATTGTTTATATTACCATCCTTCCATTTTTTAAATCCATGGACTTGGAGAGGCAGATGGCTAAATGATTTGCAGACGGTTGAAAATGATAAATGGCTGTGACAAGGTCAGTAACAGTACTTTTGTTCACTGTATTTGTGCAATCTGTTTCTGCCTAGGAAGTAACCTGAACTATCAAGTGGACTTAAATTAGCAAAATATTTTCCTCTGTTTTTTACTATATTTTATAGTTTTATTTTCAATATAATTCGTGTTTACCTATACTGAATGCTATTTTAATATATGGTGTAGTTTTACAGCTATTAGCTATGTCTTGCGTGATGCCTGCTATTTTATCTGTGTATATTATATAAACTTTTTGTCAGACATATTTACAGGTTTTTGCGTTCATAGCATGTAACTAATGAAAAAAGAAAATCCATATGGCCTCGCAGATGCATACTGTAACTATCCTGTAGGACTGGTAGAGGGAAGTGCCTGTATTTGGTTTTGCTTTATTCCCTTAAATTAGCATGTCAACTGCAATATTTGGGGACAGCAGGAGTAGTATTGTAAAAAATGTATTGTGTAAACTTATTTTTTAAGTGTATTTATTGTTTATTTTCCCTTTCCCAATGTACCAGACTGACAACGAAGAAAGTAGCAGAAGACAATGAAGGATAATTAGGGAGTAAGAACACTGGTCCAAGGCAGGGAAAAGATTACCCTAGGAATATGACAATGGAGGTTCACTGTGATTCAAGCCAGTGGTTTGTCTGGTTAGGCCTCTTTTACATGACAGTATCCAGAAGCATTTATTTTCAGAATAAGGTAAAAGAAAAACATTGACATTCTAACTAATTCAATGTGGTATAAATTTAATCTCCATTCCATTTCTGGACAATGGAATCTTTTCCTGGCATAATTTCTCAATTATATCTTCATTATTACAACAAAACAAAATGGGACAATTATTAACATACAAACACAGATTTTGTACAGATGCAGCTTTTGTTTTTTTGTGAGGTTTTGTTCTAGCACAGTTTATGAGTGGCTTTGCCATTTTCAACAGGGTATTTTATCTACCATTTTACTGTCCATGTAATTTACCGAATTCTGCAAAACTGTTGACCATCTTCTCAGATTTAGCTAAGCCTTTTTACACACAAGTATTTCTTACATCAATTATATTCAGGACCCACCAGCATAAACATATCACAGTGGTGCAGTTAAAGCAATGATTTTAATTGGTCTTTTTCCTCCCTTTTTCTACTTCCAATCAAGTACTAAAACTCTCTTCTCCTTCACAATTAAAAAAAAAAAAAAGTCAATCAGAGTTTGCAAGTGATGTTTTAGGCATCTTATATGTTGAGCTCTTACATGTTCCTATGACTTCTTTTGACAAATTTATAGTTTCTCATTTGCTAACTACAATTAGTGGTGACCTACTCAGCAAGCAGTTGCCAAATTCATTCCCTCATCTACATTTGAATGTCATCTTTTTCATTTTTCAGTCTTCTGGTACTTTCATACCTTCTTAAAAGTCACTTCCCATGATTAAAAGATATTGCCAGAAAGTTCTTAAAATACTGAATACAGCTCTTCCAACCCTTCAGATTTTAAATATCCTGTATTCATAAAACATTCTTTGCTCACTGAAACTAGAAAAGTCTCTCAAAGCCACATAAACATAGTCCTGCTGCACTCTGAGTACAGGACAGAAATAGCTAATGAACATTTCTGTCTTTCAGCAATACATCTGAGCAACTCTATGACATGGCTAGAATTAAATACACTGGAATTTGGAAGCTTATTCACAGCCTCAGCTTTATCCATTATAATAGTCTTATATAGTAGTGTGCCATGGCCACAATTATAAAATATGCTTAAATAGATTATCCCACGGCATTGATATAGCTTAGTACATCCCTTTAAAGATGGATATTTTCAAAAGACTTCTATGTGGAGGAAGTCCAGGAAGGACTGACTGAAGTAGTGTAACCCACAAATTATTTTTTGTGAAGACAAAAGTTAGATAGATTGCCCTATGGAAGAACTGAAACTTCCAGTGAGCAATGTATTTTAAAGAAACCACACAAATTATGGATTGATTATTTTAACACAAATAACATAGATTTGCAATTTCACTTCAGAAAATGAGGAGAGATAATTCCAGCTACAATGTCAGAGTGAAAATCTGAGAAGCTGTAATTTCAGGAGATTCAGCACATAGTAATTGAAAGTGATTATATTGCTGATAAATACCAGGATACTTAAAGTGTCAGTGCTGAATGACATTGAGGGGACAGGGAAGAAAATGCACCTAAATGCAACAGTATCATTTAAAATAACAAGTTTTAACAATTTTTATTTGTGACAAGACTTTCTGGTGATCACATCATCTAGTGATAGCTAATATAAAAAGAATTAACTGTCCTTCCAGGGACAACTTTTCACCTGAAGAGTTACACTCTCCTTATTCACACACATACAAGTAAATTAAGACCCTCTTAATCATACATAAATTTGAATCTGGTTATGCACCATCCGTCTTATTCTTAAAAAAAAAGCCACAAGAAATAAAAATCCAAATCAAATCTGTGAAATTTACTGAAATCTATATTCATTAATCTAAAATCCATCTCAATTTTGAGCAAATCTCTCCAACCAGATTCCCAGTATGTGGGAATATTTTCATTAACATCTTCAGGAGCTGAGTGCTGACCTGAAACTGTGAAGGTAATTACTTTAAAAAAGCCTTTGACTCCAGGACTCTAGTCATGAACAGATAGTTTACATTCCCTCTTCCATCCTTGTTCCACACATTTTCTCCACAGAGAGCAGTCTATTTACATGGAAATTGCAAAAATAACCTTTTATGAATTTAGCACTTACTGTGTGCTTTATTTGTACCATTCCCCCTCTCAAGCCCTGTGAAGGATGAACTTTACAATAATACATGCATATTCATAGAGCAATATTGTAGCTAATTCTCACAAGGCTGTTATTATTCACAACTTATAAATGAATCCTTAATAGCTGCTCAAATCTATAAATAACCATCATATAGTTAGTCAAATTAAGTAATTTAACTTCAGTACAACAAGTAAAGAATATGGACAATTTACTATGAAGTGTACTTTCTTTTAACATGTAGTTGGAAAAAATATAACAACAGCAAAAAATGCATATTTGATGTGGATCCATCAAAGAGTATCTTATGCATTAACTTTTTTTATTAATAAACTTGCATCTTACTATCACATTACAATGGACATACATTGCTGTAGACCAATCAGGAACGCAGCTGACCAAATACAGAGGTCATGTTTAAAACCACAGCAATATACCAGTGTTAGTGTTCATTATGACCTCAGTAAGAAAGGCATTCAGATTCTATATTCATTTACATTGCATTTATTGAAGCAAACACTACAAAGAAATAGAGGATAGATAATCATAGTATCATCAAATCATAGAATTTTTGGGGTTGCAAATGACCTTAAAGACCATCTAGTTCCAACCTGCCTCCCATGGGCAGGGACACCTTTCATTAGACCAGGTTGCTCAAAGCCCCATCCAACCTGGCCTTTACACTTCCAGTGATGGGGCATCCACAGCATCTCTGGGCAACTTGTTTTACTGTCTCATCACACTCATAGTAAAGAAGTTAAGAAGCTTTTCTTAATAGTTGATCTAAACTCACCCTTAGTTTAAAGCAATTCCCCCCTGTCCTATCACTATTTATCATTTTAAAGACCTTCTCCAGCTCCCTCTCAGGCCCCTTTTAGGTATTGGAAAGCTGTTTTAAGGTCTTCCTGAAGCCTTCTCTTCAGACTGAACAAAATCAACTCTTTCAGAGTATTTTCATAGGAAAGATGTTCCAGCCCTTTGGTCATCAGGCTACAGCCAGGCACTTGAAGTTCTTTCATGCATAGAAGCAAAAGTGTCACCTTTACACAATGATTCATTTTTATTATGAAATAAAAGTTTATTAAATGTCAGATTACATTCTCCTCAGAAATAGTTCTTTACTGTAATTATGAAGAGAATCTGAAAGACAAAAAATCAGTGTTGATATTTACATGATAGATTTCTTGAGCTTCTGTGGTAGTTAAAAAATTTACTAGTTTAAGTACACATTACTAGAGATAAGCTTATCTCATTGTTTCTAACTCCTTTAGTTTCATCAGTCTGAGAAGTCTTGGTGAGTTTGTTAAACACCGTTTTAAGCACTCATTAAAAAAAGCATATAATTAAGCAAAAACTTAATTTTCCATTTCCCATTAAAAATAGTGTCTAGAGTTCATGATTAAATAATTGAAAGTGTAAAGTCAAGTCATGAAAAAGCAAATTTTAAATAATATAGTTATATTCTAAGTATTATGATTTTGGATAGGTGAGATCAGTTCATTTTTAGGGTTATGCCTGTATTAGTAAATTTAGAGGTACCGTGACCTATTCTTGAGTTAAACTCTGCACACACAAATCAAGACAATCTTTTTCTAGAGTGTATTTTCGGACTTCCTGACCAGTTTATCCCTTAAACAGGTCTTGGAATCTAGGAAAGTGCTGGCTGACTTGGGTTGAAACTGTACGAGAGGTTAAGTAATTAATGAATAACCTGATAGTATATTTTCTTTTTGATTCCATGAAACATACCTTTGAATCCTTGCAATTATCACTGTATCAGACAGTGGGAGAAAATTACAAGTACAGGAAAAAAAAAAAAAAGTATTGATCTAACTACTTTAAACTAAGTTAAATCAATTATGAACAGTATTTTGGAACTTGTTTGTTTACATGTTATTGATGTGAATTTCAATAAGATATCGTGCTCTCTGGAAGTTCATAAGTAAAACTTCACATCTGTGGAACCTTTTCTAGTGAACAAAATTATAGCCTACACAGTTTTATCATCTAAGCACCGTAAATATGTTACCAACACAGAGATAAAAGAGCCTAGAAACACTGTAAAATTGCGGTGTGCTGCCTCACTTGTACACACTTATCATAATCATATGTACTTTTCCTTGAATTTGTAGTCAAATCTTTTTCAACAGTATTAATTGCTCCAGAAAATTTTAAACTGTATGCAGTCTAACAAGGTGGGTTTTCAGTAGACACTCTTGAGAATCAGAGGCAAACTAAGATTTCCACTTATTTGGATGGCTTTGTGTAAGTGTTTTTCCCATGGTTTATAAAGAGAATCGAACAAAAATCCTAAGTATGTCAACATTATAAGATGATGAAGGGACTGTCATATGTTGAAAGGCTGGGAGAGCTGGGACAGTTCAGCCTGGAGAAGAGAAAGCTCTGGGGATCTTATAATGCATGTAAATTCCTAAAAGATTTTGCAAAGAGGACAGAGATCTCACTGATGTCCAGTGACAGGACAAGAGGCAACAGGCACAAACAGAAACATGAGAGGTTCCCTTTGAACATCAGGAAATTGTGAGAATGACTAAACACCAGCACAGGTTGCCCGGGGAGGTTGTAGAAGTTCCCTCCTTGAAGATACTCAAAAGACATTTGGATGTGGTCTTGGGCAGGCTGCTCCAGGTGGCCCTGATTGAGCAGAGGGATTGAACAGGATGCCCTCGTGACATTTCTTCCAACCTCATTCATCCTTTCATTCTATGAAAAAGAGGTATTAAAGCTCCACTGCACACCTCTTGGGGGAAAAAAAGAAAAGAAAAGAAAAAGAAAAAGAAAAAGAAAAAGAAAAAGAAAAAGAAAAAGAAAAAGAAAAAGAAAAAGAAAAAGA
>JAWWEE010000074.1:134586534-134606791 GCA_035221455.1 Xenops minutus | reverse complement strand
ATAGAGGGGGTAGAATACATAGCTTTTTATCACTCCCACCCAGTGATAACTGGTCCCTCCTGCTGAACTAGGACAAAATACAGAAGCAATCTTAGTGTTACAAATTAATTAGTAGGAATTGATACAAATTTTGGTGAAAATCACCCTCATTCACAGCTCTAAAATAAGATTAGTAACCTGTTCTAATGGTAGCATCCCTGCCCGTGGTGGACAGCTTGGAACTAAATGATCTTTAAGGTCCCTTACAACACAAACCATTTTATAATTTTATGACAAAGATAGACAGTAGTAGTTGCAGTAGTTGAAATAAAGCATATAGAATACAGATAATGTATGAACAAGGGGAGAATTTTGCATTTGAATATTTGCAACTGGTATAAAGTAGTCCAGAAGAAAGCAACACAAGCAAGTAAACCGAGGATAAAACAAGTCCTAAGAAAACTCAATAAAAGATTACCTTCACATAGAAATCTTCCAATTTATTTTCTTTTAACATTTGGTAGCTTTAGTTTCATTTTGTAAAATTGCAAACAATCTTCTTCCTAAAATTTAACCACAGACTATCTGTGTGTGTACTGTACCATTTTCTGAAAACACTGCCAATGGTAACGTTCCTGTAATTGTTTCTAAAATGCACCAATTCAGCAGTGCAATGCTACTGCTATTACCTTCCAAATATCAGTCTTTGTGTAATGTTCTCCCTATTAGCCACAGGTCAGGGAACAGAGAGCAAATAAATGAAGACTTTGTTATAGTATCTCTAGTAGGTAATCAGTGCCAGACATTGTGTGAAAATAACAAGGAAAAATGACAATAAATTGCATTAAGTAATTCTTACATAGGCATTGTGGGTCTAATCTTGAAAATGTTTGTTGTTCATAACACTTATTATATTTTATGGGCATTTTACATCCCTAGGGATTACAAGTTCACGTGCTGTTTTTCTAAATTTATGAGAAGGAAGAAGAAGATGCTCAGAAATAGTAGGAAAAACATGTTTGAGGGAATTAGTAGTGAATAATGGTTACTGTTTCTAATATGCAAAAGTAATAATTTACCTCTTAAAAGGTGTACAACTTCAGCTTTAATCTGACTTTTTTAAGAAACATGGAAAATTAAAGGTATAAGAAAGACAGTATAAGTGACAAAGAAACTGCTGGTGAATAAGGAAAGATTGTGAAGAAAGAACAAATTGGACAGTGACAACAGGGGAGAAGAACAAAATTGTTGTGATTTTACTGGGAATGAACTTTGAAAAAGTCATTATTAATCTTGTCAAATTAATTAAAGTCATACTAGTATAATCATCATATTTCAAGAGTAAGTTTAAGGGTTCATTTATTTTTTACACATATGCACCATTCTCTACTGTGGAAAACTGATTTATATACTGTGTTCTATAGTTCTATATTACATAATATCAAGTCATAAATCCTTGATGTCTGCCTCTAAAATATGTGTATTTACTGGCAAAAAATAGGTGTCTCTTGAAGCACAACTATGCATTTCAAAGCAAATATACTCACAATTTAAAAATTTTATTTGCATTATTTAATAAATAAAAAGCCAAGAGAAGCATGTTACTCTCCAAAAGCAGACTATGTAACAATGTTATATCAAACATACTAAGGTGTTTTACAAAAGAAAAAAACAAAAAATTTGGAAGATAGACAGCTTCCACTTTAGGTTGCTTTATATTACTTCCGAAATATTTCTGTATTTCATGTTTTCGTATTTCCCTCTCTACCCTACACTGGTGTGACTTCACCTCGAGTACTGTGCAGTTTGGGGCACTACAGTGTAAGAATATAAACCTGTTAGAGAGCATTCGAAGTGGGGGCTTCATAGATAATGAAGGGCCTAGAGGGGAAGCTGTAAGAAGAACAACTGAGATCACTTACCTTGTTCAGGATAGAGAAGAGGAGATTGAGGGGAGACCTCATCAGAGTCTGTAACTTCCTCATGAGGGGAAGCAGAGGAGCAGGCACTGATCTCTTCTCTGCGGTGCCTGGCAACACAACGGAATGGCAAGAAACTGTCAGGTGGATTTAGTTAAGATACTAGGGAAAAAGTCTTCACCCAGAGGGCATCTGGGCACTGGAACAGATTCCTCAGGGAAGTGCTCACAGCACCAAGACTGCCTGAGTTCAAAAAGCATTTGGACAATGCTCTCAGGCATATGGTGTTACTCTTGAGTTTGTCCTGTACAGGGACAAAAACTGGATTTTAACAATCCTTGCAATGCCTTTAAACTCAAAATATTCTATTATTCTATAATTCTATGATTGATCATGTATTCCAAAGTATAAGTTTACTCAAATTTGACTCATTTTATTTAAATAAGAATAAATTACAAGTGTCAAAATACTTGCATCGACATGCTTTTTGGAGTTAGATTATGATTATCTTTGTAGTGGATTGCTGTATTAACAGATTGCTACAGTTAGATTGCATGTTATTTCCATTTCATCTCTAACTTCTCAAATGCCCACACATTTGAGAACTATCATTTTATTCCCTCCCCCCCCCCCCTCCCCTTTCTGTATCTTAATTATAGAATCACAGCAGAAAATGTTACACAGTCTTCACTGGAGTTTCTGTAAAAGTTGTGAAATGGATTATATTTGAGGATAAAGAACAAAAGAGAGTTCAAGTTACCTGTGAAGAAGTAATTTGTTGAGAACTGTTGACTACTTATTAAATTTCAGAAATTCTTGAGCAACTTAGGAAGTATCTGGGGAAAATTCTTGTGCTTATGCTGTTTTTACACTCTTCCACAGGTATCTTCTTTTTGTTAATTCTAGAGACAGGACACAAAGGTGAATGGATCTTTGATTTAACTCTATAATGTTTGTCTAATAGGCTTCTAAACATTTTGTTGTTGTTATTGTTGTTTTATTTGTTTTTACTGGCAGCACTACAGTAATTCAATGCTTTAATCACAATTACCTTTGATGATAACTGTATTCTGGTGTAATCCTATCCTAAAAGTGTAGTCTAGTTGAGGAGATAGTTTTCATATGACATGCACTTACCTTTGAATGATCTTTTAAAGATAAAAAACCACATTTTTTTGATAGTAATGAACTTTTTGTTAAAAAAAAAAAACAAACCCAAAAACAAATAAACAAAAAAAGGTACACAGACCAGAAAAGATGGTGTTTTCACTTCTCTTAGAATTCACCCTCATTAGAGAATTTATTGGGACTTAAGTAGTTCTCATGCTGATTCACACAAGAATCAAACTGGAAACCCTGCAGCAATGTGTAATCACTTATTTTTACTGTGGGTGATTATAAAGATGTCATCCTGTGTACAACAATTAGGTAATTAATAAACTAATATATTGAACAAATTATTTAGAGCAAAACAGACAGAAAGAAGGTCTTAACAGAAGGGCACGATAACCCAGACAAATGATCAACATAATGATCTGAGATGTACAGGCAGTGCAGAAGATGTCACTGCAACTGCCTGAAGAGTCTGCCAACGAACCAGATGCTGCTGGAGAGAAAATATCTTTCTTAGACGGAATCTGGGTAACGTTGTCATCTAAAAGTGAAAACGGCTTATGGTTATAATGTGATAGGATAAATAGTTTGTTCCATTACCATACAGTTGTATTTATTAAGTGTCTTTGGAAATCCATTCTGTACATGGATTTTACATTTCATATTTCACTTGTGACAGACGTACCTCATCTAAGTAACCACAAGAAAAGTATTTGATTGTCTGATAGATAAATGTTAGCACAGAAAAATAAATTTTCTATTTTATCCATAGAAAGAACTGTACTATTCCTTTACCCTTTACATTTCAGTGCATGTCTTTTCAGACTGAGAGTAATAATTAATATTCCCAAGAAGGGCCAAAGATGAAGTTAAAGGTGTGTCAATGACACTGAGATTCAGAGCACTTTTTTCTTAGTTGAAAAATTCAGAAAAGATACTTCAGATTTTTTTTTTTTTTTCTCTGTCTGTCTGTCTGTCTGTCTCTTTCTCTCTAAGTATAGGTAAATATAAATATAGAGATATATCCATATAAAAATACAGAGAATCCCAAATCTCTGCTTATTTTATATGTAGAACAATTAAAGTTTGCTTTTCAAACTTTTTCGCACTAAAAGACCTTCAAAACAGAATTATGAATGACCAAGTGGCACTCTACTGCTGACAGTAGGACAGGTCTGGAATTCTTTGGACTTCATCTGAGCCTTCATTGCTTGACAAGGGATTAAGAACATAAAAAAGTCAAAAGTGTGGCTTGATAAATAAAATTTCTATAAAAATGATTTCTTTTTAGCATCAACATAGACAAATTTGAGGAGACATTCTGTGCTTTTTTACTCTAAGGAGATTCAGTAATAAATTACAAGCGAAAAAGGCAATGGACAAAGTGAAATGGTGTTTTTTCCTACTGAATTAAGTGTGACAGGTGAATGCACACTATACAGTCAATTTTTAAAAATATTAGTGTTCTTATACAGCTGTGAAAATTTAAGAAATTCATTGCATAGTACAAAATTGTTTGCAAGAATGCCTCATATCCTTAGATTGCATCATGCCTGTGTCCGTTCACTGAGTTTCTTTGGAGTACTAACAAAACTAGAGTATTTTGTATAACAACATGCAGTCTGAAATTGAAATAAGCTATTTAATTAATGGACATTACCAATACCCTGACCTAATTGCACCAATCACAGCAAGACCTTTTATGTCAAATATAGGAAGAGAGAAGAAAGCAGATGACATGGCAGACTGGATTGCACTGGGACTGCCTTTTATTTAGACAATCTTCCAGTGGTTTTAGGGATTTTCTGCTCTTGAAAAATGATCACAGGATGGAACCATGCCCACTAACATAGAAGGCCAAATGTAAACTCATTAAGGTAAATTTCATGCAATATTTTCTTTCCATTTTGAAAACATATAGACAATAATGTTAACATCTGAGACATTCAGCAAATTAGATCTATGCTTTAGCATGCTAATAATAAATGAAATAAAATTTCTACCTTCCAGAATTATGTGAGGTAAGGTGAGAAGCACAATTACTTTTTTATTAGATCACAGAATCATAGAATAGCCCCTGAATGATCATCAGGTTCAACATCTCACAGAAAAGGGAGTCTAGATGAGAATATAGACTATGTTCAACAGGGGTTCACCACATGGGGGCTCCACATTCCTGAGGAAGTTCTTCCAGTGGTTGATTGTTCTCACTGTAAAAAATATCTCTCTTTTATCAAGATGAAACATGGCACTGTAGAACTTGCATTCATTGCCATGTGTCCTATCCAAAGAACCATCAGCTGTAGCAGATCAGCACAAGTCCATTGAAGAACTGGAACTGCAGCATTGGAAAAAAAGGTTTCTCATAGCCCTGTCAGCCTATATACTCAACCTAAGTCCAATCTCCATTCAATTGTTACATCAGGATGTGGATCTGCTCTTTAAAGTCCTAGAAAATTCCTTTTGGCTTAGTGAGAATTCAATGATCTAAATAATATAGTTATTTTTTATATCAGAAGTTGACTTCAGTGAAGATTTTTAGTTAAAGACTGGTGTTGTGATATGTTCTAAAATTATTTAGTAGAGTTCAGTGTGTTGACAAGAAAGTACCCATAGAAAGCTTAATGCTTTTAAGGCTCTGGGGTTGTAAAGAATGTCCTGATACAGTACTTTCTTATGGAGATTTCAAAATAATTTGCAAATACAGGATTCTGTTGAAATTTAAGGAAAATATAGAAGTCATTGAATGTTTCAAGGAAAATAATGTTGTCTTTACATGTTTAGGAGTTTTGCTGTTTGACTTGTATTTGCATGTCATCCCACAGTTAAATCAAAATAGCTGGGGGAAATAAAAAAAATAAGGAAAAAGGAAGATAAAATCAACAATTCTGATTTGGAGAATGAATTTTTATATTCATCAAGGATAAAATATTTTCAAGGCTATCTATTACATCCATTTTCTAAATGAAAAAATAAATGCTTTCTGTTTTCTACTGTATTTATCCATTCGTGTAAAGCATTATAGTTTCATAAGCAAGAATTCTATTTGCATATTGTAAACTTTCTTTTCACCTATACCGTAGTATAAAAAGAATGAATTATATTTTTTTATAATAGCCACAAATGTTGGCAATGCCTGTGTTGCAACATTTTCTGGTAAATTAAATGACTATATAGCATAACTGTTACCACAGGTACCAGGAGATTTCTAGGAGAAAACAGGTCAATCTCAGTTTAACCATCTGGCATAATTTAATAAAGTTGAAACAATTTTGTTGAACTTGTGTTTTTCAAGTGTCATGAGGGGAGTGCTCCACTGTTTTGTTAAGTCAGCTGTGTTCAGCACTTGATGAAATATGGGTTTGTTGGTAATTTTCCAACTGACAATGATTCTACTTCAAACAAACAAACAAACAAACAAACAAACAAACAAACAAACAAACAAACAAAATTCCACAACTGTGTATGAGTCAGTCCCATTAGAATATTTGATTGGTCTGGTATATTATCAAGAAACACACCAGAGATTTCCAGAGTGGAGTACTTGGAGCAATAAGAGGACCAAAAAAATTTATCTTGTAAATACTTTAAGAATAATAACTAATTGTTCATGCATTATTTCCCAGAGTATAATACAGTGTCTTCCAAGTAGCTTTCATCAGTAATCCACCAACTTTCCACTAAAATCTGCTTAAAATTTCTCGTTAGAGACAGTTTTAAAAAAATCCAATTAATGTTTACATTATTCTAAATGAAATCTAAATCACATTCATTAAAATTAATAATGATAAATGTCCTTGTTTGCATGTAATGGAAATGCATAATCAGAGAAAATTAAAGTCAGACAAATTAATTAGTTTACAAAATTGGGAGATGGTGGAAATGCCAAACATGAGGGTAAATAAGTGGTTGAATGAATAGTACATTATCAATTTGTATGAAGGCTCTTCTGCAACAGGCACAATCGTCTCTTTCAGTTCCATTGGGAATAATTAAAAAATTAAACTAAGTAAGAAATTGATTTGCTGCTTTTTAAGGAAAAACAAATATGCAAATGAACCTCACAAATTATCTGATATGTCAAAATCTAATTCAGCCTTACCTTTTTGACTTTATCTCTTAAGCACTTGAGAAGATACATGAAAATGAGAAAAAATACTAATCAAATATAACCAGTTTTTGTTTAATCGAAGATGGTAAAATTTCTAGAACTTGGGGTGCTTATTTCTGAAATACTTACCGTACATAATTACTTCACGAAAAAAGCTGCAATTCAAATTTTGAAATTCCTGCTGTGTGTGTTTCTATGTACTTTTTCCATTCTCTGATGAGCTGATTCTGTAACTAATGAACTCAGTGGGAAATTTGATTATCATAATCAAAATACGACATTCAAAATTTGCTCTCTGCAAATACAGGGCACAAGAATTTGAAATCCCTATAAACGCTCACTCTAATAATAACTGCTATACCAAACAAGTCATAATTTGTCACCAATAGCAATATTTTCTCACTGCATAACCTCATTATCATTTGACTTTATGTATGTTTATTCTGAATCCTCAAAAAATTCATCAAATCCAGCATTGTGTGTTATTTGCAGAGTGCTCCTCACCTCATACTGCATGAGGGATACTATTTGCTTGTGCTGTAGTACAGATACTAAATAATAATTTTAAAATTATCTTCAATTGCTAGGAGTACTTGACACAGTTATACATATGACAGAATATGACTCACTTTACTTGTTTATTTCCATGTGACTGAGGTCCAAATGGGAATGGGGATCCTCTGTTCTAGGCACTGTAGAAATAAGTGAAATATGAATGAAGCAGTGATGCTGATGGACGTGTGCGGCCACCTTTCTTTCATAAGCAAGAGGAAATGATGCATTAGGCAATGACAGTAAGTAGAAGCAGGACTGCTAGCTGCTCTCCGGCCAAGAATGTAATGCAACAGCAAAGGAAAATCTTTATCAGTCCAGTGACTAGAGACACTTGTAGAAATTGCCCTATGTGAGTTTCTGTGCTACTGGCTATACTAGGTTGTGATGGTTCCACTTCCACAACTCTATTTCCCATTCCCAAAGACATGAGAATGCTCAAAGCACTTTTGCAAATACTGGCTATGTTGATGGGATGGAGAACTGAAAGGCTAGTTTAAGGTCTGTTTTCAGGAACTTCTTAGTCTGATTTATTAATTTCCTGCAAGGCAAGAATCCAGATATATTTTCAAACTCAGCCAGTGGAAACAAAAACCTACAAGACTAAGTTCTTACAGAAGAAAATTAGCTCAGATAATCATTCATTCAGTGTAATAGCATTTTACAACAATGTTCCATTTATATCAATAATTTAAAGCAACTATTTG
The DNA here is from genome assembly GCA_035221455.1 of Xenops minutus. Taxonomy (NCBI): domain Eukaryota; kingdom Metazoa; phylum Chordata; class Aves; order Passeriformes; family Furnariidae; genus Xenops; species Xenops minutus. Next base: position 134,598,410 of record JAWWEE010000074.1, on the reverse strand, counting down.
TACCAATGGATGATTTTGAAGAAACTGTTCATGTGTCTTTAGGTAAAACTTATCTGATTTTCTGCAAAGAAAGTAACACAATTAAAACTATGGATCTCTTTTTAAAACTTATTTCCTACAAAATTATAGTTACTTTGAATAAAAGTCTAAGAGTTACAAAAATTTAAAACCAAAATCAATTACTGTCATGGTTTAACCTAAGCAGGAAACTAAGCACTTGCTAGCACATCCCAGTGGGATGTGTGAGAGAATAAGAAGGGGAAAAGCACAATCAGAAAACCTTCTGTAGCCTATTTCTCCCAAAATAATATTTATTAGATTGAAATGTATTAATGAATTTTATTTACTCAAGCTTGGGTTGTTTGATTTGGTAGAAGCTCAAGGATTTTTGAAGCAAAGATGATAAGTCATGTTGTTGAGATATAAATTGAATTTCATGCATTTAAAGCATGTTTATCACCCAGATATAAATCACAATGAAAACATCTTCATTATAACTAAGAAAATCTTTATGTGATCCTATGATTCCTAATTCTTGGTATCTGCTCTTTGCAAAAATAGGGAAAATTACTTAAGCAAGAATTTCTTTGTGGAAAACAAAACAAAACAAAACAAACAAAAAAACAAACCAAACAAACAAAAAAACACATTTAACTGGGATCAATAGTGGCCCAATAGAGTCAATACAGTCTGACTGAGGAGCTGTCTAAGCTGGGACTATTTGCTACAACACTAGGAAAAAAAAAAAAAGGGAGATGTTTATGGCCCTGGCTAGCAAGTAGAATAGCCCCAGAGCATGAATAAAAATTACAATAATGGAATCATTTATATGAGAAAAATGTCATAGAAAATATATTGTATTTACTTAATCCTGTCACCCCAGGCTTGTAAATGTAAAGAAAGTGACTTAGTGCTAAGTGATTTGTGTTATTCAGTGCTGTACTGTAGTCAAATGGCTGATATTTAAGACAGATGTTGAAAGACAGCAGCATTAACCTTGTCCTTTCATCTCAGATCATGCAAGATAATTACTCTTTCTGCTTCATTAGGTGCCTAAATCCACTACTTTGGCACCTGTGACATCTTTCAAGGTATATGTTAGTTATCACTAACTCAATAGGTACTTGCCCATTTGGTGAATATGAGGCAAATTATTTAAGGTAACAAGATAATAGAAATTTCAGCTGAGACCTCTCTGGAGATAAAATCTCAAGACAAGTGCTCCTCAGGTGTTAGCCTCAGAAAATATTCTTCCATCTGCAACTAACATGTTTGGCTGTTTGAGGAGATATTAAAGATATACATTTCTCTGTGAGCTGAATCTTAACAGAGACGTCCAGGGTGACTATGAGGTTGTCTGTTCTGAGGTCGAAAGACCAAAGGACTTTTGAGATAAAAGAAATTTTTCATACTTTTTGTAAAAATGTTTTGAGTCTTGGTCTTTCATATGCCTTTGGGAAGATGCTCTCTCAAGGGAGCGGGTATTCAGAGGTGAGGGGTAGGCTCTGTTCTTTCAAAGACATGCCAGATAGGAATGCAAAAACTACATAATGACATCTTTGGAGTAGAGGATGATCATCATCCTTGGCCTTGTCAGCAGCAAATTACCAGGCAAAGTTTGGCCAAGATCCATTATCAAAAACCAGGGGTTTTTTTTTATACTAAAAATTTTGTTATGTAAAAAAGAAGTACCTTATATAAACACATAAGGTTCTTATTACTATAGTTAAAATCTTAGGAATTTGATCTAGGAATCATTGTTAGTCTTACACTTGACCTTGCATTACAATTCTGAGTGTTCCTTCTTCTCCTATGGGTAGCCTGGAAAAGCTTATTCATCATGGAATTACAAGTTGCTAATGAGACAGGCATTTCTTTCATTGATTCAGTGATGTTCCTTTGAAGAAGAAAGAATATGTGACTTTCCTGTTTGTTAGCTTCCTTCAAAGCTTGGGATAAAAGTTTTTGTCATCTCAGGCTTTGTTTCAATAATTTAACCTGGTGTAAGATTAATCTTCAGTTGTGTTATGCTATAATTACATGGGCAGAGTTGGAGCATTATGGAGGCAAGGCTGGCAGCCAGAAGATGCAAAGAGAATGTTGTTGTATTGACATACACTCAGTAGTCTGGCTCTATCCTTCCACAATACTTATAGGTTGCACATGATGGAAATGATGTGACACTCAGATACCATCTTCATGAACACAATCCAAAAACTGCATAGCATGAAAGGGAGAGAGGTGTTATATAATGCAAGTCAATAACACCAGTCACAGCAGTGACAGATACAGTAGCCAAGCTCTTAGCGAGCTGTGTATGTTCTCAGAGTTTCTGCAAAGATTTTTTTTGTTTTGGTTTGGTTTGTTGCTTTGTTTTGTTTCTACATTCCTGGAAAAGCACACTACATGTGTGCATCATTTTAGATTCTCTTAGATCTCCTTACTGATCAGAAAAATCCTGAAATAAAACATTTTCTATAACTAAATTTCTAGCTGTATTAACAGCTTTAAGTATGATAACACAGTAAATAGCATATTACATGTAGTTTGAGACCATAAGTGTGCAATTTTAATCTTAAATAAGGCTTAAAGAATTGTCAGAACTTCACGAGGAAACAACACTAAGCTTTAGAACTTGATTTCTCTTATACTCTGGATTGCAATCCCTTGTAGATTTCAATGATCTTTGTCTCTGTGCATAGGTCCTGCTCAGTTCCCATTTCCTGTGCCCTGCTGATGCCTGCATTTGCAGAGCTTTTTATTCTGCTTCAGCAATTGGAGTGTAGGATTATGTGCTACAAGTACTGAGCTACTGCTGAGATTATATTTATTCATGAAATTTTGCTTTCTGACAGGCCCTGCTATTACCTGGCATGCACACCTTGTGGGGATATGTTGGCCACAGGGTGTTCTTCTACAACAATCATGTGACCAGACACAATCTTCCTTCAGATGAGAGCTGTGCCTTTTGTTAATCCATTGTGTGCCTAAATGGCTTACTAGATTGGATTTCCTTCAGGAAAGACAGATAAAGGAAGCCAGAACCGTCCTTTGCACCTTCTAGAACATAAGGAAAGATATTTGATGCGTCTTAAAACTCTGCCAAAGGAAAACAAAAACTGTAGGCTTTTTCCATCTACCTATGGCTTTTCTACATGTATGACATTGAAAAATTTAACCTCATGAGAATTATGACTATCAAAACTGACCTTTGCATATCAGTGTACATTTAGGATGCAATCTTTCAAGATATTGCAGACCTTTTGCTAGCAGTAGTGAATTTCCAATAATATTTAGCAATATAAAGTTCTTGTGAAAAATATGATAGCCATGAATACTAATACAACTTTAACTGCATTTGTATTTCAAAATAATACTGAAGCATGGAGGAAGAAGGAGTTAAGATATTTGGAAGTCATTTCAGAATAAATCAATACCTAAAGAAGAAATCATCCAAGTCCAATTATATTGGAAGTTTGAAACAGAAGGCAGCTAGGAAAGTACTGTCACTTCCTACAGTTTGCAAGACCTTCTGTCTTCCACAATATTTCCAGATACTAGAACAAAATATGAAGATAAGATGAGAAGAGCAAGTACTCTGGGATTTCCTATTAAAATCACGTTATAAAATGTGTCAGGAGAACTGTTAAAATACCACAAATTTTCAGTCATTGAACCTGCAAACACAAGTTGAATACCTACATGTAGAAATGTGCTGACATTTGTATACAAGCATAATTACAGATTTTTTAAACATTCTTTATATAATTCGTTTTTGACATGCCACATAACAGACCCTTCTAGAATCAGCTCCTTCTTAAGTGAGAAAGTTAACATTTTTTTCACGTATGTTTCTATATCACTTTAGACAAGAACTGAATAGTGCAATCATCTTTAGGACTTTCTGATCAGTGAATAGTGATAAACTTACACTGAACATCTGAGACTCCAGACATTTGGAGGAGTATAAAATGTCAGCTAGGTCTTTATTATTGTTAACTTATCATTCAATAAACCTCCATCAGAGAGACTTTTTAGTTTCTTTTTCCCCCTATGGCTACAACACCTGGTCTCTCTTGGCAATAAGTTCTATGTGTTATACAGCAATTACCTCTGATATATAAAAAGATTCCTTGAGATCTAGAGAGTAAAGCTAACTTCATGGAATCTTTTCACAGTCACCAGAATAAGATATGTATTTCATTGAATATTTTACATAATTTTCAAAGAAAATATATGTGATTAATTCCACATCTTTAAATGCTAATTTTTAATCTATTTGGCATTTTTTTATAGTCAACTGAGGAACTCAAACATGTCTAGCTAGCAGAGGAATTAAAATTCAAGAGTCTGGGACTTCATATGTTTCACTGACTTTTGGATACAATTCACTAGAATAAGATGACAAAATGTTCCTTTTGTATAATATTTTTGTGTGCTTTCTATTTTTGGGGATTTTGTATTCTAGAAGAAATTCCACTACGCCACTGAGTCATGTGATGACAAATATGATATGAAACTGATGTAAAAAATTACAATGTGGAATTCCAGCACTTTTACTCTGAGGATTAAAACAAAAAGTTCCTGAAAATTCAGAAAAGTATGCTTGTCACTGGAACAAAAAAATAAATTACTCATTTTCAGATGCAACGTTCTTTTACCAGAAATATATATTAAAATATTGTTGAGATTGTATGTGCCTGTAATTTATTATTATGTGTTATTATGTATTGAGAGTGGTATGATGATGTGCTTAATGTGACAGGTCTTGGGCTATTTTCACCAAGAATCCCTTTTAATTTTGAAAACCTGCAATTTGGTTGAGCTTCAAGTGAATGAGACACAGGGCTAGAGGGCAGAAATAATATCATATGGAATTAAGGTGTTTTCATAAAGGAGTGTAGCACAGTTAGCAATGACATAGTGTTTTCAACCTGAATGGAGAATAGGCAGAAGGAATAGGGAATGATTGTAAAAAGCCAAGGGAATATCAGATCAAGGTCAAGACTAAAGATACCTCTTGGGCTCTTAAGGAAAAATGCAAGATATTTTGCTGACATACTAGAATCTCATCAGTTATTTGCTTAATTTTTGTCATAATATTATTAATTAGCCCCAGCAGTGAGGTCTGGACTTAAAATTTATCTTAAAAGGATCAGAACATAGCAAAAACTATGACAAAGCTGGAGTTTCAGGAGTCTCAGGATGATGATCTTACTTCTTGTACAGTGGTGTTCTAGTGTTAGGCAGTTTGCCACTACTGTTTTTCTGGTCCATGCTTAAATTGTGGATCAGAGAATCTCTTCTCAAACCTCTACAGATGTGGTAGATGTGGCATATGTGGCATATGCATTGCATGTGTGTTGTTAGTTTTCTGAGCTCCTGTAGTCATCACACCAGGAGCTAACTTCTTGGAATTTAGATGTTGCAAACAGCAGTTTAATGTATTAAATTTGGCAAAGTTTACTCTAGGCATAGAAAAAACTGGCAATAGGACACCCTGTGACAATGGAACGACTCACATGATTTATCGAAACTAGATTGGTTGCTTACTCTTAATGGGAAAATTCAAATCATAGCTTCTCAGCAGCAGTAGTTTGTGACCAAGAAATGATCCGGCATGGAGGTCAAGAAGGCCCATGTACAGAAAGGCCTAGAAGCAGGAAGATCAGAGACAGAGGGTCTCAGCTGATGAGACAAGAAACAGCCAGCATTTATGTGTCCTGTAAGTATCTTGGAATGCGAACACTCAGGACCTACCTTTGGGCAGCAGAGCTGAGCTGGGATTTGGACTAAGGGCTGGGCTAATGTGCCCCATGTCAACGTTCACAGGATTAGTGCTGATGGAAGTGTACATAAGGGCTTGGCTCATGATGGATCTTTACTGCTTATGGTAGTAAGTCTCTGTTCAATGCATTAGTAATTTTTAAATCATTTTGATCTATATTTATTTAAGCTCAAATGTGTTTAACTCACCTCAAGAAGTACAAAAAAAGTTCTCCAAAATGTTGATATTATTGATGTCGTGAAAAGGTGACATTATTTGTGTATGTCCCTCTGCATATTCTATATAGCAGAACAAGTCCAATTCTTCTATTCTTATATTGTCCCACTTCCATACCTTCTGACTATCTTGCAATAGCATCTTGAGAACAGCAATATTCAAAATACCTAATATGAAATAGCTGAAAAGTGGGAAAGAGGTAAGTATGGGCAGCTTCTGAAGTGGTAGAATGCACAGTACAGGACTTTTGGGAACCTGTAACTAAGGTAAGACCAGACTGGGTTAGAAATAGTGCAATTTTTTTTCATAGTGATAAATCGAGAACATTTGGGTTTGCATGTTCCTTTCCTAAGAATACATCAATAGTAAAATATTTATTAAGGATAAAAAAATTACCTTATGACTGTGAGGTAGAAAATATGTAATTATGTCATACCTTCAAGCAGAAATATGAGGTCTCTGAAAGCAATGAACACTAAATATTTTTGGAAGTTGCATACAGTTATTAGTGACAAGGATAGCTGCAGAGCAGGACAAGTCCAAAAATAATGTTCCATAAGAGCTTGAATCTTGTCCTCATTTTTCACATATTGATGGCAAAGCAGTTTGTAATTTAAAATGGGTCTCAAGAGATGTACAGTTTCAGGAGTGCAACTTAAACTGAGTCTATCTTACATCAAAGAAATTGAAATATCGTTAGCACACAGAAATCATTTCTCCAAGGTATAATAATGCATTCTGCATGTCATCCTGCTCCTCACAGTGGATGCATATCATGCCATTTATCACTTGTATTATTTAGGGACTTGGAATCAAATGAAATCAAATATACTACTCCTTCCTTGGTTTCTCAGTAAAGCTATTGAAGAATTGTATTTTATTCAAAAACAAACAAACCCCACACCAAACAAGCAAATAAAAAATCCAAAAACCAATATAAAAAAAAAACACAAAAAACCAAAATAAAATCATCCTCCCCCACAAAAAAGCCAAAAACTTCCACCACCCCTCCTCAAGAAAAAAAAAACAAAACAAAAACAACAACAACAACAAAAACCACCGTATCACCAGATAGTGAGTTCCTGGAAGGGATCATATTAACATATTGAAAAAAACCCATAATTTATATGTTTATGTTTTATTAATAATAATTGTTTGGTTTTATTAAAATTGTAACTGGTAATTTTCACCAGTGCAGTCAAATTGTCCTTGGCCTAGGATTACCAAAAGACAAGGATGATACAAAGATGCTTTTAGTGTTGCCTAAAACGGAAGAAAAGAACTCTCCAGACAGTATTAGAATAGATAAAATAGACATCAGGCCTTTATTGAAAGTGCTACAACATGCCTAAATGCAAACAGTATAGGGTTCTTACTAAAACACTAATTAATTATCATATCTAATAGATGCATCCAACATGAGAATTATATGCCCCCGGAACCTCCCCAGGTCTGCCTCTTTGAAGCTTCTCCAAGGGTTTGGGCCTACTATCTTGCTTTGACTACAGGATATCTTCAAGGTTCCTGTGTCCCAAACAAGATGTTCATGCTAAAATCTTTTTCCTCTAAAAGAATTTTAAACACAACTTCAAGAATGTAGCACAGACCATGGGAAAGGGTTAAGTAACTTCCAGCTGCTACCTTAAGTGTAAGAAACTATACAGCTATATTAAAATATACAAATACATAAAAATCTTAAGGCATCATTAGCTCTGTGGCTCAGAGTTGTCAATAAAGTTTTCTGACCTTCAAAAAACTTGATCAATTTGCATCATGGACATATTGTATCAATCAAGCAGTACTGAAGCCTGAAAGCAGAAGTTAAGCCTCATGCACAACTTAAAAGTTCCACAATTCTCTTCAAAAGCATTCTATCTGTTTTGAGCTGCTGAATATCCCAGAGATAGTCAGACCTAAACTAGCTTTATATGTCAAACTGATATACATGGTTTTTATTTTATGGGACTATTGTAATGTGGCCATATCACAGAATCACAGAATGGGTAAGGTTGGAAGGGGCCATAGTGGGTCATCTGATTCAATCTTCCTCCTCCTGCACAGTCATCCTAAAGTACTTAACACAGAATAGTGTTCAGATGGTTCCAGAATAACTCCAGTGAGGGAGATTCCTCAACCTCTCTGGGTGATCTGTTCCAGTGCACACAGACCACCCACACTGTAAAGAAATTCTTCCTCATGTTCAGGTGGAACTTCCTGTGCATCAGTTTCTGCCTGTTGGCCCTTGTCTTGTTACTTGGCACCACCAACAAGAGCCCGGCTTCATCCTCTGACCCCTCCCTTCAGATACTTACAGTCATTGATGAGGTCCCTTCTCAGTCTTCTCTTTTTAAGAATGAACTGGCCCAGCTTCCTCAGCCTTTCCTCGTAAGAGAGATTCTCCAGTCTCTTAATCATATTTGTAGCCCTCCTCTTGACATGTTCCATGATCTCCATATCTCATACTGAGGAGCCCAGAAGTAGACAAAGCACTCCAGATGTGGCCTCACTAGGGCGGAGTAGAGCAGCAGCTTGACCTGCTGTCAATGCCCTTGCTAATGCACCCCAGGATACCACTGGCCTTCTTGGACACAAAGGCACTCCTGGGTCATGAACAGCCTGTTGTCCACCAGGACTCCTAGGTCCTTCTCTGTAGAGCTGCTTTCCAGCAGGTCAGCCACCAGCCTGTGTTGGTGCACATGTATTGCAACTCGAAAAGGCTTACCTTATTTCCAGCTCTTCGAGTGACTATAGACTATTTTTAGATGGGTAGGAGGAGAAATTACATTATAATAATATCAGAAATTAAAAAGTAATGCGTATTTATAAAAGCTGGTTAGAATTGAGATAATAAATTTATATTTGGATGAAAATTGGTAATCGCACTTATTCATATGCAAAGTAGATTTTCATATGCCAATCTACCAGCTGAATAACTCGCTTTAGTATGTCCGCTAATCTGAAATTCAAATAACTCAGGATTTGAATAAGACAAAGTAAGCAAACAGATAATTTTGGAATATAGTACAAATTTATAGAAAACATTCAACTGATGTCTTGGAACCCTCTTTTTTTTTTTTTTTTTTTTAATAAACTGAGATTCAGACAATCTCAATATAAGCACTTGATCCATATTCTTGACACTGTTTTATCATGAATGATTACATCCCTATATATTGCAAAATTAATGCAAAAATACGTTACACAAATGGATAATACATGAATATTAATATGGTATGCAAACCATTCTATGGTTCTGTAGTAGGTAACAAAAAGATCTGAGCATTCCAGAAATAATTGGGAGCACATGGACTGGATTTTTAGTTATCGTGTTGCTTGAAAGTATACTATGAACTTTTTAACATTAATCATGTAATGTTATATAGTGTCAGTCTCCTGTGGTGTATGAAGGAATAATTGTGCCAGTCATTTGAGAAGCTCTTCAATGCTAAATTGAAGATGCATTCAGTCATGTTTGGAGACATATGTATGCACTTTTTAATCAAGTAGGGTGGGTTTCTACTAAACTTGTGATTGAATTTTACAAAAGCTAGTAAAATAGTCAGCCCAAATTACTGTATTCTTTATACAGACACTGGAGAGAGGATAGTTAAGGGAGATGAATCTCATCTGGAATTCTTTATTAACATTTATCTATGAATACAGAATATATCTGAACTATATAAGATGATTCAGGTTCTTCTATACCGATATTAGAAATAGTTGTGTCTTTGTAGTTAGATAGGAAGATGGATTACAATTTAAATTGAACTCAAAACTCAAAAGGTAATTTTATAGGTGACTTTGCTACATGTTCTTTTGTATGGTGATTTTTGTCATTTCAATGAGAAACACAAGGCCCCTAATTCTGACTATAGTGTTGATTATGATATTTTAGATGCAGCTGAAATGGTTTTGTAATTTGCAAATTTATACCCCTATAATATTTTTTCCCTGCTTTTAATTAAATGCTTTTCATCTAGCTGATTTATTGTTTTAAAGGTTTTATTGTCTGTGCCTAAACATTTTTCATCCTGGATTTATGCCTGAAAAGTTATTAAACTTTCACGTAAAGTAGTTCAGTTGCTGTTTCTAGTTTCAGGAATTTTTATCCTTTTTTATGTTTGAATTGCTGCAGCATGGTTGCAATAGAAATTTAGAAGACCTTTCTCTGAAATACGCCTTTTGAGGTCTTCCTGCAACCTGCCTTCATGAGATGGAACTCACAGGCAGCTTAGAAATTTTGGTTTGTTTTTTTTCCTAATCAGAATAGCTCAGGGGTTTACTGCAATTTCTAGGCATTCTCAGAACTGTGATGTTCCCCATAGCTCTATAAATGCCATTCACTATTCCAGCATCACACAGCTCCTTCAAAAATGTCAGTCCACTAAGAAAGTGCAGACATAGAGACAGTGAGCAGACACAGAGGCTGAAACCTCAGCTAAAAGCAGCTGTGGGAGTTCCAGTAACCCCACCAGAGTAAAAAATGAGAAATTGATAGCAGGGAACATGACCTAGTTATGGCTCTTTGTCTCACCTCTTTCACCAGATACTAGAAAAACTTGCACATATCACTCCTACCTAAATGTTGTCCTAAAAAATAAGGTCCCTATGACCTGACCGTGACGTAAATGAATTCTTCTTCCTAGAGAGAAGCAGAGACTTCTCAGGAGATGCAGTTTGGATAGTTGATTGACGCGAGCAAAGAGGAAGGTAAGGCACTTTACTTAAAAAAAAAAAAAAAAAAAAAAAAATATTGGGCTTTTATGTGTTTGTTTACCCTTGGCTTTATTAATTTACAGTGAATACCTCACAAACATTTGTTACACATGCACAGACACATAAGTAGGTAATTTGTATATGCACAGTGGTTTAGATAAAGCCAAGAAACATTTGTTATAATTTATACCAAATTGTTACAGGGAAAGAAAAAGAATAGTAATGTGATTCAAATTATTACATAGACACTTAGTTTCTACCCCTTTTTTTTATTATGCTCACCCTTGCCCTTCTCTGGGTTCTAAGATGGGTGGTTTCATTCTGATTGTGTCAGTTGTCAGCTAGAGAACATCAACACCAAGTGGAATATGTTGTGCAAGTTGATGTTTTCTTTCACCTCACTCTAGTATCTGCTTGAAATTATTTTTCTGTATATTTGCTAACAGAGTTCTACACTTTCAGTCTTTTTATCTTGATCTGCATTTCTGTAACCCATTCAAATTTACTAAATACAGTGGCTTTTAACTATGTTGGATATTACTTCATTGTTGTCCTTGCTCTCTTAAAATAATTTTACTCATATATTCAGTCTGGCTTCATATGAATATGATTTGATATTTAAAAAATAAAAATAAAAAATGAATGAATCCATTTTAGATTTATCTACCTGTGCAATGAGATCCGATAACCCAGTTTCATTTCTGATATTCATATTCCAAGTTACGTATAGCCATTATGGGAAGACCATCCATGTTTCTTATCATGGCTTACACTGTGTATTAGCATCACATTCTCTCTTTGCTTGCTTTTGATTCACTAGCTGAGGAAATCTGTTTCAACTTTATTGTCAATATTTGAGCCCCTATAGTGATACTTTGATGAAAATCACATATTTTAAGCCTAATAACTTTAATGTTGAGTGTTATGCCCAGCTGTATAAGGATATTAGTATGATACAAAATGGTTATGTCAGGTATATACTGACTCTCTCGCATGGACATGGAATGAAAATGGAATACTGTTACACTCACAAGAAAAACATCTTTTTTTTTTTTGTTTTTTTTTTTTTTTTCCAGCTTATAAGGGTGGGATTCAGTCATCAGAAAAACAAGCATCTGTTTTACTATATTTATGACTACTTCTTTCTCTGTTTAAT
>JAWWEE010000074.1:134571731-134586434 GCA_035221455.1 Xenops minutus | reverse complement strand
TATATATATTTCCTTTTTTCTAATTAAAGTTGTTTCTAAATTTAAAGGAGAGGAATTGTCTATTGGCCAACATAAATGTCTTAGTTCTCCCCTCGAACTAAGACAAACGCACTGGAGAAGCTCAGAAAATATAGGGTAATTATGTCTACTTTATGTTTGCAATAGCACATGGATTTTTTTTTTTAATTTAATTAAAATGTCTGAAAAAATTCTACTTATCATCTGCATTTTTTCCAGAGTTCTAAAAATCAACTATTTGAAATTAAAATTTATTAAAACACTAAAAAAAAAATTAGCTCTAAATTACAAGTTAAATATATTTTTGCTTATTAAATACTATTAAGATGCTTTAAACATGTTTTTTAAGATGTTATAGCATTGTACTGAATGGTGTGGTGACCCATCCTCAAGGGCAAGAGAAACACCTGAGATTCATAAATGCTTGTGGTTGAAAAGAAGGACAAGTCAGAGGGTCCACAAACCCCACAAACTTTATATACATGCATATACATATATACATATATGTGTGTGTGTGCATAAATGTATTTCATGCAATTGTGGAGTTGATAAACATTAACTAATGATAGAACCATGCAATAACAGAATATCTCAAGTTGGAAGGGACCCATGTCATCAAGTTCAATTTCCTGCTCCTTGCAGGACTACCTAAAACTAAATCATACAGAAAGAGCATCATCATTCAGATGTTCCTTGAACTCTGTCAGGCTTGATGCACTGATGACTTCCTTGGGGAGCCTATACCAGTGACTGACCACCCTCTCAGTGAAGAAGCTGTTCCTAATGTCCCTTCTGAACTTCCCATGACAGTTTCATTGCATTTCCAGGTGTGCTATCACTAATCATCAGAAAGAGGACATCAACACTGTCTGCTCCACTAGTCTTCTTAGGAAATGGTAAACTGTGGTGTGGTCAGACCTCAACCTTCTTTTCTCCAAGCTGAACAAACCAAGTGACTTCAGATACTCCTGATAAGTCTCAACCTCAAGTCCTTTCACTGTCTCAGTCACCTTCCTCTTGACATTCTCTAATAGTTTGGTGTGGCACGCAAAACTGCACACAGTACTCAAGGGGGTGCCACATCAGCACAGAGTGGCACAATCACCTCACTCAACTGACTGACAATACTATGTCTGATGGACCACGGGACATGGTTGGCCTTTTTATCTGTCAGGACACACTGTTGACTCATATTCAACTTGCCATCAACCCAAACCAAACCACCTAAACCCCCTTTCTGTGGGGTTGCTCTTCATCCTCACATTCTCCAATTTGTACGTATAACGAAGACATCATCATCCCAGGTAGAAAATCTGACATTTGCTCTTGTTAACTTTCATACGGTTGATGAATGCCCAGCTCTCTAGTCTATCCAGAACTCTCTGTAAGGCCTCTTTCCTCTTGAAGAAATCCACAGCTCCTTCTAGTTTGGCGAGCTTACTTATGATCATTCAAGTCCTGTGTCAAAATCATTTATAAAAATATTGAAAAGCATTGGCCCTAAAATTGAGCCCTGAGGAACCCCACTAGTGACTGGTCACCAGGTTGATGTCACTCCATTTACTATAATACTTTGCCCCTATCCTGTCAGTCAGTGTTCACCCCAAATTTTACGGAACTGAATGGCTGTATGCTGGACATTTTTTGTCCAGAAAGATACTGTAAAAGATAATGTTAAAAGTCAAAAACCCCACATCTACTGGCTTTGTTTGGTCAAACAGATAAATGACTTTGTCATAACAGGAAATTTATTTAGTTAAGTGGGACATTTCCCTCATGTACGCATACTGGCTATGACCAGTGGCCATAGTCTCTCAAGTGTTTTTTAAGAGAATAACTTTCTCTCTTTCCCAATTACAACCTAGTTTCAATGATCCCTGCTAGCTCTTGAGTAAAAAAAATCTTTTTCCTCTTTGAGAAGGGTGTACAGTCTCTGTTGACCACAGACCTGGTATCATGTAAACTGATCTAGGATGAAAATTCCCAAAATTCTGCCAATGACAACAGTCAGATAAGCTGTGTCTTCTTGTTTCTTCCCTTCTCATTCTCTGCAACTGAAATGATAGAGGAAAACACCACTTGTACTTCTGATCCCTTAATCAGTTGTCACAAGGCCCTGAAGACTCTTTGATCAACCTTAGGTTTCTGTCTTAACTACTAGTCAAGGAATCATTCCATATAGTTTAGAATTAATCACATTTGCAAATGAAATACTTTCTTTCATCAACTAACAACAATGAAGAGTTTATTTTATCTACACATGCATTATTTTTTCATTGTGAATGTAATTTTTGGCACTTGTATAATTTTCTGTGTCTACTATTTCAGTTCTTATAATGTGGTAAAGCTCCTGAAAGCACTAAATTTTGCTAGGATCAGACAAAACTGTCATTCAGTTTTATGGTGAAGATTTCTCCATGACTTTATGGACAGGGAAATACAAGAGCAGTCCTGCCAGCAGTTTAAGTATAAATGCAGTTATGCTTTCAGAAGCTTTTACCATGTCTGAGCAAAAAGAAGGTCTTTACAGGTTGTTTATAAATGCCTATGATAACAAGTTTTGAAGACTCGAGTATTTCTGAGAAAATCAAATACGACTATTATTTGAGGAAAGCATCCTGATGCTTGTAGCAGAATTTAGGAAAATACTATATATGTAATTTGAGCAGTTCCATAAGGTGTTTTCTGGTAGCGTTTAATTTAGTAGCGTAGAAATAGCCTTAATAGGTTGATTGACTGGGCCTGAACTTTTCAAAGATTTTCTTCTGACATAACTCTATACACTTGAAATGCAATTATACCTAGGTTTAGTGAATTCTGGTGGAGTATGTGAGGCAAATGAAGATACAGAGGATGAAAATACACTTTTATTACACAGACAGTATGAGACAGTCCCTATCAAGGTGTACATCAAATCAAGAAAAATAAAAGTAGATGTTACTCCCTTGGCATGTGAAACTCAACGTCTCTGATGTCATGTCATTTGAAGGGTAAAATGAGACATTTTTGAAAAATAATGTGGGCTTCTCATGAGATAAAGTCAGCTTACTTGTGCTTGTATTTAGTTTTTATATACTTTGAGACCTTAAGTTCAGCTTTTCTGTCTTCAAGCATCTCACTACTCACCTCTTCAAAGGGCTTTTTTTTTTTTTTTAATGGATAGAATGTTCTGAAGAACAATTATGTGAGCTATGCACAGTTTCTGAAGATAGTTAATGGGTTCCATTGAACTACCAAAGCTTTGAAAATGCATCTTTAAAATGCAAATTTTCAAAAAATATAATTATGCTGGTATGAATTACTACATTATGACAGAATTATGTGAAACTAAAAAGAAGATAATGAAACAAGTTCTGAGGGCATATTTTTTTCTATGAGAATCTTCTGAAAACAAAATAATATTTGAAAACAAAATAATATTCTTTACTAAGTTACTTCGAGGCAAAATAAAGTAGTACAATATGTTATAACCTTTTAAACAGATCATGAGAGTGGAAATTTTCCTATTAAGAACATGGGCTGATTAATTTGCCAAAAGTACTGGAAATATTCTGTTAAGGTGTTTTGTACTCTACTCTTTGACATGTCCTCAAGGATTTCTCATCTTCAGTTTCAACCTGATAAGAGATTAATGTGTAAGTGAAGTACTTGGGAGAGGAGGCTGTAGAGGTGCCTGGGTGAAGCTGCAGTGTATTTCCTCTCATTATCCAGATGTTTCAGATATTTCTTCAGACAGTCATAGCTCTACCCTTGCATCACTGGTGTATAATGTCAGTATCATCATATGCTCCTCTACCTTTGAAATGGGAAAGCATACATATTCACACTTTCTCACAAAATGCACTATGGCTTTGTGTTGTTTTGTTGTTGGTGGTGGTGGTTTGGTTTTGTTGGGTTTTATTCCTTCTCCTCAGCTTGTTAGGAATAGCAAAGCACCATGTGGTGCTAATCTGCACTGTGACTGATAAAGTAATGCAGTGTCTAGGCAAACCTTCCATTAAAATGAATACTTCAGTAGTACAAACAGACCAGTGCAGAGTAACCTGACATAACATAAAGCACACACCCACATTCACAATGTGAGCATTTTTCGTATAAAATGAAAGTAAGATATATTCCTTGACCTAAAGTGAATTAGAATTTTATTAAAACCTTAGAGTCAAACTCCCCTTCTAGAGCCACCAGAATAACTCAGGAGTGATTGAACAGATTACAATGGAAACTGTATCACTATTTGGCCTTAAGAAAAGCCTTATGGTCCTATGGTTCAGCAAGATGCTGGACTGGGAAATGGTAACTGGTATCCTGCTTCTGCAAATATTGGTAGAAACAATTACAGGCTTATGCAATTTTGCAATTAAAATACAGAATTTATGCTTTATAGATTTGCAATTTCCATATGTATTTAGTACTATTTTTTTCTCTCAATCATAGCAAAAACATTTTCTAAATATTCTGTATTAATTTGATAGACCAAAAAGTAATTTTACAGTAATTAGAGTAATTTCAAGACAAACATTGCAGTTGTCATTCTGAAGGGCTAACAATGAATTAACTCTGCCTGTCAAAATCTTGAGCTTTGAAGGTAACCAAACACAAAATAACTTTTCATTACTTTTAAAATGTGTGGGGTTTTTTTGTTATTTACTGATTTGTTTGTGTTTTATCTTTCAGTTTCTAATCTGTCAAGGTAGACAAACAATCTCATATCTTCAAAACAGTGAAAAAAGTACAACTAATGTATTTAGAAAATGTTTTTTAAAATATTTATAATGTATACTAAAAGTGAAAAAAAGCAAACAGGTTTTTGAAAAGAGCACTCAAGAAAATACAAAGGAGAGAAAAAAAGATATTGTACTTTATCAAAAAAACCATTAATACAGTGAAGGATTAGGTAGTGACTTCACTTTGGAAATACTAAATATATGCATACATGTATGAAATATATATATTGCTTTTGAAAATTCAGTTTAGTTATCAGTTACACTAACTATGTTACTTTTTTTCCTTATTTTGCCTCCCAAGGAAATATATTATTATTTTATTTTTCTGGAACAAAACTAATACTTTCACTAAATATGCACAACTTTGTGGCATTTTTTCATGATTTCATAGGTAAGATGTATCTGTTTAATGTCACCGGGGATGATTCCACTCGAATTCCACAGTCTGAATTAATCTATAAATGCATCTTTATTTATCCAATTTTAACATATGCATAAATCTAATTGTCTCAGATGAAGCTGAAATACATGGTTCCTCTTAAGCATATTATTGTTTTTTCTGAATTGTCTCATAAAGAGGGACATTTGTTTCTTTGCTTAAAGCCTTGCTTGTTTCAACACTCACATCTTTAATTTTTTTCTATTTGGACGGGAGGAAATTGTTTAGTATTCATAGTTGGTAAGAGACATGTCTTAGAGGACTATGCCAGCAGGTTATTCTGAAGACTGTAAAATTTCAAATGTTAATTTAAAGTCTGAGGACATCAGAGTAAGCTTTGCTGTCTTTTCTGTACTGTTCCTGGAGTCTAGCCCAGAATTCTTCAAAGGATATGTGTTTGGTCTGAAGAATATTCACATCTTGAAAGTCACTAAGGAATAGCACTGGGAAAAAACCCACAATGTACATGGTTCTCAAGCTGGAAAAGAAAATCTTTAGACAGATACAATGCTGTCTGCTAGAAAATAAAATGGCCTTTGGATCATTCACTGAACTTGAGGGCAGGAGTCTTGTAGTCATTTAACTAAACTCTCACCTGGCTTCAGCCAGGGATCTCTCACTCATGCTGCCTGAAAGGAACAAGGCCTGGAGTATAAAGTCCCTCAGAGTCTCCGAACATCAGCTGGAAGAGGATTAGTTTATAAAGTCCAAAAACATTTCTGAAAGTATTTTGAAATGGTGTCTAAAACATTCATCCCTGTCTGCTTTACTAGTATAGAAAGATACACTTTATAGATTATATGCTGAGAATGGATCCGTAAAAGCCAGACAGCAAGTTGAGCATTGTTTGACAGTGCATTCATAGTCGAGAGGAAAGAGCAAGGAAAAATGTACTTTGGCTAATCAGACTCTGTTATCACAGCACATGCCTCACTCTGAACTCAAAAGGAGCATCTTCCTGGAATGAGAAGCTAAAGCTCCACAATCCTACAAGGCCAGGGACTTGTTAGTCCAAAGATAAAGTGCCATAGCATTTCCTCAGGAAGTCAAAATTCTACTGTGAATTTTCTTCTTGAAAGAAATTAAACTACAATCAGCTACAAAATATTATAAAATACCCACTACTATATATCTCTTTACCCTATGTCTTACTTGAAGAATACTAATCTGGACAAATAGTCAAAATTTATTTGGAGAGGAAAAAAAAAAAAAGACTGAGAAAAGCTTAAGATAACTTACTATGCAGGGTAATTGCTATGCTAGAAAAATAGTAAATGGAAGTTCAAGTTAACTTTATAAACCAGGAGATTTGATACTATATTTCCTATTCTACATTAATGTCTTAAGCCATAACTTAGTGTAATGATTGACTGACTGTATTTTGTGAACAATTACTAAATTATTGTTGTGAAATTACCTGAAAAAACTCGTAAATTATTACAAGGATGGAGACAAATCTTTACAGCATTTTCATTTCCTTTTTCTTTTTCTGAGGGAGGAGGGAAGAACAGAAAGTCACTACATCTATTCCTTGATTTTAAATCATATTCCATAAAAAGTTCTTCTTTTGGTGAAAAGGTATTTTACAAAAAAAAAAAAAAATCAGTCTGTATTATAATATTGCAGACATATTGAGTAACTAGAGAGACATAATCTGTTTAAAGTCAGATTTAACAGAAGAAAGTGATAGAATCAAACTGTAACAGCATTTTTTGGTAATAGTGCAAGGATGTTTGTTCATAGATTCACAGTTTGGAATATTCTCCCTGGTTTTTTTATAATGTTACATATTTATTCCTGCAGAAGAAAAACAGTACCTTATGGAAGAACAGAGGCCCTATAAAGAGGAGAATAAAATTGTGGTATTTATTTGCATCATAGTCCTTCCAACACTTTTGGTTCATGTTGATTTGAAAAAAAAAATAATTTTTACTTTTTACTCAGAGAATATGTCTCTTTAAAAAAAAAAAATAATAGTATTGAAGATGAATAAATTTTAAAATGGTTGTATTGCAGTTTAAATATTTGACCAATTAATATAAATATTTAGATTCCAAAGTTGAACTAATTATTGGTTTATAATACTGTACCTTTTAGTTTTTCAAGAAGTGGAACAAAAAAAACATAGTTCAAAAGCAGTGGAAAGAAAAATACTGTAATCTCCCAACTAGATTTGATGTAAACCTTACTGGAAAGTTATAGGCATATTCCAGTATCTAGGAAAAGGAGCTATGGATATCTAAATAGTTGCAAATTCGTTATTTCTGTAAAGGGTATTTCTAACCACTTGTAGAGTGACTGCAGTGGCCATGAACATAACATCTGCTCTTTTTTTTTTTTTTTTTTTTAACCTACAAAAATATATGACTAGACAGTAACTTTTATCTTGACATTAGAATCTATGTATGAGAGGGACAACAAAAAAGGAGATGAGCAATGCACATCAATAACATACTCTAAAATTACTTAAAAATTAGATTTAATATATATTTCCTCATTAAGAATTTCCCAACTAGGATAGTAAGATTCAGCTCTTGTGAGGTAAAGGACAAGTGAAAAAATGAAGAAAAAAAAAAAAAATAAAAAATTCTGAGAAAGGTGTGATTTATTTCTTCTTCTGGGAGAAATTAACTAGGAATTTGTTTTGCAGGGACACAAATTCCAAACCATGGTGTCCTGATATATTTTAGTAGGATGCTTGAAATATTGAAATTTGACAAAGCTGAAGATCATAGTCTTTTTTTGTAACCCCTTGTTTTAACTTCCTCCAAGATACTAACTTTTGAACTTACACAGCTCTCTGCTGTTATGAAACTTAAGGTAATTTTCTCCTCGAATATTACCCTTTGAGGGTTGATGGCTACCCCCATTCCTGCTGTTCTTTAGCTATGCTTCATCTGGGCTATTAGGTGACTCTGTCCACACTCAGTGGGAACCCATTGTGTTATTCTTTTACCCTGCTAACCGTGCTGTTCTCCTGAATGTACTGTAAAAGATATTCTGCCATCCAGTACTGTCTATTTTGCCCCCTGGTAACAACTCTCCTCCCTCACTATTCACAACAAAGACTCAGTGTGTCTCCATTCTGGTTTTAATCGCTATCCTGTTCTATTTCTCTACTCCAAATTATTTCATTTCATTCCCCTCTTATCCTTGTCATCTCTGCTTTTTATCTTGAACTGCTCTGCTGAGCTCTTATGTTCACAGTTCATTTCCCTTTGACTCGGCATGGAATAAGGTTCCACCCATCGTCCACTAGTGAGCTGGGATTGTAGCACAAGGATGACATATCTCTGCTAGTCTACCATTGAAGATATTTTTCTAGTGGACCATATTTTGGATCATATTAAAACCACATCCACCTTCCAACAGGTTGCTGTTGTTTTGTTCTGTTGGTTATTTTTGTTTGGTTTGGTTTGTTTTTTTGGTTTTTTTTTGCTTCATGTAAAAGTCTTCAGTTCTTATAAGTTTTCCTTGTTTAAAAACAGTCATGAGTACAATAGCTTTGTAGGACATTGTTTGTATCTTCGTAAAGACTGATTTGAGTTACATGGTCTAAATTCTACTTTTTGTTTTAAAAATATCACAGAAAATATCTAGCACATTTTGAATGGGCTCTGGATAATATATTGTTTAGGCAGCTCTTTTTCTATTGATAATAGTTAAAGTACTTTACCTTTCAAGACACAATTTGAAAAGAGTGAAATGTCAAACAAACATTCTTTTTTTGTTTGCATGAAAGTTACACATAATAACATGTACTTTAACATGTCCATTAACAACAATTAAAGTGCCTTGGGGAATGCTTTCGTTAAGAAAGGATAGTATCATCAACATGGCCACTGTAAATACCACTTGGAGAAAAGAAAAAAAAGGTAGCATTTTTATCATGGACATTCTGGAAAGATAGGGGTATAACAAAAGGAAGAGAAGAAGATGAACAAAGAGATGGGCTAAAAAAACAACAAAAAACACAATGGTTCGAAAATACCGGAAACATGAGAGATGTACTTTTTAGAGCATGCCCCTATTGTCAGGTCAGTTATTTTCATCACAGTTTATGGACACCTGAAATGGAGTTCCTAGAAGGGAATATTAACCTAGACAGAATACCATGGTCAGAAGGTTCTTGGGCATTTGAATCAGAGGTAGTTCACATTTTGCCAACTTAGAGCTCAGCTAGGCTGAGCTCAACTGAGGTGCCTGACCATGTAGTTATTACTGTGAGTGATTTAGATGAACCAGCCTTATCAGCCAGGCAGCTCATGGGCTAGTTAATTGCATATTTCTATTGAAAGTGTGTTTTATCTCAGTAGTTACTGTTAAGCTTTCAAAACACTCTAAAATGGCTACCTTCATACAGAGAAATTTAGCAAATTAATAGTAATGCATTATCTGTATGCCTTCATCCTAGAATTAACCTCCCTCATGCTTTGCTTTGATATGAAAAGACTTTGCATTATGTGTGCTGCATCTTCCATATGGCTTAAATGTGAATGTCATATTGAGATGAAAGGAAGGGAGAAATGAAGTTTAAGTGGTTATTTTTTTATCATATATTAAACTGATGTGAATGCTTTCTTTTTTTTCTCCCCAAAAATAACTATTATCACTGTCTTGTTTTTTTTTTTCTCTCCAAAAATGTATGTCCTCGATTCTTTAAAGTTCTCATTATTTTATAGCTTATTTTTTGTTAAGAAAATGTTTTTTGCATACACACTCAGGAAAGGTATTCAGTGTGAATGCATAAAGGTCCCTAGTTGCCTAACTTAATCGATTGAATTAGCATAGAATTGGGCAGACCTGTTAGAGTTACAGTTTCAGATGGAGAGATTTAGATTAGTAAATCAGCATATGAAATGGGTTGGAGGTTTACTAGGGACAGCAGCAAATTCAGAAAGAACAGCCACTAGTTATTAGAAGCGAGTAGGTCATTGTCCAATGGGGTTGTGGTTGCCTCAGGCATTTTAAGGTCAGAAGAATCATGCTGGTCTTCTTACTGAGCTGTTATATTAATTCTGCTGTATAGTTTTGTTTGTCATTTCAGTAAGATGAAATGCGGATTACATTAAGGTTCCAGACTTTTCTTTTTTTTTTTTTTTTTTTTTTTTTTTTTTTGGGAACTTAATTTTTGATTTAGCTATTCATGATTAACAATGTTTAAAATCTGATACTTATTTCAAGTCAGAATTTTCTAATTCCTACTAATTGGATTTTGTTATGCTTTTGCCTACTAAATTAAATAACAATTATAGAACAGGATCTCATGGGACTGTGTTGTAGTTGATTCTAAATCTTCTTTGCAACAAACTATACAGTGATTTCCTTATATTTCTTATTAAGAAGTGTGCTAATCAGACCATAAAATACTCTAGAGACAGTTTACATATACTCATTAAAAATATTCTTATCCCTTTTGTAATGCTGCTTTTGATCTCTCCTGTTCCCTCTCTCCAGTGCTTTACACTGTCACAAGTAGAAAAGGTCCCAACCTTGTGATAAAGGTCTGGAGAACATTTTATGGCTTATACTGTGTGAATGTATGCAAACAGATATTCTGTCTTATCTTTAGGACTAAATTTCAGTACACAGCAAATGGAATTGAGAAAATCTTGCCTCAAGGATCCTGATAGTTCATTATGTTTTTTTGAATTCCTAACTGTATCCACCTTTCAAGTACTTGTCATTGCTGTGTAGGTAGATACTACCTTTCTCCATCACTTAGTATTGTCCTGTTTTTTTTCCTTTTTAAAAACCTCATCTTCATATAGGTTCATAAAGATGTAGTTCTAGAGTCAAGTATAAAATAATGCGTCTCCCCACAAAAATGTTCAGCCTATAACTTTTGCTGTAGTATCACAGCAATTTATCACTACTTTCCCAGTTATCTGCAGAATAGTAGCTGGAAAGTCAGCAAGAGCAAAGGATTTTGGAAATTGTCCTTTGATTTCTGATCCTCTGAAATTTCTTTCGAAGCATCACTCTCATGTGTTTTGGCCAACTAACAGAGAAATAGGAACAAGACTTTTCTCGACTAGATTCAAAGGGAAGTCTGATTTCATAGGATATCAATAAAAGAAACAAAAATATTGTAGCAAAACTCAGATCATGTCTCCAAAAATGCCTCTGATAGAAATAAGCTCTTTCCCAGGCTTTAATGCCTTGCAATCAATCTTTAATCTGAGAATATCCTTGGATGGGAGGAAGTTGAGAGAATATTTAATACTCCCTTCTCAGATGTGCTAAACTTTTTATTTCCTTGATGGATTAACCCAACTAGCCAAATTTATTTTTCCTTTTTTCCCTTCTCCATAGTTTGAAAATTCCTCAGGTGTAATGTAATATTTGTACATATCTTCTTTTGCATTTATATCTCTGAATGTCAAAAGGAAAAAAAAAAAGGCGCAACCTTCCTTTACACACATGGACACAAAAAAGAAGTAGTCATAAAGGGAGTTTAGGCTGAATGTCTGTGAATGCATGGGAAGCCTGTGCTGGAGCAGAGTACTGGTAGGGCTTGTGGACTCACAGGAAAGAGGAGTCCATGCTAGAATAGGTTTGCTGGCAAGATTTGTGACCTTGTGGAAGGGACCCACGTTGGAGCGATACATTCCTGAAGAAGTGCACACCAACACTTCGTGAAGAACTGCAGCACATAGGAAGCGTTCACACTGGATGAGTTCATGGAGAGCTGTCTCCCATGGTGGGGACTCCATACTGGAGCAGGGAAAGAGTATGAGGACTCCTCCCCCTGAGAAGGAAGGAGCAGCAGAAACAACATGTGATGAACTGACCACAACCTACATTTCTTCTTCCCATGTGCCGCTGTAGTGGAGGAGATAGAGAAAATTGAAAGTGAAGTTGATCCCAGGAAGAAGGGAGAGGTTAGGGGAAGATGTTTTTATTTCTTGTTTTTATTTCTTATTACTACTGCAATTTGATTGGTGATAGAGTAAATTAATTTCCTGAAGTCTGTTTTGCTCATGATGGTAATTACTGAGTGATCTGTCCCTGTCCTTATCTTGATCAATGAGCCTTTCATTTTATTTTTCTTCCCCTGTCCAGCTGAGGAGGGGAAGTGCTAGAGCAGTCTTGTGGGCATCTGGTATCCAGACAAGGTCAAGCCCACCAAAACAACCTTTTAAAAATCAGATTCTTCAAACCTTCTAAAGTGTTAAAAGTTGAATTCTACACCCAGATCACCTTCAAGGCATTCACATTTCTGGCTAGCCAGACTACCACAGCTTAATTCCAATATATACTTAATTCAGCATAAACTACTGGAGTTATGCTGGCACAAAACTGTATTTACACAGTGGGGACACAGCTAACATAGGTATTGGTAAATTTAAAATTTAAAATTTAAGCAAGGAAAGAGAAAAATAAAATAAAAATAAAAAATGAGGAAAAAAGAAGTAAAGATGTAATCTTATGTTTACCTAAACATTTTTGCTTTTCTGTATATTAATAGATATTAGATCTAAGGAAATTAACATACAAAAGGTTTGAATTTTAAGTCATTACTTAATAAATGTATCTCACAATTGTGTGTATGTACATCTCCTCTAGTCATCTGTCTGGTCTAAGGAGCATTTGAAACAGTCATCATAGAATCACAGAATATCTCAGGTTGGAAGGGACGTATGAAGACCATCGAATTCAACCCCCTGCTCCTTGCAGGACTGCCTAAATCTAAACCATATGACTAAGAACATCAAGATGTTCCTTGAACTCTGTCAGGTGTGGTGCTGTGACCACTTCACTGGGGACTCTGTTCCAGTACTAACTACCCTCTCAGTGAAGAACCTCTTCCCAACGTCCAGTCTGAACTTGCCCTGCTGCAACTTCATCCTGTTTCCTCATATCCTATTGCTGGTCACCAGAGAGAGGAGCTCAACAGCACCTGCCTTACTGCCCTCCTTGAGGAAGTTGTAGACCATGATGAAGTCATGCCTCAACCTTGTCTTATGACTCATGAACAAAAGGATTCAGTTAATATAATATTTCTGGAAACGAATAAACAATTTTAGATATTTTTAAATCCAAGTTGAAAATCAAGACACTAACTTTCACTGGGAATTCTGCCAGAACCACTGGCATCTACTAAAGAATGCATGATAACAGAAAGTGTTAACATTCATCAATGAAAGGTTACAGGTCAAAAGAAAAAATTAATTAGGGTGCCAGAGGCACAAAGGATGCCATAGAACAAGACTGACATTAGAAAGGAAGCATGAAAAAAAAGAAAACACAAAGGAAAAGAAGTAATTAGTATGGGTTTGCTAGGGATACAAATCTTTATTAAATATCATTATGCCGAACATCACATATTCCAAGAAAGTCATAGACATATAACAAGAAAAAGACAAAAAGAAAATATCAAATAATACTATTGAAAATGATTCAGGGGAATATGCAGGAAACATTTCACATCAAAGGTGGAACAAAATATATGTAACAATTTACTCTACCAGGAGCAGGGACTTGGACTCAATGATTCTTACAGGTCCCTTCCAACTTGAGATGTATTCTGTTCCCATGATGCTTCATTATTTACTATTTGCTAATACTTACTAAGTATGCATACTATTATATGCATACGTACTGTTTTTATGGAAAAAAATATTTTTAATATTGCTTAATAATATTGGAAAAGAAAAAGTAAACATAAATAAGAATGACAATTTTCTGTAAGTGTTAGAACTAGAATAAAAGTTGCAAAAGAGAGTTCACAAGTAGTTTACACAAATAACATGCCTAGCTACAAATGCCAAATTAAGCAGCAAATCATGTTCATAAGAAAGCACTAGAACTCTTGAGAAAACTCTTGGCATGAAATAAACAAATATTGTACTTAACTTTCACTCCAATAGAAAACTGAACTTCAGGTGTCAGGAACTCATGAAGAGTTCAATGACCTGCAAATCATTGTGTACATTCTGACTCTAGTAAAACAAAGTATTGAGAAGGGAAAGAATGCTTGAAGATTAAAAAAACAAACAAACAAAAAAAACCAAAAACCAGGAATATGCCACATAAATTTAAAGATAATATCATTTATAAAAATTCAGCTCATTTTTCCCCAGGTTTTAAAAGAAGCAGTATAAGAGGTAGCTTATAGATAATATGTTTAAATTTTAATAATATTTATTATAACGCAGGAAGGTATGCCAGAAAAAAACCTTCAGAATACTGCAAAAAATTGTTCCTTTGGTCTGGTGAAGAATCAGACACTAAGGAAGGAAAGGAAAATAACAGTCAAAACCATTGTGATCAATAATAGCCACTGCTGTGCTTCACAGAATAATGATCTGGAAGGAGGGAGTAAACAGCCTATAACTGAAAATCACTGATTACCTCAGAGGGGAAAAAAAAAAAAAAGTCTTACAGAAAGATTATCTAGAAGGTTAAAAATTGGATAGGAAAAAGGTAATATGTCCTTTTGTGTGTGCATATATGAGTCTACAGGGACACACCAAAAAAAAAAAAAAAAAAAAAAAAATAATAAATAAACACAACAAA
>JAWWEE010000074.1:134499399-134539090 GCA_035221455.1 Xenops minutus | reverse complement strand
GTTGGGTGTTTTTTTTTTTTTTTTTTTTTTTTTTTGAGAGAGAGATTGTTCTATCTACTGCTAGAATCCTCCATATAATTTTTTTGGAAATCTTTGACAGGAAAAATGAGCAGTTAGAATCAGATTTTAAAATGAGTAGACAAAATATTTTTTGAATTTTAATTTTAACTATATATGCATGACGGATTTTGGTCAGAATCCAAATCTGAAGTAAATGTTTTATCTTCCCTTTTAAAATGAATGTCATAATGACATCATCTATGAGACATTAGATACAGTGAGTATTTTTCAGAACAGGTGTTTTTGTCTGCGCTGCAACCTAGAGTCAACATGGGCAGTAAAAGATGACATCACCTAGACTAATTTTATATATGTATCTTGACTGACAGGATCCTCTCCTAGAAGCTAGAAGAGATTCATTAGCACCAGCTCGTACAGAAAAGAGAATTTAATACAAACCAAAGTCCTTCATTACTAAGTAGATAAGATCCTTTTCTCTCTTTAGAAATGCTTAGGAACAATAAAGGAACAACTCCTGTTTTGAGGGAAGGGACAGTCCTAAAGTTTGTCTTAGTAAGAGTCTAAGTATATGATTGGATGCCTGTGGCTATTTTACAGCACAGGGAAAGCACTCCGGGTGAAGGATCTGGCTATGCATCCACCTACAGATGCATTTCCCTTCTAGCCCTGTCAGAACTGGACTGATGGCTAATACGGAATCAGTGGAACTTGACTTTTCCTGATACCTGTTTTTTTTTGGCTTTTTACAGTTGAAAGCACTTAAACTAAAGCAAGAGTGATGCCTTTGTTCAGAGGGCACTGGCACCATGTATTTGGGGCACAGTGTGAGGCCGTGTTGACATATTGTAAGGTGCAAGTCCTGTTCAGACTTGCAGTCTGGTAGAGGACTAAGTCAGGTGGAAGAAGTCATGCACAGCACATTCATGCTAGGTTTTTGGGACAGATTGGAAAAGCTATTCTGCCAATTCTGACATGATTTTTTTTTTTTTTTTTTTTTGAGGGAAATATCTGAGTCACTGCAGGGGGGAGTATGTGCACACAGGGACAATTAAGGGACCAGGGTCCTAGAGAGAAACAAGGAACAAGACAAACAGTGGGAAAACATAGGCCATGTCTATACCACTAAGTTGAACATACTAGTTCTACATACCATTGCTTCATATTATCGTGTTCACTGAGAGCAACTGTCTTGCTTATGTAGGTTGCTAAAAAGTGGAATCTCTCAATTAAGAATGTTGACCCATGGATTTCACTATAACTGTACCATGTTATACTCTTTTATAATTTAAAACAGTGATCTTCAAGAAGTAATACACTGAAATGCAGAATAAACTACTAATTTTTAAAACTGAACTTCACCATTTTGCCACAGTGTTTGTATACAAAAGAAATAGGTAGCAAAAATATATTCTTTTGACAGAAAAAAATATAATATTTTCCTCTTTGTTAGGACGGTTATGTAGGTATTAATAAGTCAACCTAGAGCATCAGCTGTTTTGCTTTATTAGGCTTTGTTTTTTCATGATTATTTAAAAAAAAAAAAAAAAAACAAACAACAAAAAAACCCACACAAACCATACAAGCACCAAAAAGCAACAATTTCAGGCCCTTCCCCCAATTTAACAAAGTACTATAGCAGTGTTTAAATGTAGTTATTTAATGTGTAAGCTATCTAGGATAGGGTCATGGTTTAACACCAACCATCAACTAAGTCCCATACAGCTGCTTCCTTACCGCCCCACACAACCTGCTTCCCTGATGGAATAGGGGGAAGAATCGCAAGAGTAAAAGTGAGAAAGCTTGTGGGCTGAGATTAAGGCAGTTAGATAGGTAAAGCAAAAGCTGAGCACATAAGCAAATCAAAGCAACAAATTCATCTACCACTTCCCATGGTTAGGGAGGTGTTTGGCCATCCCCAGGAAAGGAGGGCTTCATCAAAAAGAATAGTGACTTGGGAAGACAAACACCAGCATTCCAAATATCTCCCCCTTCTTCCTTCTTCCCCCAGATTTATATAGTGAGCATGACACTGTATGTTATGGAATATCTCTTTGGTCAGTTGTCCAGGTTTGCATCCCCTCCCAGCTGCTTGTGCAGCCCCAGCCTCCACACTGGTGGTGTCGAGTGAGAAGCAGAAAAGGCCTTGACACTGTGTAAACACAATTCAGCATTAACAAAAACATTTCTGTATTATCTCTGTTTCCAGCACAAGCTCAAAAAGTAGCCCCAAGCTTGTTACTATGAAGAAATTAACTTTACCCAGGCCAAAACCAGCACTGATGGACTGC
This sequence comes from Xenops minutus, assembly GCA_035221455.1. NCBI lineage: Eukaryota > Metazoa > Chordata > Aves > Passeriformes > Furnariidae > Xenops > Xenops minutus. The sequence continues at coordinate 134,536,781 of JAWWEE010000074.1, read as the reverse complement.
AAGATAAGATCATCTAAGAGGAAAAAAAACAAAACCCACACCCAAACAAAACAAAAACAACAGAGGATCCCTTCCCTAAATCCTACAATGTTTTCAGAAATGAAATTAAAATAAGTTCAGTAGTTGGCTCACTTTTCAACAGTGATGAAATATACTTCAAAGAGGGATGTCCTCTATATTTGAGCTGAAAATTTTCTGCTCTACAGTTTGGAAATTACAGTTTCTCCCACTGTTGTCACTGTGCATATTAAGTAAGTGAAATAGTCCATGTTGTCTTTTCTAACAAGCCTACCCACCACAAAGCCTTTGCTACAAGAACAGAAGAACCAGTAGAATTCATGTTTTCTAAAAGAGATAGAAAGAGGAAACTTAATAATTGATCATGGATTTTATAGACATTTAAAAACAATGACTGTCTGAGACAGTATGTCAGATGTTTGAAGTTTTCAGTGATTGAAGCCTGTTTGAAAATAAAATCAGTAAAAAGCTGACATTATAGTCTAAATTTTCATCTAAGCAGAGGGAGACCAAGTTGTTGTCCAAGGGAAGAAAAATGTTTCAGTCTTTTCTCCAATGTAATTGTAAGCAGAATATTTTGTAACTGTCTTTCGTAGCAGCAGATTACTGACTTTTCTCCAGGCATTAGTAGTAAAGTGTTGATAAAGAATAAGCTACTGGTTTTCTTTCTACTAGTCATTTTACCTATGATGTGAAGGCCCCATAGAATGTTCATAGTGTCCATTACTCTAATACATTTTGTTGTACCATGAATAAGTGAACTTATATTCCTGCGAAAATAGCTTGGCTTATGGATGTATGATTCTTCCATCTGATTCTTTCAAACTCACTTTTATTTTCTAAGTTCTGCTGCTCTTTCTTTTCTAAATACCTTTTTAAACTTTTTTTTTTTTTTTTTTTTTTTTTTTACAAACTGCTCTTGAACTACCCTTCCACTCTTTTCCAGTCTGGCAGTTCTCATAGTTAATCTGGTCAAACAGTGATATAGATGAATTTCAAAAGTAGGAAGTACTGAGATTGTAATGTCATCATTAATTACTTTGTAAAGAATTGTAATAGATCTTTAAAATTCTATGAATGGAGAATGAATGTGAATATCTGGATGCAGAAGCACCAGAAGAAATTACAGAAGCCTATAATAATAATATATACTGATGCTGGATAGACTATTAGGTCAACAAGATTGCAGCACATCTTTGTGCAGCTTCTTAGGACACACAGCCTGGGAAAGAAAGGACTGCAGTTGCTGATGCAGGATGGAAAGACTCAATACTGTCATGTATCAAAGATTACAAAGAAGATATATCCAGACCCAGCACATTATCATCAATTTAAGAAGAACCAAGGGGATTTGATGTGTACTTGATTGATGCCATCATCTGCCCTTCATTTCATTGTAAGGCTATGTCTGCAGACTGCATGAATACATATATCACTGTTCCTGAAGGCCAGACAGAGCACTGGTTATATGTACCTTGGAGTCTGAGTACCAAACAAACTACTCAGGCATACGTTTCTTGGCGTTTATGAGTGAGCAGATATGAAAGTGAAAGCAAATTAAATCACTGAAATAAATAAATAAAAACTGTGATACTTCAATATCATTTTCTAAAACTAAAACAGTCTTTTCCACTAATAAAACTGTAGGCTCATATGATGATTCAAATTCATAAGGTCTCTAGAATCAGGCATGAGGTCAAAACACATTTCTATTTGAGTCTTAATCACTTCCAGGGATCGAGACAAGACACTGTCTCTAAAGAACCTGTTTTCAGTGCTAGACTCTTCTAATGGAGAAAATTTAATTGCTCTATTATGTGTTGTATCTGGATCAACTAATTTCCCTTAGTGAACTATAAAATGGGTTTGTGCTTTTTTTAGGGTTCATATTCAGACATCATTGTATAAATTCAGCAGGGAAAAAAAAAATCTTTGACTTATCTCAATATGTTGCTTAAAAAATCTACTCCTTAAAGTACCTGCTTTTAAAACATAGTGCCAACACAATGCATGTTACAACTTCATTATCAACTCTGAAATATGAGTTCTTTAAAGAATTCAGTCAACTATATTATTAAATTATTATATTATTAAAATGATCAGACTAGTCCATGGCACAGGTTTGGACCACATTAATGTTTGAGGGTTAGCGCAGAGAAGAAAACATTTCCAGTAGTCAGTTTGCATGTGGCCAATGTAGTGGTGGGTAAATGAATTATCCATTATGAGTACAGGTAATTCTTTGCCAACCACGTCAGTGCTAGACAAGGCTCTAGGCATCTTTAATTTATGCAGTTTGTGCATCCAGTAACTTGGTATACCTTTTGTTAAAAATATAATATTCCAGAGAACACGGTGAAGTGAAAGTCCAAAAACATGAGGAAGCATGCTCATAACCACAGTATATTTTACTTTGATGCAGAAAACACCTCAGCATTTTTTTTTCCCTCTGGGTACAAGGAGATGAAGAGTCTGATTCTGCACTCAAAGATCTCCCTCTATTGACTTGTTATAGTCTTTTTCTTTTTTTCCCCCCCCGCTGAATTGGCTAACTGTACTTCATTACCCAGATTTCTATAATAAAAGTTCCTTGAATTTTGCTTCTTATCTTTCATCTCCACTTTAAACAAAAAATGGAGAGATTGAATGTTCATAAAAATATAAGGGCTGGCATATTTATTTGTTTTGAATAAAGATATTGCATGAAGAAAGATATTGCATTCTTCATTAGGTTAGTTTTGCTCAGAAGTTTGGTTGTAAGGTATTGCTCTGAACTTTATTAATTTGATGCAGTATTGCATGAATGCATATCTATTAACTTTGAATGCACTGTCTCTTAAATGAACTTCTAGTTTTGGAAGCTGAAATGAATTTTATTCTATTAAAGACCTTCAAAAAAACTTTAGATAGCAGGAAGAGGAAGAAGAACAAGAGACAGATAAATGTTCCTTTGACATGGGTAGAAAATGTGCAGTATGACGTATTACTGTCCAGCATTTTCTTATATTGTTTACATCATAATGTTTTGATTTACTAAAACCAAACAAATTTTTACCAACATGCCCTACTTTCCTGTAGCTTTCTGGCAGAACTGCACATTTTTCTCTACCTGTGTGCTTGTTTCAGTCCTCAAGTCTCCAGAAGCTCAGTCTGGGGCACTTAGCTGATAGCCTGAAGGACCTAAGCAGAAACATCTGCAATGCTTATTTTCTAAGGAGTTTCTGGTAGTCCTTTGTGTGACACTATGCATTATGTGCATAACAGTAACAAAGATGATACACAGCTGATACAGAAATAAATAATAATAATAATAATTTAAAAAAATGAAATTGCATTTATGGGCATTTTAAACAAAATATTCCAGGATATAAACTGGAGTGAATCCAGTCAAGGATGAACTCATAGGAATTTGCATAGCATTCCTCAGCATATTTTAAAAACTCACTTTGTTAGCTAAAACAAGTCAAAATCTGGGGAAAAAAAAAAAAAAAATAAAAAAAAAAAATTAGATTCTTGATTTAAATATTGATAGAAAAGTCGTGTGGGTATTGTTAGGAGGAATTAGGGAAGAAATTTGTGACCCATTGTCCTTTCCCTTTAGCTTATATCAGAGCTACTTAACTTGTATAGTTAGATGCTTAGCAGAGGAGTGTGGGTCTTCAGCAGTTTCCTGGGCTTTTGTCAAGTGTGACAAGCTTTGATTATCCTGATCAACCAACCATTAAGGAGAGCAAAGTTCAATTAGTCCCCATGTTCTCTAAGCTCTTTTGCAATGAGATGTCCATACCTGAGATGCTTGTTAACTCCTGCTGCTCTGGAGGCTGCTGTAACTGCACATCTTGTGCCCTTCTTGGGAGGGTCTGCTCTGCCCCCCAAAATGGTTAAGGCTTTAAGTGGATCCAGAATGTCTGTGAAGAAGTTTCATTAATTCAATTATGTTGTGTTTCTTATTCTTTTAAAGCTTGCAATTCCTTCAATGAGTTCTGTATATGGCTATGTTCTTTCTTCTTTTTTGGTATTGACTAAATTAATTAAAATGAAAAATATAAAAATATATCCAGGGAACGCAATATATTAGTTGTTTATGAGAAAACAACATTAAAATACTTTGAATAAGCCAAATTATTTCCATCTTCTCTTCCCTCCCCATCTCACTTTATGTATGAGCAGACATCTTCATCCCCTTGTTTTTTTCAATCTAGTAATCTTGTAAATTTCTATCAAAACAAACTCTGGTTTAGGGAAAAATTGGACAAAAGATTTTGTACAATTCTAGTTTAGTCTTTTCTATTGCTTATTATCATAGGCTCATAGAATGGTTTGGGTGGGAAGGGACCTAAAACACTGAAGGGGTTTACCCCTACCATGGACAGGGACACCTTCCACCAGATCAGGTTGCTCAAAGGCCCATCCAGCCCAGCCTTATTCTCCAAGCATATTATTCTCCTATCATGGCCTCTCAGTTCTCCACAATAAGATTTATGCGACTCTTCTGGTTTGAAGAGTCGGTGTCATTGAATATGCTGAAATAAAATAACAGAGGTAACTAACGTAATTGTTCTCCTGTCTTTGTTTTCTCAGCAATTAATTTTTCAAAGTCCTCCTTATCCCAAAATACCATTGTAGTCAATAAGTCATAACAGAAAGTACAGCCTAATATTACCTAATATTTTTTAAAGTCAGAATTGGTCTTTAACTTGCAAAAACTGTTGTAAGCTACATCTTTTTGGGTTACCATTGGTTTAGAATTTTGAAATCTTAATTTTACATGCAAAATATAAATACAGAAAACCTTTCCACCCAGCAGAACAATCAAATACTACCTCTTTCAGTCTCTGCATGAATGAATGAAATGGGAGCACTGAGATCCACATTGTCATGAGATCACGAAACTGTTAAGGCAGCAATGTTGGGGCCCTGCCCTGATCTCCTTGGTATGTCTATTCCATCTCCAGTATCCCTAGAGCTATTAGCTCTGTGGCTCTTGGAACCCTAACCCTAATGGGAGCTTGGCAGTATGGCTGAGTTCCAATCACCATGGTGGCCAAGATTAAAAAGGTGTGGAGCCAGAAATATTAATGCCGTGCCACATTCCGCAAAGGCCTGGAGTATCCAGAGCCTCTTATTCTGACTCAAGTGACAAAATGGCATTTCTAGAAATGGAAAAAGTTCAATTTAACCTTAAATTCTGGTGACAAGGTTTCTAAAAGAAGAATGAAGATAAATACCTGGTATTCTCCCATGGCAGATGAGTGGCAGTTCAATCTTGAGAGTGTCCTGTATTGGTGAATCAATCGTGCAGGGGACTTCAACTTCAGTGCCAAACTTTTATTATGTTCATGGTTAAGGTTCAGAGATCCAGAAAGCCTACAGCTCCAGGGACACTAGTGTGCCAAGAAAAAAAATTGCAGAACACCAACAATTCTGCCTCGAAACTCTCTATTCTGAGCCAACCATGGCAATGAGGTGAGGAGAAGCCATGTGAAGATTTGTTGAGGTCATTTGGCTTGTTCAGCTAGAGTAGAGGAGACTGAGGGGCAACTTCATTGCATTTCTATAGTTTTCTCACAACAGGAAGAAAAGTTCCTGCATGAACAGGAACCATTTTCTTCTGTGTCATAATTAGTGATAGGACGTAAAGGAATTGCAAGAAAATGTCAGGGGAGATTTAGATTAGATGTTAAGAAAAGGTTCTTAACACAGAGGATGCGTGGACATTGGAACTGGCTCCACAGGGCATGGCACCAAGCCAATCAGATGTCAAGAGGCTCCCATGGACGTGGTGTGACTCTAGCAGATGGTCCTGTGCAGGCCAGCAGTTGGACTTCAGTGATCTTTGTGGGTCCCTTCCAGCTCAGAATATTCTATGATTCTGTGATTCTCTGTCAAAATTTATTGAAATGGAAAAAGAAAGAAAGACTTTTTTTTCTGTTTATTAAAAAAAAAAAAAAAATTGATTTTTTTTACGTTTTAAAAGTTAAAATCAAACAACATTGATCAGCTATAGGCATGTACAAACACACACACAAAAAGTATTAATCTCAAATCTGAAGAACACATTTCTGAAAATGCTAGTCACTAAGAGGTAAATCTTGGACAAAATTTACCTCTTGGGTAATAACTCTTAGTTTTCATCTCAGCATAAGTCAAAACTTTTCTTTTTTTTTTTTTTCCTTTTTCTTTCCAAGGTTTTTCTTAACTATTCACGTGCTTTGTTCCTCTAAACTTCTGTCAACGTATATGTATGTATATTTTAATTAGTGAATTAATTAGTGATTAAATACATTTTTTAAAATGTGTTTCAGAGACTAGCATGATGCAGTCACTTGTCACTAGTGTAAAGAATTCTTACCGTGCAAAATCAAACTGAATTGTCATTGAATATCTGTGCCTGCTGTAAAAGAGCAATATACTCAATTATTGAACATAGCACATGATAGCACATGACCAAGACTAAGCAGAAAACTGGTGTTTTTCAGTCAAAAATATTCTGAATTGTCACTTGTTTAGCTAAAGTTTACTCACATGATCTGCATAACACACATAATAGTCCTTCATCCAGATATAGCAAGAACAGTCAGTTAGCAATTTAACATATAGATATATTTGATATAATATTCATCAGTTTAGGAATAAGTAGATTAGAGTCCTATCTTAGAAATGCTCTGTTAATTAGAAGTAGATTAACCATTTTAGTATTAAGATTAACAGAAGAACAATCTTCAGAACTGATTATTCTCATTATAAAGAATGGCAGGTATTGTTGCCATATATGGTAGTGATCTTCAAGAAAAAATATTGCATTCTTCAGGATTTGGATTGTTTGTTTATTCTTACATTCTTTTACAATTTGTTACTGAGTATTTTTCATAATGTCTTTTTTAATAATTTTCTTGAAATCGTATTCTTGAAAATATGCCTTTTATCTGATAGCTTAATATTCTAAATGCCACTTACTATTTCCATATATTAAATTCCTTTGAATACTTACATTAAGTACTAAGAAGTGACCTGGAATGCCCCGCTTTTTTCTGGTTTTAGTTATTTTTATGCTGTATAGATTACTTAATGTCTATGAAAAATTATACATGAACAAAAATGTATGAACTACAGTGAAGAAGTATCAGGAGAGGGATAACAAGACTGGAGTTCAAATCTGGAGTACAGAAAATAACCATTCATGATCACAACAGGGTTGTCATAGCTTTTTGTCTCTATACAGAGAGGATGATGTCTATATCTTGCAACTCTCAATGTGCAAGGGCCAGAAAAGTCACATTAAATGCAAAATTGAATAGGGACTGTTATAATTAATAAAGATAAGATTTAAATCAAAAAGAGTAGACCAAAATTTAGTTCCTTTCTCCTTCTTGTTTTTCTTTTATCTGAGGTTGTATAAGAAGACAGAATGAACAACAGAACCATTTTCAAAATGTACAAAGTTTCTTTAATATTTCTTTCTTGTTTTTTTGCCTTCTTAGAATCGTAGGTTTGTATTGGAAAGTACATTTGAAGATCATCTATCCCAAAACCCCTGCAATGAACAGGGCCATCTTCAGCTCGATCAGGAGACTCTTGAAGAAAGACAGAAAATTCTCTCCCTGTAGAAAGGGCAGCTTAGGCTTTGAGATGGTAGTTTCATACAGCCTCAGTTATTTCTTAACTAGTACACTGATTCAGCATCTATGTAAAAAGAATATTTGTAAGAACACTTGTTTTTATACTTTTAATTTTCATAATGGACAATTGATTTTTATTGCCTTTCCATTTCATCTACTTCCTATTCGTTGACTACTTTCTGGAAGCTTTCATTGCTTGGGATATTGGCCAACAGGTTCAATACCTCAATGGCCATGACGTGGTGGAACAGGATGAGAGCTCTTTTTACATTTCAAAATCATGTCTGGCATCCTGGTGAACGTGTATCTTGCAGTCCACAGCTTGTTCTTACTATTACTGAGCACAAATGCAAGTTCCAAAGAAAACCTTTCTGCAGTTCTGCAATTCGTCATCCACATTTTGGTTTCAGTGTCAAAACTGCTATTGCAAACAGTAATAATAGCAAATCAGCATTTTCTCTGTGATTTACATTCATAATATGAAGTACAGATGTTAGGCTCTTTTTAACATCCTCCATTCTCCGTCAGATGAAGTACGACAAAAGAAAAAGATAAAATAATTAGAAAAGTTCAAGTATGAAATTTGTATTAAATACCACAGAAAATCTCAGTCTGCAATAAGGCATTCATATGTTAATTACCTTGTACTCTCACTAAAAGAAAATGTTAAATAAGATCTCCACAGACTTTTTAAGCAGAACAGCTTGAACAATGCTTATCCCTAATCTAATTTTTCATTAAATAATTATTTGGTTTTATTACCTCATTTTTACAGTAATATATTTTTATATTCTACAAGGGTAAGTAAAACTATTATTAAACTTAATATTTAAATAGAAGTATTTCTTTTTAGTTTTATAGAGGATTAATCACAGTCCTTTGGCTGAAACAAGGAAGTAGGAATTTGAAAATAATTTCGACATGAGGCTGGAAATGTCATACCTTTTCATATTGAACTGAAGATATAAATCAAGTTTCAGGGACTACCCTTTGAGTAAACACTTTGACTGATCTGGAATATTAGACATTTGTCTGCAATTCAGGTAAGAGATAAATTCATAATGCCATCTTTTTATTATTATTATTATTATTAAATCAGTTTTCCTTCATTTAAAGAGGAATTTAGATTTTTTTTCTGGAACTTCAGAAGGAAACAGTGCTAATTTTTATGTACACATCTGCTCTAGTCAGGAAACAGAGTTCCAAAATACTCTGAAATTGCATTGTAATTACATTTCCTTTATTTATTTTCTGTCTTTAATGTATTTCTTCTGCTTATTGTTCTCTTTCTACTGAGTCCTCTGGTTCTTTTATATATATTTAAAAAAAAAAAAAACTATCAATAAAATATCTATGGCAAAGTATTGTTTATAAATTAATTTTGTTTATTGAATCAAACTATGCTTAGAGTTCCTTATGCTGTTTTGTAGATCATCCGCTTTATTAACAGCAGCCGCTGTAGTGTTTTTGTAATTAATTAAATAAAGTGTGCTTAGTTATTCTATGCCCTCACCAGTATTTATTTATCCGAAAATGTGATCTGCATCTTTGATTGCACAGGGCCCTGTGAATGGAGCCTAAGAGCCTCGAGAAACAGTAGCCAGTTGGCTGGGAGAAGATGGTCCTTTCACAGCTGCAGCAGCCGTCATGTGTGCAGGAACCCAGCATGCTCATATCATTGAACATACACTTGTATGCCTTTACCCTATGACTATGCCATTTTGTTGTAGGAAACCGCATAATCTATGTCTGAGTATCATCTCTGTGTGTATTCAATTTGGTTGCAGGGTGACAAAACAAGACTTATTCTAACAGCTTTGATTTAGTTTGTAATTTTTATGTATAAATAATCTAGTGAGAAGTGCAGTATTTGTGGACTCATCTACCTCTGAACAAAGAAACAGCTGCTTTTGATTCTAGGAATAAATGTATTTTGAAATATTTCAATATTGATATATTTCAGTATCACAATACTTCTTTCCAAAGGAAAGCTGAACTTAATTGATCGAGCTGTTTTATTTTAGGAGAGCTGTTACCATGTCTCTTTCAGAAGATAGAAACAGGCTTTCTATGACTGTGAAGTTCTTCAGGCCAAACAACTAGATAGTTTATACAAATTGACACCTTGAACAATTCAGGACTCAGAGATATGACTGAAGACAGAGAAAAAGAAAGAAATAAAAGAAAGAAAGGAAAATAAAAGAGAGAGAGAACGAGATAAAGAGAGAACGAGAGGGAAGAAAGAGAAGGAAGGAAGGGAGGAAGGAAGGGAGGAAGGAAGGGAGGCAGGGAGGGAGGGAGGCAGGGAGGGAGGGAAGACAGAAAAAAGCTCACCAGTTCTGGTTCCAGTGTCAAATCAGGATGTCAGTTCTAGTTTCAGCACTGATCCAGCTGCATTGGTCAGGTGAATGAGTTGTCCAGGGTCCTAAGGGCACCCCATAGTTTAGGCGGTGTTACTTTTTATGAGCAGGTTTCTCATTTTCTATGCAAATTAGTTGTCATGTCCACTCTTTCAGGCCTTTCTGGAAATGGGTCAGAGGGCTTTGGGGGTCTTTGGTGGTCTTAATCTCCTCCTATAGTCCATTCTCACTTCCTGGCCTCATTCATATACTTACACTGTACTGTATTGTGCTTATTTCCAGGAACTACAAGAAGTGTCCCAGAAAAGTACTGCCCTATCTCTGAATGACCCCCTTTCTCCACCTAAATCTTGTTTTTTCTCGTGGAGTGTTGATACCAATAGTTCTTGGTCGGCATCTGGTTATCAGTGTTAGATACATACACATTAGCCCCTTTTCTTCTGAGAATAGAGAGCTCAAAGAGTCTTGTTTTGGACTGCTCTTTATATGGTCACGTGAGAGTGGGATTTAGTCTTAGAAATTTTCATTCCTGGCCAAAATTCAAGTCGGTAACTTTCTTTGAACGTTCAATAACAAAAACCAGTATTCTACTTGGGTTGGTATTCAGGCAAGAAAAATAAGCTTCAAAGGCTGTTCATTAAAAAAACAGGTGTTCATTAGACAGCATTATTTCCTGTGAACACAGTGTTTCCCTTAAGTTCAAGAGCAGCTTAGCCAGAGGCCTGGCAAAGGGGGGATGTATTACCACAATTTACACCTTAATTAAAGTCAGGTTCCTTGGGCCTCTTCATGAATTGATGCTTTGGGGACATTTTGATGTATTTTATAGAACAAGGCAGAAATTTACTCTTTGTTCTTATGTAGAAGTCTCGTTGGCTTCCAGATGCTCACAGGTTAGAATGGAAATCCATACTGATCTAAATGGAGCCCTATGAATATGTTATGGTAAGATTCCACAATACTGAATGAACCATTTTCCACAATTTCCATACAGTCAAAAAGCTGCAAAATAAGTTACATACAGATTAAAGGTCTGAAAAGAAGATGTATCCTGAAGGGAGGAAAACAGGGAGAAGAGAACAATATTCTTCATAAGATCTCAAATGTCTTTTATAATTGCTGGTTATACAACTAATTACCAGATGAATTTGAGCTCTTTGGCCTCTGCTAACTGATTGTTTTTTACATCAGGGGGTTCAGATGAGCTGTCCATCAATGCCCTAGAAGTTCAGTCTGATAGCATAATGTATCAAAATATATGCTGACTTCTTAGTCTTAGCAACTTATCTTTTCAGCAGGTTCAGAAACAAAATGGAAATAAATCCAGATCAAAACACACTTAGAAATGTAGGAGAATTTGAAACAGCTAAGCCTGCATAATGCCTGTTCTGTGCTCATCTCCCCCTAAAATTTGAAATTAGAGACCTGACTGCATTGTTTTCTCTTTTTTTTAGTTATTATTAATTAAATCATGCTTCTATTAGGATTTTCAGACAAGTATCTAAAAATTATATTTATCTATTCTATAATTTTGCATCATGATTATCAATATTTGTTTTACAGTGACCTTAGCGCTCAAACTTCAAGTCAGAGACATAATGCTAAGTGAAATCTCAATTTATTCTTTGAAAGAGCTGAAACATTCCCCATGGTACACATGCTCAATGTCAGAATCTCAGGCTCTTCATAACATAGCTTTTATGAAGTGAAGGCTGTAAAAGCTTCACCTGCTTGTTTGCTCAGGCAGAGATAAATTCTTAAAACTCTAATCAATCCTCATCTATTTGGAAGAGTTTGTCTAGAACTTTTTTTGTCTTCTTTTCTCTAGTGCTACACTTACCACTACTATGACAAACTGAAAAGAAAACCTTACTTCTCAAAAGTCTGAAACATTTCTAAACTCGGTTAAATATCTGTCATAATAAATTTTAACTTCTAAAAGTGTGGAATTATGAACAATTGATGGCTTGGTTCTCTGACTTGAACAAACAAACAGGGAATACCAATCTTGGATATTTATGCTGCATTGTGTCTAAAGTTCAGTTTAAACAGACATTAATAGCACATCTAAGATCTGCATGGACAGCACATACCAAGATTTGCATAAGAAGTTCTTACTTTCTGCCATCAGATCCTACATGCTGTTTTCCTCCATTAGCCTGGCAACATGTACTAATATTAAAGAATCAGAGAATTATCAAGGTTGGAAGAGAGCTTTAAGATCATCAAGTCTAAACATCAACCCAGCACCATCACTGTAACCCCTAACCACCAAACCATATCACCCAGAATCAGACCCAGATACCTCTAGATGGCAAATCTATCTGGACAGCCTGCCCCAACCCCTGACCACTATATCAGTGAAATTTTTTTTTTTCTAATATCTGATCTGAATCTCCCCTGTCTCAGCTTAAGGCCATTTCCTCTGATCCTCTTATTGCAGACACAGCAGAAATGATTGGCCCTTACCTCACTTCAAAGTCCTTTCATGCAGTTGTAGTAAGTGATGAGGTCTTCCTGAGACTCCTCAAGACTAAAGAAACCCAGCTCCTTCAGCCATTCCTTGTAAGACATATTTTCTAGACCCTTCACGAGTTGCCCTGGTTACTTTCACTAGACACAGTCCATCACTTCAGGGTTCTTTTTACAGTGAGGGGCCAGAACTGGACACAGTACTCGAGGTGCAGTCTCACCAATGCTGAGTACGGGGGGGATGACCCCTGCACTGGTCCTTAAGTCTACACTGTTCTTGGTGGCATTAGACTTCTTGGCCTCCTGGGCACACTGCTAGCTCGTATATCTTTAGGGAATTGGTTAAATTACTCCTCAGGAGCCTGCATATCCTTATCTTAAAGTCCCACAAGCATTAGGTATATTGTCACACTCTATTTCCTACTTGGAAGGAAGAGTTACGAACATCTACCAAAGTACTAAACTCAAGAGTTTGCAAATAAGTCTGTAGACTCCCATTTTTTGTTGCCTAGCTCTAAGACTTCTACAAGTTGAACTTACTTACTTTGGTTCATTAGTTCAAAGTTTTGAACTTTGCAAAAGATAGATGCTGAAGCTGAAAACTAAAGAATATGATTTTTTTTATTTTTTTTTTATTTTTTTTGTTTGTTTGTTTTAGAGGAGTGTTTACTTGTAGATTTAAATATAACATGCAAAATGTTACTTCTTTGGTGCCTGTCTGTAAGGTTTCTATCTTTAAAAACATAAATTAAAAAAATCCAGGAATATTAGGAAAAAACCCTTCACTGTCCCTAATGTTTTTTGGGGGTTCTTTTTGTTTGATTTTGGCTTTGTTGGTTCTTTTTGTTTGTTTGTGGTTTTTAAATGTTTTGGGGGGGTTATTTATTGTTTCTGTGGTTTTTTTTAATAGATTTTTGGTTGTTTTCTGTGGGTTTTTGTTTGGTTGGTTGGGTTGGGGTTTTTTGTTAGTGTTGATTTGGTTTTGGTTTGTTTTGGTTTTTTTTTTTGTTTGTTTGGGTTTTTATGTTTTTGGGGGGTTATTTATTGTTTCTGTGGGGTTTTTTAATAGATTTTTGGTTGTTTTCTGTAGTTTTTTGTTTGGTTGGTTGGGCTGGATTTTTTTGTTGGTGTTGATTTGGTTTTGTTTTGTTTGTGGTTTTTTTGTTGTTGTTTTTTTTTTAATAAATTTCGGGGTTTTTTTGTTTTTCCCCTCTGAAATATATTTGGGTGTCTAACTCTTGTGCTGAATCTGGTCTTCTGTTTATTGTAAGGCTTGGTGAAGATCAAGAGTTTTTGAAGAACAGATTAAATAGCTAAATCGTTGGTATTTTTCTCTCTCTTTATTTAATTAACACTGAAATAGACTTCTGAACTGTGTGTTCTTCTACCAGTCTGTTGTGGTTTGTTGTTTTTTTTTTTTTTCAAAATATGAAACTATGAAAATATTTCTTTCCTTTAAAACATAGCACAAAATTCAGAGGAGTAAAGATGCATACACAGACACATAGATAAGATACTGTTATCTCTTTTCTAGACTTTGTTATTAATATCTGATAACTCATTACTATCAGAAGGACATCTGGTGGAAATTAACTCATTCTGAAAATATATAGACAGGAGATACTCCTGCAGTGTCTTATGAGGAACTTTCAGTGTCAGTCTAGTTCTAGAAAACTGTAAAATCTGCCTTATAACATTTGCATTATTAGGGCATGAATTTTTTTCAGTTTTATGCAAATCCACACTTTAGTATATGAACAATATTTCATCTGTGAACATCTCAGATAGATGTCTCAGAAGCATTGGGAAAGACATATAATATTGGGACAATTTTACTTGTCTTTTATTGTAATGAAAGTCAGGGAAATATCCATGTTCAATCCAAAAGGATTCAGATTATACCTTGGAAACTTCATAGGACACTCACTGTGAATGTGTCATCCTAATGGATGTTTCTTTTATGTCACACTTTTTTTATCTAAGCGACAGTTAATTTCACAATTGTATTTGCTGTTTCTCATAATAAGCCAAGTACTGGAAAACAGCGTCTTCAATTTACATTGTTGTCAAGGGAATAATTCAATTTCTTGTAGACTGGTATGTTTCCTTATAAATACAAAAGGAATACTATCTGTTTCCTCTGTCTTCCAAACACTATGCTGGCTTTAGGACCTGGAATCTTCTGATAGAATTTTGTGTCTAGGACTTAATGACTCTGTCTTTTGTAACAATTTTTTTTTTTTTTTTTTCCCAATTCCCAAAGTGAAACTAAAACATATTTGAAGGAGGAGAAGCTGATAATGATTGATGCATGGAAATGCAAGTGGATATGGGGAGACATCATGCTCTGAAACAAACAAGAAGTGGTTTCTGTGTGACCATGGCTAGATCACTTGGGCATGCAAGCCTGGCACTAAATTACAAGGACACTGGTAAACAGGAAGAAATTTAGACTAAGTGGAAAAGATAACTATTGAAAGGATTCCTATAGAGACGGAAGTGAAGACAGATTACTCAGTGACTTAGGAACAGTTGCAAAGTTTTCTATGAAAAATAGAAAAGGATCAGTTTTAGGCTAAGTATTAAGTTTTTCATAAAAGACTTTAAAAATGAAGATTTTATATTAAATTGTTTTAGTGTGACTCATTAAAAGCACCTCAAAATCTGGTGTAAATATACACCTTTTAGTAACTCTATCAATTAAGGGGATTATATATAGACAGCTTTATTATAATGTTGTAATTACATGTTTGCAAGACATTTTGAACTACTTCTTTATATTGTATTTTTTGAATAAAAATAAAAGTAGAAGATTATTTTTGTTCATCATTATGAGTAAAAAGGAACATTCAGTTGAAAAATTTACTAAAATTTCATTACTCTAAAATCTAATCATGTATAATAGATGACTATTGCAATTTTACAGTGATGGTTTGATAACAAAGACAACAAATAGCCTTTCCTGAAATGCAGAAATCTGACATGACTTCTCAGCCAAATCATAATTAAATCACTTCTTTTTTTGTTTATATACTTTTAAGCTCCTTCATGCTTTCACTCAAATTATAACTCTACATGGGTGGATCTGCTATCCACAAATCTTTGCTGTAAACCTTTAAATGTCAAGAGGATGCTGCTTAGTTTCCTTTAAGGCAGATCAGAGTCGAAAAGCATTGAAGGGTGTTAAGGCTTCTAATTACAGAATGTGAATCAACTAAAATTTCCCCCTAGATCTTACTCGCTATCTATTTGCACTATTTAGGTTTGATTAGTGTTTTCAGTATTACTTATTTTTAGACATGAAGTAATCCTGGATTGCAGTCTGAAACAAGAAGACTGAGAGTCTACTGTGGGTCTGTTTGTGGACCCCATGGAGGGTGAACAAATTGGTGACTGTAGCAATATCAGAGGTGTGAAACAATCAGAACTCTTTGCAGGCTCTGTGACACCATCTTACCAGCACTGTGTATTGATCGGCAAAACATAGAATTGGTTCAAATAAGCAGGAATTCTGTGCTGTGACTAAGGGGATGTGGGAAGGACTAAATAATTTGGATGTTTCAAACTCAATGCATTGAACTTGACAGAGTCTGTGTGATTTTTATTCTTTTTTTTTCCTTAAAGAGAATTAAAAGTCCTGTAGTATGGGTAATGACTTGAATATTCCAAATTTAGAATCAGTTCCTAAATCTAAATACTTTCTCTTGTAATAACTCTAATAAAGCCATTCTTACTAGTCACAGTAATATTTTAGTGAGTAACAGGGACACATTTTGGGGAATTCGTGTGATTCTTTTCTATGTGTTATCACTTAAACTAAAACAACAGGAAACAAAAAAAAAAAGTTGGAAAAAATTGAATTAAAGGAAACTGAATAAAACCATATAAAATTGACAAATAAAAGGAGAAATTTATATATTTGGACATGCTGTGTAGATGCTTCTTCATTACAGAGGGTCCCATTCTACAATAGTCTCCAAACACAACATTTATGAACAGTACATTGGTAAGACTGTCTACAGTCAGTTTGTATTTAGAGAAGGGTAAATAATATAACATATGAAAATGTGTTGAGTTTTTGCATCCAGATTTTATACTTAGCTTCTCATCTTGATTCCAGCAATAGCCACATACGGTCAATTCCCAGAGAAAAGTATCATCATAGAATTATAGAATGTTTGGAAGTGACATCATCTAGAAGACCCATCCAACTTGTCTTTGAACACTTCCAGGCATAATGGGGTATCCACAACTTTTCTGGACAATCTGTTCTGGTGTCTCACAATCCTCTCGGTAAATAATTTCTCCCTAATATCTAATCTAAGCCTATTCTTTCAGTTTAAAGACATTCCCCCTTGTCCTATCACTATAGTCTATGAGAAAGGGTCCCTTGCTATCTTTTCTCTAAGCCCCTTTTAAGTACTGGAAGAGTACTCTAAGGTTTCCTTGGAGCCTTGTCTTCTCCAAGCTGAACAACTCCAACTCACTCAGCCTGTTTTCACAGGAGAGGTGTTGCAGCCATCTGATCACCTTCACAGCCCTCCTCTGGACGTACTTCCACCAGTTCACATTTCTTATGTTTGCAGACTCCAGAGCTGGATGCAGAACTTCATGTTGGGTCCCATGAGAGGAGTACAGGGGGAGAATCACAAACCCCAACCTTCTGGCCATGCTTCTTTTGATGCAGGCCAGGCTGCAGTTGGCTTTCTGTGCTGCAAGTGTATGTTGCACTTCTGGAGACTAAGTGAATTAATTTGAAGTTAAATATCAAGCTCTTGAGATTGTGGAAGTAGTTGACAATGTAGAGGTGCAACCATTGAGGATTTCTAAGTCAAATTGGAAGATGCCTTTAAGGCTTTGGAATATTATGAATAGGTGTCAGCAGTCTCTTTCTTTATTGTACTTTATTAATGTAATGATACAGCTTTTGAAATGATGGTTCTATGAAAAGTACACAATGTAGAGAGGAGTGGTGTGCAACATAAAGTAGTAATATTCTCTCATCCATTTATTTGAGAACAAAATCAAATATGCAGGTTCTGAATATTAACTATGTTTTTAACAGAAATCTTCTACAAGGAAAGAATGATAATAAGTCATTACTTTAATGATAACTATGTGTGATCTTATATGTATAGATCAAAGGTAGATGCAGCTGTGATGGATGGAACCACACAGCCCAGTTGTTGATGTGGTAAACCTTTGTGTGTAAACTATAAAACAGAACTAAGCCAGAGAATGAAGAGTACAACTAATTGTTCTAAAGAGAAATCAAGATGCAAAAAAGAAGACGTGGATGGGGATGCTTACAGATCCATATGAGTACAACCACAGTTTCATTTAATGGCAAGCTAAAGACTTACTATAAGTTTTTTTTTTTTTTCTTGAATGTGTTTATTTGTAATTATGGAAGACAAGCATCTAAAAAAACATCCTGGAAAAATGTATAAATATTGGTTTAAAAGGAAAAAAAAAATAGACTTGCTTTATGTGTTGATAGTTTTGGTTCAGTTGTTTTGGGAATCAAAGACAAGAAGACTGTAGTAGTTCACAATGCAGTTCAGTTTCAAAACATTGAGGGGAGAATTGTTTATTTTAATTTGTAACTAATGTTAATTAATTGGTTAGGTTTTGTTTGTTTCAGTTCCCTAGCCATCTTTTTGTCCCAGTGGTCTTTAACTATGCAAAAAGTCATGATCAGGATTTGCAGAAAAAATAACATGGCAATGACGATGCAATCACAACATCAGCTCCTGCTTCATTATGGAAGCTCCTCCACCTTTGGTGAGGATTCTTTGCTGCTTTCTGTATACAAGTTTAAAACAGATTTCTTAACTCATTATTTGACTTCCATTATGTGAACATTGCATAATAGCAGCAGGACACCAATTTCAAAGTGATTAAAAATAGCCATTATTTTACACTTTTAGTCTTAGTAAAGAGAGACACACTGTGGTGTAATAGAGACTGCATGGTTTCAACAATTATATTAGTCTGTCTTCTGGTGAAAAATTAACAACTTAAAATTATTTAATATTACATGATTTTGGTGCTGCAGTAACATGATTATATGATTAATCATTTCCACATAAGTTCTGGGAAAGAAAAGTAATAATCTGCTGGCATGGAATTGATATAGTAAGCTAGTATAAAAGAATGCCCTCTAGCCATTTATTTTTTTTTCTTGTAGCAGTTTTTGATTTCACCTGCAGGAAAGCTGTGTGAAAGAACCTGTGATAGAGCAGGATGGTCAACTTTTCATAAATATAAGGTCTATTATACCTGTTACCTTGCTATCTAAACATATATAAAATTAAGAAAATATTTTCCCAACCATTTTACAGATTAGTTTATAAACACATCCATAACTCAATAAAGTAGTACAGAACTTCTCAAATTTGCTTCGGTTGTTCCATAGAGGCCATGGGTAGATGATATTGCCATATAGAATGTGTACCAGAGAAGGAATGTCTTAAAAAAGACAAAGTTTCGGGTTCTTACTCTATATTGGATGGAGAACTGT
Source organism: Xenops minutus (assembly GCA_035221455.1). Lineage (NCBI taxonomy): Eukaryota > Metazoa > Chordata > Aves > Passeriformes > Furnariidae > Xenops > Xenops minutus. The sequence continues at coordinate 134,517,789 of JAWWEE010000074.1, read as the reverse complement.
CACAGTGATATACAAAGGTCAGGATTAGAGCTGCTTCAGTGCATTAAAAATGAGAAGGGAAACTGACAGTAAAAATTTACTTTGGAAAACTGCTTATACAACCCAAAATCTTGACTAGAAAATCAGAAACTGACCTTACAGATCTTTAGCTTATAAATATGATCTAAACTCTGTCAAACTTTTTTTACTAGAACTGCCTACCCAGTCAAATATTGGGACTGATTTTTCTCTAAATATTACCAGCTGTTATGTCTCTTTATTACAAACATGCTAGATGATGTAGAACCTGGTATTTGACTAGATTCTAATCCCGCTGTGCAGAACACTGGAAGAATTTCAACCACTATTTTGATTGACTACATGGACAGGTCTTCAGAGAAAATATTTCTCATTATTTCTACTGTCAACCTTTTAGAAAATACATGTTCCATGTCTGCAGGTTACCCAGACCAAGAAAATTGTGAAATCTCTTATAAGAAACACAAGCAGATTACAATAGCACTGGTTTCAGTTTCACCATGTAATAATTATCAGATCATATGGTTTGTTAGAGCACTCAAGTGCCTCTATTTTTACAGATGGTAATTGAAGTGAACTACTGAAGGGAGGGGCAATGTACTCTGTAAGTAAACCATAAATGTTTGCTTTCCAGGTGGTAGTGTTTTACTTTGATTTTAACATCTGCTGTAAGTGGTCATGTAAATATTTCAGAACTGGTGTTTCATAAACTGATCAAATCAGGATCAGCAAAGTGAAAATAATGCTATTGAAATGTCTGACTTCAGCTGCTTTCTATGTGCAGAGAGGTTGTTGGTATTGTGGTCATTTTCAGTAACAAATGCATCTTTTAATTTCTGATGATAAACTGTTATTCCTAGCAGGATGTTCTTTACAAATTCAACAGGAATCAGAATAATAAAATGGTCAATCCTTTCTGAACGATGCTTAGTGACAGAGGAAGTTGGCAACCCTCAGTGCTTAAATGAGTGTTTCACCAGTATTCTAAATGGAAGCAGATGGCAACTTCCCAGAGACTGTGCACATTCCCCGGGGGAGAGGAGAAACGTTACAGTATTCCACCACTGCAGTGAAGCAGATAATTAGGCAATTAGAACTATTAAAAGCTGACAAAAGGAAAAGTATAGATGAACCTTCTCCTTAGGCTTCAGTATGGCAGCACTTGTAATAGCCTATAAGGAAAATCACAGTGAGCATGATTTACGAGTTTTAAGATTGATTTATTGTAAATTACATATGTATGATCACATGCACACAATATAAACTAGGTGTATTTTACATATATCTATATGTGTTTGCACACATAAGACATGTGCGATTGCAAATAATTATCTTTTTTACTGGACAACAGTGAATTTTTTAAAAGTCCAAGGCAAAAGTAGTTTAGGCTCTAATTTCCCCCAGTGGACTTGATCCCACACAGATCTGTTTCAGGATGTCAAAGTGTGAAGACTGGGAAGTATTTTGTCCCTCATTGAACCTAGTTATCTTTTCCAGTTCATTCGAAAAACACAAATGTTTACAATATTGTGAGTGGAGAGAAGCTTCTCCACTTCATGTATTTTCTAGGAAATTAACTGATCTTAAGCATGGATTCTGTGTGTCTGTACACACCCTGAAGCATGAATCAGATAAGCCCAGCTTACACACTTGTGTCACAGAATAAGAGACTGTTGTGAAGTAAAGATTTACTAAGAAATATAAGTTTTGGGATGTGGCATAAAGCTATGTAAAAAGTTGTGAAAATAAGTAGATTTTAGGAAAAGGGATCCTTGTCAATGTAATGTAGGGAGAATTCCACAAATAATAGCTTATCTATGTCAGCAATTTTCTGTTCATATGATTTTGGAGATATTAAATGGATTGATGGAATTTGACCTAATTTCACTCTCATATTATTTGGGGTAAAATGTTAATATAAATGGTGCAATTTAATTGTATTAGTTAGATATTTTTGGTGCACAGGTGTAAAAAACAGATTTCACTTTTTTTTTTTTTTTTTTTTTTTTGTGTGTGTGTGTGTGTGTGTGTTTCTTATGGGAGAAGGTAAAAGACATATTCAAATGCCCTTCCCAATCTGCTATTTTATTAGCTAAAAGATGAAGATGCAACTATAAATCTCTCTGTCTCTTTCCATATATTCAGGTATGCATAGACATTTTATTAAAAATCTATTGCTAATTAGGTAATAATACACTCTTTAGAATTTGAATATATTATTTACTAATAATATATTATCGATATTCATATTTGTATACTATGTTGTTCCATGACTCAGGAATCAGTCATTGTGACAGGTCCTATTCTAACACAGGAGAAAAAAAGACATGGATTAATCCACACTGTAAGAAGTCCATACAATATGGTATTTAAAGACATATAAGAATAGGAATAAGAAAAAATAAATCAATTACAGATCATATAATCAAGTAAGATCACATCAAATAAATTTGAAAGATCCTAAACATACGGAAATTGAAAGATCCCAAAGTAAAAGTGGCATGAAGTAGAATATACCTTTTAATATCTGATGCAGTGTGACACAGAATGAAGAAATTAAAATATAAGAAACAGTACAAAAGCTTAAAAGAATAACATAAATAATAAAGAGATGAAACATTAACAGAGGAAGAGGTAGGAAGTAGTCACTAGGAGACAAACATATAGATAGGCAATATCGTTACCTTCTTGCAAAATTTCAATACTAAGTCAATTTAAAATCATTTTCTTCATAAGAGGTCTATAACCTTTATGCAACTTGAGTGCTTGGTTTATTCCACATTAACATTCTCTCCTTTGTGTTGTTACTTTGTAAGAAAAGCGGGAAATTCCTTAAGTTATTCATCTGCAGAAAGATCTTTTTTTCTAAATTCTTTTCCAGTTTTTATGGTCTTCTTGAACTATTCCTACTTTATTCTGTAAATTAGTGACAGTCTTACAGCCTCTTCCGGTAATTTCTGGAATTTCTTCCAATTTCTATGACTTATCTCTGAGGCCAAGAATATAAATGTTCTCTCACCACTGCATTATAATTCTAATGCACGACATTTTGCAGCTTTCAGATAGTTCACACCCATGACCACACGCGTCTATTTTATACCTATATGGTTGCCACTGGGGAAAGAAGCCAGCAAGGTCTCATCATCCTCCTTGTCCACCTTGTTCTCCTCCCTTCTTCAGTGAAAGCTGTTCATTTCATTGGCAAATGCCATCTTTAATGCAGGAAATCTAATGTCTCTGTACTCCCTCAGAGCACCTTTTGAGAGTTTGTCTTCCTTTCATGCAAGATTAGGAGACTGACCTTCGTCAGATAAAACTAATATTTTTGTAGTTTCCTTACATGGCTTGTCAAGGGGAAAAAACAAAAGAGAAAAACCAAAATTCTAAGGCTTTAGAACCAACTGGGCTTCACGCAGCTTAATTAGGGGGAAAAAAAAAAAAAAAAAAAAGTTAGTTAAGGCCACACAACCCAATTATTCCTTCTCGTATTAAATTCAATGCATTTGTATCTTGATTGTTCACTGTTTCTCCTTTCTGCTTAAGCAATATGAATATATTAGTGAATAATTGAAAAGGCACAAATGGAATCGAAAGTCTGTGTTAAAAACAAGTGGTTAGTAAAGACACTGTTTTAGTATAATTAACACAAAGTTGTTCTCTGAGCTTGTACCAAAGTAATAAAAGTTGTTTGTTTATTATATGAAACTTTTGGTAAAATATAAATTGTATTTGAGATATTTTAAGAGAGGTTATGTATTCTTAAGCCAAGGAATCAAGATAATGAGAATTTCAAGTATATCGAAATGAAATAATATAAAGTGAATTGTGATAATTTATTGAAAGTCATGCAGACGTAAGTTTTGGAGCAGCATGAGTAGTTTAAAACAACATAAAAAAAATCATTGAAGACTTTTATACCAAGTTTAAATCTAAATTTAATTTTTTTTCAAGTTAAAATGAAATATTCTTTGTTCTTTAAATTTAATATTATTTTAATCAAGAGAATAATTATTTGGTTATTATATATTATTATTGTATATAATTTTAATATTTTTATTGTCTGCTACTCAGTTTAAAAAGTTACATAAATTAGATAAACTTAATTAATTTTATAAATTGAAACTACTTCTATGATTATATAGAAACTCAATTATGAATGGTTCTTCAATGCTACTGAAGCATTTCTTCGTTATTCTTTTAAGTCAGTTCATAGAATTGCTCAGTTTGAAGGGAGCTCATGAATGTATCTAACTCACTTTCTATTTAAATAGCTTTGGGTCATTTTTGGCAGATGTTCTTTCTAGTCTGTTTTTAGCAGTGGTGGTGGAGGCTTCACAGCCTTGCCAGTCTAGTGCAGTAGTGTTCTATCCTTACCACCAGATGTCTCATCTCTTTGATTTCTTGGCTACAATTATTATTGATGCTACACATGCATGTACAGAAAGTAGTAAAATGGGAAAACATAGTTGGTTTGATTACCTGCTCAATATTTTTCAAGGAACTGATGTTAACCTGGTATACCTATATTTACGGATTCTTCCTTTCTGATTTTATAAAAATAGTGAGCTTTTTTCCAGTCTTTCAAAAATTCAACAAGCTTCTCTAAGATCTCGAGAGATAAAGGACTTTGATGAAGGACTTTACCTCATTAGCCAAAGTCTATATATATATTTTTTTTTTTTTAATGAAATTAGCCTATATAATGAAAATGTGTGAATTATCTGACTATTTTAAAAGTTGTTTCTTGCTTATTCCTGACTAAGTTTTCATCTTTCTCATTGTAATTATCACCATATTACTGCATTCATAATTTAGCATGATATCATTTGCTTTATTTTTTTTTGACAATGGCAGAAATTTTATAATCTCCATATCACTGTTAGACTAATTGCAGAATAATTGCTTTGTGTATCCTTTATACATTTATCCTTAGTGTATTAATCCTTAGCTTGTTTTCTTTAGTACATTTCATTCATGCAGTGGTCTTTCTGATTTTCCTCATGTCAATTTATGCTTAGTACCTTGTCCTAGGCTTCAGGTTTTTTTACGCATCTCTTTTCTGCTTGAGATTCAGGAAGAAATACCTAGATTTAGCCAAGTTGATTTTTTTAAAAAAAACATGTCCAAGTTTTTCTCTGTAGAAAAAAAAAAAAAAAATGTATCTGTATCTTCAATGCTCTTCATTAAAAAATCAGCCATACTATGAGACTTTCTTATCACTTTTTGACCTATTTTGTAGGATGTTTAACAGAGTCTTAGAGTTTATTAGTTCAACTTAATGTGCTATAATATAATAAAAAATATTTTCCCATAGTTCTACTAATGTAATAAACCCAAATTATTTAATTCCATTATAGACTACATTTTTATATTATTTTTGCTTTTTAACATAAGAATTAAGAATATTCATTTTGTGACTACTCTGACCTAAATTAACTTCTGTCTTGATATTCTCAATATTCCAAGTTTTTGAATGATATGTAGGACAACCTGTTCTAAAAATGTTACAAATAACTTCATCTTAAAAAAAAAAAAAATTCCACTGGAATTCAATTCACAAAGCTTTACATCTTTACCAATAGCTGCTACACCTGAGTTGGCCACCTAGATTCTCTTTATAGTCTGTAAAGAAACAAAAAACCCCAACTTTAATGTCATGAGTGATGTGATCTAAACTAGTGTTTTATTCCCGCATAGCCAGTTTAGCTGATAAGCACTTGTGTAGCTACCCAGAATTAGGTGAGGCAAAATCCGACCCTACATGTCGTGCTCTCCTACCTCTCACAGTACCATACAAAGTAGCTAAAGTATCCCAACACCAGTGTCAATCCTCCACATGATTCTGATAATTTGTTAAGCAAAGTTGTATCTTCCTGCCTATCTAGAATTGCCAGTGAACTCTTGTGATAGAGTAATTTTCTTCTCAAATATCTATTACTGTATATTTTAGATTCAAGAGGACTTTTATTTTACCTTGACATACAAGGCAAACACTAGTCATTTATGACCTCATCAAGGTCCTTGTGTGAGTCAGTAATGGACGTTCATCTCCATTATTTTTGGTGAACTTTTATTTATATTTCCTTAGGTGTTCATGAACACTATTTTGGTACTTGTTGGCCTGTCAATAATCTACATGTTCCCAGTCTGGAGGTATAAACTGAGACATTTATTGATCACTCCCGTTACAATATATGGACCATAAGAGTGGGGTACGTTAATGAGGAGGCAGGACACATTGATAAGGGGGACGAGTTATGTTAACTGGGTCTTAGGAAATCCAGTCACTATATTTCATCATACAGTAAGCATTTCTCCACATCAAGACCACTTGGAGAGGGGGAACAAAGGGTTTCTAGATATGTTGCCACATCTTCCATATCTTGCAAGGGGAGACAGGGCTAATACACATAGATAGCTGAAAACAATCCTGGTCCCCAAGTTATCCTCTTGTGGCAGGCTCCTGTCTTATCAAAGGGAGGAAACCCTCTCAGTATCTGCTGCCCAGGGCTTGCTTGATGATCCTTTCAGGCCTCCTGTTAGCAACTGTTTTTCTTCCCCAACAGGCACTTATATGAAAGAAAAAAACACAAGTTTACTCTCCCCTTCCATTATTATTTCATATGAATGATGATCTGGCACTTGCTTCTCCTCTCATATAAATGATTGCAAACATGTCTGCCATCACCCCCATACCTTCATTTCTTCTGTATTCTATTTCCTCCTTCAAGACTCTTTTTCATCTCACTTTCAGGATGATAGCTTTCTTCTAGCTTCCTTAGCTTTCCTAAAAGTAAAAGGTATAAAAATCTAATGCCTGAATGCTTTAGTATATGGCTACATCTCTTACTTTGTGCTTAATACATATACATAAATATATAAAGCTTAAAGTATATCTTGCCATATAGTATATAACATATTATATTATAATTTTCATATGTATATATATATATTTACATGCATACATACACACACATATGCATGGGTTTTGTCTTTCTCTTAGTGTTTCCAGCTTTTTTCCCTGTTTAAAAAACAAACAAACAAACAAACAAACAAAAAACCCCATAATGATCTGTTCACATCTTAAAATTTGGATTTCATAAACAAGTCATTCTATGCCTTTTTTAGACACTGAAAACAGTAATAATGAATTAGAGATTCCGATTACTTTTTCTATAAACCTGTTTACTGTTAAGTACTCTAAGTAAAAAGCTAGTTTATTAATATTTTTGAGCATCTTTGAAGTAAAACATAGTCTCATTTCAGGCAACTAAATCACAATAATTCAGAAATAAGCTTACGTCTTGAAGAAATTTTTCAATGCACAGTAAAAATTGTGTGATTCCACTCATGACATTAATGTATGTCATTGTTCTGAAGTTATCAGAGGTGTTAATTTAAATAGAAAATTCAAAGAGATGAGAACTATTCCTATCTTAAGTGTGATTTTTTTATTTTCAAGTTAAAATTGAAGCTGTTAGAGCTATCTCAAATCACGATTTCTGATTTAATGCTGTTCCCCCAAAGAGCTTTTGACAAAAGCTTGCTAGATATTCCCTGAAGATCTCACTGTCTAATCAAAAATTAGATATTTTGAGTGCATATTCCCAAATTACTCACCAAAGAACCCCAAATTTAAGTGCTGTCTTTTTAGAAGTACTAATTCATCTTTAATAATATTTTTTTTTAAAACTAAGATCAATATGGAATCTTGCTTTTCTGAAAAACAGGAGCTTTCCCACTTCTTAGGGCAACTATTATTTTTATTACTATTTTTCAGATAATAGGTTTCTATGACTGTTCTTTTCCTAAAGAAAAAAAAAAAAAATTTTCTCAGTTAAGTCTGTGTCCTAATTCCTCATCACAGGTACCTGAACAAACTGCTACAGAAAATGAAAACATTAAACAGAATGTTTAAGAGATGCTTCTCTCATGCTCTGTATTCAGAATGTGTATAACACCCATGACAAAAGCTTCATATTAATGTGTTCTACAAATGGCTCTGTTAGCAGCTTTAAAAGGGGTAGCACTTTCATCCATATAGCATGAAAGTGCTTCATTTTCCCCAGCTTGTCACAGTACATTAATCATCTCAATTATCATTTTCTGACCTCATTTGTTAGTTCCTGACATTTCAGCCGAGAGTTTTTTGCAGACAATACTGTATTAAACCAGAATTTGTTTACTGTATATGCTGATATTTGGATTTTATAATGTAAGTGAATTTTTCATCTGAATATACACATTTTTACCTTGATCAAAATCTCTTATACACTTTAATCTCAAAATGTAACATCAGCCAATATATCTACAACCATATACATTTACATGCACATATACCTATGATGACTTCAAACACCAAAATTCTATCATTTATGTTCTTAACTTTACAAATTAAGCCCTCAAATTTCATCTATGTAATTTTTAATTCCGTAATTTACCTATATATATTCTTTGCAATGGCATTTTAATGAGACCATAAATTTAATATTTTCTACAAGATCTCTGTCTTTTTGCCTGCAGAAATAGAATTGTTCAGTATGTGAAGAACAAAGTGTCCTTTTGTTACCGAGCCTTAAACTGAGTGGTTAGAGCCGGGACATTATAGTACCATAAATTAACTTTTATATTTAGAAGAATATTATTTTTGGAAATGTATATTAAGCTTGAATTTGCTGCACAGTTTGCACATAATGCTGGACAAAGCAGCTGTAAAATCTTGATATTTGCGTTTGGAATTTTGTGAATATTTTTTTTTTTTTAAAATCCTATTAAAAAGAAGATAGTGGATATATTTATTGAAATGTTACATTCACAGCTTCTTCTGAAGTGAATCTGAGCTGGCTGGAGGACAGCCTATATTTTTAACAGTATGTTAAATTAAGAATAGAATTGTTAAGGTTAGAAAGGACCTCAAAGATCATTGAGTCCTACTTAAGTGTCACTGCCATCTTACCAATAAATCATCTGCCCATGTGCCCTATCTAGACATATTTTGTACAATTCCAGAGGTGGTGATTCCACCATATCCCTTTCCAGCTTGTTCCAATGCTTGACTACACTTTTGGTGAAGATATTTTTTCCTAATATCCAACCTAAACTTTCCCTGAAACCACTTGAAACCACTGTTTGCTCTCATCCTATGGCTTATTACTTTGGAGAAGAGACTGAAACCCACCAATCTTTAACCACTTTTTGTGTAGTTGTAGAGCGAGCAATAAAGTCCTCCCAGCCCTCCTTCTCTCCAGGCTAAACAACCCCAGCTCCTTCAGCTGATCTTCATAAGATTTGTGCTCCAGAGCCTTCACCATCTTCACTGCCCTTCTCTGGACAAGCTCTAACACCTCATTGTCTTTCTTGTAGTGAGGATCCAGAAATTAACAGAGGATTTGAGGTATGGCCTTACAAGTATCCATTAGAAGGGGACTGCCAGGTCACTGTCCTGGTCCTCCTGGCCACAAAATTTCTTGCACAAGCCAGGATGCCATTGCTGTTCTAGGCCACCTGGACACACTGTTGGCTCACGCCCAGCCAGCTGTCAACTAGCACCTCTGCAAGGCAGCTTTCCAGCCACTCTGCCTCCAGCCTGTAGCACTGCATGGGGTTGTTGTGTAAAGGATGGGGATTCTCCTCAGCATTCTTATTGTTGCTGACATATTTATAAAACCATTTTTTGTTGCTTATCACAGCACTAGTCAGATTAAGTTCTAATTAAGTTTTGGCCCTTTAAATGTTCTCCCTGCATACCTCATGACATCCTCTGAGTTTTGACTCATGATAGTCCTTCTGAGTTGCCTGTCCTTCCTTACAAAGGTGATGAAAGATAGGGAATATTTAGAGACATTGGAGCTTGATGTCTTTAATTTGGGAGAATTTCCTCAGTTAGACTGTGGACTTAAAACTCCCACTTTATCTTTGATTTGGGTTTGCAAAACTTTCCTCAGACAAATCCAAAGTGAGGCTCAGGTTACTATTTTTTAGAGGTAATTTCCAGTAGGCAGTTTTGACATGATAAAATGCTCCTCAGAGAAATAAGATGAGGTAGTTTGAACAATGGTTGCTCTCAGTGTCAGAGTAGTCCGAAGCGTGTGTAGGTACAGCATATAGGGTTCTTACATTTATCCTTTCTTGTTATTTAAGAAGGCATCCAAAGAACACTTCAAACTGAAAGACAGACATTTTAGGCCATGAAAGAAAATGCATACTTATAGTCACAGAATACTAATTTTTTGATCTAGACTGCCATTAGTTTCTCTTCTTTCTTCTGGGTATGATAAGAAGGAAATAGAATTCTCTAATGAAATACCTTCTAACAAAGATTCAGTTTCCTGGTCTAGGCCAGCAGCTTGTTCATTATCTGTATTAATACTGTCCTGCTGTTTTTATCTCTCTTATGCCAAAGAATAAAGAGATTAGGTGCTCATAGCAAAGTTAAGAATATGACACCACAATGGAAAAGAAAGCCATTCCAGAGTAGCCAGCCTCATAGAAAATAGTGGCAGCTATATTGAATTTACAAATATAGACCTAGATAATTGCTGCCTACTAATGCCTACTACTTTTTCCCTAATTTTGGATCTTCAGACATTCAGACCATAAAATAAAACATACTTTTAGTCTTAATTGCTAAGCACACAGATGTAGAAAGGGCTTGTTCAGGCCTTAAATAAAATAAAAGCTTAGTACCCCCTCTCCTCAGCAGGTCCATGACCTGAAGTTACCTGAACACAGGACTGTGCCCCACCCCTAGCCATCTGATTTTCTTTAGAGAATATATATCTCATCAGGTGTCTATCTGCATCCTGTCTGAATTCCAGAAAAAAACAATAAACAGTTAGGCAGAGGAAAATTACATTCTCTCAGATGCCCTGTTTATTAAGTGTGTTTAGATGATATATACAACATGCCAGAAGATTCAGAGCATTAGAGAAATTAATCTAGTACTGTATTTGCTTGTAAATGAAGCTCACTGTAGAGGAGGAAAGAGACACTTTTCATAATGATCAAATGTTTGGACCCCTTGTTCAAGAAGTAGGAGAGCAGAGAATTCAGTGTCCTTCCTGGCTTCAGATCTGTCCAACCTCTTGAAATACTTTTTGAGAACTTCTTTGAGTGTGCTTTGTATTCTTGTTATATTTCTAAATTTAAGGGCTTTTAATCCAAAGTCAAGGGCAACCCAGGGACTGGAAACTAAGATTTGTCTTCTCTCAACATATTAATTGTCTGATGACTGCTACTACGTTAAATAGTCATGTTGCTTTTTGCTAGTGGAGCATTTCACCCCAGAAACCATTCAATTTTTTTTTTATTTTTTTTAAAAACATTATGTCATGGATAACTCCTAGGTTGTTAGATATGAGACAGAAACCATCCATAGCATCTATGTTATTTTGAAAAACAATTGCAAAAACTGAGTATCTGTGAGGTAAATTAACTGTTTGAAAATCTACCAAGCTGAACCCCCACAGTTACTTAGTTTTCCTTAAGGTTTTAAGAACACTTTGGATCACATGCAAAGTAGTCCCTGTCTCAACAGAACGTTAAACTTAGTTTATTCATTTGTCATCTGATTTAGCTTTTGAATGGGATGCAGGTAAAAAGTCTTAAAGATTATCTTCTAAGAAAAAAAAAAAAAAACAGCAAAAACAACACAAAACAAAACAACAAAACCAATAAAATCAAAAAGCAATGGCTTGATATTGTTATAACGCATAACATCTCAATTTGAAAAAGTTGACATCTGGAAAAGTAACAACCAACTGAAATCATATCTTTCAATGGAAAATTTGTGTGTCCCTCGGCATTATGTAACAGCACACTCAACATGTGGGGTTCTACACATAATTTGATAACTAAAAGTGCATTCATAAATATTGACATAATGAATATTGCACATGCACATCAAAATAAATGACTGAGTAAAAATAAATATAACCTACTCCCTTTATGAAGGAAACTGGTTAGATAATACTTTTCCTTTGTTTTTAAAATATTTCATCAAAAAAAAGGAACAATAGCTCTTGTAATTCACAACATTTTTTTCTGAACTGACAATCATAAATGAGAATTAAATCTGTTCGTTAAAAAGCAGAAAACAAGAACAGAAGTTATTTATACTACGGCACTATAATTTTGCCAGCTAAACTACTTAGAGAACTTGTTCCAAACTGTATTGAACTAATAAAAAAAAAATCATTGTGTGTTTGCGTTTTTTATTACCTTGGAGATTTGTCCACAAACACATTAATTACTGTGTTGTATAAATGTGATATCAGAACAAGAGTTTTTCTTTTCAATGTCCTTACCATTCTGATATGAATAAAAAGCCAGTAGATGAGGCAGAAAGACAGGAAGGAGAAGAGCAGTTTGGATCCTGATCTTAGGACACCAACACTGTCAGAGCTGTCAAACACTTCTAGGCAATGCAGCATAGGTGTTTTGTGAAGAGCAAAAAGAGAGTACATGTACCTTTTGTTATAAACTTTATGACATACACTAAGAAACAGTCTTTAAAAAAATGAATTGCAGATGAGGCAGAAGGCAAGATTCATGGCCACATCTTTCAGGACTGCAGTATTAAGCCCTCTGGATGTTATGAGTCACTGACTTGAATCTTCAGAAGTCAAGTGGCTGTGAGATGCATACCTTAAAAAGGCAGAGTTGCAGAGACTGCTGTCTTTTCAAAGGTTCAGCTAGTTTACTCTGAGTTCATGCTGGCGTTATTAGTCATCTTCAGTGTTGAAGATTCATTTCCATTAATGATTATCTTTCTTTACAGAAAAAAGATTTAATAAACACTAAGATAAAGATTTTTAAAGAAAGAGTAGTCAATGACACATTAATAGAAATTCCTAATGATTCATTTTTCAGGTCCTGTTAATAAGTTTTCTCATATGCATAAAATATTTCTTGTTCTTTCTTTTCAGGAACCACAAGTTTCTTTCAATAGTTAAATTTACATTCTTAAATCTCAGCACTTCAAGTCATCCTCTCTCCAGATCCATTTTAATCTAATATGGACACAAGGTGTTTTTTTTCTCTCATAAACTAAAATTCTAACTCTTGGTTTTCTTCTCTTTCTAAAATATCTTGGTTTATCAAAATCAGAATTCTATGAATTTTCTGTTTCTATTATTATGCATAGTGCCATACATATTGCACAAGAAACTCAGGTAATTGTTGGAGTCTGAGACTCCTTAGAATCATTTTCAATGAAGATGAAAAAACCCTGTAATAGTGTGTGTGAGACAAGAAGGCAGGTGCTCAGACACATGATCCAGGGACTAAGATTTAAGCTATCATACATTGCCTGATTTGCAAAACTATCTGTCTTTTATTCATAAGGAAAAAAAAAACAACAAAACAACAACAAAAAAAAAAAAAAAAAAAAAACAAACAAACAAAAAAAAAAAACCCCACAAAAAAAACCAAAAACCCCAAAACACCCACAAAAACAAAACAAAACAAACAAACAAAAAAAGAAAACAAAGACAAAATCCCACAGCCTTTTGTCATAGACCACCCTGGAAAAGTTTTAAATAATTATATATGGGATTAAGAGACAGTATGTGGTGAACTTGGCTGATTCCTAAAGATGATATGGAGCAAACATTTCTGAGTCCTGAAAACTTGTAGACTTGAAAAATTAAATATGGGAAAACAGAATTAGTTTGTGTTTTTAAAAGTATTTTCTGAGGATCTTTAAATCTCTTCAGTAATAAAAAAAATAAACACATATGCCTATTATACAGTTGTTAAAGATATTTAGACTTAGTTGCGGTTTAATTCAATGGGAATTTATGTTCTTAAATTACTTTGAAGTTATTATTACATAAATCTCATTAAATATGTACTTTTTATGCAGATTAGTCTCCAGTCCTCAAGAAATTTCCTGTTATTCCTGAAATTTAATTCCACTATTTCAGTCCCACTGTACTGTGTTCAGCTGGTTTTCTATGCCTAGTCATTGATGTTGACTGATGAATATATATTATTTTCCTCTACTAGAGTTATTTATTGTTATTTGGTTAGGATTTGACCTACAGTCAGCGAACAAGAGAATATAATATATCTTCATTTATTTATAATGTTGCAATGTCACTCCATGGTAAAGTTAAGCTGAATTTGTCATAAGATGTCTGCCTTTCAATTCAGACATGCTCCTCTTCTCACATTATAGTGGTTCATGCCTTACAGTTCGTCCAACACAGAAGGTCAAATCTATCTGCACAACAACACCAACAGTGGAAATGAATATTTATCCAAGGACATGGTTTTAGATGTCTGTTTCAAATCTATCAGAAAATTTAGTGGCAGAGCTATTAAACATTGGCTTGACTATCCATTCCCATTTTCTCTTTCTAATTACTTTTCTGGCTTAGCAAGTCTACCAGGATTAGCCTCATTGTTGAAACAAGTGAGAGGATCTCTGACTTCTAAACACTCCTTTAGATCTTCCAGGACATTTTGTTGTGCTTAGGCTTTTTAATAGACTAAAAGGTCTTCCTAAGTTCCATATAAGTACTGCAGCAGGATCTTGGAAGGAATACAGTGGTGAAATTCCTAAAAAGGGTAGTAAACAGTAGGTAAAATTCCACAAGAATCAATCTTAGGCATCTGAGTAGATCTGAAAACAGAGTTTAAGAACTAAGAGATCTTTAAAAGTACATCTTTTAATATTTAACTTAAATAATGCAATACTTTTTATATATTAGTCAAAAATTAATCACTGGATATTTTAATAGTGTTAATTATGGATCAGATTTTGCAGAAAAGGACATTTTACAAGGTCATGTAATGATAGGACAAGGGGCTAGGGCTAGAAACTGAAAGAGAGTAGATTTAAATTAGATGTTAGGAAGAAATTCTTTACTGTGAGGGTGGTGAGGCACTGGAACAGGTTGTCCAGAAAATATGTGGTTGCCCCATCCCTGGAAACATTTAAGGACAGGTTGGATGGAGCTTTGAGCAACCTGACCTAGTGGGTGGCATCCCTGCCCATGGCAGAGTGGTGTGAACTAGATGATTTTGAAGGTCCCTTCCAACTCAAACAGTTCTATGATTCCATAATTATATGAATTCAAATTTAGTGAAGACACAATTGAATTGTAAATCCCAGTTCGATTAACCTGCCTAATGTTGTTTTAATGCAATTTATTGATAGAAGAAAAAATTGATGGAAGAGAATTTTTTGAAGACTATTTTTGAATTTACTGGTCCAATGAAGAAAAATATATGGAAGTAACTTCTAACCTCAAATTGTACAAAAGAAAACTCAGATGCGAAATTATAGATTTTGCTGCAATTCAAGTAAATTTGATCATGAAATATTGTCTTGAAACAAAAACAAATGAAAAAACAAAAAGCTTTTCAACTTTGCAAGGTTTGCTCTTGTTTGTTTTCCAGCTGAAACTTGACCATTTTCATCAATAAGAGCCCAAAACAGTTGCATATTGTAGCGAATGTATTTGATAAAACCTTGCTGCTCTCAATCCATTTTCTTTGCAGCTTGTACTTCCACTTGGGGTAGCCCCAACTCAAATGCAGGATCTTTAATGTCCATACAAAGAGTTGTGGTTAATGGCTCATTGTCCACATGGAGACCAGTGATGAGTGGTGCCCCCTGGGGGTTGATACTGGGTCTGACACTCTTCAACATCTTGGTTGGTAACATGGACAGCAGGATTGAGTGCACCATTAGCAAAAGTGTTTGGCCTCTGACAGCACCAACCTATATGGTGCAGTCAGCATGTTGGAGGGAAGGGATGCCATCCAGAGGGACTTTGAGATGCGTGAGTGTAGGAGGGGAGTCCAGCGAACACCAAGATTTTCACGAGTGAATCGAGCTGTCAGCAAAATGAGAAGAACACCTGCCAGATCTGGGGACTGTTACTTGGCATATTGGACTGTTTCCCATGTTTTAAAATGTTTTAATAGTTAGATATTTAATGTATTAGATAGATAATTATTACGTTATTTAACTGTTCTCATTGGCTGCTTTATCCCTAGATGCCGCTTCCCCATTGGTAGCCCTGCTCCTATTTTCCCATTGGCTAGTACCATATAGGGGCTAGCCACCCCCTATTTTCCCATATTTTTTCTGGTTCCACCCCGTTCTTCCCTTGTTTTTTGCGCCCCGTCCTCATTATCGCAGCTTCCGCCCCGAACCCTATATAAGTCTCGTGCTCCTTTAATAAATGTTCCACTCCTGTTTCACCTTCCTTGAGTGTGGACCGTCTCCCTGTATTCCAACGGATCGCGCGACACTCCCAAGTGACCTTTTCCTTTCTTTATATATGTTCTATTGTTGTGTTCAGAAGCTAGTCCTAGTAGCCCTGCTGAGGAGTGGGTTTGGTGGCTGTATTTTCCATAGGTATTGATAAATGGACATGTACAATTTAAGTAAAGGCAACAAAAGCTCCAACAGCAAAGATTAGCACAAATAATTCCTGGGCCTTCTGCTGCATGATGCTTTTCACGATCTCATCTTCTTCAGTACTCAGAAAACAGGCATGTCATTTAGACTCATGTTTTGCACTATTAACCTGTCCTAATCATTTGAATTTCAGCATCAAAAAATATAAAATGCATTCACAATATATTATAAGGAATAATGTTGGAACAATCAGTTTTGCCATGCTTATCTTAGACTTATATAATTTAAATCAATGCATAATCATAACTGGATATATGAAGCACAGTGAGAAATCCAAGGAAGCAAGTAATTTACCTGAGTTTATGTATTTGTCAGGTTATGATGGTAATCTTTCCAAATGATCATTTTCAGATCATTTTTGTAGTGCAGATTTAAATAGAGAAAATATGTTTGAATATTCAGTACAAGGACAAAATTTAAAAATATATAACTAATGAAATATTTTATCTCAGAGTGCTCAGTCATTGACAGGTACATGCAATGTAGCTGCTTGCAGCTGTAGTCTTTGTATTAATCTGTTTGAATGTTCATACTAACCTGTGATTCATAAATATTGTACCTTACTGTGAATAAATGTTATATATCACTATTCTGTTCATAGCCAAAACGAAAATTGAGTTGTAACATGTTAGATTTATAGAACAAACACAGGTCCATTTCTTAGTCTTTATCCAAGGTTTGAACCATATTCTACAGAAGTTAGTTATGGCTTAATCCTGTTGCTACTATTGCAGCCTCTGGAAAACTCTCGTACCCTGACTCTCTAGTGAGAGTCTTTTCACATGGTGACAGCAAAAAGCTTCAAGATAAGAACAGAAGTAGGATCTGAATGGCTGCAGTGCTATAGAAGCAAGATTTCAGTTATTTACAATTGAGTTGGTTGAGGAATTCACATCTGTTTTGCAGGTCCTTAAAAGAACAACTGCCTGTGAAAAATTTATTTTGAGGAAAATACTTCCTTGAATCACCTATGCATAAATATCAGATACTAGGAGTCAAGTTTATTTTAGTTCTTTTTGGGCATTAACTTTCATCTTGAAAAAATTTTGGCTCAGCCAGGAAGGTACCAGAATAGTATCAAGTTGAATAGTAGGTGTCTTGTAGTCTTTGGCACTTTGATGTTACATAGCAAGTGACACACAACATATAGCTTTTTGTTTCAGATCATAGAAATCTCAGTTAACTAGATCTCTGAAAAGCTGCACCATGCTAGTTTTGAATGACTTACCAGCATGGATTGACACTGACCAGCAGATAAGCACTCACACACTCACTTGCTTTTCCTCGCTGAAGGGAGACGGTAGAGAGAATTGGGAAAGCAAAAGCAAAAAACTTATGGGAAAATATAAAATACAGTTTAATAAGTGAAGGAAAAATAGAGGAAAAAAAAAATAAAAAAACAAACCAAAAAGTGCATGTCGCAAAGGTCGCTTGCCACCACCCACAAACAGATTGATGCCCATTCAGACTTCAAGAAAGTACTACCTTGCAAAAGAAACTCCTCCACCCCTTCCACTCCCTACCCCATTCTCCCATTTCCTATTTTTATCTCCAAGCATGATGTTATTTGATGTGGAATATCCCATTGGCCAATTCAGATTGTCTGTCTGAGTTGTCCCCCCTTCCAACTTCATGCTCAACCCTTGCCTGCTCACTGGCCCTGAGTGGGAAAAACATTTGATTGCTGGACAAACACTGTTCTGTGATAACCAAAGCACTGGTGTATTATTAACCTTGGTTTAGCCACAAATTACAAACCCAGAACCACATAGGCAGTTGTGAAGAAAGTTGACTCCATTTGAGCCAGGCCCAAGATGTGTACTTCCCTAGCTGACACAGACCTGAAGGGGAAAATGGGACGGACCACTCCACACGAAACGCGGGATAAGGTGAAATGGCCGTTTATTAAACAGGGTAAAAGGGTTTTATAGGGGCTA
>JAWWEE010000074.1:134484629-134499299 GCA_035221455.1 Xenops minutus | reverse complement strand
TATAGGGGCTAGCCACCCCCTATTTTCCCATATTTGTTCTAAATTCCACCCCGTTTTTCCCTTATTTGTTGCGATCCATCCTTATTCTCTCAGCTTCCGCCCCGAACCCTATATAAGTCTCGTGCTACCTTAATAAAGTGTTCCACTCCTGTTTCACCCTCCTCGAGTGTGGACCGCTACCTTGTATCCCATCGGATCGCTGCATGTGAGAAGTAGGCCTATGCAAACCTCATGAAGTTCAACAAAGATGAAAAGGCTGTGGAAGGTTCAGCCTACCGGTTGGGTGGAGAAGTGATTGAGAGAAGCTGTGCCAAGAAAGACTTAAGGGTGACGGTTAATGAAAAACTCAACATGAACTGGTAATCTTTGTTTGCAGTCCAGAAAACCAATCATGTCCAGGGCTGCATCAAAAGGAGCATGGCCAGCAAATAAAGGTAGGTGATTTTCCCTCTTGACTCTACTCTTTTGAGGCCCCACTTGTATTACTGCATCCAGTTCTGGTGCCTCCTACAGAAGGATATGAAACTGTTGGAACAAGTCCAGAGACTGCCATAAAGTTAAGAGGACTGGAGCACCTTTCCTAAGAAGACAGGCTGAGAAAGTTGAGGCTCTTGAGCCTGGAAAAGAGCAGGTTGTGTGGAGACCTCAGAGCAGCCTTTCAGTATCCACAGGAGGCCTACAGGGAAGACAGAGAGGGACTCTTCATCAGAAACTGTAGTGATAGGGCAAGGGAGAATGGGTACCAATTGAAAGAGAGGAAATTTAGGTCAGATATTAGGAAGAAATTCTTTACTGTGAGGGTGGTGAGATACTGGAACAGTTTGCCCAGGGAGGCTGTGGATGGTCTAGTGGGAGACGTCCCTACCCATGGCAGAGGAGTCAGGACTAGATGACTCTTGCAATCCTTAACTCTCTATGATTCATGAGCTTCACACAGAACCATCTCTCAGACTTGTCCAGGTCCCTCTGGACGGCATCCCTTTGCTCCAGTGTGTTGAATGCACCACACAGCTTGGTGTCTCCATCAGACTGGATGAGGTGCGCTCAATCTCACTGTCCATGTTACCAACAAAGACCTTAAGCAGCTCCAATGCCAATGCTGACCCTTGAGGAACATCTGTTGTTACTGGTCTCCACTTGGACATCAAGCCATTGATCACAACCCTTTGAGTGTGACCATCCAGCCAATTCCTTATCTACCAGGTTGTCCATCTGCCAAATCCATACTTTTCTCTCCATTTTAGAGACAAGGATGTTGTGTGGAACAGTGTCAAATGCTTTGCAAAAGTCCAGGTAGATGACATCAGTCTCTCTTCCATTGTCCACCAACACTGTAACCACATTGTAGGATTGGCCAGACTCAGTTAAGTTCACTACAACAAGCATATTCTAATTTACGAGTTCTGGTAAACAATTGTGGAACACATACTCCTGAGGTTTATGTATAGTTACACATGTATATATATCTCAACAGAGGTTTTAAAAGTCAGTCTAAATGTGAAGGGATATTGACTTTTCCAAATTTACATCTCTATTCACTCAGTTTCTACCTTCTAGCAGTCTTATCAGGGGTCCTCTGCCTCTAGTATTGTATTTGCTTGGGAGAGTACTAAAAAAAATAGAATATCTAAAGATCTCATCTCTTTCCCATAATAAAAATATACATGGATAGACATAAAAGTCTCATAGTTTCCTAGATAGATTATATTTCCTTTTTAATTTAATTAACTAATTTATGATTAAGGACTTGCCAATTATTTGTTGATATTTCCATGACACATGACATCAGTTGCTCTTCCCTTGTCTACTAATGCTGTTCACTCAGCTGTAGAAGTGATGTACGGTGAAGAAGTGCAGGCTTGATATGAAAGCACAGTCCTTGAAAAATGTGGAAAGAGGATGCAGCATAGAGGAGTATAGGCATGGGACATAGGCTTTTCACTAAACACCCCTTGGCTGTGAAAAGCTTATCCATGAGCATTTAAAGAAATGGAGCCCTAGAGCTGGACAAAACTACTGAGATTAACAAAAAGAACAGACAACATGTACTAACATATTTCAAATGAGCATATATTGCTAATTTGAAAGTAACTTGGAGCTGCAGGCCACTGAAGAGAGATCATAACATGAAAATGGTTCCTAGGGGACTGAAGACAGAGGATGAAGAAACGATCAACATGAACTTCCTATCTTTCAGTCTTGGCAAAGTACCTCAGATGCTAAAAATTCCCTGTAACGCTCCTTCCCACAGGTCAACACCAGAAAAAACTTACGGTACAGGAGCAGAAGGGTAAGCATAACACCAGGAGAAGGAGTAAAAGTTGAGAAATGTGTATTTAACAATTTTAAGAGTATTAGTATTTTTTACTTTACTGTAATAATTATTTGCCTAACAATTATTATATATCAATTATAACAACAATAAGATATTTACTTTATATGTATATAAATTGATCTTTGTCTTTGCCCGTAAACAAGATTTTGAGCATAGCAACCAGAATTTCTCATTCTGGCATCAAAATTCTTGGGGATGTTTTTTCACAACTCTTTCAGCATGTCTGTTCCTTACTGTGCACATAAACATAGAAAATCTGGGAGTGGGAGAATGACTGTATGAGTCAGGAATACAGGGAAGAATAGCTGTTTTCAGGAGGAAGAACAAGCACACACGCTGTAGAGATATTGGATATAATTTTTTCAGGGATAATTTCACATGTACCTCTATGCCAGAAAAGACTTTAACAAGTTCACCGTGTATATTCAGTGAGTTTCTTCCTGAACTGAGTTTAGCTTTATACCATGACACTCCAGTGTGTGGACTGGAGTTACTCTTGATTTACACTGTGATAGCTGAGATTACAGTTTGCTCCAGTGCTCAAAGCAAACATTTAAAAGGAGCTAAGGATGCAGGAAGAGAGTCAAGTGACATCCAAAATATCATCAATGTTATGCAACTGGAAAAAGCAACAGTTAAAAAGCCTAGTGAAGCAATAATAAACTGGGACTTGACATTCCTCCCTTGTCTCCAGGCTGTTGGCTTGTGCAGTACAAAGCACTAACTGTCCATTCACTGAATTTTGTCAGTCTGATTATCTTTTTTCACCTGCAGGGACTATCCAGTGTAACAAGGCCTTAGAAAAAGATCACCATTCTTTTAGCCTTTTAAAGTAATTGAAGAGACAGTTTCTAGATGGTTTAACCTCAGTGCCCTTTTGCAAGATGAATACATGGATGCCAGTGAGTCTCTGGAGATGTATGTTGCTCTTTTATTTCATAGCTATAACTCATAGATCAACCTCCTTGAAAAATCATTATTACATTCTTTGTTTCTCGGACAATAATTTTAGTGTTTCTATTAATTCCCTTCAGTCTCTGTTTCTCTCTGCACCTTACTGCACAAGATGGAAAGTATAAACACATAACACTCACTTCCTGGTCATCATGTCTCATGGAATGTTTGTATCTGTTAAACTACACTGTCTCTGTGCCCTGCAATCAGACTCTGAAATCTAGGCTATAGACCTGGTTATAAATATCTTAATATATAAAGCTTTTGCCTAAAGGTCCTATTCAGAGTGGCCTTATCAGTTTCCAGTTAATAATGATTCATTCAGGGTTCCCCAAATGGCATAGCTTTACTCTAACTTTGGTCTCAATGAATATCTAGTTAATGTGCAATATCTCCTTTCCTTACAGTAATTTTGAAGTAATTTATTTAATTACATCTTTGTACTGTTGCTTACCAGGACTTTGCTCTCCTGATTTCCCTGCCTACATTTCCTCCTGCCTTACTTTTCTGTAAACAACCTTATTATTGGACACTGTTACTAGGCTGAATTGAAGACTTCAGCAATGCTTTCCTCAGCAAAAAGGGGATTGAACAGTTAATAGGTAATAGATTCTCACGCTTTTGAGAATTTTTATACATCTGCTATACACTGTCACCTATCCTACATATAATTTCTAAAGACCTGTAACAGCTCATAGGACAATAGGATAGTTAAATTAGAGCAAGCATCAGAAAATCTGATGCCATACTTTCAATTATGGCTGTTAGCCTTCCCCTTACTTTCAACAGTGTTGGATAATGTATTCATTGGGAAGAAAACTGTAGGTTTATAACAATTGTATATGCTGTTCTTTTCAAATAACTTATTATTTTCTTTATTAATTGACACTGAAAACTGAGCTGATGTTTATAAGAATAATGTAATAATAAACAGCTATTATATCGCCAAAGTTTCACTTCTGATTATTAATGATCGTGTCATTCAAATACATGCACTACAAGTCATGAACACAGAATCAGAGAATCGTAACATCAGAGTATCATAGAGCAGTTTGGATTGGAAGGGACCTTTCTTATAAGCCCCCTTTCAGGACTCAGTACTTCTAGTGGTCTCTAATTAGAGAGGAGGAGAGAGGTAGAGTCACTTCCCCTGACCTGCTGGCCATGCTGCTTTTGATGCAACCTATTATACAGTTGGCTTTCCGGGTTGCAATCAAATGTTTCCAGCTCTTATCCAATTTTTCATCCACCAGTATCCACTTACCTGGGAACTGATCAGAGACATCAATGACTCCTTTAAGTGATGAACCTAATTCACCTTCTCCAGGACTCATGAGCAGTAACTTAGCACTCTTTGGAGCCTACTAAACATATATGAATGAACTGTGCCACCTTTGTTCCCTTTTGCATTGGAAAGGTCCTTTACAACCCTTAGTAGTCTAAGTTGTGCCATTTCAGTGTCCTTTTGCAGATTATCCTAGAAGCATTCAAATCATAGTTTCAGGAAAATGATGTTTAATGCCTTATTTTAAGCATAAAAGAGCCTGCAGAAGTGACTGACCATATAAGAACAGTATTCACAGGCAAGTTCACTAGGAAAATTGAAATTTTACAGGCAATTTCACGAGGTGAAGATGGGAACATGTACCATCGAGGTACCACAAAGACCTAGCATAACATATATCTCACAGTGGTTAAAAAAAACAGAAAAGCTATGGTCATGGATTTTGCAGGATAAGTGTGTCTCAGCAATATATTCAATTCCTGATTTTCTCTACATTCCCCCATTCCCCTTTAACACAAAGCCTGACAAGTACTCTTCTCTATTATCAAATCTAGTGAAGGAATGCTGCTATATGAAATAGCTAATCCATGATACCTAAGAATGTCTCAGTATTTTTTTTTTCACTATTTTGATAATTAATAGAATATCACTATTTCATAGTATTGCTGTCTGTTCAAGGATCTGAATAAAACCTTCACTCATAATCACACTATACAAATTAATTTCTGGTTGCTTGGAGTTAGGAGTCAGAATAAATTATGGACATTAATTGATGGAAAAATACATATCAGTTTTAACATAATTTCAACCCTTCCATAACAAGCAAGACTGGACTGAATATGAAGAAATTCAGACAAAAAACAAACAAACAAACAAACAAAACAAAACAGAAAAAAACAACCAACCAACAACAACAAAAAAACCAAAGAAACAAACAAAACCCCAAAAAACACAAACAAAAAACACACAAAAAAACCCAAACACAAAACCCCCAAATCAACCTTAAATTATATATTTTTAGTCTATCAAAATGTGAAATTTGCCTTTTGAGCTAGATTTGTTAAAAAGTGTTCAGAGGGTGGTGCTCTACCCACAGTCTTCACTCAATGAGCAAATATCTGAAAAATCTTAAACCATTTTCAAATTTTAAATACAATAACAATATAGAACTTGATTATTTACTGGTATTCTTCTTAGGAGGCTATAATTCAGAACATTGGGATCTCTACCAATTTCAATGACCCAGTCATATTTTAACAAATTATCTTATTGTCCAAGATTTAATTTCTTTTCCATGACCCACACACATGCTCTCCTTCCTTTCTCAGTGTTAACTCAGTTGTTTACATGACATAATATTTGGATAGTTTTTAATGTCCTTATCTTTTCTTAAATGTAAGTAACATTTTAAACCAGACTGCAGTGAAAAACTTTTTGAAAAAGAAATGTATTTATTCCTGGTGTCTTTTACCTTAAGCAACACAAAGTAATACTTTACCAAATTTCTAAATAAAGTTAACAATAAGTTTATAACAGATGAAAGTTTAGTCTAATAACTTTAAATATTCCAGACTACTACTGGAAGGCAATGCCAGTGTTTAAGTCCAGTCAGCACCTAAGCACAAAACATTCATTCACTTCCCCTGGGTAGGATGGGAGGGAGAACTGGAAGAGTAAAAGTGAAAAAAAAAATTGTAGATTGATGTCCTGGTTTTGTCCAGTGTTTGGTGTTTTGGTTTTTTGTTTGTTTGTTTGTTTGTTTGTTTGTTTTCCTAGTAGATGCTTGTGGGAAGATGGCTGGGGTGAAAGTTAGAGGAAACTGAGAAGTTATAATCACATCCTAACAGAAGTTATAACAGTATGGAAAAATGCAGCTGTTACTTTCTGAATAGAATGTGGTTGGCAGCTCCATGACGATTCCCCATACAAGAGTAAGCACCTGCTAAGAGGGCTGGAATGGAGGGTGGAAGAGAGTGCAGACTCCTTGATCAAGCTCTGCAGAAATCCTTATAGGGCAGTGAACTCTGTGGTACTTTGCAGCTGATAAAACCACATAGCACCTCTCAGACAAGGGAGATAGGAGATAGATGTCCTGATGCTGAGTCAACAATTGTGGCAAAATATCTCTCCTCAGATGAACTTGTTTCATTAAAGCCTAATTGCAATATTAACACACACCTCTATCCCAGTTACTCCCCTTGAAAGTGCAACCACCCCTCCCTCACTGGGCATGCACTTTATATTTTTTGACTGTATTTTTAAAAGTGAAGCGAGAGAATTTTACACCAATTGGTAACAAAGGTATTTGTGACCAAAGTCACTCAAGCTCCACCTAAACATAAAGAAATAGTATAAAAGTAAGTTGAGAATGGGGGAAAAGTTAGGGAAGACTCCACTGTAACTACTGGGATCAGTTGAAGGGCTGAACCTGTCCCCCCATAGGGATGCCTATTGAGTAAGAGACATACTCTGCACACTGAATGCATTTTTTGGGGATTAGAGCTTGTCTGTACATTGCTTTGAATACATTTTTGCAGCCAGATACTGTCACTGGCAATCTTTGAACCTTAACCTGTCACCATTTTCTATTAATAAAGCGTATTATTCCATAAACTGTCAGCATGAGTCCTTCTCAGGCACTAGCAATCACAAACAGCAGGTAACATGCTCAAAGTGGGAATACCTGCCAAGAGGTCTCCCCTATGCTGTTGGCATAACTCCCTGAAAAGGGCAGTCAAATCACCCTCCAATCCAGCAGGATGGATCAGTAAAGGGTCCCCATAATGGGATACTGGCAGATTGGTCGGGCACAAGGGTCTCAGCTTTCCTAGGTCACTGACAGACAAATAAATCACTAAGTGTCAAGGAAATTTCCCCTTTTCGCATGACCCTGCTACAGTTTTCTTTCAGATTTAGTAAGAGAATGATGCTGCAAATACATCAGTGTGTTAGTTTTTGCTGAACAGTGCTTGCACTAAGTCAAAGACTTTTCTGTTTCCCATGCTCTGCCAGTAAGGAGTTCTATAAGAAGCTGAATGTCAAGATCTGATTAATGAGAGATGACTTTGCCCAAATTCAGGTGCAAATGCAACCATATGCCAAAGTCAATAACACAGATTTTATTAAAGAATAAATGTGAAGTAGAAAGCTAGAAAGAAATAGAAAAGAAGCAAAAAATAGTCACCACTCATGGATCAAGAAGCGTCCTTCACCCTGGGCTTCTTGGTGGTGGGGGTCCTGGAGTAATTCTTCTGAGGGTGCCCCCTTTATACAGACCAAGTTCCAGGTATCTACAAGACACAGATGCCATTCCCATAACTTAGAGTGATAAGTGTATGAGCAGTAGTTTCCTTTCCCACAGTTTGCCACAGTGGGAATTTTTGTCCAAAATGCTAACTGGATCTTGCCCCCATCAGGCCTGGACTTGGCACCTTCCTGTCTCGTATTCCTCCCTTCTGTGTTTATCTCAAGTTCCCAGTGTGGTGTCTTATGACAAGTTCCTTCTGTGGTCTTGACAGTGTTTGAGACAGGCAA
Organism: Xenops minutus; assembly: GCA_035221455.1. Taxonomy (NCBI): domain Eukaryota; kingdom Metazoa; phylum Chordata; class Aves; order Passeriformes; family Furnariidae; genus Xenops; species Xenops minutus. Next base: position 134,491,191 of record JAWWEE010000074.1, on the reverse strand, counting down.
CTATGCTCTCTAAGTCCTGGCAATGGCCAGGGAAGCTGATCCAAACTGGCCAGATGGGTATTTCATACCGTATTACCTCATGCTCAATATATAATTAGTGGAACCTGGACAGGATGGCTCAGTCTCTGCTTGGGGATAGGTTACACATTGGTCAGTGGGTGGTGAGCGATTGTATTGCACATAATTTGTTTTTCTTGGGGTTTGTTTCCCTCTTTTTTGTTATATTCCTCTTCATTACTCTATTCTTCTATTATTATATTATTGTTATAATATTTTACTTGTTTTCAATTACTAAAGTGTTCTTAATGCAACCCACAGTTTTTGTCTTTTTCTGATTCTTCTCTTTGTCTCACCAGGAATGTGGAAGAGGAGTGGACAAGTGGCTGCATGGTATTTTGTTGCTGGATAGGTTTAAACCATAATGGTTGAGATGAGGACAGTTAATAAGCAAAGAAAAGGCCTTGGCACTCTGCAAGCCCTGCTCAGCAATAACAATAGCACCCCTTTGTTATCAACACTGTTTCCAGCACGAGTCCAATACATGGTCTCATACCACCCAGTATGAAGAAAATTAACTCTGACCCAGCCAAAATCAGCACAGGCAGCAATTTACTGCCTTGTAAATTAGTCCACATCTTGCAATTCTGCTTGCAAATTTGCCCCCTTATGATAACAGAGTATTATATAGTTATGAAAATCTTGCTAAAAGAACTATGACTTTCATTTGGAAAGTCAGTGTGACATGACATAATTAAATTATTATAACTGATAGTAATTTTATATAGAAATTCTACATGGAATATCAAAAGAATAACTGAAAAAGGAAAAATCTGAGTCATAAAAACTATTTTATGAGCAAGAGGTTTGTAATACACTAATGGAGTATTCCCTATTTTGCTCTCTATACCAAGTGTGATACAGTTTTTGAATTTGTGCATTACAAATAATTCTCTGAAATTAGTGACATTGTTATAATAGTTGTAAAAATAAATAATAAGTTATTATGTATTCTTTATCTCTCCTGGCAATAAATGCTTAACTCAAAATAAAAAATGATGAGGGCTATTACATATTTCTTCCCTGCAATCTTTTTGACTAACTGATACACTATTTTAGTGGTTTAAATTATGTACTCAAATAACTTTGGATTTAGGTGATTTAACAAATTTCAGAATAAGTTTTCCTAGTACTATAGAAAGCACAATCATAGGCTACTTACTTAATAGTAATTGAATAAAAATCTCTATTGTTAAAAAGTCAGATATAATATTATTTTATCATAATACTCTATGACATTTACATTCATGTAAACACAATACATATTTTGTAATATGGTTAAATAGGAATCTAACTATCTGTTTGCATGTGTGTTATATCATTATATCACTTTTTCCAGTACTACTGAAGGGGACAATGAATAATCTCCGAGCAGTATGATGATGTTGTCTATGTTACTCCCACTGATATTATCTTATAATTTGAAGCCAGAAGTTATGATGTAAAACTGGATATTGTCTACTACAGAGCAAGAAACTGGCATTTAGATTTTTGTATAGACAGTATCTTCTAACTAGGAAGTGTTCCATTGCCTGCAGCTGTCTTGTCAGCAAGACAAGTAATTATTTTCTAAGAGTCAGTACATAGAGCATGATAGCATTCATTTAAAATGCTGCACTGTCTTTAATTTTGAGATTTCAATGAAGTTGGATTGGCTTCTCAAAGAAGACTAGACTGGTATGGTGTAACAGGATTCTCTGCCTGGAATGGGGTAAAACAACTTAAATAATATCCTATATCCAAAGATAACTATGATAAATGAGGAAGAGTGCTTTTGGCGTTAATGCTGAAACCAGTCTGACTCATCAATACAGAAGTTAAACATCTTGATAGTGAGATGAAGATGTAGTAGACCTGATGAAATACTGGGATAATGGAATCAAAATGTAGTACTAGTCATAACTTATCCAAAGCTGTTGAGCTGACGCAGCTGGCCAGGAGACATATGACTGACAGTCAATCACTTTATACTGCAAAAATCCAGGCCAAATTTTAATGGTAGGATCTTCTAGTATATCCCTTTTTTGAGCGTATGTGTGGAGATTCCTCCTTGAATGGGACTGCTCCTCAAGGTTGCTTGTCAAGGCTGAGCAAAAGAGATTTGTCCATGGTCATCAGCGTGGGTGAGTAACATCAATTTCTACTTAATATTTGTGGGGTTTTTAGCTTTAATACAATTGCTTTAATATAATTGTTTCAATATTGCTTCATCATGCACTATATTAGTTTTTATGGTTGCTATAATGTGTAGTAAATAATTCTTATTAAGATTTTTTTGTCTAAATATTATCATAAAAAATTATATATATTATATATATATATAAATGTAACTAGTTTGACATCCTTAATCTTGTGGGAAAAAGTTGTAAAAAGGTTCAATTACACCTATAGTCCTTTACACATAAACTATTTACGAAGTTTGGTGTTAAGATCGGATTCAGTTGCATCAAGGCTCCTCTCTGAAAAGGAGTTTAGAAAGCAAGAACCTCATGATTATTAAAGGGCTTCTCTAACTTTGTTCAAATCTCCCACTATGCCAGTAACGTATGACAGATTCAAAAATCAAAACTGAAAACTAGAGGGTTTTTCCTCCTATTCTTTCCTTTGTGAGTATTGCACATGCCTTGTAAGCATCATTTTTTTTTCTAATTAAGATTATACTGTAGATTCTTATTAATATTTTGTCACATCTTTCTAATACCTATTTTGAAACCTTATCATAAACTTTTATCTTCATTGCTACCAAAGGCAGTTGAGACAGATTTTTTTTTTTTTTATCTTCCTTAAGTTTTTCAAGATTTTTAATTCTGCATACAGAAAATAAGTCAGAAAGAGAATAAGAAATAGTCCAGAAGCCAGTTGCTATGACATACAAGTGATGAAGATGTTTGTAGGGAAAGTGTGATTAAAAAAAAAAAAAATCTGTTTTGCCTGCTTCACACTGGAGAATCGCATATCACTGCTAATCATCTTACAGAAGTATACCAGCCTTGATACTGAAAGCTGTGAAACAAGAAAGTCCATTCTCTCTGCATTAGAGGAAAGACAGAAACCAAGTGTTCCTATTTATCTTGTTGCTACCCAAATCACTGACCCGTCCCTGTCTATCCTGCTGTGAGATCTACTCCTCAGTCTCTTTGGTTTGCAGAGCCATTTGCTGTGCTGCTCCTTAGTGTAGCTGTGAAGAAGTAGAAACAAGCGTGTAAGTATGGAAATGAAAAGCTGTATGTCTAGATTTTTCTTCATCCACTTTTAAAAAGCCCACACCTATGTGTAGATAGAGTATGCCTATAACATCAAGCCACATGAGGAGGGGAGAAAATGCAACCAAATACATAATTTTGTATAATATTGCTTCTATATGTCAACGTTGCTTTTCAGCACATTGGCTTTCAGTACTGGATATTAAGGCAATTTACACACATTGATAATCTGGACACTGGCAAAATAAGAGTTCATCAATGATGTAGTTTAGAATTAATACTGCATTGACGTAGTGTTCTTATTACAGTTTGCTTCCCAATATGCATTCCACCTACGAGTTGTGTATGCATTGTAATCAGTTATAAAATGTGTGAGTACATTATTTTTGAAACAATAATGCAGACTGTGTAAATGAAACAAGCATTCAGTTCTAATCAGTCATGCAACTGGTGGACAATACAAAAATTACATTGCTAAATTTGATTTTTTATTCTCATCTCTTTAGCAGGTTTTGCATGTTCTGTTGAATAAGTTTTTGAGATTTTGCTATATTTTTACAGGATTTCAGGTTGCTTAACTTAATTTTAAGCAACTTTATTTTGAAAATTGAAATAAGTTTTCAGGGGTTTCTATTTTCAGGATAATCTTTAGAACAATTATCTTACCCAACAAACAAAGTAGGTGTACTTCTGTGAAAAAGCCATCATCTGGGAGCCAGTTAGCTTCAACTACTGTGTTTATATATAAAGAGTGAAGGAGATATTTGTAGTGTCAGGTTCCCATGGAATTATCCAGAATATTAATTAACTTTAAGGTTTATTGTAGGCTCCTTTTGAAGTACAAAGTCAAGAAAAAAAGCCCATCTCATTTTTAAGTTTTATTTTTAAATAATCTTATTAAAGTCAAAATGTAGTTACTTGAAAGTGATTCTTGTTTAATCAAAAATATTATTATTTTCAGGAATGGAAAGTCTTATATCACAAATATTTCACCTATTTTCTTGCCAATTCTTAGATTACAGTTTTCATTTAAAGTATTTTTATGAATAATATACCAGTATTTATTAATGTTCTTAATGTCACACCTAATATTAGGGGATTTAAGGGAGCTCTCATCCCCAGTCTGTTTGCTGTTGTTTCTTTTTGAATGTCCCACGGCAGCAATCATGAGCATGTACTCTGAAAATAAAGATAGACATGCACACAATGCAGAGATGCATCTATACAGACTAACACAAAGGGCAATGGTCTGCCCAGCATCCACATAACCCCCATCAACACTCACAACCATGAAAAACTTAGCCAAATTTTCTTCTTTTGCTCCATCATATCATGCCAGGAGTTCCCCAGTTTTATCACTTCTCCCACCCCAAACACTTCCTTAATGTACTGACACAGGCCCATCTGCAGGTCTCAAACCCTGACAAGTCTGAACCAATTGTGTTTGCACAGATTCCCAGCCCATGTCTCAGGCTCGGTTTGTCCAGGCTTCAGTCCTGACCCTGGCATTTCTAGACTCTGATCACCTCTAACTTGCTGGGCAGTTCAGCTTTAGGAAAAATGATGAATCCCACACACAAACCCATTCACATATGCAAACATATACACACGCACAGAATAGAGGTGGTTGAACCTCTTCAACTCTGCGCTGTACTATTTCTTTAAAGTTCAGGCTGTTAGTGATCTGAGAGCTCTGGGGTTTATTTTCTTAGAAATCCAATTTTTCTTATGGTTTGTATATCAGGGTTTTTAATTTATTGTCTTTGTTTATTGTTTATCCCTTTATTGTGAAGGGATAGCTGTCACCAAGATATCCTTATAAACCATACTCTTACAAGTATATTGTTAAATATATATTTTAGCTGTAATGTGTTCATCATAGTCAAATAAGTTTCAGGATGATTTTAGAGAGCAGTGCTTCATAAGACACTCAGGATGCAATGAGGTGTTTTTAGCTACTGAAAAAAAGGTGGAAACTGAAACTTGGTACCCAAATGGCTACTAGAGGAGATAGAATAATTTTCTGTATCTGTGACAACTGGCTTAAGTTATGACTTACATCATAAAACTAAATCCTGTCAGAAAAAAAGAAGCTGGATGCTAGAGTTTCAATTACAAAATGATTAAAATATCAGACTGAGCACCAAGTTTTAGACATCTTGTTCTTGTTGGTTATTGTATAATAGAGAAAGGACTGTACATAGTGAAGATGATATAGAAAAGTCTTTTAGGCTAATACTCTCTTCAGTGTTTGGTCTCACTTATTTCCCAGAAAGACACTTTAAATTCACTGCACAAAGAGAAACATCTGCTTTAGTCTAACAAAAGAATATGCTAACTAGCTTGCAAAATTTGTAAGTACTTGTATAGCTTATGCTGCAGCACATGCTTTCACTTCAGTGAAGTTTTTATATCCACTTCCTGAAGTACTCTTGAAAAAATGGAGAAGCAGTTTTGCTTTCTTCAGTGTATCAACAACTGAGATTCTAAATTCTTGTTTTGGTAGAAGACTAGAAGGTATTTAGACAATATAATGTTTTCTTATGCATGAAAAACTACTCTATGAAATGGCACCCATCTTCTCCTTGAATTTTATATATATAGTCACAAGTAAAAATTTTTCAAGTCAGTCTGCAAGGCTTTTGCTTAGAATGTTAACAGGGACAGAATTTCACCCAGGAATCATTACTTGTTTTAAAATGATCTTCCGTTCTGACATTTGATTCCCCCTCCCCCCTCCTCCCCCTTCTGATCCTATAAACTGGACTCTTGGTCATTTACCTTTAATATTTTAAGCTTATCAGTTATTATGCACAGTCGGATAAATGACAGCAACTTTGTGATTCTTTAAGCACAAAATATCTTCCATAATTAAAGAATCCTCAAAAGTGACAAGTACCAATGAATAGACATGGGAGAGAAGCATAAACTGAGAACTATACTCTAGGGTTTTATGAGATGTAACACTGATCGAAACTTCCCTATGCTTAGAAAATGGTAAAACTCTCCAGTGAGCTTGATGATGTCTAGTAAAAATGCACTTTACACTAAAAAAAGCTGTAAAATATCAACAAGAGTTTCTGGTAAAGAAAGGAAAACAAAGTCTTTTGCATTTTACAGAGTTGCTAGTGTGAGTCTACTAGAAAAATTTTCAAAGTTTGCATGAACAGGAAAACCAGAACTTGAACTCTGACAAGCTTAAGGAAACGAAAAAAAAACAACAAACAAACAAACAAACAAACAAAAAGTAGAAGATATAAAAATCAAGAAGACAGAAGAAATAACAAGGAAAGAAGAAAGAA
>JAWWEE010000074.1:134447906-134462820 GCA_035221455.1 Xenops minutus | reverse complement strand
CATGGGAGACCCTACCGGAGGCATGAACCACCGCCAGCACAGCTCACAACCTCATGAGGGCACGCAAGCTTCTCCCCAACGACAAGGGGGTGTCCACGGAGAAGATTGAATAGACTATTAACAATTTAATGAGACTGTTAGTAAATTTCTGAATTGATGAGTGAGATATGTTTCTTTATCCCATATATATCATGTGTTTTTGGTCTGGTGCTCCTGAGATTTGGGTCTAATTCAGATGCAATGGTTGCACTACTCTGGAGAGCTTGTTTTGTGTTTTGTTTGTTTGTTTCCCTATTTAATCCTTATGTAGTGACTTGTTCGGCTGTTCAGTGCCTTATTTTCTGAAATAGTGCTAACAATAGAGAAATAAGGCTAAGAATTGAGTAAAGAAAAGAGAGATTGTGGATGGCATTGATTGATGGATTACTTTTCAAAGATCTGTGAGTGGAGAAAAGTTAGGTGGAGAAAAGGATGAATATATTAAATAGCCTTTCTTAAGACAGCTGATGGACGGGTTCATCTGGAAGGAGAGCTTCTTTGTTGGAGTGATGGCTGAACTTTCGTGGAAGACCTATAACTAGAGATCTGATGGCTTGTATATCGAAAAAGGATCCTACTTTTTTTCTTTTGAAGCCTATCCAAGAACCCTTATCTCTGATCTCTTCAATCCTTTTCCTATGACAATATTCACATTGTGCAACTATTACTACCTACAACCACAAAAAAAAAAAAAAAAAAAAAAAGGAATATATGAAAAATAGACCAAAAACTCCTGCTAACTAAACCTTCAAGGTTTACTACAATGAAATGATCTTTGTAGGCAACTCTTTGTTTGAAACAAACAAACAAAACAAACAAAACCCCCAACTAAACAAACACACACACACACACACACAAAAAGCAAAAAAAAGAAAAAAAAAGGAAAAAAAGGGCTGTTTTATAAATACATCTGTACCATTTTATATCTATATTCTTGTTTTGATTTCACTATAAAGCTAACAAAGTGTTCAGATTTCATTATATCAGTCGATTTTTTAATGGGGCCATTTTGTGCACTCCTCTGATAAAGTTTTGTTTCTAGTCCATTTACTACATGACATACTCTAGATATTTTACCTCCATTTTTATCTGGAGTTCTTTCCTCTCCGTTACCTACTATCTTGCTTGTTAACACATACTCTTACTTCTTCCTTCATGAAATGGGTTTTCCATCAGATCATTAGAACATTGGTTTCTTATTCTAAATCCTTGCCCATTTTTTCACTCCTATGAGAACATTGTCCCAACTATTTCTCCACTTGCACATCCATTTTTCACTCTGTGTGCATGCTAGGCTAAGTAGGTATTACAACACTGTCCATGAAGAGCACCAAGGAAAGATGTTGGGCAGCATTTTGGTGAGAGTGAAGAAACTCATTCTATATACCACAACTCTGAAAAACAACACATTTTGATGTGTGGAATTTAACAAAGCAAATGACAGACTTGATGAAAGTAAATAAGACCATAAAAAAAGAATAAAAGTAAATTTCCTAACCACAAGGCAGGAGTATTCTGCTTCATAAGTTGAATGAATAATTCAGTTCTAAAAAAACCTCAAATCCCAAAACAAACAAAGAAAAATCCTCAAAACCCCATACCCACAAAACTCTCAACAAAACAAAACAAATCCTCAATAGAAATATTGTCTGTTGCTTTTCGGATAAATATTTCAGGGAATGAACATCGTAAAATTGGTAAAATTGCTTTGGAGAGGAGATGATTTTGTTTTCTTAAAAAAGTGTATGGATGTGTTTAGCACAGATGGCAAACATGACAGATATTTATTTGCTGAGTGTGTTTACATATCAGGAACACAGTTTTGGGAATGGCACACTTGAAGACAGATTTACAAACCACATGATGCTCATATTTTTTTTAGCTCTTCTTGACACTTTAGGAGGTTAGATATGAAAGACTGTTTCTCCCTTGATTATAATGTTCATTTGCAGAAGTACCCTAGCCACTGAAAGTATAGTTAACTAACATTCCAAAATGCTATAAGAGGAATGCCATGTAGTAGTTTACTAAAAAGAAAAACCATCTGAATTTAAACATTAAAAAGAAACGAATTTGTAATGCTGTTAAAGATTTGTAACCTGAGAAAGGAAAATCAAAGAACTTATTGCAAAGAACTTACTGCATAATCTACTGTCAGGTATATATTATATGCGTCTTTTATTGTTTGATCACAAAACATGGAGATATGGAATACAGAGGAAGATGGCATACCTCAAATATTATTTTTTTAAAACTGATTTGGTTTAGTATTTACAATAATGATCTTACACAAATGACATATAATCAACATCTTCAAATCAACTGGATTTGAAGAGACAAGGGAAATAGAATAAACATATTCAATGTCTCTCTCTCATTTTTACAGACTAGTAAGAATTACTCAGGTAAATTCCATGTTCTGAAACCCCATGATCTAAAATGTAAGTAGAAGAAATATGTGAATATATTGGTTGATCACAGTATGACTCTGAATTGATAATATAATGCAGTCATGAAGAGGACAAATTTACACCTGAAATGAATTCTAGTACATATATAAAATATTGATTGCAGTATATGATGTTTTCTGAAGCTTTATTTTTAGTACTCTCTTTTAGGAGAAATAACTGCCATCTTAAAGTTTAAGCCACGTGTAAAATGAAACAGCCTCTGCTCAAAACTCACCTGTGCATTCTGCTCAAAACTGGTGAACAGATTGACTGTATGTCATTAAGGTTCAGTATTCATAACAAACTATTTCCTTTAGATTTTTTTTTTTCCTGTCGTTTACTTGTTGCTATATTCTAGACCTCACCTTGAATTTTTAGCTAATGTGCTCTAATTCTTCATTATGTTCTCTACTATATCATGGGCTGGAGCGCATGTAATACAGTAGGATAAGTCAGCATATTTGCTCTGGATCATTTGTAGCAAATTTTTCCCTATAGTCAGTTCTTCCTTGAACTTCTCTGTAATTGCTTTGTGACAATATTTCAAAAGGTTATCCAGTGTGCAGTGTGGCACCTTCTTTTATCAAGAGTAATCATTTCTTTGTCTTTCTTTCCATGGTAGCACTGTAATTGAGGCAAGAACAAAACTATTCTAAGAGAACTATTTAGAACAGAAGGAAATGTCCATTTTCAAAGACCTTTTAGCTCTGTATTTATTAAATAAAATACTGATATTATCAATAACAGATCCCCCCTTGTATTCACTTAATATCACATTACTCAGGCCTGAGCCTATCCCACAAACTTTCTCCAAATTTGTCTTTCTTATAGCTTTTTGTTTGTTTGTTTGTTTTTCTATAGCAGCATTTGTGTAATAACCATATAGCTATTACTGAGCTTGCTTTATCTTCATTTAACTTGGTGTATATTAGTGTTCTATCTGGTGTATAATGTTTAATTTGTGGCATAATATTTTTAAATTTTAACAAGCACTGTTTGTTTGTTTTTTTTTTTATATAGACAGCAGTAAAATGAAGTTTTGCTGTGTACTGGGAACTGACCCCAGGACAAAAACACTGTGTACTGGGAACTGACCCCAGGACAAAAACACAGTTAAAGGAATGCAGGCATACAATGAGAGTGGAAATATTAGCAGAATATGAAAACGGAGAACCCAAGTCTATCAAGAGATCAGTAGCCCTATCTTGGTAGTAATGCAAATAAAGGAGCTCTACAAAACTAGTTTTAGGTGCAATAAAAATGAAAACCAACATATATCTAATGCACATAAAATGTGCCAAACTTAAAAAAAGGGAGATACAACATGGTGTTTCAATAAAAAAGATCACAAAAATTACCAAAGGGCTGGAGCATCTCTCCTATAGCCTGAGACAGTTCAGGTTTCTCAGCCTGGAGAAGCCAGGGAGACCCTATTGCACCCTTTTAATACTTAAAAGGGGCTTATATGAAAGAAGGGGACAGTCTGGTTTTAAACTAAGAGGGTAGATTAAGACTACACAAAAGGAAGAATTTTTTTTTTTTATGATGAGGATGACGAATAGGTTGCCCAGAGAGATTGTAGATACCCCATCCATAGAAACATTCAAGGTCAGGTTGGATGGCGCTCTGAGCAATCTGATCTGGTTGAAGATGCCCTGTCCATTTCAGGAAGTTTGGACTAACTTTTAAAGTCTCCTCCAAACCAAAACATTTTATGATTCTGATTCTAAGAGGGTGTGAAACGTGCAAAGCAAACAATAGAAGTAATCCTAAGCAAATGCTAGGGTGAGGAAGAGAAAATACCTGAATATCAATTTCTTGTTCCTACTACCACAAAAGAAGAAAATTACTTCTGTAAACATCACACTCAGGATGCTGACAAATTGTTGCAATTCTCCCCTCCCTGCAGAAACTATTGACACTAAACCCCAGAGAAGTAGTGGAATAATGCCAACAAAAAGAGGTGAAGATCTTAGAGAGAGTTCTTTGTAGAAGAAGTTGCAATTGTAATACTGTTAATGAGATTTATTTAAAATTAATAATTTTGATAGCGAGTGTTAGCATCATTGTAACTGGGTTAATAGTAATAAATGTTGTACTTTGGTTACACTAGTAAAAATTTTGAACAAAAGTAATAATAAAATCTTGACTTCACTTACAAATAAATTGTTTACCTTTTTGCACATCAGTGGTTAAATAATCCAAGGGAATACAACAAAATATATATTTGAAGTGAACCAAATACACATATCAAATACATTCAAGAAGTTATATTTATCATCTTTAAAAAGTCTCTGAAAGGCAATATATTAGAGATGATGAGGGGTTAGCTGAATTAGAAAATTGGAAGGAAGAATAAAAATAATAAGGAAAATACCTCATCAGTCCTTGAGACAGAATGCTGAAACCAAAAACTACCAAAACCATCTGATGACATTTATGATCTTGCACAAACTGTCTATTCCCCCTGCCAAACTTCAGCGTCTCCTTGATCATATCCAAAATTTAATTATAAGCCCATGGGAAACATATGATGTGTGTTTTGCTTTCCATAACAGGCTTCCAGAGGTACTTCTGCGTTTTGTGGTATGGGAGGGTATAAATTCCTTTAATTTGTTAGAAATCCAATGTAATCAAATCTATATTGATATGAAATAACCCTGAACCATTCTAGGAGGTATCAGTAAAACATTAATACTCCTATTTTCTGTTTCTCTGAAATGGAGAACAACATAATTAATTCCAGTTATGTTAATTTTTTCCACTTGATTAGTACTCTTGACAAAGGAGAGTTCTTGCATTTTGTGCATATCTGATTTAATTTATTTTGATTTTTCAATGATATCCCATACTACTTCTCAGGATTCATCTCATCCACCCTTTGAAACCTTGTATCCAGTATTTTAGACTTTCTTTCTCATTCTGCAAAATGTCTAAAGCCATAAGGAGAACTGAAGTGGGTTTTGTTTGTTTGCCTTGTTTGCTTTGTGTTGTTGTTTGGTTTTTTTTTTTTTTAATTCTCAAAATGTTTGTTTGGTCTCTTCTTCAACTTTAGACAGTTGAGTTTATTATTTTTTTTATGTTTCAGCCATAAATTCCATAATTTCTTTCTCTGTTATTTCTCTTTTTTCCTTAAGTGCAACTAGATATGAGCAAATACAATCATAGAGGTTTAGGACATGCACCTTATTGTGGCTATCTATATTTACTGTAGTCTTACAAGGAAAATAGTGGGATTAGAAATAAAAACAAACAAGCTGTCAGTCCCTAAAAATCTTGCTAGCAATGAATAAATTTCCATGTAAGGTTGTGACAGATCTGATTCTTCTTTGAGGGTAATTCAAGCCCTTCCTTTAGGCTTTGGAGAGCATTGATATGTCTGAGTTCTACTGTAGTATTGAGGCTGCAGAGAGATGTCTGTGCTGTGTTTTTGGCCCTTGACTGAGGTTAAGCTAATTGAACTGGACATGAGAAACTACTGTACATGACATCAGGAGACCACTGGATAAAAATGTGAAAGGGCAACAATAGATACAGACAACTCTGAAGGATCTCACAAATGTGCAAGAGAAGTTCCATGGGAAAGGGGCAAGACTCTGAAACCCTTGGAGGGGTTGCTAAAGCCCTCAGAGAGTACAAGTCACAGAATCTCAGAATATGAAGAGTTGGAAGGGACTCACAAGGATCTTCAAGTCCAGTTCTTCAGTGAATGGCCCCTCCAGGGATTGAAGCCACAACCTTGGCATTATCAACACCAGATCTAACCAGCTGAGCTAATCTCAGGGTTATTGCTCAAGGTCAGCAGCACCAGGGTAACCCTGCCAGTATTGCTGTGCACTGCCAAGGTCACTGACTTAGCATTATCAGAAATACCAAATTTGGGTATCCATGTAGCAAATCTGAGACCAATGGGAAAAACAAAACAAAACAAAACAAAACAAAACAAAACAAAACAAAACAAAACACAAAGCAACTAAATGACAGAATTTATTTGGTAGGGGAGGAGATTGGTAAAGGGAGATGAAGGAGGAAAAGAAAGGGAAGGAAGAAGGAATATAAGAAGTTGAAGGTCATGTGATTTGTGCTGTTTGATAGTGTTTTTTGAGCAGCTCTGTATCTGTGTACAGCAGTTTGGAACAGGACAGTAAATCCAATGTTTCATTCCGTATATGTCTGACCTAGTTCCAGTGTAGGGAGGGATCTGGCATGGATTCCCTGGCATAGTAGAATGATTAAGACAAGGACCATGAAGCACTACAGGAGATCAGATAATCTGCCAACACTAAAAACGAAGTAATAGCTGGCATTATAAAGGTCAGAAAAATTACACATCAGGACTTGATGAAGATTAAGCAGTTTAAAGCTATCAATCATTGTTTCTTGGAGCAATTACCTGGAAGATTCACATAGGAAAAAAATACCCAATTTAATCCTGGTAAATGCTAATTCAAGATGTTTGAATATAAAATCCACTTCATATTAGAAAATAATAGTAAAAAAAAAAAAAAAAAGTACATAAACCCATCTATTTTGTACCTGGAAGGCCAAAAATTCTACTTTGGAGCTTTGAAGATGAAGAGGTGCCTTAGGAAAAAAAAAATTAAATTGCTCACCTGAAAGAATAAAATGCTTATTCATTGCATCCTTGCAGAAAGATGCAATATTAGAAGCTTAGGCTAAATGTAGATTGCCATTCAAAATCGACTATGAAAAGATCACAGAAATAAGAATAATTCCTCAGCATGATTAGAGAGCTGTCTAAAAGAGGCCATTAGTGGATACAAAGTACCTTTTAAAAGTAGAAGCCATGTCAAAATGAGTAGAATAGAAAAGAACCTTTTAGAGATTTTGAGAAGCAAATGCTCAAAGCACTAAAACTAATAATAAAATGTTTCAATTTATAATAAGCCAACAGCTTTCTACATTCTAGTACTAACACAGTATATAGTCAGGATGAAAAAGTAGAATAAATAAAGTCCATACTCAAGGAAGATAATTTCAGTGTTGACTACAGAGAAATTTAAGAAGTTTCTACAGCAAAGGAGAAGAAATATGAGGAATTGCTTCAGAAAGAAACGTCAGTAGAAGGTATTCAAAACTACTAATTCAAATAATAATAGTGTGCTACCACGTAAATACATTAACTGAAAAAAAGCTAGGGGAACACGGACCCATTAAACTGAAAATAATGATGTAAAAAATACATTTTAAATTCACTTCAAAATTAGAAGAAATATATGGCAAAAAACCGAGGCTCTATAAAGATCTCCAGATGTTTTCTGGGGAATTATAGATCAGCAATTTCTATCTGAAACTAACTCATAGTCCTAAAAAAAAAAATGATATTAGAAGACACATGAGTGAAGATTCCGTTTTCAGATCTAAAGCTGACTATAAGAACTTCCAGAAATACTTCACAATACTGATCCTTTGGTGAAAAAAGTCACTGAAATCGAACATGGATAGTGATTGTTGAGCATGTGAGTAACAGGTAGGAACCAGGAGAAGCCAGTTATGGAAGCCAGTCCATCTTTCAACGTGCATTAGGACCATTGCCAACAGAAAAGCACATAAAGTATTAGTAATCAGAGATTCCTTACTGAGAGACACTGAAACACCCAGTTGCCATACAGACAATTTCTCTTGAAAAATTTTCTGTGTACCAGGAACTCACATTTCTGACAACACTGACAGGTTGCTGAGACTGGTGAACCCTACAGGTTATCATTAGCTCCTACTATTCCATGTCGAGCCCAATGATGCTGTGACAAAGCAACTTAGAACCATCAGAAGAGACTAAATGTCACCTGGAGAAATGTTAAAAGGATCTGAAGCATTCCCCTCCCTAAATCAAGCTTCTATAATGACACTTTTCACATGTGCATAACTTCAAGGCTGTGTTCTTCTTTTTGCTTTTATGGTCTCCTTCACTCCCAGCAGGGATCTTAATCACATTTATGAGAACTTTTATCTTGCAACTGAGAGGTTAACTTCTCAAAACAGAGAGTCAGAAAATAGGTAGTGCTATTCATGGGAAAAAAATTTTCTACCACACCAGATTTTCCCTAGGCTAAGTTATCCCAGGAGTAAAAATCTCCTTGAGTGAAACTCTTTTTCCTCCTTGAATAAATCTTTCTTGTCTAACTTTCTTTCCCTTCAGTAAGTTAGGGCTAAGCATTATGATGTTTTGGTACTACATGGGAGAAACTTTACAATGAGCAAGACAACTGACAGGAAAATAAATGATAGCCTGGAAATTTATGTGATGTAAATTCACCTAACTATGCCATATTTCTGGAAGCGTAGCCCAAATGCCATGTTTTTGCAAAGCCTAACTCTTTATTTGCTGCCCAAGCCTGTCGGAAGTATTTCTCTAGTCACATTGTCTTGAGCAAAGTCAATGTGCATGTCTCTATGTGCTGCCACAGGTGTGAAATATTTGTCAAAAGCCAAAGATCCCAAACAATTACACTGGTTAAAACACAATTTTTGGGGATTATATTATGCTGGCTCTGTAATACAAGAAGGCAGAGAATGTGACTCAGGAATATCTAGAATATTTTCTGCTGATAGTCAAGAATCAAGACCAGAGCCTTATGCTTTAATGAGTTGGTGTATCTAGAACTAGAAAACTTTTATGTGACTCAACTTCTAATGGTTGAAACATTAAAAATATTCCCTTTCTTTCCTTTCGTCTTCCACCCTACTCTGTTTTCATCAGCTGTTCCACTTAGAGGAAGAAGAGTGTCTTGAAACACACAGAGAACATTTCCTTAGCTACTATATGCACTTTATCGTACACTTTAACAATATTAAAAGAGCACTAAGATATCAGTTAAGTACAAAGACAGCACTGAGAGTGAGAAAAATAGGTCATTGAGAGATATACAAGAATCTTCTAACAGAAAGAGCTGGAGCTAGACTTTTGATTTTGTTGTATTTTGCACCTCTATACAGATATTTGTTTTGATCTGGCCCTAAGGACAAATTTAACAAAGAAAATTTCACTAGAACATATATACAATGTCACTTTCCAGCAACCCTTGGGTAGAAGGTTTTGAAGAAAAAATATTGGTATCTTCCAATTTCTTAATCTTAACTAAGTCTTGAGAATGCGTTGTGCATCAATTAGTTGCCTGACTAGTAAAGGCAATATGTCAGAGGGCAAGTATTAGCAAGTACAAGAAAGTGGAAGAAATTGTTTCCAAATATGATCCACATTAATAATAGAATACTTTTGTCTAAATTTGAAAGTTAATGAACGTTAAAGGGAAAGGTGACTGGTTACTGGCAGTAAAATCATAGAATAATTTACTTTGGAAAAGACCTATAAAATTATTGAGTATAACTATAAACCTGGCTCTCCACCACTAAATCGTGTCCTCTGGTGCCATGTCTACCTGTCTTTTAAACATATCTGGGGTTGTTGACTCAACCACTGCCCTGAGTAGCCTGTTCCAATGCTTGACAACCCTTTCTGTGAAGAAATGTTTCTTAATATTTAATCTAAACCTCCACTGGCACTACTTCAAGGTATTTCCTTGAACTGATTAATTCTTTTATCCTCCAGCCTATATTTATGTCAGGGGTTGTCCCAATCAAAGTGCAAGATTTTGCATGTGGCCTTGTTGAACCTCATGATGTTTACATGAACCCTCTGGATGTCGTCCTGTCCTTCAGGTTTGTCACCTGCAACAGTAAACTTAGTATTGTCTGCAAGTTTGCTGAAAGTGACCTTGATCTCACTGTCTAAGTCACTGATGAAGATACTAAACAGTATTGGTCCCGGTACAGACCACTGAGGGACACCACTTGTCTCTGATCTCTATCTGGATGTGGAACCAGTCCTTCCAATGTATCCATCTCTCTCCAATTTAGAATGAAGGATGTTGTAGGGGACCATGTGAGGGGTTTTTCAGAAATCCAGATAGATGACATTTGCAGGTCTTACCTTGTCCACTGATTTGTTCAGTATCACAAAATGCCCCTAGGCTGGTCAGCGAAGATTTGCACTTGATTAAACTATGCTGAGTGTCTAGAGGATATTTGAGGGGAACTTGAGAAAAATCAGGTATTCTGGGTGAACTTTTATCTTAATCTCTTCATGTTTTATCATCTTGCATACTACTCTAAGACCTAAATTTTGCACCTGTGTAAAGATGCTTAGAAACTGGAAAGCAGTACCATCTTGCTTATCTTTGAGGGCTTGTCCTTGAAAAAAATTAATATTTATGTGTCTTTCACAGTGGGTCAGGGTAATTCAAATCCATAGACAAATGACATCTAGAATAGGGTTCCAGAATAACTGGAATATATGGAGTTCTATCACCACCAGCATCTGCTCTGCTTCCTGATATTAACATGATCTAAACCACTATTGTTAATGAAACTTTATTGGCGTGTGCTGAAGGCTATTCAAATGCAGTTCTGTTATATCTCTCTAATCTATAGACTAAGCATGGTTTAAACAAATCTTTTTTGTGCCTTTTTAAAGGTTGGAAATGCTCACATGAGAAGTTAGCAGACTGGATTTATGTTAACTTCACAATCCCTTCTTCAATCAAGTAGATGTTCCTTCCTCATATATATCACCAAGATTTAAGTGTTGTAATTTCATCCATAGGAGCAGGCCCAGAACTATCTATAAGATGTATTTGATCCATAATGCAGCAAGCATTTGTTTGTCATCACAGAAAACAATACTCACAGAAGTGGTTGTCATAGGAACTAATTGTCATAATTTACATTCAGAGGTGAATCAGAGCTGTAATCTGTGAAATTTTTCACATTGTAACCCTGCATCACATTCTTGAGGCACTAACTCTAAGGTTTCAGTTTAACGGGTCTTTGTGTTTGTGTCTGCTCTGTTTAAACAGTGACATCAACTAGTATCTGTACAGCCTAGATTTTCAATTAGTAATGGATGGAGAGAAGACTATTTGGTCAACTTACCATTCAATC
Source organism: Xenops minutus (assembly GCA_035221455.1). Classification (NCBI taxonomy): domain Eukaryota; kingdom Metazoa; phylum Chordata; class Aves; order Passeriformes; family Furnariidae; genus Xenops; species Xenops minutus. The sequence goes on along the minus strand of JAWWEE010000074.1, from coordinate 134,451,370 downwards.
AGATATTTATTCATCTTGTCAGATATTTATGATTCATAGAGTATTACAGTAGATCCCGGTCTTCCACAATTTTGTTTACTTAGTTTAATAATATGTTCAGCTTTTCCTGAGCATATAAATAAACATTTAAATGTTTCTCTTTTTTTTTTTTTTTTTTTTTCAGAATATGGATGGCTTGACTTCCTTCTAGACATTCATGAGTTTACTAGCATTCTAGTTATACATATAAAATTACATACATTGCACAGTGAAGGATCCAATCACCCAGAACAAAATTTGTATTCTGAGATTATGATTTTACTCTATGAGAAAGAAGGAAAAAAAAAAAAAAAAGAAAAAGAAAAAAATCGGTGAAATATTTAAGTGTATTTTTGCATATTTTCTTTTTAAATAAAATGCCAAATCTGAAGACTGAATTATTGTCTTCTCTAAAAGTTGTCTATATTATTAAAACCAAGATATGATTTTATTCATTTTAAAACCTTAGGATACAAGATTTAGGGGTGTCTTCATTGCTTCTTGCAGATTTGAACATAAGATGAGATGTGTGAAATACGGGGGGTTTTACCCCAGTCTAGTGCACAGAATTATCTCAAATTCTCAGAACAGACACAAACTTGTCACTATCAGAAACGTACTGCATCATCTATCAAAATATGTAGTTCATCCCACAGTGTCCCGTATTTAAAAATATAGGGGAGAGATCTTGCAGACCATCTTTGGTATACACTGGCAGAATGCTGGAACTCATTCATTGATTAGAACTATCATTCATTAGAAAAAACACATCATGCCGCAAAACTGTAAAGAAAGGAAATGTAGCTGAAGCTAACTGGCAGCTATGGGGAGAGTCGCTTTGTGCATTCTTTCTGTCACTGCTACATAACCACTTGAGAAACAAATGCATCACCATATACACCAAAAACATGAGAAACTAGAAGTGATATAGACAGACTACTGTGAAAGAAAAAAAGATCCCAGTATTTTAGTGTTTAGGGGGTTAGGGTTTTAGTTGGTTCTTTTTGTTTGTTAGGTTTAGTTTGGTTTGGTTTGTTTTTTTTAAGTGTTTCTTTAATGTCCACACACTCATTGCTACAGTTCCGTAGATCATGTTTGGTACATATTTGCTATCTATACATCTGGCCTCAAAAACCTGACATTTATTGGAGCAAAATGAGCACATGAAGTCAGTAGACATGAAGAAAATTATTTTATTATAAGAGAAATGTTTATTTCAGAATCAGATATTAAGAATTAGATTTTTTCATACCATCCTCTTGTATCTAATGGATTGACATAAAGCTCCAAATGGCATTTCAGTGTAGCTTTTACTTCTGTTTTCAGCTGAAATAATTGTTCCTGAAAGGATTTTCTCAATAGATTGTGGATTTTATCTATTCAGGTTTTTGTTGTTGTTATTGTTGCTGTTTATGGATAACTTTTGAGCTGTTTTTAGGATTCCAAGAATGGCCATTTTTTATTTTCATTTAAAATTAACATATCAAAATTTTTTTATGCAGTGTACAGGAAGGGTTATTTTCTGTCTAAAAGCAATGTTAAAAAAAAAAAAAAAGCCTATGTACAAAACAAATACATGTATAAATTGTTTTATTGGTCATTGTTTTCCAACAGTTTGTAAAGCTATGGGGAATATGAACCAAACAAGGAGAAAACATTCAGGGAAAAATTTCTGAAGAGAGTTTGGAGGGTAGATGCTCTAAAATGAGTTCGCAGTAGTGAACAGGGTAATTAGTTACTCAGTTTCTTATATATTTAGAGTATTTTAGAATAATCAATATTGCATGGAAAAAAATCATTATTATATTCCACAAATTTCTAATTTTAGAGGAAGTTAATGATGGTAATGCTATTTTAAATTACTGGTGCAGAGCAGGTATCTATATACTCAATAATTCTAGAGACTTCACTGAAGACTGGAAAATCAAAAGCAAAATAAAAATATCTTCTGGGGAAAAGGTGAGAAATAAATATTTATGATTAATGTTTTGCAGCAGCATTACTGTGATTACCTAAAACAACGGGGCTGTTCAAGAATTTCTCTTTAAAAAATTAGGTTTCCATTCAGAAGCATTGGGTTTTGTTCATTTATATTTTGTTTCTAATTTCCAGAGATCTTTATGTATAAAGGAGAGACAATATTAATATTGAGCAATTTAACACACATCTGTTTATGAGAGATTCTGGACAAAATGTGTATGAATCATCCTCGCTGATTACTCCACATAATCTTACAGTTTATATGTATCAAATAGATCTATGAAATCTGGAAATATCAGGGAAGAATGGAAATCAAACTTTCAGCTAAACTGCAAGTCTTTTAACAGATAAGTGAAAATCCACTCTCAGAGAAATGGCAAAACCTAAAGCCAAATCATTATCTAAATGGATAAATGTGACTTAATTACATCAGTTAGGCATGGCCCAGTTCTGGAATGGTACATTACATTCTCTTATCTAAGAAGTAATTTCACAAGTAGCTGAAAAATAACTAGCAGGAAAATTTCACTAGGTCACTGCTTAACATCAAGTCCATTTTCCTTGGTGATCAAAGTTAGAAAAATGAGAAAGAGATATTTTTTCCCTAATTCAAGGCCACAGAAATACTTTGTGTATAAATAAACATGATGGGGCGTGAAGGACAGCAATTGCATATACCTGTTATTTGTTCTGTGTATTATCATCATTGCTCTTCCTGCTCTGACAGCAGTTTCATTTTGGGAATCATTAGGAGAATTTTTTTTTATATGAGTATCTGAGTAGTTCTATGACTAATTAACTGTTTTGTGGCATTGACCTAGCTTATTCTTTCTAAACAAAACAAAAAAAAAATTGGTTTCATATCTCTCATGTCAATATTCTTCTGTCATCATAGAAGATACAGTAATAAGGTGATGAATTTCAGCCGTCCTTTAAATTTTGCTTAAGAAGGAGTAATTATACGATTTTCTTTTCCCTTGTGGCATAATAGTTGAAGAAGAGCTGAGACTGACATTATGAACTGATGAGGCAATACAAGTTCCTTCCAGATAAACACATTTTCTTAAGAATTGGTCTATGTCTGCCTTAAATATTCAGACCTCTTTTCAACATTCTAAACCCAGTAATTGGATCAATTCTGAGGAAAGAGAAGGAAAAGGTAATTTCATTTTAATCAGAATGATTCCTCATTATGCTATTATATAAAGGCACAGTGCTCTCCCAGGGTAAAAGCATCTGCCAAGGCAGGACTCACTAACATCTTGGCTGTGCTTGAACTGTGGAGCAGTTTGTGTCCCCTTTTCACTAGCTGTGCCAAGTCACCCTAGCTCATGGAACATGACCCCTTAGCTGTCATATTCTTGATTATTTGCTCTTCCACTGAGGTGGAGGAAAGGAAAAGGAAAAGGAAAAGGAAAAGGAAAAGGAAAAGGAAAAGGAAAAGGAAAAGGAAAAGGAAAAGGAAA
>JAWWEE010000074.1:134431117-134447806 GCA_035221455.1 Xenops minutus | reverse complement strand
AAAGGAAAAGGAAAAGGAAAAGGAAAAGGAAAAGGAAAAGGAAAAGGAAAAGGAAAAGGAAAAGGAAAAGGAAAAAGAGAAAGAGGGGGTTGAAAGGATTCCTAGAACAAAAAAGCAATATATTCTAAAATTGATGTAAACTTTCCTAAATCATGTGCCAAAAGAGACATAATAATATGAGACCCAGTAACATGAAAGACCAAGTATGATGAGATTCACCTCTTCAAAAAGAGTGATTAAGTAGCTCATTAAGCATGGTGAGTAGTACAATAGCAATGTACTATGGTAGTACAAAGGGAATTCAGTATTATGTTGCACATCTAATCAAGATAGTTTCAAAATATTTCTACATTTAGACTGGAAATACTTTCTGTAAAAAATTACTGATACTTTCACAAGTTATTCAGTTTTTTACTTGGCAACATCCTCATTTCACTGTCATTTAGAATTATTTACATATTGGTTGGAAAAGATCTCTAAGACCATCGAGTCCAAAAAGCTAACACTATGAAGCCTACCACTAAACTCCTAAACACTATTAAGTCCACCACTAAACACTAAACATGTTCCTAAACACCATGTCTGCATGTCTTTTAACTACCTCCAGGAGTGATGACTCAACCACTTCCTGGGTAACATTTTGCAATGCTTGATAAGAATTTTCCTTAATATCCGGTCCAAACCTCCCCCTGTGCAACTTGAGGCCATTTCCTCTTGTCCTATCTCTCCTTCCTTGGGATAATAGAGCAATCCTCACTTCTCTACAACCTCCTTTCATGTAGTTGTAGATAGTAATAACGTCTTCCCTCAGCGTCCTTTTCTTTAGGCTAAACAACTCCAGTTGCCTCAGCTGCTCCTTGTTAGAATATTGCTACAGACCCTTCACCTGCTTTTTGCCTGCAATCCTGACTGCACCTGTTCACCTGGTCACTACACCTCATTTTTTAAATAAAATCCAACCCAGATTTTTTTTAAAAAGAAATATTTATATTTTATATATAATATTTATATATAGATAGATATTTTACTACTTATTCAAAATACTTCTGTTGATTTATCAAACCCATCAATTGCCTAGTTGGTATGAGCTATATTACAGAAGTTACTAGTATTCAAGGTAATAATACCTAAGCAATAGTATTATATTTGCACAGAAAGAATATTTAATGGTATATCTTATGTTAAAATTGGTTTTGCTCTTAGAAAACATTGATTAAATGATTTTGTGGTTAAGTGGGCTTCTGTTCCTGTTCTAGCCTTATTGCTTGACATTGCATGAGTCACTTAGCCTCTCTCTCCTTCGTGTCCAGTCTGTAAAGTGAACAATATTCATTTTTTTCTATTCTAAATTCCTTTTAGTGCATGGACATTAGTTCATTGTATTTTTCTGCATCTAAAAGCATGGAGGTTCCTGGTCTTAGCTACATATTCTGAATTATGACATATGGCAGCAATGGTACATGAAATCTTTACCAATCATTACCAATAAGTGTTACATATGATCATAGAAATTACATTTGATTTCAGTCTGTGTTGGTGTGTTGAATAAATTTCATATTTGTATGAAACTTCTAGTGAGCCACTGGAAAGATTTGAAGACTTCAAGCAAGTAACTTATTTTTTTTTCTTGAAATATGCCAAATATAAGACTAGCTACATTTATTCTTCTAATGGGAATCCTCTTTAATAAATGCTGGATTACTCAAATGTAATTTGTGATCACATTAACATGATTATAGCACTCAGAATCCCAGTGGAGCCCCTAGAAATATTATTAGGATTGTCAGTAGAAAGGAGTGTATGGTTTAAAAGGTCCTAAACTAATCATGTACTTATTAGTTATGGCCAAATTCCCGCTAACTCCCAGATGAGGGAGAAAACAAACCAGAACTAATTACTAGAGTTGTGCACACAGGGGAAGGTGCTTGTACTAGAAAGAGTAGAATAAAATAGCTCTCATGCCTATAATTACTTTTTCCATTATGTCATTTTGAATTATTTCCTAAAAATGAAATAAAAAAAATAAAACTAGCATAGTAATATGAGGTGCTGATGGGTTACAGCAAGATAAAAACTAGTATCTAGACAGCAGTTGCAGAATGCTACCTTGTGAAATAATTCTTGCAGTCAGTAGAAATAGATTTATGAATCCATTTAGCAGGACAAATAGGTGTAGCTCTGATTCGAAAATAAGCAGATTCTGCAGCACTAACAGTCTGATGGTTTCAATGTTCAGTCTTTATAGTTAAAAAATGTCAGAATAACAGACTTTTTTTTCTTTCAGAATATGAAAAAAAATGTTTATCACATAGATTAACGTAAAAGGGAAAATAGTCTTTACAGTGTGCTACCAATGTTGATTATTTTCTATATGGTAATGTACCTTTCCTATCTGCATAAAATTTTAAAATCAGCATCTAATCTTATTTTCAAACAGAAAATATATAAGTGATACTTTAACAGGGATAACCTAGCAATAATTAACAATTTAGGTTTTCCAAAAAGGCTCTTTTTAAAACATAGACTGATGTCCTTGTTCCTGCCTGAATAGGGTTAATTTTTTGCAGTAACTGGAAGGGGACATGGCTAGGATCCAGAGAGTATTCTATACCACCTCACATCATTGCTACATGTGCATGTACAGGACTGTTCTGGGAAGAAGAGTTTCCATCCAGTCAAGAAAATTTGACTGAGAGTTGCCCAATATTGTCTATTATCTTTTTTTTTTTTTTTTCCATGCAAATAATTTCTCTTTTTATAATTTTTCTTAATAATATTGTTGCTATTACTTTTGTCTCATTATTGTATCCAGTAAATTGTCATTACCTCAACCCATGATTTTTGCCTTTGTGCCTTCAGTTAGAAGGAGGAAAGGGAGTGGTGCATGGTTTTAGCGGGAGTACTAAATTGGAGAATACCATTCCTAAACTATGACACCCTGTCTAAAAGAAATTGCTCTTAATTTTATTCTGTGCTGTATATGTTTGATATCAGACAATTACTCAAGTTTATAGTTAAAGAAACTTCTGAAGTGAGGCTGCCCAATAATTTTGCCTTTCACCTCCATTATTAGATCACTGCAAAAAAGAGCAACTACATGAGAGAGTATCCAAAGCATCTCTATCCAGAATATTCCATAACTTGGTAATCATCCTCCTCCAAGAAATGTGGATATAAAACTACCTCAGAAACTCCACTCTGGAGCTAGATCTCATTTTCTTTATTTCAGCCACAATCTGTGGTCTGAGGTCTGAATTATTTCACCAGAAGGTGACTGGGTCTTTTAGATGGCTCAAAACAGAGTGATAGCTAAAAAAATTTCAATCAATTAGTCATCCTGTGCAACTGCTCTCATTCTTCCTTCTTACTTGACTCTACCATCACATTTTCTGCTGATAAGATTCCTTCTTATATCAGATATTCTCCTGCTTTTCTCACTTCCAGGAATCAACTTCTTATGTAACGTTATGTCCTTGATGAACAGGAAAAGTGTGTTTCAGAGAAGATGGTAGTGATGACTTCCTTTTATCCAATACTTTATCAGGGGGTTTATTTTGCATATCAGTGCTTTGGATTCAATTCCATCCTTAGGATTTCAGTCCACCTGGAGCTGAGTCCTCATCTGGTGATTTCAGTGGAAAACTGGTAACCACTGAACAGAACTGGGATTTAATTATAGGTATAGATGCTGAATCTAATACCACAGATGACTCTTAGAGTCTGATCTTAGCATTTACAGAATGCAGCCACACTGACTGAATCAATAACTGTGGGAAGTGAAGTCAGATATGTCTATAACAAATACACATTTATTGGTAAACATAGGCCTCTTCTCTGTAAAGACTACTGGTTTGAACACTTTCAGAAAACTTAAAATATCTGAGTTGAAACCCCAGTCAGGCTGACGGTAAGAACATCTCTGTCTTTCAAATTCTAAGACTCTTTTACCCATCAATCTGTAATTCAGCATATGAAGCAAAGAAAAGAATGCAGTTTGTCTTTACAGGAACAAAAGTTTGAAAATGTATGGCTCTGTACAGTGTTATAATAATGCAGTTCATAGTTTGCTCAGGACTCAATAAATCAGCACAGTTCAAATTAAACAGCTCACAGTTGTTTTCTGATAATTGTTTTAAGCGTGGATCACTGGAAAAACTGCACCACAGCAGCTTTCATACATCAGATTTCAAAACTCTACAAATAATTGTAAAGAAATGCATTAAATGCTTTAAAAATGGATGTTGCACTGTCTTCACAGACACTTATTATAACATATTCTAACTTTAAAACCTGCAATTAACTTGGAATAAAATATTTTCTTGCTCCAGTGATGCTTGGTAGGTCATGTGTTAAAATTTCTCTTTTGGTAACATAACCAAGACAAGACCTTATGCTATTTTAGCTAATGAGATTATTTTAGCTAATTAGTTTTGTCTATGACTTATTTTCATTTTGCTGCTGCCACAAACAGTCTTTTGAAGATATTTGTTAAAATGAAATGAAGCTCTCTGTCTCAGCTCAACATGAAACCTTTGATTTCCATCCAAACTTAATGCTGAAATTTAGACAATTAACTAAATAAAAAAATAAGTATGCAAATAATAACTACAATGCATATCTATTTTCTTGTTGCCACAAACTGGATTAATTATAAGCAATTTTTTTCTGAATTTTAGTGTAGAAAAGTCAAGTATGGGATGTGAAACTTGGTAACAGCAGAATTAACTTAAAAATAGGTAAACAATATAGAAATTGATTCCATATAGAAAAAATGAAAAATTGCATTTTATCTAAAAATCTCTCTTTTTTTTCTTTTTTTTTTTTTTAATGTTCTTCTTCGCTTTTTTCGTTCAGATAATGAAATATACAATATATATTTTAGTATGGAAAAAATCTTTTTTTTTTTTTCTTTTTATGGGATGTATAAAACTAATTCTTTTTTTCAGTTAGCATGTAAAAAAATAGCTACTTAACTTGACATATATAAACGGTAGAATAAAAACTTATATTAATTCATACCATACTGAAAAGCTTGACAACACTGTATGTCCATTTCCTGGGCATACTGATACCTACTGGAAATGTTAATTTCTGCCTTTGTGTTCTTTCCATCCTTGTACACTTTCTTGTCCTATCTTTTCCAAATCCTTACTTAAAAAAAAAAAAAAAAAAAAAAAAGGATATGAAAGTATTAAAACCAAAGCAATTAAATAGAAAATTGAAAATCCCTGTTTACTTTTTCAGATAGCTTACTATTTCCAGGACAGAACTATTATGAGAAAATTTAGATGAATATTTATCTTGTGTATATCATCTCTGTAAAGGAGTAAGACCAACTTTTTGTCTATATGGCAACATGATGGAAACAGTTTTCTACAGTATTCTTCAACATCAGCCTAATTTTTTATTGATTTGCTTTAAAATACCTAGCCATTAATTTAAAAAAACAGGAACTTCTTACATGATAATTATTTCAAGATCTTTTTCTCTTAAGATGTATACAATGTAAGTTTTATGCAATGTATTTTGTATGCTTAAAGATATATATTGTGTTAGATTACCATAAGAAGCATGACAGAACAGCTTCAACAAGAAATTCTTGAGAACAGGCCACAAAATAAACCTAAAGGAACAGCTGAATCTATAGCTCAAAGTGGCCTCAAATAAAAATGTTCTAACCAACCCGTGATGTACTATCATATACTGATTGCCTAAAGCTTTTCCAGATGAGAACAGTATGTTGAACATGTATCTGACAGAGGCCTACATTGGTACAATATTACTTCACAGTTAGGTGATCACAAGCTGCCAAGTAATTTGTGGAGATAGACAGGGAGCAGGAGACAGACATAGCCTTGCCCTAAGGCTTATTAGAAAGGCAGAAGAGTGATACAGAAAAACATTAGTACCAGAAAGCATTTTCAGTATTTTAGTTGTTCAGTACTCAGAAACTCTCCCCATATCCAGTACTTTGAAACCAAGTATTCTTCAATACTGTAAAGGAGCAGGAAAGTAAGTGGCATCTAGGTATTCTTCAAGGTTGAGTTTACTTACTTTTGTTTCTGACCTTTTGGGTGAAGGAAAATCATAGCTTACCTAGGTTATAAGGTCAGGCAACAGACTGACACATGCCCCAAACTATCCCACACAGCCAAATGCATAATGGTTAAATGAAGATAGAAGACACTAAGTGCCTTTTAATTACCTCTAGGGATGGTGACTCAGTCACTGACCCCGGCAGCCTGTTCCAAAGCCTGACAACTCTTTCAGTGAATTTTTTCCCCTAATATCCAATGCAAACCTCCTCTGGTGAAAGTTGGGGTCATATTTTTTATGAGAAGGAGGGTCAAAGTTGTCTTTGAAAACTGGACTTATGACCCCTTTTTAAATACATTGGAAATATGGCTTAGAGCGTTTACCAGAATTGTCTGATTTGTGTCTAGACTGTTCTCTTTGTATCAGTCATGTGGCTCCTGAAATATAAGCAAACAGCCTCAATCATGCAATATTATTTATGACCTTGTTATTTACAGATTGTGTTTTGTAAGTGATTGTTAATAATGGTTGGAACTTGTTTTAATTTTCTCTGCACTCTGGAATCTCATACCTTGCTCTTCTCTTGCAGCCGGGAACAAGAGTCATTCGTGCTTCATGTGACATTAGCAGCTACTGAATAATTTCATATGCAGATTAAACACTGCATTACAACCCTTTTCCTGCCTAGAATACCAAATGATTAAATGCCTAATCCATAACAATGGCATCCTACAAACTGATGCATAACATATTGAGTAGCCCTATCTACTACTTCTGGTAGTGTTGATCCATTACTATAGACTATTATATAATTCTATTTGTATTATTGTTTATAAAGAAGTGAACAGCAAGAGTATTGGCAATTACTCCTGATCTGTTTGATGCAGACTATAATTTTCTTGAGGTTGTTTCTGTGGTTTTTTTATGTGATCCTCCATTTCAAGATTCATTTGCTAAAAATCAAGCATTTTCTATCCCTTCCTTTCTTATTCTAATCAATAAAAAATGGATGGTTAATTAAAAAAAAAAAGTTTCTATGTCTGATTTTTCTCCAAAAGTAATATGAAACTAAATATAATTACCTGTCAGGTTATTAAAATTTGTCTCAAAGTATTCCTACTCTCTCCTAAGTGAATGCCAGTTCAATCAATATCCAAAAACATCCAAAAGGTGATTTTTACACTTGCCATTGTCCAGCCACAGATATACAAGATAAATAGCAATCATTTCAAATGAAGTCTAAATTTACCAGTTGTTCTTAATACTACCTCTAAAAAATATTATGGATAATACAGTAAGTTTACTTTTGACGTGTTTGATTAAGGCAAACATTTATCCCTAAGATTGCAAAGGAAAACAATTCTTGAAGACTACTTGAAAAAATCTTCATAGAAGCCTTCTAAAATCCATATTGTCTCTGACATCAAAGGACTTTTCACTTTCATGTATCCAGATGTCAATATGAATGTGTTCCTTTGGGAGTTAAACGATTATGCTTAAATCAGTTTTTCCCTGGAATGGATTAAATGTACATTTATGAAAGAATGTGATGATTTGGAATACAGTCAATTCAGCATACTGTAAGACACAACATCATCTCTTTGCAAATATCAGCACATGGGATTTCATTTAATACATTTAGTATTAGACATTTAGTTAAGTTCTTTCATATAATACCTCCTTTTCTAACCACTTTTCAGTACCTGGGTTTCTGTAGGATTAAGCTTGCAAACTATTAAATAATGGGAGCTTTTGTAAAGCAAAATAGCTTTTTGTAGCAGTTTGGGGGAGAGTTATAAAATTTCATTATTTTTCAGTCCTCTGGAAAACAAGTTGTTAAGCAATAATGAACTAATTATTTCATTCAAACAGAAAACTGCGAGAGAGATATAATGTCAGTCTTACAATTTCATTCCCAAATTCAACCACTTTTTTCTTTGGTTTCCTTCAACTAGGACATTAGGGAATCTTCTGAGTTTCAAAAGTACAAATCACTGAAGCATTGGAAAATTATCTCAACTGACTCAAACTGACTACTGGAATGTTGGAATAATCATATTACTAGATGCTGAGGTTAGAAGGCAATAAAGAGAAGGAAGGATACATATCAGTGTAGGCACTAATTTAGGGAACACTGGTTAATCTTCTTTCCTGAGTCTCCAGGTAAGCTTTCCCCTTTCTGTTGACTCCAGAAACCCAAAAAGACTACCCTCCTTTTTTTCAGAGACCTTAGACACCTGACTTTATTTATTCTAACCCTTTATCACTGTTGCCCAAGGAATAAACAGATAGAGGTTACTCTCCATTTTCAGTAAGAGTAACCTACTAAAGTAGAGCTGAAGAAAGTGCAGAATTCACCGGGAGAACACTCAAGCAGGCACAGTGACCTTTGCAATGACCCTGGGCAGTGTGCAGGCTGGGAAAAAGGGTCCTCAGGAGGGCTGATGTTCCTTAACCAGGCAGTCAGATCTCTCAGCTGTCCCTGTCCTTCGACTTCTGTGTCTTCCAGAGTGCCACAGCAGGGACCTGCTGGAAGCTGGGAGCTGCCAGGTCAGGAGCTGTTAGGGGTTCCTGCCCTCAAACATCCCTGCCAGACACCACTGGTCCTGCCTGTGCTGTCTAAGCACTGCTGCTGTCCCCTAAGCAGTGTAGTCAAAATTCTCTGCCTCTGCTCACTGCTGACTCCAGCCAGACCATTTCATCCTTGCTGGTCACACTTTGTCAAACTATCCAGCAGCTCCAGACTCTTCAATCATATGAAATTAGTGAATTTTAAAGGACAAAACATCAAAGACCCTTAATGAAAAGTGGGAACAGAGAGAAATATTTGGGCACAGAGAGAAATATTTGTCCACAAGCTTGATCCAGCTGCTATTGAAGTAAAAGAGAATTTCCCTGATGATTAAGAAGAGAGCTAGTTACTTTTCTCCCTGGCTGGTGAAATCTGAACTTTACATTTAACCCCAATAATAGAGTGGAAATTTGCTGTCTATATGATGACTAAACCCAAGAAAAACACATAATTAAAATGAAGAGGCATTTTAAATCTGTCTAAATTGATGGAGAAGGTTAGAGGAAACTTTTTACTCATTCCTGAATACATATGCAGAGAAGCACATTTTTCTGCCTGAGGGAAACAAGAATTTGTTGCTTTCAGTTTCTTGTAGACTTAGTGTTAATGTATGTCAACTTCCAAGACAGATATTAATCCACCTCTGATTGTTTCCTGAAACATTTTTCTTCTCTATAATGAAGAAAGCAAACAAACAAACAAACAAAAATGAAAACCAAACCAAAACAAAAAACAAACAAGAACAAAAAACCCAAACAAACAAACAAAAACAAACCAAAACAAAACACTGAAAAACAAAACAAAATATTATGTAGCTATGGTATACTATATTTATGAAGGTTCCCTTTGTATTGACGTTGAATTATCCTGGTAACATTAACATGTTCACTATCTAGACAACTGTCCCTACAGGGGAATATCACTTCACAATTTCAATTTTTGTTTCAGAAATTCCATTTCAACTGGAGACAAATAGAGAAGACAACATTAATCCTTGTTCTTGAACCTGTATCACACGGTTGAGTGCTGAAAGGACATAATATCATGGCTTCCATTAAGAAAATCTGAACCTCACAGATATTGCACCCAAAGTGGTGTTCTCCCTTTTCAGTGTATATCAACATACTAATTCACTTTTTCCCTGTCTGACACTTTAATTTTGCATGCAAACTTTTATGTTCAAAGAAGATTTAGTCCCAGAAATAGGTCTGATTTAATGTAGCTAACAAAAACTTCTAAGCAACAGTACATTCTTAATACACAGAAATATGGGTGCTGCAATGACAGGTGAACAATGTTCTTAAATTTGTTGTTGTTATAAATTTGTTAATCTTTCTGTTCTTATTCTTGCATTATTATCCAGTGTAGGATTTGTTTGTTTGTTTGTTTGTTTGTTTTTTTCCACATCTACCTCTGTGTGATTTTAAGAATACAGAAACAAACTGTAGTACAGTGAAAAAAATACGGCAATGTTTATTTCCAAACAAAGTTCATAAAGTTGTTATTACATCTTATTTTGAGTCTTCCTCGGTACTTTGTCTATTTTCAATATTACTCTTAATTTTTAGCATAAATGAAGATCTGTGTTATTTTACATTTTGGTTTTCTTAATCTGTTTCCATCATTCCACAGATAAAAATAAATATAAAATAAAGCAGGAGGGTTTTTGGACAAAATCCTTACATTTAAACAGGGTCAGTACACAAACTTAATGTGCTTTTTTTCAGGAACCAATGTGAACATCATTTACATATGTTTTATCTGTAATTATCTATGTAGATCAAACTGCTCTTGCATATAAATAGGCACTTAAGCCTACAGTTACCTGATTGGCATGTGCAATCAGATGTGAAACTGCATGTTGAATACGTCTTTAATGGATGTCAATAAAATTCAGTTAATTCTCAATAATCTTTTGATACTGGAAGCATCCCAACCCTTTTCTCAAGTAGAAAACTGACAAAAACAGAACATCTGAGCTACATTTTCTGCACAATCTTGTAAGGACAGGGCAAAATTTTTGCCCTTCAACTCCACAAAAGAAATCAGACCTACCCTAAGACTACAGCAGAACACCAGTAAAATCAGGAATTTCCTTTTGACTGAACTACTTTACCTGATTTGCTTAAATCCTCTTTCAATCTTTCTGCTGAATTTTATGGTGGTGAAATCCACACAAAAATGTACTACATTTATATATTCCCCTTCACATATTACTTGAGAGTGAAAGAACTTTTAAATAAATATGTTAAAAACTTTGAAACTACTCTTATTACCATTAACATTGCTTCAAAAAAAAAAAAAAAGTGTAAAAACTTAACTTTTACTATTTTTCCAATAGCTAAGGGAATACTGCCAGTAGCAGAAGAGTTTGTCCAAGAGATCTTAGGTTATTAAGCATTTCATAAAAAAAAAAATAAAAATATGTTCTTCAGAAAGAAAGAATAGCTGCAGTCTGATGGTGCTTCTCCACAAAAGCACATTTACCATAGATGCTTTGTTATTTGAGTACTGTGTGCTAGTGGCTGGTCAGACCACTGGGGGCAGTCAGAAGGAGTGTGAAAATGTGGCTTTTTAGTTCACCTTTACACAACCTTCTCCTCTGAACAGTCTTCTTTCCTGCTGACTTTAAATAACCTGAAGGCTCTTTCTTCTAATGCTAAGATGCAGAGGCCACTGAGGAGTGTAAACATTCAGGAACAGCATAAGGTAAATGCAAGCAAAATTTGCTCTTTTTTTCTTCGTCTGAAATGCTGAGAGAGTCAATTAGACAAGACCCATGTGTTGTTTTCATGATACTATGTGAAATGAAAGATGATAAATTTTGGGCAGTTAAGCACACAAATTTTAAGAAAGCATAGAATACCCTGTATATTTTTAATATTGTGCATACATATATGTGTATATATATGTGTTTGTGTTCCCACACATCCTCTCCTTCCACAAAAATGTATGTGTATTTATTGCACTGGCAAAACTTTGCATATTTTCTAAGATTCATGTTGGAACTTTGATTGATTTTTCATATACCTGTGAAAAGACTGTTCCTAGAGTGTATGCCCTCTGGTCACATCTAATCCTTCCCTACATGATCAGGGCTATTGTGCATTTTATTGGAGTAAGTAAGGCTTCTGAGAAATGAGTTTGTACACATGGGAAGAATGGCACAGCACATATATCTAGACAGAAATATGCTACCTGTAATCAGTTAATAAACGAAATCACCAAAAATGTGACGTTGCTGAATCACTCAGCGTTTTCTTATACATTTCAAGCTTTGGTGAAAGTTACATCATAATAGTTTATTTGGCCAGAGTCTGAATGTTTGTGTATTGAATCACATCATGCCTTCTGTAATATTTAATTTCTTCTTGTCCTACAGAATGTATTAATTTTGTAAAGAGTCATTCACAAAGTCCACTTTCAAACCACTCTGTAACTCAATAATTGAGTAAAATACTGTTATAAGATGTGAAAAGAACATAAAGATACTTTGCCAATTCAGTACTGCACCATTGTATATATAAAAGAATTGCTATTTTTGCCTGCCACCTCCCCAAAAGAAGTCTTATTCAACTTGATGTCTTCTGGACAAAATGTAGAAGTCAAGTCCCTTTATTGTTCTTTCCTACAGTAGATAGAAATTTTGCCCACTACAGCTGTTGTGTTTCCTCAAAGTGCTGTTTTCTAGGGAATATCAGTTTTCCCAATGCCTAAGGGGTCCAAATTACCCAACTGCAGTGAAAACTCACCTAGATAGTAAAATGGAAGAAATGGATACTTTACTATTTTAATCGATTTTCTAAAGTCACTATTCCAGCTATGCGAGAGTGTCTGACCCCACTCTTCATTTTATGCAGAAGCAAGTCTTACATTCCTCAAGAATTAGTATGACTGTAACCACCTGACCCATATTACACTAAAAATCAATAGAAAAAACAGATATGTCAGGGAATGCACTGAGCATAAAGAAACAAAAAGAATGTTGTTGGTGAAAGAAGCTGCATATTACTAATTACAAGACAAGCATCCTGGCAACAGGGAGAGGGAAGGGGTGATACTTCTACCTCCGATTTTGAAGTCAGTCATGGATCATCATTATATGCTGATCTTTCATTTGTCATTTATGTGTTATATAAAGACCTGAAAAGGAAATGTATTTGTATATGAATAACAATGCATTTATTTTATAGCATATCTCACTGTGTTGTCAGCTAATTAAATTCTGTCACTGAACCAAATATGATTGATTGTTACCTGCAGCTGTTCCCTGCAAATCTGTCTACAAATAGCTGCTCCGGGATGGTAAGCATTCTGACACACTCTAAAATACATTCAGCAACAGAAACAGACAACCATTAAAAATTTAATCTTATCAAGACTTCCACTGAACTCATGGGGATACCATTTTTAATTAGAAAGAGAATGCCAGACTCTGACTAGCTTGCCTAGCAAAGTTCACTAAGTAACATCTGATTAAAAGACATAAGGTGGACAGCTTTATTTTCCCTCCAGGAAAGCCAATAGCTACAGAAATTATTATTTCCTTCATAAGATGCATTTAATCATCAAAATGACAGGCTAGTCAAACCATGTGGCAGATTACCTTTTACTGTTTTTGTTGTTGTTGGTTTGTTTTTTTTTTTCCTTACTGATGTGTCAATAAAGAGAACACGCTGCCAGCCTGTGAATTTTGTTATGAACAATATCGTGCATGATGGTGTGATGGGACAGCATGAATTCTGAGAAATGCTGCAATAATACAAAACTAGAAAGTGATTCACCATTGGTGGTGGTGCCATTCAGACAGACACTGAGAGGCTGTGGAAGTGGGAATTGCAGAACCTCATAAATTTCAAAAAGGACTACTAATTGAATAATCATAGTATTATAGAATAGCTTGGGTTGGAAGGGACCTTAAAGATAATTTAGTTCTAGGCCCCCTGTCATGGGTAGAGATGTCATTCACTAGAACAGGTTGGTCAGGGTCCCATCCAATCTGGCCTTGAATACTTATTTCCTCCGATGAGGCAGTCACAGCTTCTCTGGGAAACCTGTTTCAGTGTCTCACTACTCTCACAGTAAAGAATATCTTCCTAACACCTAATCTAAATCTCTCTCTTAGTTTAAAACCATCCCCCCTTGTCCTATCACTACATCTCCTTGGAAGCAGTCCTTCTCCAGCTCACTTGTAGGCCCCTTCAGCTAGTGGAAGGTTGCTATAAGGTCTCCTCATAGTCTTTTCTTCTCCCACTTGAACAACCCCAACTCTCTCAACCTGTCTTTGTAGAAGTGCTTCAGTCCTCTGACCATCTTTGTGGGTCTCCTCTGGGCCTATTCTAACAGGCTCACATCTTTCTTGTGCTGAAGACTCCAGAGCTAGACACAGGGGCCTCCAGCTGGGGCCTCCGATGGGCAACGAAGTGGAGGGGGAGAATCACCTCTTTTGACCTGCTGGCCTCCCTTGTTTGGATGCAGCTCAGGACACAGTTGACCTTCTTGGCTGTGAGCACGCGCTGATGGCTCATGCCCAGCCTTTCATCCACCAGTACCCCCAAATCCTTCTCTGCGGCGCTGCTCTGAATGACTTCTTCTCCCGGTCCATACTCAAGTCAGGGATTGCCACGACTCAGGTGCAGAACCTCATACTTGGACTTGTTGACCTTCATGAAGTTCTTGTGGGCCCATTTCTCAAGTTCATCCAGGCTTTCATGGACGGCATCCCATTCTTCTATTGTGTCAACTGCACTTCTCAGCTTTGTGTCATCTGCAAACCTGCTGAGGTGCACTCAATCTCATTGTCTATATCATCACATGTGGCTGTCACTGAAGATATTGAAAAGTATCAGTCTCAAGACAGAGCCCTGAAGAGCATCACTCATCACCAGCATCCACTCTGCCACAGAGCCATTGATTACAGCCTCTTTCTTAATATTTTAATTTTTTCTCATGCTCTCTAGTACCCCTCTTAATAAGGATAGGAGTTGTCTCCATGGGTTCCTACTGAACAGTTTAAACTCTGGTAGATAGAAAAGTTGATCACAGTACTCACAGGTTCTACATTGTGCTATAGCATGATTTAGCCTCTTCTGAAAACTGTGGACAGACTTAGTGCTGTGATAGCCTCTGTGAAACTAGTGAACGTTGGGGTGGGGAAAGAACAGAAAGATGATAACATATAGAGAAACTGTATTTTTAGTTTTGGAAAATAAGCATCAGATGAGGCCTCCAGTCCTTGATACATGTGACTCAATTTGGTCACCATTAATTATTCACAATACCTAACAGGAATTGTCTGGTAACGTCTTTAATATGGAAAGGTGGAAGTTTCAAAAGTTTCCCTCTTACTGCCAATACAGAGCAGTGTGATTCCTGTTCTATTTATTCTGGCAAATGTAATGTGTGGGTTCAAACATTATAAATAATATATTGACATGGGCTTTAGATCCCAGAAAATATTAACACTAATAACAAAATGTTAGGGTTAGCACATGGCCTTTTCAATATCTAGTTGAACTGGAAATGGAAATCAAACATACAGATTATTTTTTTTTTTCCTCAAAATGCAGATTTTTCACTAGGTAGTTATTTTCTTCTTGGTTATTTTCTTCCATATTTAGTTGAAGGACTCTTTAGGTTATATGTGATAACCTTTCCCAGA
Source organism: Xenops minutus (assembly GCA_035221455.1). NCBI lineage: Eukaryota > Metazoa > Chordata > Aves > Passeriformes > Furnariidae > Xenops > Xenops minutus. Next base: position 134,432,537 of record JAWWEE010000074.1, on the reverse strand, counting down.
AAAAAATAGTTAACTATCAAATTAACTTGGAAGCTTGCCTCATTCTTATCAGCCCAGTACTTACGTATCCAGAAGCAGTTCAGACCTGTAACTTACTCATATTAAATTGTATTTTACTTCCCAATCAATTCCAGTATTTAGCAGTGGTATTTCCAGAGCGAAATTATCACTACATAAGGGAGAGGAAAGCAGAATTGGGCCATCTGCTAATCTGACTGCTTGTTTTACTAAAAATTATTTTGCTTCTGTCAAGGTAATTACCATTTGTAATTTAACAAACAATTGTCTTCTTTCACTGAACAACCATATTCTCTGATGCAGATTTGCATGTGTACTCTGTCTCTGTGAGTGCAAGGGTATACCCCTCTCTTTATTTTAAAGTCTTTTCTAAAACATGGAGAAAAGGTAGATTTTAGCTCTGTGGCAGAGAGTTCTGAGTGCATTTACACATCTGCGAGCATGTTAATACTAAGAAGGAGAATAATTGAAAGCTGTTTAGGTGCAATTATGTGGACTTGTGAGGCTGAAAGTAGTTTCAAGGGTATTCTTATGGCAGTGAACAAAGATAACAATCTAAAGAAGTCACAGATTGCAGAAATACTGACAAATTATTTCCAGATTGCCTGGCTCCTAGGAATGCATTGCCCTGCTTACTCCGTACTCTACTCTGTTCAGTTCATGATTATGTAATAGTAGCAATTTTTAAACAAGAAGCGAAGAGGTGAGAATCAGCCTCTAGATAGTTAAGTAGATCAGAAGGCTACCAGCAGTTTCAAGGCTGCTTAACTGCATGGTGAAGTGAAATTGGAGTACTTCTCCCCAAAATGGATACAAAGCATAACTTTCAGTTCACTTATTTGCTCTTAGTTTTATTTTTAACTTACCTTCTGTGTTTTTCTGTTTCATGTAGTTTGAAGTTCAGTTCAAAAACTCTAACACAGAAACCTATGACCTTTTATAACTGCCTACCCTTCTGTAGACATCCTCAAAGATGAGAGCTGAAAGAGGGACTCCATCATCCCTGCAAAATTAGTGCAAGTGCAGCTTATTCAGCCCTAGGGAGGTTTTGATCTAGAAACAAAACACTTTGGTTTATGCTGGCAGAAATGAAGAGAGGCATGCCTACATAATAGCCGAAAAGATAAAGCTGTTTTGAAGCTTATAGGTTTTAAAACCAGAAAGATCTATGTTATTTGCCCATTTGCATGCTGGTTTTGTCTGGGGTAGAGTTAATTTTCATACTAGCTAGTATTAATCTATGTTTTGGATATCCTCTGAAATAGTGTTGATAACACACTGATGTAGGAGGGGAGTCCAGCGAACACCAGGATTCTCACGAGTGAATCGAGCTGTCAGCAAAATGAGAAGGACACCTGCCAGATCTGGGGACTGTTACTTGGAATATTGGAGTGTTTCCCAT
>JAWWEE010000074.1:134414366-134431017 GCA_035221455.1 Xenops minutus | reverse complement strand
ATTGGCTAATACCATATAGGGGCTAGCCACCCCCTATTTTCCCATATTTGTTCTAAATTCCACCCCGTTTTTCCCTTGTTTGTCGCGATTCGTCCTTATTCTCGCAGCTTCCACCCCGAACCCCATAAAAGTCTTGTGTTCCTTTAATAAAGAGTTCCACTCCTGTTTCACCTTCCTTGAGTGTGGGACCGCTCTCTTTATCCCGACGGATCGAGTGACACACTGATGTTTTGTTACTGCTGAACAGTGCCTACATAGCACCAAGGCCTTTTTTGCCTCTCACATCACCCCACCAGTGAGGAACCTGGGGTCCACAAGCAGTCAGGAGGAGACATAGCCAGGACAGCTGAGTCCAATTGACCTAAGGGATATTTCATATCATACACCATCATGCTCACTGTATAAAGCTGGTAAAAAAGAAGAAAGGGACATTTGGAGTGATGGTGTTTGTATTCCCAAGCAACTGCTATGCATGATGGAGCCTGCTTTCCTGGCTGAACACCTGCCTGGCCATGGGAAGAGGTGAATGAATTCCTTGTTTTGCTTGAATTCCTTATTTTTCCTTTCTTATATTCACAGCTTTTACTTATTAGACCACCTTTATTTCAACTGTAGAGTTTTCTCACTTTTATTCTTTCAGTTCTTTCTCCCATCTCACAGTGGGTGAGTGGGCAAGTGGCTGTGTGGTGTTCAATTGCCAGCTGGGATTAAGTCACGGCAAACTGGATTTAACCCTTTCTCAGCAAAGATCCTACATAGTGATTTTTCCATTCAGTCCATCACCCTTACAAATAAAAACTACATATTTTTCTGCTCATGGAAGTGTTGTTTCCTTCCTTGAAGAACCTAGCAATAGATCTTTTGGTCAGCTTTGTTGTCTCTACCTTTCAACATTTTTAAAAGAGTACGTGTTATGAACCTGGACCTTCAGAAATGTCCTTTGACTTGTTAAAAAATAACTCTCACAAAGTTACTATTTTCTCTGTGCATTTTTATTTCAAAGTGTCTGCATTTTTGCTTTTTTTCAGAGAAGTTGCTACTTTTTCTTCCTTCACTGTTAAAATAATTCAGAGACATAGAAAATATGTTCATCTATAGTGCATTTTCAGTAATCTTCTAAGTGGTTGTGATCTCAACATATGAATGGCACATAATTCTTCATATATTTTATGTTAAAGTTCAGTAGTATAATGGCTGGGAGTTTTAGAGTTTCTACCCCAAAGCAACAGTTCAGTATTTTTTTTATTGTTTTAACCATTAAGTTTTCCAAAGCTGAGGATGACTCATTTATCTTTTTTGAGTATTACCTGAGTTTGAAAACTAACTTAAACCAGAAACAAATTTCTTTAAAAAATCATTTAAATACATTGAATCTTTAGTTTCATTTTCATGACATTTGCACTGTAGTCGTCATGATAAACCATTTAATACTTGGCTTTTTGTCTTCAGTTTTCTCTCTCTTGCCTTAGGTTACTAGGATATACTAGTGGGACACACTAGCTTAAAATAATTTGATCATGAACCAGTAGTCTTGATCTATCAAGCTCCTATTCTACTGTAGGTTGTTTCATCTCAGTTTTAGTAATGCTCCTGAATGAAATCAAGAGGCTCATAACCTTGAATCTTGAAGTAGCTCATCAGAACCTCCTGTGAATGGAAAATACTCTAAGAAACTGTACGGGCTTTTTCTACAGTAACTGGAAAAGTAGAAAAAAAACCCCTTTCTTCTGAGATCACTTTTTCCTTTAATATTCAAAGTTACTATAAGCCATAGATATTTAATTTGACCATATACCAATTTATGTGTAATTTTCTGAGTCTCATATACTAGTATTTTATTGGATATAGTTAACCTTCTTATTCATAATAATAACATGAAATTAAAGTCTGAGGAAATATGATAGGAAATGAAGTCTTGTTACCTAACTGATTTTCAGAAAGGATTACAAGTATTATATATCAAAGAGGAATGGTACAAATACTGATTTTTTGACACATACCTGATGTGCATCTTTAAAATCCTTAATTTTTAATCATCGTGTATCCATTATAAATACTGCTACAAAATGGATTTTTTTGCATATGCTCACTAGTTTTCTTTTTTGAGGTTTTCAAAATACAGCAAAGTTCATTCTTACCAAGTAGAAGAGAAACATCTTATTCAGAAATGTCATAATTAACTGGAGTAAAAACTAAAAGTTCATCTTTTGCTAGCTGAAGTATTTGGTTTTAATTTTCTTCTTTTGTGCAGATGTTTGGCTGATATGAACTTTAACATTGCTTTTCATTGTTATTTCACACTAAAACATAGCAATTTGCCAATTTTCTTTTGCAGAAACAAAGGAAAACATTTTAACACATGAACCCAAGACAGCATTTTTGATAGCTACAAACTTCATATAGTATAGATAAAATGTTTTATAATGAAGCGTGATAATGAGAGGACAGATAATGAAAGTTAAGGGACTGCTTTTTTCTAATGCAGAGATAGGAAAGTAAACTAAAATACCAATAGTGAGAATTGAATAAGTACTGTTATTATAATAACAAATATTATAAATAGGCAATGCCACTTTATACAAAGAAAATACTCATACTGCAAATGATGAACTGTAGATGTTTGATTTTTACGATTCAGCTTAATATGGTATGTAACTCCTTTAATTCCCACTGATAAGTTTTGCCACTGAGGGCATCCTGTATGTTGCAGAAACATCCAACACATCACATGACCATGAGTAGCAGTGACTGGACCTCTAAAGGTTTATCCTGACCCAACACATCCTCTGGAAGAGTGTACTGCTTACCAGGTACTCATATCAGGGATTTTACTGAGAGACTACCAAGACTCATACAGCCCACTGATTATTACCTGCTGCTGTTGTTTCATGTGCACACCATTAATACAGCCAGGAGCAGCCTGAGGAGTACTGTGAAAGATTATAGAACCCTTAGAACAACAGTAAGGGACTCTGGAGAAAACAGTTTTTTAATCAATCTTTCTGGGCAAAGGGAAGGTGTTAAAAAGGACCAGTCGAATCTGGTTAATCAACAAATGGTTACAGGACTGTTGCCACAGCCAGGGGTTCATCCTGAGTCCCTCCCAATCCTACCAGTTTGATGTTAGTTCCAGAACAAGATGCCCAAAGACTGGAGAGGGGTTTCAGGTCAGGAGAACATTCGAATGGCAGCAAGAGGTGCCTGACTCAAATGCCTCTATTCAAAGGCACAAAGTATGGGGAATAAGTAAGAGGAGTTTAGAGACGTGCACATACCTGCAGGGCCATGGTCTTTTTGGCATCATGGAGATGTGGTGAGATGACTCCTATGACTGGAATGTCGGAATGGAAGGATACAGGCTTTTTTGGAAGAACAAGCAGGGGAAATGAGGAAAGCGTAGTCAATGACCCACTGGAGTACATGAAGCTCCACCTGGGGATGGACAAGGAGTCAAAGGAGGCCTTATGGGTCAGAATTAAAAGGAGAGGTGATATTATAGTGGGGGTCTGTTACAGGCCACCCAACCAGCTAGACCAAGTGGTTGAGGCCCTCTAGACAGGTAGCAGCAGTATAACATTCTCAAAAACCTGGTCTTCATGGGGAACTTCAAGCTCCCTAATATGAGGGAAAAAACGGCAAGGAATAAACCTCCTGGAATTTGTCCAAGTGATGGAGGAACCAAAGAGGATAGGTACTGTGTTGGATCTTGTTCTTTTCAACAAGATGGGGCTGGTGGGGAATGTGAAGCTCAAGGTCAGCCTTGGCTGTAGTGACCATGAAATGGTGGACTTCAAGACCCCTAGGGCAGTGAGGAGGATGAGCAGCAAGCTCACTGTCCTGGATTTCAGGAGAGTAGACTTTGGTCTCTTCAAATGTCTCCTTAGTACAGTGCCATGGGATAAAGCCTCTGGAGGGAAGAAGGGTACAAGGGCTTAATATTCAAGGTTCACCTCCTCTAAGCTCAGGAATGATACATCACTTAAAGAGGAAGTCAGGCAAAAATGCCAGGAGGTCCATACAGATGAACAGAAAGCTTCTAAACATATTCAAACACACTCAAACAAGGAAGCGTACAGTGGGTGAAAGCAAGGAAAGGTAGCCTGTGATGAACACAGAGAAACGGTGCAAGCAGTCAGGGACCAGACTGGAAAAAACTAAAGAATTAAATCTGCTTAGGGACATCAAAGGCAACAGGAAAAGCTTCTATTGGTATGTTGGTGATAAAAGGAAGACTAGGGGAAAAACAGACCGTTTCCAGGAAAGCATTTAAAGGTATGGAGAAGGCTGAGGTAATCAATGACTTCTTTGTCTTAGTCTTCATCAGCAAGTGCTCCAGACACAACACCCCAATCACAGAAGGCAAAGGAAATGACTGGGAGAATGAAGAACCCTGACATATAAATGAAAGAGTTCAACATTTTTGAACTATGTATAATGGATGGTCTCTCTCTTGTTTCACCAGATTTTTTATTTTGTGGAAAAGTGGCTTTTCAATGTCATTTAGTAGCACTCAACACAAAATCAAAACTAGAAATTTCCCTTGGATATAAAGTAGTTAAATTTTGACATACCAGCCCGATGATATTACTAAAAAGTTCCAAAATTGTTTTCTTACTTTATTAATTTAGATCTATGTTCCTAGCTGCATTACTGAAGCTCTTTAAAGATCCTGATTAAGTTTTTTGAACTTCTTCACATTTCATGTCTACAGGTGCCTAGATATTTATCACTGTTCACATCACATGTGTCCCAGTTTTGTCATTAAACTGTCACTGGATAAAATACAAAAAGAGTTTGAGAGCAGAAACTTGAATCCTGGCTTCCTTAACCTTCTTGCAACTGTGTCCTACTTTCTAGTCAGCATGCTCCATTTTGTTCTCTCTGCAACATTTCCTTCATCCTTTCTCCAAATCTGACTTCAGTTTCTTTACTGAACTTGATTTATTTTCTTCATAGTGCTAAAGCTTTCTTTGAAGAAATGGCTAGTATTACCTTTATGAATCAGACTAGCATATATCTAAGGGTGATAGTGTCTTATAGAGGGAGAAGAGCACTGGTGTAAGCTCCTTCGGCTGTTTTTGCCAGGTTGAGTTTAAAATAATGTTTTATGAATAAAAATGCATGCTATTCTGCTTGCACCTTCAAAATAAAAGTTCTTTCAGAGAATTATCACCCCGCTTTGATAAGTCTTGTGGGAAAAAGCCAGGTAGGTGGGATGAATTATCTATAAAAACATTGTACTTGCCCATAAGAGAGATATAGATAACCTACTTGGATCAGACTTTGAAAACCCTAAATTTCAGCCTTAGATTCTATATTTAAGGTTAGGCACTTGCAATGAGCTGCGTAGAGTTCAAAGTATCCCAGAACCCAACTCATAACTGGGATAATTTGACACACACCTGAAATAAAATGGCTACCTATTGACACTGAAGGAAAAAAAGAAAGAAAAAAAAAAGTTAGTGATATATAATATAATGCATTTGTTTTCTTCTTTTTATTTTATAAGAAACATCAGTCAACAGTTTAGTTATAATCAAGTCCAAATCATCCTCTAAAAAAGTTTCAGGTCCTGACAATTTTTTCATGATATATATGAATATACACTGCTGTAGAAAAAGATGAAACAATAAAATGCATCTGCATTGCTGAAAATATATGTCAGGAAAATTCAGCATAAGTTGGTCATGTAGCTGAGTGTCAAGGACATATTGATAAATGAACTTGTCAATGACATAAACTGGAAACAAAAAATCAGCCTTATTGCTAACACTAGTAAGAAAAAATATCTCAAAGTTCAATTCTTCTCTAGCCTATTCATTGAAAAGAGAGTGCAGACATCATAATTACATTGCCAGACTACAGCAAAACAGCATAATTATGATCATGCTTAGCATTTATCTAGCACCTTTCATCCAGAGATCTAAAGTGCTTTGTAAACAATAACTAATTAAGTATGCTTATAGCTTCCTTTCTGCTGGAGACAACAAAAACTGTTATCTTTATTGGTAACTGCATTTCATTTAATATTGTAGGGTGATGGGGGTGGGGGGGAATAGAAAATGTCTTAGATTTATATTGCATCAGCAAATTCATCTTTGTTATTTTAGGACACTATGCAACCACTGCTTTTATGCCTTTAGCACATCACACACGAAAACATCTCCGGGACTTCCATTGCCCATTGTGAAAAGCTGTTTTACCTCTTCTTAAACAAGCAGCAAGTTTCTGTACTAAACTGCAAGATCAAAGAAGGTTAAACCATCCTTTTCTAGTCCTTGATTTGTGCCATACATATAGTATACCTCATGTTTTTTATCTGTAACTCCTTTCACAACAGCACAATGTTTTAGAAAATCTTCATTAGATCCTCTGTGATGGCACCTCCATAAAAATCAAAGAAAACAAAATACAGTTTTGTGCAATATAAATCTTCAGAGTATTCTCGATTGCATTTGAAGTTCATTATGCAAAAAGGACTCTTTACAGTAAAAAGCACAAAAGATGCACAGAAGATCCAGACAACATAACAAATGTGTATCATGCCCCCACTTTAATTTTCCTATCATTCTACAGCTGGGCAGGATTGAACATGTCCAGAATATTTTCACCAAGCAACATTCAGTTCAGTTGCTTCCCAGAATAAATATAGGGGTAACGTCTGCACACATATATGATGCCCCGGTTTGGAATCAATCATCTGTGTGTTATTCCAAAAAGGTGTTTCCCAATATCTCTTTTCTACATTGGTGTTTAAAATAAATGGATAATTATTAAAAATAAATAATTTTCAATTTTATAAGTAAAATAATTTCTTTTGTAATAATTTCTTATTTTATGCTTAACATAGGGGAAAAGGTGGTTTCAATTAATGTTCAGTCAAAGGACATTTTCCTTTCTCTGGTTATAAATCTAGCAAATACAGCATGGGAAGAAGGATTTGAGGACATATAAAGGCCTGGGAAACAAAGTAAAGAAGGGAGTGTATGTGACCTTATGAAAAATATGTTCATATATGTCTGTTTATATGTCTGTGTCTATGTATGCATATAAACATGCATATATATTCACATATATATATATATATATATATATATATATTCAGATACATATATTCCATTCTGGATTTTTTTTTTTTCTTTTGTGGGAAATAAGCAAAAGTAAAATATTTCTATTTACTCTTGATGTTCTAGTCAACAAAACTAAAACCCACAAGATTTGCTTACATTTACATAAAAACCGAAGAACTGTTTGGAAGAAATACAATGACTACAGAGCAGAATTATCCAAAATAAAAAAAATTTACATTAAAGTAAATCCCTCATCTGGGAGGTGAAAAGCCTGCCCAGAATCCAGTGAACAATTAGATGACTTGTAGGCAGTGTCTTTGCTGCAATTCTTCACATAACAATCATTAGTCAAGGAAAGAAACAGAGTAATTAAGATTTGAATGAAATCATGATGATTGAAGCCTTCCTCTGACAGAACTTGATAATAGGATCAGACAAGAAAAAAAAAGGCCATAGAATGTGATGTTTTGAGAAATATTCTGATCCAATGCATACCTTAATAATAATATGAAAACTTTTAGCAGCAGAATTCAGATCAGATGCAAAATAGCTGCCATCCTGCCAGATATTGTTAGTACCAGCAACATCATTACAAGAGTGCCCAGAGACTGTGGACTAAATTGGGAGCCATGATGCTGAGTGTTTTACATACACGTAGTACAAGATGAAATTTGACTGCCTAAACTGATAGTCTAAACTGTCAGGACAGGTGGGGGTAAGAAATGAGGGCACAGAAGAGGCCAACAACTGGCCAATTCCTCACAGATGGGTGTGAGAGCAGACAAGGTGGGTCCTGACCCAGACAGCCAGCTAGAAAACAGGATTTGCCCAGCAGTCTTGTGACTGTTAGCATTGGGAGTGGGATGTTATAGCTGATTGTGCAGATACAATTCAAAATGTCTCAGTGATTTCTGGATTGTAAGTGGCTCACATTGAGCTGCTATAAAATAAAGATCAGACAAGATTATTTTTTCATTGTACACACATTCCTGTTTTCTGCTGAGCTTCCGAAGAAGCCATCATAACACCCAAAATCACAGTAATCTATGTTCCAACTCAGTGCAGAGATGACTGATTTCATATAAGGTAAATGGCCTAAATATTTCAGTTACAGACTGATTAAAATGGAAATATTTTTTTTATTAAATAAGCAGAAATTAATAATTATTTGTTATTATAAAATGACATAACAATAGCATCATTTAAGTTTTAAGAGACCTTTAAGATCAAATCCAACCATAACCCAGCACTGCCATGTCCACTACTGAACCATGTCTCTAAGTGCCATGTCTAAAAGTCTTTTAAATACCTCCAGCAATGGCAACTCGAGTACTTTTCTGAGCAGCATATTGCAATGCTTGACAAATATTTTGGTGAGGAAATTATTCCTAATATCCATCTAAACCTACCCTGGTGGAACTTGAGGCCATTTCCTTTTGCCCTGTCATTTCCTACTTGGCAGAAGAGATCGACTCTCACCTCGCTACAACCTCCTTTCAGGTAGTTGTAGAGAGCAATGAGGTTCCCCCTGAGCCTCCTTTTATCCAGACTAAACAAACACGGTTCTCTCAGCTGCTCCTCATTAAACCTGTGCTCCAGACCATTCAACAGGTTTCTTGCACTTCTCTGGACTCATTCCAGCACCTCAATGGCTTTCTTGTAGTGAGTGGCCCAGACCTGAATGCAGGATTTGAGTTGCAGCTTCACCAGTGTACAGGGGGGCAGTCATTACTCTAGTCTTGCTGACCACATTATTTCTGGTACAGGCCAGGATGCCATTGACCTTCTTGGCCCCCTGGGAACACTGTTGGCTCATGGTCAGTCACTGTTGACCAGTACCCCCACCTTTCCCACTGGGCAGTTTTCTATCCACGCTTCCTTCCCCTGTAGCATGGCACGGGGTTGTTTTGACCCAAGCACAAGACCTGGTGCTTGGCTTTTGCTGAATTTAGTGCACTTGGCTTCAGCCCTCTGATCCAGCCTGTTCAGATCCATCTGTAGAGCTTTCTTACGCACAAGCATATCAACATTCCTGTTCAACCATTTACAAACTTACTGAGGATGTACTTGAACCCTTTGTCCAGGTTATTGATAAAGATAATAAACAGGAGTGGTCCCAAAGTTGAGTTCATTCTGGTTAATTTCTTCTAATTCTAAATGTTTAAGTCTACAAAATCACTAATTTATCACACACGCAAAAGCTGTCAGCTACAAAAGTTCCAAACTTGTTGACATTGAAATCAACATCAAAATATACAAAAAGGTTAGTCTAAGTATTTTAGAATGAAGAATGAGAAAACATGTTCCCTTTTATTTTGAGAGTCATTAAGAAACAATGTTCATTGATCATAAGTTGAAAATGCATTGAATTAAAATACGAAAAGCTAATATAAAGATATATATGTTCAGAAATTTTCTACTCTTCAAGAAAAATAATAGTGAAAAGGTATGCTTAAGTTTTTTAGTATTTACTATCTTTTTATACAAGAAAAAAATGTAGTGTTTATTCTTGAAATAAAGCTTTTCCTACATTCTATCCATTATGTAAATATACTGATTATAGCTGTTATAAAAAATGTTAAGGGAATTAAATGTGATATGTAAATATATAATTATTATGATACATTGTAAAAAATGTCAAAAATATTTTTAAAAATTATCATGGATTAAAAAAAGAAATCACTCAATTTTAGCTCCACATTAACATGAATTCAAACTATGAAATAGCTTTATGAAGAATAACACTGATGGTTATTCTGTTTACCCAGTAGGAATACCAATTTATTTGCCTATTTTGATTTTAGAGTAGTTGGAACTCTCAACAGTATTAATTTTGTCAAAGACACTGTGCAAAATTCTAAATACATATAAAAAAAATTCCAAATTTTATTCCAGAATGTGCTTCTTATTCAGTGCTGGCACTATGATTTTACTCTTTTGCCTTATTCTCCATGCAATTCCTAATTATTGCTTGAAGGTCAAGTGAGCAAGTTATGCCAATCGATTCTGCTTTTGCTACAGAACACAATTCTTCTCACATTATTGCATTGGTTATGTACTGCTACCAGCATATTGGAGTTGACTAATATATTTCAAATATTATTTAATCTTCCTTAAAATTTGCATATATTTTTATCCAAACAGCTCTTCTTGTGAGTAAACTTTAGGAAAATAATTCTCAGAATTACTCATTTCTATAACAAGTGTCATATCTGAAATTTCTCAGGATAAGGAATGGAAAGTTACTGAAAATTACACCTGAAGCCTACTTATAGGATCTTTTTGAACCAGATATTTATTTAAACTAGCAGGCAGTGAAAGAACATTTACTAGGAATCATATAAAAAATAGTATGTTCAAAGATCCTTTAAATTTAATTATATTTTTTTTAATTTAGACTGTGATAGTATTCAGTAGATGATTTACTATAGTGCTAATAAATGTTCTTCTCCATAGTATAACAATTTTCCACTTCATTGCTGCCATTTGAAAATGACGTCAGAAATTGCTTCACTTATTTCTTCTTCTTAATGATTTATTGTCATGGTTGCAAGCATTTCAGCTGGCTACTATAGTTTCCTCTTTCATCAGTGCAGTTAAAAACAACCTTGCTGTTTTCTCATATTATGTTAAATATTCTTTCTCTTTAAGTTCTAAGTGCTATGGTTTTTCTAGACTTCAATAGAAAATTCAATTTCAATGACCACACTGGAATTTTTATATGTCACACTAATTTTCCCTTAATCCTTAATACAGTTGTTGACTATGTCACAAGTTCTAGTCCTTGTTAATCTCAAGAACGAAATAGTGTAAGAGAAAAGAGAATAAGAAAGAATTTGGGTTGGTCACACCATTACCTTTAAGTCACAGTGGAGCTCCTCTTCCTAAATACCAGATAAATTTTTAAGAGTATCTGATTCTTGCAGATGTGAATGCAACAGTAGCTTGTTCATTGCAAGCTGGATTTATTACATGCTTTTAAATTTAATATATATATTTATAATTTAAATTTATTATATATAATACAAAACCAAACCCCATCTCAAATATTGTTATTAATAACCTCCTCTGAAACAGATGGCAAAGGCAGTCTAATAAAGGGCTCTACTATCCTTGCTGTTAGAATGTTACTCCTAACCATAAAGTCCTTTGTTATACATTAATTCTTACAACAAATCCAAATCATAGAAAATGCAAATAAACAATCTTTCTTATAAAAACTGAAATTAATCTGTGGAATACAAGAAAGAAGATGGTAGAACACAATCAAGAGGGGAGGGAAGGAGAAGGAATATGGAACTATGTTTCTGGTCTGTGCTACTCCATTAGTGAGCTGGTATAAAATTAATATAAGCTTTGAAAGATACAGACTACCACACTCTTGAAGATCACTAACTTCTTACCTTAATTAAGAAGCGAGGTTATCCTCTGCTGAATGATGGAATTATTTTTCTTAAAGATTGAAGACTGACTATTATTGTTCCTGAATTACCCCTGGATTTCTTCCAGAGACTGATGCCATAAATGTCTGCTTGACACACAGTAATTTACTTGTAAATGAAAGAAGAAGAAATAATCCATGTGATTATTGATAGCTGTTTAATCTTCATGCTGAAAGTACTCAGACACTTCAGTTTCTTGGCAATATCTACTTATAGGATATTCAGGGAGTAAGCAAAGCTGTACTTCTATAGTTCAGAACATCTCCTGTTATGAGACCTTCAAACTGAGAAGTAGGATAGTTTCTTCTAATCAGATGCAGAGTGGCACAGTCAAAAGATTAACCTACAAGTGTGTAGCTTATGAAATTATCCTCAAAACCCTTTTGCACTAGAAATTAAATTCGTTATGTCAATTATAAGTTAGTATTAATAAAAGAATTGACAAGGAACAGTTATTCTGCAGAGACAGACATTTCTCCCTTATATCTTGCCTACATTTAAAGTAAATATAAGATACAATTAAAAGTGTTATACCTAGCCTACTGTTCAAAATAAATTCAGTGCATTAATAAATGTTATTTGGGAAGCACCAATGTTAAATAAGTATTAATTGGTGAAATTTTTTCTGTCAGTATAGAAGGTCAAATCACCAGAGGAAGATCTCTTGTACTGAACAGGAGGAACAGCCATTAGAAAAAACAGATTTTTTTATTTTTTTTTCAGTATATATGGATATACATGTCAATGGGAGACTTTGAGTGGAATATACAAAAACTAATCTTATTAAGGGCTAACAGTAGGTTCACTGCTCTTGAGTGGTGTGGAATGCTGTACAGAAGGAGACACTTCTTTGTCTTGTCACATCCTTCATTAACTCTAGACTTCAAGAAACTTCTATAATCTGCAGTTTGACTTAATGGCAGCCTAATGATCTTCCTGATACAATTTGTGAGTCCTGCAGTTGGTGCTAAACTAAAGCATGTGTTAGCTAAATGCTTGTGATAAATTTTTTTCTACCAAAAGAGAAGCCATCAGAATTTGAGATGTTATTGCAATGGCTCAGAAAATATAGCCGAAATTGTGTGCCAAGGCTGAATTAATCTAGCTTAATATGAAGAGATAGGATCATGTTATATGCTTGTGATCTAGCATGAAGAGTTTTCTATTATTATTTTTATCCCTTCTGTAGGCTCTTATGGGTTGGGATCATGACTTTACCCCTTAGTTTTCTCTTAGATTTACTGAATAGGTTGAATGTGTTGAACTTCTCTTATTTATTTACTCAGAGTACAATTCACTCCCCTGTGAAATGTGACAAAAATTCTTGTATTTGTCAGGTAATGCCCATATTTAGCAAGTAATTTGTAACCTGGTTGTTGGAAGGTAACGTACCCAAATATTATCAGTATGAAAAGTACCATTTGGTAATAGAGATGACAACAACTAAATAATTTCCATAGGTAATTAAAAAGTGCAAGGATAGAGGACCAATTGAAGCTGTAAATTATGTTTGTGCTCACGCACACACACCTTCTTGTGTATTTTCTCAATCTTCTTTCATGTACAATTATTTATTCTTATATTTTCAACATACAGAATATATTGCCACTAAATATAGGTATCATAGTGGTGATTTCAAATGGTCTGTGGGCAGTGTGAGAGGTAGGAGCAGTTCTGTAACCGTGTGGCTACTTTTAAAAGTATCATGCAAGTAGGACTTTAATCACCTTCCAGTCTCCCTGTTTGTCTCAATTCTACTGTAGTAAAAGAAAGGATATTAATCGCTTAATGTAACTTACTTGCCATTAGTATCTGGGTGTGCTGAAGCCTTAGTCTGCAAGCTGCAAACTTTCACCTGAATATGCTGATTTTTTTGTAGTAAAGTGAAATGAGGCCTTGGAGCTGGTTCAAACTGGAAGAAAAGGAGCAAGGAAAGCTGTCATACTCATCAGCAAAAGCTGATCTCTTATCTTAAGAGATAAGAAAGGAAATGGACTGCCTATAGACAGGTTCCAGTATATATATATAAGGGTTCCAATGAAGCGTGGAAGACCTCAGACACCAATATTATCACTGGTAGGAACTGTCAATAGAGAGGTGAGGAATTTAGATTGTAAAGGTATAATTGCACAGGGATTTCTTTGTTTAGACTCCATTTGTGAAGGCAATGAGCTCACGATGTTTCTACTACTGTACCACTCAAATACATTACCTTATTGTATTTAAAGCTTGCTACAGCATACCTAGGATGGAGGATATCCTTTAAGGATCACCTTCTTGTTTTTCTCCCTAACTATTTCACCTAATTCTTGTAAACTTTCTATTTATTCATTTTCATGTGAAAGCATTGTGTTTCCCTCTTCTAAGTCTAATTTATTGCAAACATATCACTGTAATTATTTGGGCACATGTTTACCCCGTGACACCAATGAATGTGTCATACCTTCTGGGGTCAGGTGCATGCTCAAACACCTCAGCTCCATGGGTAGATGAGACCACTCCTACTTCTCCCATTACTTGCCTTCCGTGTAAAAGGGACAGGGGAGGTTTAGTTTAGGTATCAGGATTGTTTTTGTGGTTTTTTTAACCCAGAGGGTGGTGGAGCACTGGAACAGGCTCCCCAGGGAAGTGGTCACAGCACCGAGCCTGTCTGAGTTCAAGAAGCATTTGGACAATTCTTTCAGGCACATGATGTGATTCTTGGGGTGTCCTGCACAGGGCCAGGAGTTGGACTCACTGATCCGGATGGGTCCCTTCCAATTCAGCATATTCTATCATTCTATGAAAGACCTCAGCTACTTTAGCCTCCTTACACTTTAGACTTTTCATTCTGCTGGGTTTTTTTTGTTTTGGTTTGGTTTGGTTTTTGTTTTTTTTTACCTACAGTGGGAGACAAAAAATGAGAGTCTTGGAGAATTTTTTATACAAAGTCCATATTAGTAATTAGGCAGACAGAAGAGCTCAAATACTAGGTTGGAGAGATTCATGATTAAAAAAAAAAACATAATGCTACATCCCATCAATACTTCTGGAAATAGGATTTGAGTCAGTACTCTGTTGGTACACTTAAAAGGAGAACTCAACAGGGCTTATGACACTGAAGGAAATCAGTATAATTTGTCAGAAATGTCTTTGTCTTTATTGTCTAAATCAGCTATATCTGGATTTTCTGATTCTGCTATACTGCAAAATGAAACCCTTTCTTTTTTGTTTGTTTGATTAGTAAATTGATATTCTTGATTATGTTCTAAACAGCTAAAATGCCCAATGTGAGATTAAATGAATTCCTTTTGTCTGAGTATAAGAGGGAGGGTAGAGATTTCCCTAATATTAGAAAGAACACAGTGTAAGGGTATATAATTTAAAACACATTAACAGCTGGATATTCCCCAATCCTTCACTGAGCTGTCTGTATTGAGTAACAACCCTTTTCACTTGCTTATGCTCTTTATGACACGGCAAACCTGTGGAGTGTTTTATGGTGAGTATCTGATAAGTATAGAATCTAGATTATAATCAAACATTTTGATAGGTAGTTCAATAATACAGTGAAAGAACATGACAATTATGAAGGATAGTTCACTTCAGGAGAAAGAAAGTATGATTTTTTAAAAAATGTTGAATAATCTGTGTAAAACCATGGGAATGCAGTATGTAAATTAGGGAAGAGTTCAATAAAAAACAAGGAACTGATACCCTTTGCAGGAAGACTTCAAGACTTACTCAGGTTTTTAAGGTTTTTCTTCTGTTTGTAGTTATCTTCTCAACTTCCAGAAAACAGTGTCCCAGTAATTCTCACCACTGATTATGGTGTCCTTTGAATTACAGAATGTATTTTAATATGTATTTTGGACGCTACATGAGACAAGACTGATGACTGCAATGACTGTAGCTTGTAAACAGAAAATCTGTTTGATCAATCTAAGATCATTATATCGTAGTCTGTTCTCATACTATAATGACAATTAACTATAGAAGTGCTATCACAAGTAAAGTGAAATGTGGTAGCCCCAAGTATATAGGCCCCACTTTGAGGTGATGTGAAATCCAGATTCTGTTATTATGCTCAATCTTATGGCTATTTGTAATATTTATAATAAGAAGAAATTATAAAATTTAATGAGGCAGAACCAAATAACTCAGTCCTATATCTGTTCTTTTCACATGTTGTTACTTTTGTTGCCTAAAACAAAGAATTCTAAATGCAATGCAGTAAGTTTCAATGCTTTCTTCAAAGAATAACCCTTTTCCTAGTCTTTAAAGTCAAATGGATTTACATACCTACCTGTCTTTAAGGCTTAAAGTCTATCTATTCTGCCCAAAGATTTGCAGCAAGTCTGTAACAGCAACTGGTAAAAGTCTTAGAATTTTTGTAGGTCTCTCCAGTGCTTGAGTCAAGCAGAATAAAATGAAAACCTGTTCCAGGGAGTTAACATGTCTTTTCTCACTTCTGAGGGGGGAAAAAAAAAAAAAAAAATCAAGCAAGTGTGGATTTTTGCTTCTTTATGCAGAGGCACTAGATTTACACTATTGGAATTAGACTAACAATTCTGTGATGGAAGACCAAAAAAAGAAAACAAACAAACAAACAAAAAAACCCCAAACAAACAAAGGACAAATAGGCAAAAAAAAAAGGAAAAAAATATAAGTCTGGATTCAAATCATCATGGCACCTAATTTTCTTCATATAGAATTCCAGTGACCTACGGATGCCTAAGGGGTCTTAGACTATCTTTAGTATTTCTTGTACCTATTGAAGGCAAGAGCAAAATTAATATTTCTGAGGGAATTTTTGTTGTTCTTCCTTCCACTCAAATCTAATTTGAAGAAAATAGACTCTTGCTGCCTTCTCTTCTCTTTCACTTACGTGCAATTTGAAATCACTTATCTCACTAACAGCCCAAACCTTTTTTTTTTTTTTCACATTAAATATGTCTTTGCATTTTATTTCAAATTCAACAAGTCTGAATTATATTTTTGTATTTTTTTAAAAAAAACCTACAACCATTCATTTTGTCCCAACACATATTCTTGCATCTAAAATATACATAAGTATTGCTAAGCAACACTTAGCATATGCTGTTTTTAGAAACTTCTGCTTATACAACAGAGACTCTTTAATATTAATCACTCAAATTA
>JAWWEE010000074.1:134401866-134411866 GCA_035221455.1 Xenops minutus | reverse complement strand
CAGAAAGGGGAGAAAAAACAAAAGAACTGTTACCTGGGACTATTAGTCAAGTAGTGCACAAGCATTAGTATATGTTGTGGTTGATTCTTATTTCCTCCAGAGACAGGTATAGGGAGGATGGTTAAAGGAATAGAAAATCAAACTCAAAGGACATAGGTTAGGTCCCTGAATACTTATCTTTGGGTAATATTCTTCACACATGTTAAGAGGAATTGAGAAGTTATGATCATATCAGCTGCAGACAGGGAGCTGGAGAAGTGAAATTCTCTGTGTTTCATTATGGTGTTATTTAGTCTGGAACCCTGTTTAGAAGTATTAATTATCTCCATCATATGTTCTTTTGCCTATAAAGGGGCAGACTGTAGCATTCATTAAGGTTGCTAGAGGATAAACAACTTTACAGACACAATGAAGACAGATTATATATATATATATTAATGCTTGTATTGTTTTGTACTGTGTACTTTCAAGTTATGTATTTATAGAATTAAATTCTAAAAACAGTGTTGTGTGTTAAGCCCAGTAGACAGCTAAGGACCACACAGGTGATTGTTTAGTCTCCCTCAGTGGGATGAGGAAGAGAATTGGAAGGTAAAAGTGCAAAAATTCATAGGCTGAGATAAAGATTTTAATAGGTAAAACAAACCCCATATTTCAAAACACATCAAAACAAGGAATTCATTCACCACTTCCCATTGGCAGACATTTGTATTGTTAGCTAGAAGGTGTCCATGACACCAGTGGTTTGTCTGCTGCTGAGCAGTGCTCACACAGCATCATGACTGTCTCTCCAACATTCTTCCCACCTCAACTCCAAAAGGTAGTAGATTAGGTGGGGACAAGATCTTGCTGGTGGGTTCAGAACTTCATTCTTGAATATTTATGAGATGGTGTTTCTAGTGTTTATCCATACAAGATACATGACCCAGATGGAAAAAATGAAAAACAACCGTGGTTCTGATGAATGAGTTTACTACACAAAAAAATAAGTTCATAAATAGTAACAACACTACAAAGCTTTGAAAAAAGCCCCCAAATAAATTAGCCTTTTCTTGGCACTGAAAGCTGAAAGATTTCATTTGGGAAAGCTCTCCAATGCATGATCCATTAAGTGAAAATCTTACTCGAAATTCAACTTTCAATGTCTGGCTAATATTCCTACATCCCAAACTAACTGTTATCAACTACAGTTCCCACACCTTCAAACTGTTTACCAGTTATGTTCCTCTTGCAAATTAATTGTAGCTCCACATATAGTAAGAACTTGGGAAAATTGTGTGAATGCAACAAGGAAAATTGTCATGTTTTATAGGTGTCAACAGTTTGGATGAGATTAATGGAACACAAATAGCAATAGCTGAAGTTCCACTGTACTTTCTTGTCTGTTTTAAAGTCAGGCAATCGTAATATTCTTTCATTTTGAGAAAGTTTTCCTCAGCCTTGATATTATTCTAAACTATGCAACTTGTGTTTGATTATAGAAGTTAAATTCCACAATTCAGCCAAAACCCAGAGTAGACACAATTCTTTTTTATGCTTTAGATTCCTAGAGGAAGACCTTACATTAGAGCACCTCACTAAAATAGGAAAAGATTTGAAGTTGAATAAAAAGATTTATTTCTGAATTTTCTAGGCAGGATACCTTAATTAACTTTTATACATGTGCCTAAGTGAGTAAGTGACACAGACCTGTATGGGATAACGGGAAGGACCACTCCAAACGAAACGCGGGATAAGGTGAAATGGCCGTTTATTAAACAGGGTAAAAGGGCTTTATAGGGGCTAGCTAGAAGGAGCTAGAAACTAGGCATGGTTCGGGGAGGAGATTAACAGGTCTGTGACAATAAAGGGAAAAAAAAAGGGTGGGCTACAACAAATAAGGAGAGGTATAGGAGGGAGCTAGCCATAAATAGCACAGGTGCACCGTGCCGAGAGCTAGCCAGTAGGGAGAAGGGAAAAAAGGCAACCAATCAAAGGGTAGTAACCGGGGGAAACCCAAACCAATAGGAACATTTGAACAATTAAAAAGTAAAAAATAATTAATCCTAATACATTTAACATGAACTACTCTATTTTAACTTATAAAACCGGGAATAACTTGTCAGATAATGAGGTATTGAATTGTTCCTGTCTTTGTTTTTGCTTTTATTCTTATTCTTCTTTTTCCAGTCCCGGTAGTCCTCTGACCATACTCCCACAAGTAAGTGATAAGGTACATACACATTCAGTTCTACTCTGCACAAATTATTAGAACAGGGGGTAGCACAGAGCTCATATCAAATTGGCACCAAAACAGAGAATTGTACTTTTTCCAAAGTGTAAAGGTCAGAAATAAAAATTTGTGTATAAAACAATCAAAATTTATGATCATGGAAAGAATTTGGGGGAAAAAAAATTGAAAATATATTACTGTTTGTTTCTTTTTTTTTTTTTTTTTAATTTAGGTGTTGCTTAGATTTTATTCCACATATAAATTTTGTACATATTAAAAGTATCAGTTTGGGGTTTTTTGTTTGAGGTAGGGACAGCATTTCCTAACTTAGTTCTATGACCAGCCATACAGACTGAACTAGGTAACACTGTAACTTTTCCTGAAGAAGCTAAAGGAAGACAATATATCTGTAGACATTCTTTCTGGCTAATAATCTGTTGATGCCTTGTCATCAAATAAGCATAAGGGAAAATGTTAAAAATTGTCAAAATAATTCCTTTCTAATTGTGTTTAAAATGGCAAAAATCACTGTGTAATACTGTAAACAGACAAATAAATTGAACACTACAAAGTTTCTGTGAGAAAGGTATTTGTAAGTGCACTAGAAACATACAAAAATGATGTTCAGTTTGCATTTAGAATTTTAACACATATATGCAAAATGGTTTCTTTTTCTATCAAAAAACACAGGATTTCATTTACATAAATAATCAACTTAAATATTTTTAGAACAATAACAAATGTGGGGTTTTTAAAGGATGTTTTTAAGTGTATTGTTTTGTTTAAGAAAATGTCATGAATTTATAAAATCAGAACCAAAAAGTTATTTTGACTTACTTTATATTGTTTTGTGTTCTTATTATTGACAGAATGTAATTCAGTAAGGTAGATCCTTACCTTAATTTGTACAAAATACTTTGGCTTTAGTATAGAAGTCTTGGGAGATAAATCTGTATTTCTGTAAGTAATTAATTTCTTAAGATTGTGCTCTACAAATCTGAGAATCCAGCTATTACTATTATATGAAGCTGTCATAATTTAGTTGCAATTACGGCATCTTAGTATTCTCTTTATATCCTGCTAGAGAATGTACGGTTTTGAAATACCATTCTATGTCTGGTTTTTGTTTGTTTGTTTGTTTGTTTTTGGTTTTTGTTTGTTTTTTTTGTTTGTTTGTTTGTTTGTTTTTTTTTTTAAGAAGATCTTTTGACCTTACTTATTTACTTGCTATAAAGGCTTAGTGGTTTATTCAGTTTCTTATAATATGTTACCTCAAACGTTTTGTTTTTATACAGATATATACATGCTAGACAATAATACTTATATGATGAATTAATGAAGGCAGTGGTAATTCACATTACACTTCTAGACAAAGGACATATTTTATCTAATTCTCTCTAATAATGAATTGCACTTCATGAACAAATAGGCAACTAATAATCTTACTGATATTTTCACAGTGTATTCATAGCAAATGCTAAGTGATTTTAGAAAGAGAAAATTCTCTCACCATTGGAGAAAATATATATACATGGGATAAGGGCTTTGCAATATATTTATTCACAATAATTCAGAATAATAGAAAAATTGGCTGTACCTTGGAGGAGCTAATCTGAGTGCTAGATCATTCAGACCTAGCTTTTTCCAGGCATCTTCTAAAAAACCTGTAGTGAGGGAAACTGCATAATCTTTGGCCTGTCAGTTCCAGTGCTGCATCACTCTGCATGTTTTCTTTCTGTTTTGTTTTGTTTTTTTAAACGTATAGTCTGAACTTCCCAAGGCACAGTTTATAGCTGTTTGCCCTTGTTATATCACCTACCACAAATTCTTATGTGTATCTGTACTGAGAATGAGTTTCAGTTTTGAAATACACACATAGCACTTGAATGGGCAAACACAATAGAAGAACTAACCTTTTTTGTTGCATACAAATTTTTTATACCTGCAAGGTGGAATTGCTTGTGGCTTTCTATGTAAACAATCAGATTTTGAAAGTACAAGTGCAGTAACAGTAAGGCTTTAGAGTCACTTTTCAACCTCTCAGGAGGTATCCTTCTACAGTCATGCCATCATCAGCAAGTTCCTTCCTTGTAAAACCAGTGAAGAAATTTATACTACAGTGATCAGTCATTAATAGGCACTTGCTGGTATTGCCCTGATAATTAATTACAGCACATTATTATCGAAATCATGGTGTGTGAATTGCACAATAACTTTCTTCCATTACCAGTGGATCAGTGAATTGATTATATATTACTGTAGAACATCAGGAAAGCACCGATTATAAAATATGAGGTAAAGTTTGTTGTTTATTTGTTTTTGTCAAAACAAGATAAATTTATGGCAGAGAAACACCCTAGCACAAACATAATGCTATGAACATTCTTCATCATTGTACAATGGACATTGAACATAAAATTGGATATGGACCAGTAATGCGCACTTGCAACCCTATTCTATTCTGGGCTGCATGGAAAGTAGCTTGACCAAGAGGTCAAAGGAGGTGCTTCTCCCCATTTAGTTTGCTTTTGTGAGACCCCATCTGGAGTACTGTATTCAGATTTGGGATCCCAAACACAAGAAATACCTGTTAGGGTGTGTCCAGGGACAAGCTAGTCCTGAGGCCTGGCAAACAGTACAGAGCTTATGACCCATCATGGCAATACTGTGTTGTAGGAATACAGTTACACTGAGCAGTACTCCTGTGAATCTGGGTTTGCAAGATTGTTATTTCAAATTAAATGTAATGCAAGATTGCTTCATCAGCATGATATTTATTTCGAAAGTGGAGTAGGGAAGTCCAATACCAAACATAAAAATAGGAACAACTTCTGAAGATCATTCTGTTTTCATCTATTGATGTGGTGTTGCCACAGTGTAATTCATGCAAAGCAGATTGCAACACTTTAATTACCAGAAGATATCATTATTCTTTCAAGTTGTAGCTATTTTTTAAAGAAATAATAATTGTGGACCTTTCTCCTCTTAAAGAAAAAGGGTAGTAAGTTCATGTCAAGCATGAAAGACTACTGATATTAACAGCTCTCTTTACATGTCCAGTCAATTAGAAAATATAAAGAAAAGAAATTAAAGGATTCCTTATTTAAGTATTATTGACAAGGACTAAAATCAGTTTTCAAAAATAGTTAGTTTGGACTACATCACTACATTACTGGTCTAAAACACAACTTGGAAAGTTAGTAGAAAAATGAACAATTGGAATTCATTAAAATTCAGTTTGGAAAATTGAAGTAATGTGAAGAGGATATCGATGAACACGTTTTCTCTGTAGAGATCAAATTTATATGTATTTTCCATATAAATATATCAATATATAGGATTAAGTACTGTTCAGAACAAAAGCAAAGAATAATAAAAAGGACAAGAATAAAGATAGTTTTGCACCTTCTGACAAAAGATCTTGACTATGTCTATCAGGTTTTGAAGACTACATGGAACATGAATGTCATTACTAACACTATCAGAAAAATTTTGGAAATTTTAGTACTTTTACAAAATTTCAAAAATAATTGGAAATATTTGTCTTTATAACAGAAAGTATACCATCTTGTGTGAGTACTTACTGCTGTTCTGGGTAAAACACACCGTCCTTACCCAAGCATGCACATTTATCCCAAATGAGTAAAAATTTAGGCCCTACAAAACTGAGGACAGAAACTTGCTTAAATCTTTCCGCAGTTTCTGAAGGAGGTGTGGGAACGTTGAAGAAGTCTGAGCAATTTCTACAGAATGCTGAAGACTTGTCCTCTCAGGCATCCAGCATTAAAGCAGCAGCTTTTCCCTTCCCAACCCATTACAGCACATCACACAATAATAGATTCAACAGTTTATGTCACTTTCTCCATCAACAAGAAAATAAAAATTCTTCTTAGTTCCCAATTCAGCTTTAATGTGTGAAAATCTTTTTTCTAATTACCTTGTTTTTTGCAGACACAAGTATTACATGGAGAAGCACTCCATGGCTTCTTTAAAGCCAATTACACTGTTCCCAACCTTCAGTGAGACTACAGCTTCATCTGAAATGAAGAATAATTCAGATGAATTGTTTATGAATGATATTCCTGTATAAAAGCCAGAGAACAGGGGAATGATTCCATATACTTAATTCAAGGAACCCTAGCTGGTTGAAAGGGCAGCTATTTAGTAAGCATTAATTCTGGTTAATAAAGCAAGTTTATTTGTGCATAGCTACAAAAACAATTGTTAAAATAGACTTTAAATTGCATAAGTGTTCAGTAACAGATAATGCTTCTTAAGAAATCTAGAAACAAAATTATAGTTATTTAATAGATAATTTTAGAAGTTGAGATGTTTTGACTGAAATCCACCAAAATGTTTTCTAACAGAAGTGCTTGAAAAAACATAAAGTAAGGTGTGAAAAAATGTAGAATTGGAGTGTCATTGTTCCTATGAAATGCCTTAGACATTTAAAATTGAAAAGATCAAGTCTGGTACCCCATTATGAAAGCCAGGTTTGGTTACAGAAAATCAATAAGCTTGCACAAGGAAAAAAAAAAAAAAAGAATTCTTTAGGAAAAGGTTGAGTCTGTTTAAGCTCTAATTAAAGCATTTGTGTATTCTTGGGGATTACATCCAGGATCAAATAAACTGAAACTAAAATGAACCCAGCCTAGCATATAATGAATTTTCTTAAATAAAAAGGGTATTTTTCAAAAACACAGATGAAATGTTAGAGTACTTGGGTTAAAGTTGTAAAGTTTAAGCTTATTTATTTATTTATTTATTTTAATATTCCGCACGACAAACAATATTTTGTTACAAGACTTATAATTTTTCTCACATATTTTACTAAGGTGTGAGTTGTGTCTTTCCTTGCTGTGCCACTTTATTATTTAATTTGCTTGTACCTCCTTTCTCCATGCTGGAAGCAGCTACAGGTCACAGAATGCCCATAACACTCTGAATGAATGTGTTGGACCTCTGTTATGAAGAAATGCATTCAAGAGGACTTGGTGACAGTCTGAAGTTTTCAGAAACCTGATGTGTTTACACCAAGTAAGTAATACTCAGAAAAGCCTATGAATTAGAAATGCAGAATGACTCTTGTAATGTGGTACTGTAAGTTGAAATTACTATGGTCCGAGGTTGACCATATAGTTTTAAGCTACTAACAGGAAAACTGCGAAAAAAAAAAAAAAAAAAATTGGACAAAGGTTAAAGATGATCTTTTTTTTTCTATTGTATGTATATTATTTTTCAGAAAAATCTTTTCATCATGGTAATATACAGTAGTATACTTATTTACAATACGTATTGTAAAATTATGTCATAGAAGACTTTGGGTTGAAAGGGACCTTAAAAATCATCTTGTTCCAACCATCCTGACCTGAGCAGTGACAGCATCCACTGGACCAGCTGGTTCAAAACCCCATTCAACCTGACCTTGAACACTTACAGGAATGGGGCACCCACAGCTTCTCAGTGCAACCTGGTTTATTGACTCACCACCCTCAATAAAAAAAAAAAAAAATAAATAAAAAATTGTTCCTGATATCTAATCTAATGTTACTCTCAGTTTAAAGCCTTTCCCCCTTGTCCAACCACTACACGGCCTTGTCAAAAGTCCCCCTCCAACTCTCTTATAGGACTCCTTTAGGTACTGAAAGGCTAAGATAAAGTCTTCCTCGAGCCTTCCCCATGCTAAACAGTCCCAATTCTCTCAGACTTCTGGACTCAGAGGTCTATATCCTGCTTATGCTGAAGATTCCAGAGCTGGATGCAGTACTCCAGGTGGAGTCTCATGAGAGTGACAGAATCACCTTCCTCAACCTGCTGGCCATGCTGCTTTTGATGCAGTCCAAGATATCCAAGATATGTTTGGCATTCTGGTCTGCAAGCACACATTTCTGGCTCATGCCCAGCCTCTCATCCACCAGCACCCCCCTGAATCATACTTGACAGGGCTATTCTCAATCTGTACATCCCCCAGCCTGTATTGGTACTGGGGGTTGCACTGATCCACATGCAGCACTATGCTCTTGGTCTTGTTAAACTTCATGAGAGTCCCATGGGCCCACATCTTGAGCTTATCAGGTCCCTCTGGATGGAACCCATCCTACAGGTTTATCACCTGCACCAGTCAGTTTGACATCATCTGCAAATTTGCTGAGGGTGCAGTTGATATCTTCATCTGTGTTTTTAAAGAAGATATTTTAAAAAGACTGGTTGCAATACCAAGGGACACCACTTGTCACTGATGCCCACTGGGACACTGAGCCATTGACCACAACCATCTGGATGTGACTGTCCAAGCAATTCCTCATCCAGTAAGCAGTCCAACCACCAAATTCAACTTTCTCCAGTTTAATGAGAAAGATTTTTTTGCAGGACCATGTAAAAGGCTTTACAGAAGTCCAGATAAATGACATCTGTAGCCTGTCCCTTGTTTATTGTTACAGGCCCTCAGTCATAGAAGGCCATGAGATTGCACAGGCCATTAATGGTTAAAAAATGCATAATATGTATTAAAGATTCAAGTTTAAACTTTTAAGTAGATCTATGAAAAATGCAAAAAAAATAAGGTAATTAATTTTAGGGCCATGTTACAGAAACCTCGTAATTCATCAGGTAAATTTATTATTCTTATAACTGTTTTGCTATTTAAATTACAAGGTCCCAGGATGCACCTGAACTTATACAGATTTACTTCATTATAATAAGTTAAAATACCTTTGAAGCTTTTATACTTTTCTTTTGCCTTAGTTTTCCTGGCATTGGTATACATTTTAGACAGCCAACAATAATTACATAAATGGCAACAATCTGTACTAGTTTGCTGCCTGAAACCACATGGTTCCTCAGTCTACCTGAACACTTCAGTGGTAAGAAAAGCTTTTCTAGCCTTTTTCAATTACATATTTTGTTATCCCACAAAGTAAGAACTATCTCTCTGACCCAGATAGGCAGAACATTATGAATGATGTGTCAGCATGTGTATCCTCATAACCTTGGTGTTTGTTTGTTTATGCTCTTTGCTAGAGTTTTCATAAGTATTAAGAAGCATATATATAATACACTTTTGTTACAGCATTGTTGGTTTAATCTTAGGGGCTCATGATGGAAAAATATGCCATAAAACTTCCTATGGCATTTGTTTGAATCTTTGAAATCAACATTTCTTACTAATTGGTTAATTTCCTTCATGCAATCTCAATTAAATTCCATTGTATCTTTACAATATTTTCTCGCCTTATGCTCTTACACATACGAAGACTTCATGTCCTTTTTCCCAGAAAATCAAAAATTATCATGTGGCAGTCAATACATTCAGAATAACTTAGAGTTCCATCTTGTATGAGCATTTAAGCTTATTACATATACATATATATATAGGTATATATGTATATATCAGAATTAGACTCAGATTAGACTGTCAAATTTGGTTTTGTAAAGTTTTTTATTCTCCACTATTTTAACATTAGAACAACTGCCAGCATTTATTATTTGCCTCCTTTAAATAAAAAGTGTTTTCTAAAAACATTTTAAATAGTCATGAAGAGATAGACAGTAATGTAAGCTTGATTGTTAATGAAGATGCATTATTTTCTTTTCTTTACAACAGAAAAGAGGAAAAGGGAAGATGAAGTGACACAGACCTTGGGGGGAAACGGGAAGGACCACTCTGCACGCAAACGCGGGGTAATGCAAAATGGCCGAATATTTAATAGAATAAAACGGTTTTATAGGGGCTAGCTAGAAGGAGCTAGAAACTAGGCGGGGTTCTGGGAGGAGATTAACAGGTCTGAG
>JAWWEE010000074.1:134348570-134397423 GCA_035221455.1 Xenops minutus | reverse complement strand
GTAATTAATCCTATTCTAATACATTTAGCATAAACTACTCTATATTAACTTATAAAACCGGGGATAACTCGTCAGATGAGGTAGTTCCTTAGTTTGGTGGTGAGCTTCCTTTAGAATCATTCCTGTCTTTGTTCTTGTGCTTGCTTTTATTCTTATTATTTCTTCTTCAGTCCCTGTAGTCCTCTGACCGTACTCCGACAGGCTCCAGCATGCCTAACAATGACTTGGGAAAACAAATATCATCATTCTGAATGTCCTTCCCTTGCACTTCTTCCCCACTTCTTTATATGTTGAGCATGATGCCCTTGGGTCAGTAGGGGCTGGGGTAGTGGTGGTGCGAGAGACAGAAGAGGCCTTGACTGTGCGTAAGCCCGTCTCAGCAATAACAAAAATATCTCTGTGTTATCATCACTGTTGCCAGTACAAATCCAATCCATAGCCCCACACAAGTTATTATGTAGAAAATTATTTCTACCTAGGTCAAAATCAGCACAAGAACAATAGGCTTGAGCTAATTTCAACCTACATATTCCTTCCTGACAATCAGGTTGCTCAGCCTCATAACAGTGAGTATGTCGCAGATAGCATATGGTGGGTATCACATTTGTATTCCAGTTCATCTGTATATCACTATTCCTGTACTGCATTAAATGTAATTTGTACTTGAATTGTGGTACCAATACATTGCTATATCACTCTTCTAAATCCAAGTCCTATATAGCATCAGCTTACCTCAGGAGAGAAAACTTGGTATTAAACATTGTGTTCCACTCAGTAATCAAAGAAAAAATAGAATATTAGAAGGCTCTAATGGACCTTAAAGATCATCTAGTCCCAAACTCCTTGCCTTGGGCAGGGACACCTCCCACACAGACCAGGTTGCTCAAGGCCCTATCCAGTGTGGCTTTGAACACTGCCAAGGTTGGGGCATCTACAACCTTCCTGAGCAACCTGTTCCAGTGTTTCACCACCCTCACAGTAAAAAATATCTTCCTATTACCTAAACTAATTTTACTCTTGTTCAATTTGTACCCATTACTCCTTGTTCTAACACTACAGTTCTTGATGAATACCTAAAAGACCACTTCCAGGTGAATGCCTATAAGTACTTAATAAATTATTAACTTTAAAGAGTTTATATAATAGGTACCAATGGAATTTGGCTATCTGAAACAACTTAGCATTTATATTCTTATGTGTCACAACATATTTTATAATGTCTTAAATTAGCCAGGTAAAAATCAGTGCTAAATGCAGCACAATGACACCTGCAAAACCAAAGTTTAACCCTTTACCCTAGTACAAAAGCGTTACAGTAGAATATTTCTTTGCTGTATGATTTAACACTATTGGCATGAACAACCATCAGTAAAATTTTGTTAACATTGTCAAAATATTTATTTTCTTATATATCTCTTTTTCCCCCAGTATTCCTATCTGTGACTGATAAAAAAAAGACACTAAAAGAAATGAATGGGGATAATATGAGTAATTGCTTTGTCTTGATAAATACCCTCACTAAAGTTCATCTCCTCACTACTGCATATACTCTGTGTCTGATTTGACATTTCATAGATGCATCACAGGAAGAGAAAGCATAATTTTTCTGCATCTTATCTGTCTAACTTTGTGGTTTCCATTAATATTTTTTTCCAGTTTAAATAATTTTAAGGGATTTTTATTGCAGTTGATAAACAATTTGGAAAAAAATGGGATCAATTCAAATTGCACTGGCAGATGGAGTAAGGACTGGGAAGAATTTGGGTGTCTAAGCTCACGAGATGATTCTGATCACCTACTGCTCATATCTGCCAAATCCTTAGGGAGCAGAGGTCTCAGACTGAGCTGCCAGCACCTAAAACTTCTTTGCAATTCTTAAATGAGTTGACAATTCACTGCCTTCCACAGAAGACCCCAGGAGACAAAGTGCATTTGGTGTGTACAGACTGCACTGACAGGTAAGCATTGAATTCAGATCAATATTCAGTCCAAAGTATCTATTCACTGGAAAGAAATGTGTAGACATACCCTTGGAGCTTCTCATTACCAGCAACTGACTCTACTGCCCTAACACTGTTCACCCTGGCTCTGAGTCAGACTGTGCTATGCCATTATATACATACACCTCCCACATATAAACTGCCCTTTTTCTTTGTGTCTCCTTCCATGATGCTTTTTAATACTGCCAAGTGATTCAAATTCTCTTTTGTCTACGATAAAAAGATCAGACCAATTCTAACACATAACAGTCTTTACATATCATATCTGCCCCTCCACTTAACATTTTTAATATTCTTCTATTTGAATATATTTTTTGCACATCCCACTTACAGCTCCTGTGTTTGCTTCTGTTCCACTGTATTTCATTTATCCAACAGGTATTATATTTATTTTGAATTAATTACAATTTTAGCATCCCTTAATTCTATAATTTCTTGGTATTTGGTTGAATGTTGGACGTGAAGATCTTGGAGGTCTTTTCCAATCTTAGTGATTTTGATTCATAATTGAAAAAAATTCTTTCTGGCATAAAGGCATACAGTATTTCTTTTTACTGATTTCTGCGTATTTTTAAACAAGAACATTTTCAAGGCTTTGACTAGTTGCTTTTGTCCATCTGTCTTTTAATATAAATTCATTTGGCTCATTTTGCTTTGCTGGCAGCCTTGTATTTGGACTGTTCAGCTGCTTAGTATGCATATATTTCCTTGTTTAATGTCACTTCTATCTCTTATTAAGTTTTAATATATATTTTTTTTTTTTTTTTTTTTTTTTTAACTGTGCTCTGAAATTTCTACTGTTTAATTAGATATTTTAACCGGTCACGTTAACAGGACTGACTTTTTAGTTCTAAATCTTTGATAAGCTCCTCTATTTCTTTTCCCAGTAATATTCTTTAAACATTATTTTTATCTATTCAAATTTTTATTACTCAGTATTTCTATCACCTTCAAGAGACATAGATAATGTTTTCGCGCCTGTCACTCTAAACCCCACAGAAACCTTTATCTCATCCTTCAGTTCAGTTGTCCCTGTAGTTCTTATAATCAAATTGTTGTCTGAGCCTATAGCAGTCTTATACAATATTTCCTGTTATTCCAAGTGCAAGTGAACCTCAGCAACCAATTGGCTACAGGTAAACTACAGCTGCTACAAGGTTTTCTCTTCTATTGAATCTGCTCGCAACATGCCCCAGTTATCTCTAATGTCTTACAAAAGGCAAAAATAGTTTCAAACAAACCAATTTTTGTAAAAAATCCCCAAACAAACTATCAAAACAAACCATCAAAATCCTCCCCCTTCTCCCGCCTGCTCCATTTTTCCAGTGCAGTTTTTTAGTACCACCACAGAGCATATAAAAAGCACAGACACCAAAGTGCTCTCCACACCATCTTCCTTTTGCTTAAGGGTATAGCTGCAATGACACTTTCCCTGACCACTTAAAACTTGTTCTCAGTGCCTGATTATCTCTAATTGTCTTGGGTCCACATATACATGGGAAAATGTTCTCCACACCATGGAGAACAGATTCTGCAGGGGAAAGCAGGAAATATTCTGGATTCCTCCTTTTAAAAATCATGTCCTTGTGCTGTAAGCAATGCAACAATATATCAAGCTAGAATAAACTGCAGTGCTCTAACATAGTTAAAGGGGGACGCCTTCAGTAGTGTTCCTATTTTAGTTCTGGCATTGACCTGACACCTAAACAACATCATCTCACCTATCCATACCTACTGCTTTTCTGCAGTCTGGGACATGCTGAAATAAGATGAGAACTGTCATGGAACTTGAATAATTTGCTATCACGACTCAGAATCTAATAAAGAGAAATAAATTCAGATGCCTAAACATATGTATTCATGACAAGAAACTATTTATGCTACCTGATGGTGTCCAAAACATCCTGATAGGGCTGGCAGGCAAGAGATGAAGAAACTCAGGAAATGTCTGGACCACAAGGTGTATTCCAAGCAGATATCATGATATGCAGATTTTTGGCAGCTGCATATAGCCAAGGATTTAAACCATGTACATATATACATATATATATTAGATATCTAGCTTTTAACACCAGAAAACCAATTTTGGACTCTTGATTTTACTGTTCTTCATAGTGGAAATGACAGAACCTCAGCTAAGAAATATTACCTTTGTGTTTTGTTTTGTTTTTTTTTTTTTTCAATGGAATGCCTTTTAGAGCAATGTCTAACCTTGATTTCAAATGCTGAAACTTCATAGCCCTAGATCAGTTATAGAATGATTTAGTACCTCCATGTTAAAAGCCTACCCTTGTCCAGTTTCAGCATCTTTCAAATCTCATTAAGTTTATTTCTGTCAATTCAAAGGAGCACTTGACAACAAAAACCCCCCCAATCAACAAACCTGCAACATCTTTATTTTAGGCCACCATCCAGATAGTTCAAAAGTCTTTGCATAAAGGAACAAGAATGTGATTATTAGGGTTTTTTGTTTGTTTGGGGTTTTTTTTGTTGTTTGTTTGTTTTTTCCCTACCAGAAATGTGCTAGACTCTCCATATCTTGTAGGAAAACACTCCATTGTTTTGAGCCAGATTTCCTTAACAATCCTTCTACACTGCCATATAGACAAGAAGGCTGAACATCAGGATCTTCACTGGAAAAATAGTCTTCATAAACATTCTTGGTATTACTCCCTTTGGGGGGGGGAGAGGGGGGGAATATAAAAAATACCACCAAAAACCAATCAACGAAAAACCCCAAAATAAGCAAACCACAGCAAAACAACTAATTCCAATAAAAGGCTTTCAACTAGTTTTCATAAATTTTCAGCAATTGATATGGAAAGGAAAGAGGAATATAGAAAAAAATGGAGGGAACTAATACAGTAATTTAAACAGTAATGCCAGAAGTTTGTCTTGGAGGCCCTGGGATCGAATTCATGCTTAATTATATTACATAAGAAATCAATGGAGCTTTCTAAGGTGATAAAGATCAGAGTAATCCAGTATTATATTTTAATTCATTTTACTGGAACCACATTCCGATGCATTATCATGTTAGATGTGTTTCACTTATTAGAAAAGTAATCTGTAACAAATGGTAGACAGTTTAGAAACAGGACAGGGATAAAGACTGATCAATAGATATTGGGACTGAAGATATGAAAAAGCAATATTAACTAGTTAAGTTGGCCTGAACAGTCTCAGGATGGACACACATACTTTACTTAATACCACAGAACCACACAGAATAGTTTGGAAGGGACCTCTGAAGCTCTTCTAGGATAACCCTCTGCTGAAGCATGTTCACCTAGAGAAGACTGCACAGGAGTGTATCCTGGTGGGTTTTGAACATCTCCAGAGAAGGAGACCCCACATTATCTCTGGGCAACCTGTTTCAGTGCTTGATCACTCTCAAAGCAAAGAAGCTTTTCCTCATATTCAGGTGGAACTTCTTGTGTTTCAATTTGTGTCCACTGCCCTGTAGCCTGTCACTGGGCACCACTGAAGAGAGATGGCCCCATTCTCTTGGTACCCATCCTGAAGGTATTTGTATGCATTGCTATGATCTCTTCACACTAATCTCTTATCCAGCAAAAAAACAAACTGAGTTTTTTCAGTCATTCTTCATATGCCAAGCCACTGTCTGCTTGCAATGAAACTAAGAAGTGTTTTGTTCAAGTTTTTAAAACAAAAAGGAAGATTCTTTCAATTTTGACTATTCTCTGGTTGAAGGCAACCATCTAGTAAAGTAGTAAATAAATACAGATGTCAGGAAAATCCAAGATATGTCCTAACTTTCAAAAAGAAGAGAAAAAAAATATCTTCTTTTACATGCAGAAATTTTGGAAATGTCATGGAAACATCAGTGAGCTCTGAGAATGGATAATTTGCCAGTTCTTCTGTGCTTATTTACTTACTGAATGTGAATCCATGATTTTAGCAAATATCTAAATTTTCAAGGTGTCTGCATGGTCTTATGATGGTGCTAAAAAGGACACAACACTCTTACTAGACCTATAAGACAAATATAAATGTAAAATATTTTCCAATATGGGTATATAGAACTACTTTATTTCAGACAAATATAAAGTGTGACTATTTATCAGTGTGTTCCTTAATATTGTAACTTAATAACGACCTACTGCACATTTTCTTGAAAACAATATTAAAACTGTGTAAAATACAAATGGCTTAGGTTATTTACCATTTATATCAAAGCTGCTGAACAATATCATTAGTACGTATGTGTTGGAATTAATTAGTTTGTACCGAGCAGAGTATATCAAGCCTTCTTCTTGAAAGCCTAACTACTTTAATAATTTCTTTTACTTTTTGATAAAACAGGACCAAATAATCAATATTTTCAACAAGATTTGAAGAGGACAGGATATATGAAATATCTCTGTTATGCTCACATTTTTTTCTGTTCTTTGGGATTTTCATATTAGAATTGAGGAACTTTGACTGTTCTGTCATCATTTAGTTAAAAGCCACTGGTAGAAAAAGAGAAAAATGGAACCAAATCCTCAGATTGTCTGGTTTTCTATAAGGTAAAGATCAACTGGAGTTCATATTTTGACAAGGAGCAGGACAGAATATTGATCCACTCTACCGGAAACAGAATAGAGAAGTGACTGATGCCTTAGCAATGTAGTGAGGATCACTCCACAGATGAGCCCAAACAATTTTGATTTTTTTTTTTTTTTTCCCTCAGGTAGTTTTAAATCTTACACTCCTGTTTCCATGACACTAAATTGTAACAGTTTTACATTGACAAGGGCATGTATCGCACTCCTGACTGCCCATTTTTTTTACAGATTTAACTCATCACAGTGCTCCTAGATCTCCTAGATGCAATTCTTCATTTCATCAGTAAAAATATGAAAACTTGTCACTAATCAGGTAAACAGGGAACACAGCATTGTCTTTTAAGTAATAAGCAATCAAATAATAAATGTTTTGGCAATCTCATGGATATCCAGGGAAGTAGAGTGAGAAGGCACTCTGCACCAATCCTTTTGAAGTGTTTTGAGCACTCCTACAGTTCTGATTAAGATTTTGTCAGCTTAATAACACTTGCAAACAAGATGCAATAGGGTATTTTTTTTTAATTGTCATTCACAAGGAATTATAAAAGCTATTTACTTCCTACTTGAAATATAACTTCTGAAATACCATTAGTAAGCCTGTGTAATTTTCAGTAACTGTTCTGACAAGACAGAAATAGTAAGAATCTGAAATACTTGTGTGATATTTGATGAGTTTTCAAATTGACTGAAAGTTTTAATCTATAATCCATATAGTCACAGGATAATTGAAGTTGGAAGGTCTCTCTTGAAATCACCTAGTCCAATACAAACTGCTAAAACAGATTACTTTTGAGAAGACTCCCCAGTATCGTGTCCAGCTGGGTTTTCAATATTTCTGCAGATGGAGACTCCACAACCTCCCTGAGCCTCCTGTTCCTGTGTTTGGTTACCCCCTCAGTGAAAAGCATAATCTTGGGTTCAAGTTGAAATTCATGCTTTTCTAGTTTGTGTCCATTGCCTCCTGTCATTGGGTACCACTGAAAAGACTCTCACTCTTTTCTTTGCACCCTCCCTCTGGGTATTTGGGATGAGAGCCCAGTGAGCTATCTTGAGGCTGAAAAATCCCAACATTCTCGTCCTTTTCTCAGATATGCTTCAACCTCTAAACATATTCTTGTCCTTTTACTGTACTTTTTCTTGTGCTGGAGAGTCCGGCACTGGACACAGTACCCGTATATACACTTGGTAATTTGACCATGCTACTTAAAAGTAAATAACTAAATAAATCCCCGCAGTTCACCTTTGCATACTATATAGAATTATTTATCCTCAAATCTAAATGTTTCCCAGGAACATCATATATGTCTAGCTCCATTTCCTGGGTTTTTTTGTTTGTTTGTTTGTTTTTTTCCTTCTTTTAAGGTTGTTTAAATGGAGCTGAAATACCCTTTTCTTTTTAGAACAGAACTGACTGTCCTGAAATATCTTAACTGTCATGAAGATAGAGGTTGTTGCACTAAAGCAACAATGGAAACATCACATCCTGACAAAATTATTTGTCTGCACTTGGGTTCATAATTTGGTAGGTCATATTTGAACTATATGCTTATTTAGACATAGCTCCCTTCAAAGATAGTACCTCTTTCCACCAAATCCTGTCTCGCTGACCCTGAAGTAGACAAGCAAATAACCTTGTTGTTCTCAAAGTACAAGGTCTCCAAGGTGACACTGAAAACAAGAAAGAGTAAAGGTGGGAGGATGCAGTGAAAGCCTAAGAGAAGAGATTTCATTGGCATGTGTGTAGTGATGCAAGCACAAAAGTCTTCTGTTTGGGGACACACTTAGAATTCTGAATTACAGTACTATGTGCAAGTAGATTAAACATATGAATTACCATAACTAATGAACTGCATTGCAGTGCATCCTAATAAGCTGAACTTTACAATAAATACAAGGATGTAAAGCTTGAGGAAACCTGTCGAAAAACGTTGTCTTTTGTATGCATACTCTGAAATAAAATATGAATTTAAATTCCAATACTGTGTATTCTCAGACATATCACATATGTTTTCCAATATCTCATCCCAAACGATATGACCAGCATTAATTCAAACTATCCTGACTTCAGGTAGTATGAAGTGAATCAAGTGGAGCATTTTTCATCTGTAGTTCCTGGGTTTAGGTAGTACTTTTAATCATTTTTAATGCAGACAAACACAGATACAGACATATTCTATGGATTTGGGAAAGTAAAAGAGAGTATGCATGACAAGTTTTAACCATTCCTAAACTGGAAAAGCATAGTTATAAGCCCCTTTTAACCAATGTCTACAGAGAAAAGGCATAAGAACTTATGAACTACAGGAGTCTTCATAGGGACCAGTCAGAATTTCCAATCACTGTAAAAGGCTGCCATCTACTGGAAAATATTTAATTAAATTTTAAAGCCATATTTTTGACTGTCCATCAAATATGGGAATCCTCTTGCTGTAAATGAAAAAAAAAAAAAAAAGTCCTTTGATATTTCAAGATGCTTATTTTTGGTCCTTAAGATCAATAATTAAACAGTTTTCACAGGACAAGGGATTTTGGATTGTAGAATAGCAAAAGATGAAGAACCAAAATTTTACATTCAGTTTTATCAGAGGGCATAACTTAAAATTAGGAAATTATTTAATACCAGTTAAATTCTTACTTTCTGCAGACTGAAGAACATATACACAACTTTTACAAAAGAGTCAAATGACTATGATTAATCACAAAATGTTTAGTAAAACTCAGTATTTTGCAGTTAGATAGCGAGAGTCAGTATCTTCCAGAAGTCATTGAAAATAATATATAAAAATGTTGGAAGTTATTAAGTGGGCAATATATATAGACTTCTCAAATATTACTTAATTCATAGAGATATAGCACTAGTTTGATCCATATTTGTTACCTTCTTGTGAAGGAAAAGGAAGGAAAAGTGGAGATACCCCATGCCCACTCACCAGAAGTACAGAGAGAATAGAGCCATCCTGTCTTCTTGGTCTCTTTTAAGACAGTAAGACAGTATCATTTCTCAGACATATTAAGGAATGATGTTTGGTTCTCTGTTGTCATAGCCAGTGTCAACAGGATGAAGCAATCATGTTTTATTCCATATCGCTATAGTCCTTGCACTACCCTGAGCAAAACCAGTCCCTGAACATGTATATCCACAAACAAAGTTAATGAAAAAGATAACGTTGTGGATTGGAATTCACATAGTTGTTTATAGCCATCTGTTTTAAAAGTGCAGTTATCAGGACTACCTAATGTTTTATTTTCCTTAAGAAGCTGTACACTTGCTCCTGTGCATACTTAAATTTAAATTTAGAAACTTAATACAAATGCATTTATGAACATCTAGTGTGTATTATTAATGACTTCTAACTACTTAAGATAGTGTCAATTAGTTATCTGTTAAATGACAAGCATTTAGCAATTAAGTTAAACTTACCCAAGCATTACAGAGCATAATGTGAAGGAAAGCAAAATCCCATTTCAGAATGAAACTAGCTGTGTATCAAAGAAAGCAGACTTGGCAAAAACTAATGACCTTTTTAAGAAGAGTCAAAAAACACCCTGGGAAAATCCTTGGGGTTTGTGTTCTAGATTTCTACTTTACTCTTATAATAATAAAAACTTAGGTACTTCACTCGCTTTATGTTTCAGAGTCCTTATATATTGTTTTGTGTTAGGATCTGACCATTTGCTTTATTAAGCAATCTTGTCTATCTGTTTTAAGTTTAGCTAAAGAAATAAGCAGTTGAATAGATTTTATTAATAGTTTTGAGGCCAGAGAAGTTTGTTTTTTCCATGATTAAGCAAAAGACATACAAAAAATTGAATTCCTGCCTTTAAAGGAACACACTAACTCTTCCCATGATTTATGAGGAAAAAAAACAAAAACAAAACAAAACAAAACAAACAAACAAACAAAAAACAAACAAACAAACAAAAAACCTTAATCTTCACTTTGGAAAGATACAAAAAACCTAACAAAATCACAAATACAAATATTTTGTCAGATAGTTCTTTAATGGGAATATATTTTCTCAAGAAAATCTTTGTTAGTTGTGTTATCAGTATTATTAAGGGTATTTTTGAAATTTATTCATCTTCACAAAGATCTAGAAAATGCACATTTACATGCAAATGAAAGACAATAAAATCTCTTTTCTTTGATGAAAAACTCCTTCAAAACCAAACCAACAACAACCAAAAAACCACAACTAAATTCTTATACAAAAGCAAAAAATCTAAGTTTTTTAAATACGGTGAAAACAAAAATTTAGAAACAGCAATAAATACATTTGTATTTTTGCTTTATTTTAATCAGTTACTCCTTTTCATACCTGAAGAAATGGTTTAGGAGCAGTCAGCCTTCTGATGAAGATTGGAAATAGTGAAAAGTATAAAGAAACATGATTTTTTTTTTTTAATTTCCAATTGCAAGCAATCCATGTTTTAGAGTAAATTAGTGTCCTACATGCAAATTTAAACTGATTGAAAATATGGTATTATTAAATCCATTAAAAAAACCCACAAACATTAATACAAAATAACAACAAAGTCAAAAGAAAAACAAAAGTGTTGGGCTCTTTCAATAAGTGATAGATTTCACACATGCAAAAAGACAAAGAGCCTCAAATAGAGACACCTACATGATTTATGCCTAAAAGCTACGAACCTTGCTACTAACCTGGAAATACAAAAAAAAATGTGAGAATGAGACATTAACTATACTCAGGCTGCAACCATGAATTTTCTTTGTGTTGTTTCCAATTCTCTCATTATTCACAACTTCTCTGTGCAACCTCTACCAGTGCCTCACCACCCTCACAGTAGAGAATTTTTTCCTAATATCTAATCTAAACCTACTGTCTTTCAATTTGAAGACATTTCCCCTTGTCCTGTCACTACTCACTCATGTAAAAAGTCCCTCTTCAGCTTTCTCATAGGCTTTATTCAGATACTGGAAGGCTGCAATTAGATAACCCCAAAGCCTTCTATTTTTTCAGGCTGCACAATTCCAATTTTCTCAGGCTTTCCTCATAAGAAACGTGCTCCATCTCTCTAAGCAACTTAGAAGCCCTCCTTTAAGGGTTTATGGCCAAGCTGGATGGAGCTCTGAGCAACACAGTCTAGTAAAAGGTGTCCCTGTCCATGGCAGGATGGTTGGAATTAGGTGATCTTTAAGATCACTTCCAACCCAAACCATTTTATGATTCTATGATTATCTGGTCATAGAAATTTCTCCAGATGAAATACTAGACTATTAAACGTAAGAATTACTAGGAAGAAGGCAGCAGGAAACAGAATTAGAGAAAGCTCTTGTGGAAGATGAAACTTGCAAAAGAACTCCACAACACCCCACCACAGTAAAATTTGTACATATGTGAGAAAGTGGCTGGAAACCACAGAGAATCAAACCTGGCTCTCAGCTTTCCTGCTGAGATGGAGTGTGTGACATAACTGCCTTAATATTTAAAGCTCTCATCTCTTCTGGCTATTGATTTGAAGAATAACTCATGCAACACAGATATATGGTATAGAAGTCTGCTGAAGAGGTCTGCATACCATGTGGAAAATGTGACTCCCTTGTTGCTAACACTAACTGACGCTGGCAACTGGGAGAGACTGATAAGATTTGCTAGAGGGAAAGAAGAGTTATTATACCACAATAATAGGATTTTATTGTTGCCTTGCTTGAGTCCTCTTACCCAGTCTTGACAGAAGTAGCTCAGCACAGTTTGAAAACAGTTTAGAAGAAAAAACAGGGAAAGGGAGGGGCTATTTCTTATCGAAGGGAGATATACTTCATGTACTGGACAATTCTGAACCAGCTGGAGCAAACACATTTGCATTCAGATGCTGTTACTTCTGCATTTTGTTAGAGAGTTATTGAGCTTTTTCATACAATCAGGATTATGTAACTCAGCCCAAGGAATTAAAGTCTAGATTTGCTCCATTACTTCTGTGTCTGATCCTTATACTAGTATATCAACATTTGTTTATCACACACACACAATAAAACAAACAAACAAACAAACAAAAAAACCCAACACCTTGAAAGAAAGCGATGCATTGATAGATTGAAGAAGATTGCTCTATGTAACAAACACATCAAAATAAATTTGGACATAGAGGAATTATATTGTGGGAAAAATTATAGACATATCCATCCTGAATCTCTCTTTGGAGAGAGACTTCAGGTACAGAAAATAAAAGCAAGACACACACACACAGAGAAAAAAAAAGTCTTAAACCAGAACAGCAAGATCTGCCATTCTTTGGGTGTCTTTTCCTTTTAGTTCCTTTAGTAACCAGTATGGTAAGAGTCACAGGCATAAGACTGCCTTTTGTAGTAGATGTGACAGTAACCTAGTGAATTTATTCTCTTTTAAAAAGATGCACTGTACAAAAGTCGCATGACGTATCTCAGTCAACTGTCACATTTTACCCAGAAAAAGCACTAGTCAGTGTCACCATACTCACCTGTTATATGGTTATCAGGCAAGAATCTAACAGGATTGGTCTTTTACTAAGCATTGCCTCTTCCTCTCTGCCTTGTGTGAGTCCTGCTCACACTCTTCTTAAGCATAATGAATATGGATACTTTCATAGTCTGAATTCAAACCACTCAGAATCATCATATTCCTGAGTGATAAGGGATGTAGGAGATGCATTTACTGCACATGACAACTATTTCTGAGTTCCTCTGTAAAATGCCAATGTATCTGGCAAGGAAAGTAATATAATTAAAAAGTCTTGTAAAAATTAATGATAATTTTATCATTTTTGTATTCAAATCTTCCTTCTAAAGTACAAAAGTCCATAGAAAAGAATCTGTGAGGTATAACCGCTATGGCCCAAAGAGAACAGGATGTGGCAGGTGAACATTTGAAAAGTAATTATGAAACTATCAGCTGAATGAAAGAAACATGGCCAGATGATTTGAGTCATAATTGTGATATGTATTACTAAGGTGTTTGCAATAATAGTAAGAACAGGATAACTTGCTTTACAGAATGAAAAATTTCACAAATTGCCATTTACAGTTCTTCCACTGTTGGATTGATTTGAATGGATTTTTCCTATGAATGCTGCAGTGACAGATGCAAGGTATGTTTACATTTTCATTAGTGATATGGAGAAGAACAAGACACCAAATAAATACTACCTTAAAGTGAAGTATTTTGTAAATATCTCCAAGAAATAAAAAGATGATAAATACTTACAGACAGGAACAAAAAATTATATGAAAAATAACTACACTGGAAGATCTTGAGGAAAAAATAGGAAGAAAAAATATACCATTTAATATATTTCTGTTTAACGTGTCAGTTATGTAGAACTGTCTGCAAAAAGTAATGACTATTTATGATCTAGGAGTTATCAGAGACTTCAAATCAGTCATGGGATTACAAAGTGATCTGACAAAATTGACAAATCCCCTTCTATAACAT
Source organism: Xenops minutus (assembly GCA_035221455.1). Taxonomy (NCBI): domain Eukaryota; kingdom Metazoa; phylum Chordata; class Aves; order Passeriformes; family Furnariidae; genus Xenops; species Xenops minutus. The sequence goes on along the minus strand of JAWWEE010000074.1, from coordinate 134,383,419 downwards.
TTACTAATATATTTGACAACTTTTCTATGAGAGTCAGTAAAATCAAACACAGAGAGTAAATAAAAACAAAAAAATACTCCACACAAACAATCAAGGAAACATAAAATGAAAAAGAAAAACATACACCCACAGAAACAACAGAGGCTGAGATTACTACAGATTTAAATACCAAAATACTTATAATCAGGTAAAAACAATTTGTCTGCTGATTCGTCTCCTGTCTCCTTAAAATTGAAATGACAGTTACAATTCTAATTTTAATAAACTCATAAAAGAGTGTTGAAGGTCAGAGAAAAATAATAGCTTAAAAAAAGCAGGATTTAAAAAAAAAAAATAAAAAAAATGTGTTTTATAAAGTCTCCTTGTTAAACTATGACAGGGTAATAAGGATAATGGAATTAGTCGGGATGCTCCTGCAAAAAGCTAAAGTTGAACTTAAAGCCCTTGGAAATATTTATTTGGGTAGCATTTATTAAGAAAAAGGGGAGTGCTTGAATATCTATATTTCACATGAGGCCAAAGTGAATGCCTGCAAGAAATGTTCACAGTTCATCTTTAAGGTTAATTTTTAAAGCTCATACTGAAGATCATTTGGGCTACCTGCACTCAACAGCAAATTACTTTTGAACAATATTCTTAATTTTTGATATGTTACTTAATAGATGAAGCAAGTTTCACTACCACTAACTCTTCTTGACAAAGGGTTGTTTTAACTCAAACCAAGATATTACTGCTTGATTTGAACAGTCTGTGAAACATTTTTTACTGCCATGGTAGATCTGAGAGCACATTTTGAAATGGAAAGAGAAGTGGGTGTGAATTTGTATATTTCCATACTGTTTATTCAGAATTTGTTCAATTATTTTCAAGTACATTAATGTATTTATCCTGCCAACAGAACTTGCAATTAAATGTGCTTTAATCTATTTGTTGAAAAAAAAATTCTGAATTTGTCAATTGTATATCCTGTGGGAGGGTGTCTTGCAGATTCATGAACACGGCTAAACTCGACTGCACCATCAACTACAAGACTCGTAAAACTAGAAGAACTTTCTATAAACTATCTTGTCACATCATGTCTTAACTTTTGGGGAACAGATTAGTCCCTCTTTTGCAGTGGCAGCAATACACACGATTGAAAAATCTTTTATCTTTTGTATTAATGTCCCTATGCCTTGTTTTTGCTCTTTAAATGGACTTACACTTAGATTTATTTTATACTTCCTTTGTGTCTAAAATAAAATGCAAACAGTTTCAAATCAGTTCTAATGAAATCAGCACCAGTGAAATTGGTTAGGCTTCTCCTGGGTCCAGATCAATGCATATGTGGGCCATAGCATAGAGATTTTAATCAGACAAGGTTTTCCCCCTTATTACTTCAATTTATTAGGATATATAATGGGTTTAACTTACTATATCCAAGAAAATAGTTTATATTTCACTGGGTCAATTGATATTCAAACTTTGAAAGAAAGATCTTGTCACTCAGAAATAAGATTCTGGCAGGTCTTTCTCCCATTTTTATTAGCATACTTGGTTTTAAATTTTATCCCATGAAATAGCCGGCAGCTTTGATTCTGGATGAGGTGAAACCTAGTGGTCCAGTAAGAGAGATAGAAAGAATAATTTCTTAAACTCTGAGATCATTTTGTGTGCAATAGTTAATTGTTCATTATAAGTTCATTTTCTTTGAAGAACAAAAGAAACAGAACTAGGCAAATGTCGTTACATATTAATGGCCCTAACAAACCAGAAAGGAGGGTATTTTTTAAACTACAAATCACCATGCAGCAGAATATGCCTCTGAGATAACTAGTAAAAACAAATATAATAAGGAAATTCTTTTATCTAAAACACCAAGACTCAATTTTTTTATAAATTAAAAAAAAAAAAAAAAAAAAGAGTATTTGCTGGAAACAAGGAAGTTAATTCAATTGTTGAAGTTGCAACAAGAACAATTTTAAGCATTCTTTTCTCATGGTATTTTTCCACACTACTACCAAGCATTCCCAGAACTTCAAGGAGTAAGTAAATTTTGTGAGTTGTTCAGTTTACTTGTTTGCTTCCTATCATCTGTTGACTCTCAGGGACAAGATTGAAAGAACTTCAGCACAGCAGGCACAGTGGGCAGGATGGACAATGGCAAAGAAGTTCAACATGTGAGAATCATAAACATACAGTTCCTGGGGAGTATTAATAGCTGCATCTTTTCCAGAAGATCAACTAACTGTGGGAAATGACAAAGTACCTGGGAAAGCACATGCTGTGGAGGCAGGATTTTCAAAGACACATTTCTGACACCAAAGGGACTGTTCTACCAAAGCAGTATTTCAGGTCCAAAGAAAGCAAACCGTTCTGTTTGGGCATCATATACGCACAAGTTTGTGTTTGACAAAAAATAAAGGGAGCAGACAATGACCAGAAAATAAATAGGGTTTTTTTGTTTCCCTTCTAGGATTTACTTTTTTATCATACCCTCACTGCAGTTGCAAAGAAATATCAATTATGTAATTTAGGCACATATCTGAAATCATGCATATTTACAAAATAATGCTGATAGAGAGAGGAAAAATATTTTAGCTTTCAGTTGTATAGCCTTCACCTCTCCTTGTAATAAAGGAGTAACAATTACCTTTTAGTTTCTGGTAATCTTTCAGAATTTATATACATATATTCTGTTTCTATTGAGACAGTTATTTGAACTCATAGGAAAGTTTATTTTAAAATAAAATATATATTAGGTATAGAGGGGTGACCCTGCCTAGATGCCAGGCATCTGCCAAAGCTCTTTCACTCCCCTCCACAAGTGGACAAGGGAGAGAAAACACAATGAAAGTTTCATGAGTTGAGATAAAGACTGAGAGAGATCACTCACTGATAGTCATCATGGGCAAAACAGACTCAATTTGGGGAAATTAATTGAATTTATTACTAACAAAATCAGGGGAGGATAATAAGAAGTAAAATCTTAGAAACACCTTTCCGCCACCTCTCCCTCCTTCCCAGCCTCTGCCTTCCCCTCCACAGCAGCACAAGGAGAGGGGAACTTTACCTGGTGTTACAGTCAGTTCATCGCATGTTGATTCTGCCACTGCTCAGGGAGAGTAGTCCTTCCCCTGCTCCAGCATGGGGTCCCTCCCACAGGAGAGAGTCCAGGAACTTCTTCAACATGAGTCCAGCCCACGGATGACAGTTCACCATGAACTGGGACACTTTTCCAGAGCGTTCAGTCCTATAGGCACAGCCTCCTCTAGAGTGGATCCCCTAAGGGTCACAAATCCTGACAGGAAATCTGCTCCAGCGTGGACTCCTCTTTCCGTAGGTCTGCAGGTCTCTGCTAGGTCTGCTCCATCATGGGCTTCCTACTAGTTCACAGCCCTCCTTTGGGCATCCACCTGCTCTGATGTGGGTCTCCTCCATGGCCTGCAATGGATCTCTTCACTCCTCATAACCTCCATGGGCTGTAAGGGCACAGCTGCCTCATCATAGCCTTCATCACAGGCTGCAGAGGAATTTCAGCTCCAGTGCCCAGAGCACCTCCTCCATCTCCTTCCTTACTGACCTGGGTGTTTGCAGAGTTGTTCGTCTCAGATGTTCTCACTTCATTGTTCTCTGGCTGCAATTACATATGTTCAATAACTTTTTTTTCTTTAAATGTGTTATCACAGAGGTATTACTATCATTCCTGATTGGCTGGGTCTTGGCCAGCAGCAGGTCCATCCTGCAGCTGCCTGGTATTGGCTCTACTGGATATGGGGGAAGCTTTTAGCAGCTTCTTACAGAAGCTGTAGCCCTGTAGCCCACTTGCTCCCAAAACCTGGACAAGCAAACCGAATAAAATGGGTTATTAAATCTCTTTTAATATCTTATTTAAGGTTGTATTTCAACCAACCATAATAGCACTGTCAGTCTACATGTCAATGGAAATACTCATATTTTCTAGTATCATTGCAGTTTTAACATCTCTCAATGTAATACTCTTGTTGTGGCTTAACCCCAATCAGCAGCCCACTACCATGCAACTGTCCACTCACTGTCCTTCCCACCCTGAGTGCAAGAATTGTGAAGCTCGTGGGTTGAGATGAGAACAGTTTAGTAAATAAAGAAAATAAAAAATAAGAATACTTCTAACAATAATGATAGTTATAATAATGAATATGGTAATAATAATTGTCAATAATAATGAAAATGAGAAAGAGAGTGAGGAACAAAACCCAAGAGAAACAAGTGATCCCCTATATAATTTCTCATCAACCTTTGACTGATGCCCATCCCATTCTGAAACAGTGACTGGCCCCTCCCAGACAACTACCCCTAGTTTATATGGGCATGATGTTCTGTGGTGTGGAATATCTCTGGCTTGTTTGGTTCATCTGTCCCAGCTAAGCTACCTCCCAGCTTCTTGGGCAGCTCCAAACGCTGATCATGAGACATCAAAATATCTTTGACTCAGGATAAGCACTGCTTAGCAACACCTAAATCGTTGTGTTATCAACATTATTCTCATATTGAATCCAAAACACAGTACTGTAACAGCTACTTAGAAGAAAACTAACTCTCTCCCAGCTGAAACTGGGGCAGTCTCTCAGAAATAAGAAATACAGGGTTGGACAGTCACAGACAATCATTTGAGAAACTCTTCTGCTCAGGCAGGGCCAATAAAACCTAGATCACCTACAGAATATGTTTGGGATTTTTTAGGCTTTTTGCAAACAGGATTTCTCACTCTACTCTCTGTTCTTTCTCTTTACACACTGATGTCATTCAGTTCTGGCAAACTTTTTTCATACATTATGCTTTTTAGCTTCTTTATTCTTGTTATTCTCTATATTTTCTTTAAAAAAAAAATAAAAATATCTTTAATAAATGAGGTGGACTTCATTCACAGCCAGTCTTCAAAACTAGTTTTATCTACTGTGTTCTGTGTTTATCAGAATGTGGACAGACTGAGGTGATTTTATGCCTTATATTTCATTCTTCTCTCTATTTTATGCCTTTGTTTTGTTTGTTTGTTTTTTAATAACTTCTGGATGCAAAAAATATGATACCCACCATGATATGTTATTCTGTTGCACTCAGTAAGAGAAACTTATTCCAGAATTAATAACCCAGGCAAATGGTGAGAATTAAGAGTCAAGTTATTTACTTGACAGAGGACATAAATTGAGTTGTTGAACATTTGGTTAAAAAGGCACATTTTTTAACTTTGCTGCCTCTTAATTTTGTTTCTCAATTCTGGCATAAATTAAACCTTCTCAAATTTAATCAAGTTTGTTCAAATAAACAGAAAATTGATTAACATACAAGTGAAAAAGAAGAGTATTTTTTTTTCCCATTACCAAACCATTTTAAACAGGTTGTAAACTGTTAATTTTTATCATTCCTTGAATAAATTATCACTGCAGTTATAGACAGCTGCTGAGCAGTTCCCCTATTGTGTTTCAATGTCTATCATTTATAACATGACCAGCCTCCAGAAGTGTGTTGCATCAAAAGCTCATATTATTTTCAAAATGAAGTCATATTTTGAAGGTTGTCAAATGCCATTATCCACTAACAATAGAATGGAAAAAAAAAAAAAAAAGAATTGGAATGACTGCACTATTCAGTTTATACTGCAGAATTTATTACAAGTCATACACAGCGTCAATTAAACTCTATTTGTGGGTAGAGATTTTTCTCTCTTAATTTATTCAGGAAAGATTCTTTCAAAACCACATTTGCTCTTTCTTTTAACCAATTTAATTTGAGTTAATATTTTAGGCAAATTATTTTTTAAGCATGAGACTAAACCCTGCTTGGAAAGTTATGTTTTCCCAGAACAATACAATGACTTATATGGAATTTCTCTTTCTTTATTTTCTTCTATTTTCATCCTTTTTTGTTTGTTTGTTTGTTTTTTTCCTACTAAAAATGCCATCATTCAAGCATTTTTTTTTTAAAAAAAAAAAAAGAATTAAAATAAAACACCCACACTTTTCCAGTTTTCATGAACTAAGATTGACTATTTTTGACTAGAAACTGATTCAGTGTTAGAAATTCATTAGCAGCACTTCAGAACAATTTATAGAAGAATTTAACCATTAACTATGGAAAAACTCTTTAGCTTCTAAAAAAAAAATTTTCTTTTGCTTTTTTTTTTTTTTTTTTTTTTTTTAAATTGCCCTACATAATTAACTAATTCATTAGAAACCACAGCGGAGCAAACCCAGAACAACTGACAAATTCCTAAAAATATTATAAACTGATCTTAGTGTTTATACCATATATATCAGAAACAAGGTAAATGGTGCATGTTTCCATTTGTCTCTCACTATCTCCGTACCGCTTCTTTGGTAAGTAATCATTTTTAAAAGGAAGAGAAAATTAAGTTTGAGTTCATTAAAGTCACGGAGTGACACTAACCTGCTACCTCTTTACCCCCTGCCATCATTCACCATCTATTTAGTTGCAAAACTGTTTGCAACTAAAAAGTTGTACGTCCTGTGCTCAATTTTTACCCACAGGCTCTCAACCTATTCACAGTTGTTACTAAGAAGCAGCTCTTTGCAATCTTTAAAATAAATAGCAACACTTCTGCCCCTCCTTCCTAGTTTCTCTCTTCTGTAAGGCTCCAACTGCCCTGCTTCAGCCATGTAACTCATCTCAGCACCTTCCAGTGATAGTAATTCAGTCACAGGTTTTTAATTTCATCGTCGTTCCCAACTCCTCCTGTTCAACACCCATGCTGCGTGCACTGGTGAAGAGGCACCTCAGCTGGGCTGTTGGCCTCTTCATCTTTTGGGAAAAGCCCACTCCAATTCCTTTGTGACAATTTACAGGAATTTCCATGCCGTTCTGTAAAGTTCTGCTGTTTCCTCGTTCCTTACTGATGTTCAGTAGAGCATCTCCTTCTCCAGGGGAGCAATTAGATTCTTAACAGAATCTAACTGCTTTCTGACTATATGACAATTTTGGTAATGTCCTATGTGATAAAGGAGAATGACTGGTTCTTTATTTTAATCAATAACCTTGACTCCTTCTCCAATTTAAGGACAGACTCATTAATTTTCTGTTGACTATAGGATGGTTTATCATCAAGAGAAATTGACACAGAAGACATTCCACAAATATGTAACATCCACATACTTCCTTCAACATGTGACATCCTGAAACCTACACTTTTCACACAGATAATAGAAAATAAAAGAAAAGGATGCAATCACAACATGATACATAAAAACATGAAATTTTTTATCAGAGAGTCTGAGTCTTGAAAGTTCCCTGAAATTTTTGAGCTCTCTTTTAAAAATTCTTTGCTTTAAGCATAAAAACATGGTAAAAGGTTGTGGACAGTTGAAGAAGTAGGTTTTAGGCCAAACCCCTGTCTAATTAGATTCCAGGTTTGCACACATACTCCTTACTCCATTTTCCTCTTGTTCTCCTTATCCTTTTTGTAACAAAGTGACATTCTGTTTAGATCAAAGTTTTAGAAGCTCTGTGTTTACATTAAATATTTAAATCAGTCTGTATCAGGCAAACTCAACTTCACCTTCCATTTTACTGAACACCTACAATTTAAATGGAGTTGTTCATGCTCAATGTCTTTGGAAAAAGTATTTTATATCAGATTAGGCATTCACATAGAGCGATTTGAATTAATAATGACTGTCTGTTATTGACTTTCCCCTCTTCTCTAGTACTTATCATTTGCATTTTCATTGTAAATTTTATATTGTAACAGATATTGCAGATTCTATCACATGGCAACAGAATCAACTTCTCATTTTTTTTATTACCAAAAATATTGTATATCATTACTTGCATTTATGAACTTTTTGCGTACTTTTATCTTCTTATGATAGTCATATGTTTAATAATTCTCACTTCTTAGAGTTAATGTATTTAATTTGCCTGAGTAGCTAAAAGGGACAAATTGCAAGAGAAATCAGAAATATAGTTTACCAAGAACTTTGCTTCAGAAACTGCAACAGAATGACTACCAAAACATTTTAATGCATTAGTACTGTGGTCCTTTAAGTTTTAATCCAAACTTGAACACCAAGTGCATTTTCTAGAAAAGTTGATCTTCAGCCAGAGACAAATTACAAAGAAGTTATGTAACCCTTCAGGCAATGATTAATGTGTACTTGAATCCAGTATGAAATAACCATTTTATAAGGGCAATAATACAAGAACAGAGGAGGGAAATGAAAACACAAAAACAGTTCTGAAAGTTTCTGAAAGAAGAAGCTGAAAACTTTGAGACAAAAATACATAGAGATGGAATAAAAGGGACAGCCAGAATAAGTGCTTTCTCATTATTTTTGTTCGAGTGACAATAAAATAACAGAAAATTAAAGGAAATTACTTAGCCTTCACAAACTAAAAGTTTGGAATATTGCAGTTCTTATCAATAGTATAATTCCAGTGAGCACTCTACCACCATTGTGGTAAATGAGCTTTTGAGAATCCAGCTGTTTATGGTCAAGTATAGACATGATTTTATGGGCACAGATTTACATGAGACCATAGCATAAAGAATCTAACTTGTATTTACATGTTACAGAATAAGTATGAAAATAAATATCTGGTATTTTTTTCATTAAACACAGGATGGAGGATTTTTACAAGGGTGAATTGAAATGTGAATATTTAGTTTTGAATTAAATTATATATTAAACAGAATAACTTGATTTTGACTAATGATTCATATAATATGTTTCTATTTCCACATATACTCAGTATATAAAAAGTTTGTTTCAGTTACATAAAAAGTAAAGTTTTGGAAAAGTTCTTACTTTTTGATTTCTGTATCTTTAAAGAGAAGGTTTTGATTTGAGCAGTTATAGAGGCACCATTAAAAAGTAAAAAATTGCAAAAATGCAGATTTCCAGATATCACATTTGACTCTATATTCACATCTTTTGTACTAAGTGTTTATTCTGTGCCTACTATTATAGCCAATTACTGACTGGTACTAATTGCAGGTACCTAACAAACAACTGAGTACAGTTTTAACTATAAGAAAAGTTTGAGATAGAGAAAAAACAAACAAGCAAAAAAACAAAAAAAAAAAAAAAAAAAAAATAAAACAACCAACCAACCAAACCCCAAAAAGCTCCCAAACCAAAAAACCCGAGAAATAAGATTTAAAAAGAAATAAAAGGAATTGAGATGTGACATAAGAATTTAAGAAAGATTTCTGAAATATTGTAAAAGATCAAGTGGATCAAGACAGACTAGGCTATACTTCTATTCCTATATAGGTAAGGGGGTATTCCTTGCAAAAAAATTTACAGTGCCCATACTGGCAAAGAGAAACCCGTATTTTAAAGTTACAGTCACTAAATAATATTTTACTTTGTCTTTAAGGTATCAAAAATATTGTCTTAATAGATATATTACACATAATTGAACAAACAGTGGTTCTGTCAAAAGGAATAAATTTCTACTTTCAGATCTTTTTCTAGTTGATTTCCCCAGTTGAATATGCTGCCAGAGAAAGTGTTCATGTAACTTATATTCCTATTAATAAGAGTCAATCTTAAGAAAAGGATACTTTGGTACTACATTTAACCTTTATTATCTGTTCCATCACCATGACTGAATCCAGTTCTGTAATCATCTGAACTGAAGGTCAGGCACAAATCCAACACAGTGACTATGAAAATTTCACCTCATTCCCTACTATCTGATCAAAATTCTTATCACAAGAAATGCTATTTCTATACTCTTCACAGGCATCAATATTGTCCAAAGTGATTACATTTGGGATCTAAAACGGGATTATATTGTCATGGTTTTGGAATGGTATTCTCCAATTTAGTACTCCCACTGAAAAACAACTTCACTGCTCATTTGCCCTCCAATTGGAAGCATAAAAGGAAAAGATCACACGTTGTGATAGGAAGAACTTTCTGGAAACAGCAGTGAGAAACTGAACAGTAACAGTAACAATATTAATAACAAAAGCTATGACACAAAGAATTATTTACATGAAAAGTCTACAACAATAAACAAATATCAATTATGTCTTTCCCACATGTTTTCTCCTGACCAGACAGAGAGCCCTTCTCTTTAAAAGTGAAAGAGTCCCTTTCCCCTGCACCTGACAATGATGTGAGGTGGTATCAAATAAAATTAGGATCCTGACCACACTCCATCCCTGCTGTTGCAATAAATTAACCCTGTCCTTGCCAAACCAGGACAAGTATTCACTAATCATTTTATTTTCATACCAACTAAAATAAAGAAAGAATACACATAAAGTACAGGGTACTAGTGGCTGAGATTTTATGTGACAACAAAGTAATGTTTGAAACAGTCAATATTTAATTTGTGTCAATCTTTTGAAAATTCTAGAGTCTAGGTGTTTAATTAACACACAACAATGCTTCTAATTGTACTAAAATTACACAACTCCTTTTATTATTCGTACCATAGATGTTGCTCTCATTCATGCTGATATCCTTAATATATTTTATTTCTCTTATATCAGTGCAAAACAAAACTCTGCATTTTGCTTCTCAGTCAGGTCTGGTAATTATGGAAAAAAAAATGTAACCGAACTGGTTTTTACCTAGTGATATGGAGAAGCAGGTCTTCTCATTTCCAGAATACATTTTGGCAACAGTGAAGGTTTAAAATACTGATATAGGAAGCAAAAATATTTCCATTTTAACATCATTAGTCTAACACTTCATTTTACCTAAACTAAGCTTATTAAATAATAGAAAAATATTAATATTTCACAAGGACCAAGGAAATACCAAATGGGTCTGGGGAACAAGACTCATCTTGCTTCACACCAAGTGATCAAAAGCTAGCTGATATAACGTCTGTGCAAGTTATTTTATTTTGTACTCTAAAGCTGATAGGTATATGTAAGAATTTCTATATAAGAAAAAATGTGCTACCAAATACAGGAAAATAATAAAAACACGTGGACACCTAATGCTTCCTTACTTCATCCACTACCCACCAGGTAATGAATATGACCATCAGAGTTTAACAGTTTATTTGATAAATATAGATGATGAACATAAATGTAAGCTGAGAACAATACTAATTATTTGGAAAAAAAAATGCTAAAGTTGATAGGTAAAATGCAACATTTTCCAATTATTTCTTGAGCATTCATTTTCCACTACACATCCAGCAAGACAAATGAACTGAGAGTGCAGTGAAATAATCCTTGATTATCACTGGCATAAATGATTTGCACAATTAGCAAAAGGTAGACCTTCAATGAAAAGGTGACAGGTTAAATTTCTTGAGAATAAGTCATTCTTGCACTAGAAAGACTTACTTAAATGGGAAGAAAAAGGTTTCTCTTCATCCTCTTTGCATATAGCTATATAGTATCTCATGGACAAATCCATCTCATGTACTGAGAGATACCTTGTGACAGAATGACAGTAAGGTGAAAAAGGCAGAAAACTTCTTTTTAAAGATGTGTTTCCCTTGACTCCTGCCGTACTCATCACAGCCCCTTTCTGCCATGTAAATGATTTTCTTTGTTTCTAACATCCAGGCAAAAGACCTAAAACAGATCTGTGCCTTTGGACTGATGGTCTTGAAGAATGTTTCCTCATGATACTGAAAGTCATATGTAACAGCACCATGGAGGATATCAGGATCAGTTCTTCATATTTAACCAAAACTCAGCGGGGTTTCTTAGAGTCTGATATACATCATCAAGAGATGGCTCCACTTATGCTACTCCTGTGGTCAACTGCAGTCACACTCCATATGATTAAATTTTGTGATTCATCAACATAAATTTAACTGTTTTCCCATGGGAAATTTCTATTTTCTTAAATATGGTAGTATTAAAACATTTGAGACATATATTTTCAGAAACAACTTGACCTTTAATCTTCAAAGTATTTTTTTTTCGCCAGATGTAGATTAGTTTGTGTTTATCTTTTTTTATTTTTTTTTTTTTAAATTCACCACTGATGTTCTTCCAGACATTGTTCAAGAAGTCCCTAGTAAAATTTTTTATCATAAATAATTTTTACTTTCTGATTCCCTGATTTCTTAAGGACTAAAATCATCATAGTAATAGTAAAAAAAAAACACCTATAAATAATATAAATTATTTTCTATATCGTATTATTAAATATATCTAAAGATATTGGTATATTTTCATAGGCATCTTTTAATAAATATGTAAAAAATATCTACTTGTCCTCTAGAATATTTTTAATAACAACAATGTTATATGTACATATTTTTCACACTTTTTATTCAGCTGATGAAGGATTCTTAGTTTGAAGACTTATGAGCAGTGAATCTGTGGATTAACTGTTACCATGACACCTTGCAAATGACTACTGTGCCTTCAAAAAATTAAAACAATGGTGCTACAGGTATGCTTAGAGTTTGCAGAATTGGGAGTTCAAGAGATAATAGTTTTCTCCTCCATGAGTAGTGGTTTTCTAAATTAATCAAATAATTTACAGTTTCAGATTTATGATGTTTTTACTGGTTTTGTTTGGTTTAGTTTATTGTTTGGCTTTTTGTGGTTTGGTTGTGTTTTCCATAGAGTTACTGTAACATATTTGAATAGATTTCTTAATTCTCTTTATGTACAAACTTGTAAGTCTCTATTATTATTTACACTGGATTATTTCTCATTTCTATTTTTACTTGTGTTTCAGCTGTATTGTTCATTTAAAGTACCAGGTATACCATTACTTCCAAATTCAGCAGCAGTAATTTCTCACATGTGTTTTGAGAAACTGTTAACTATAATCCAGAAGTAACAAAAATAGATATCAGTAAGTAAATGAGAATAGTTTACTTAGAAAAAAGAAAATTTTTATATCAAAACTGCTTTGTGTTTAGCTTTCTACAGATATTGAATTTTTATTTTTTTTTCCTTGAGAATACCAGATAGTCACAAAAAATATTTGGTTGTACCACTCTTTAATATTTCATGGCAATAATACCCCATAGCTGCAACAAAAAAATGAAGATTTTTCTGGGCTAGATGCCATGTAAATATATACAAAAACATAGATTTGTCCTTTAAGAAATCAGATTCAGGCCAGATACTGCAAATTTTGATGAACTTGTGCAATGTTATGTTTGCATTAGTCTTCAGTGGACAAGAGAATTACACAGGATGAAAACGATGCTCTTCAAAGTACATTTAAACCATGACATTGTGTCATTGTAAATACTTCACTCATTTGTCAAAAACTACAGAAGATGGAAACTAGAATTTACCCTGTTTCTTTTGGAAAGATGGCCATAACAAGAATGAATGCACATTTTTAAGTGTGATTAACAATTCTGAAATAACATTGGGCTGATCACCATAAACGCCATTATGCTTTTTGCTTCTTTGAATCCTGTTTTGGTTTTAAACACAGATTAAATTTCAAATATAGTTTTAGCTGTTGTTACAGCTTGGCAGCTTTTTGTAAGGAGGAAATTAATGTCAGGTGAATCACAATATCTAATAATTTTCTAAATTAAATAATTCAAATGGGGGAAATAAGGAAACTTATGAAAAAAATCTAATTTTTTTTTTTTTTTTTAAATAAAAATGCAAGAGTTTCCAAAAAAATCTCCAGAAAGATTGTTTGAAGTTGATACTCTGGAGAATAAAAACATGTTAGATTTGTGCAGCGGCTGAATTGGGATCGCTCCCCACTTTCCCGGTCCCCTCTCCGGGCCACATGTTTGACCCGCGTGGTCCCCAGAAGCAGAGACACACACACACAGAGCAAGGGCAGGAAAGCAAAGAGAGCGTTTATTTACCAGGCCAGGTCTTTTATAGACTTCACAGCCAATAGGATTCAAGGGGAAGGGTTAACAATAGGCCAATCAGGGAAGGGTTTACCTGGCCTGGCAAGGCTTGCATACTAATTAGGAAGGTATGGGGTTTCCCTCCCGGGAACTAGGGAAGATACAAACTTCCAGTTTACACTACAGTAAAAAAACCTCAGGTTTAAAAGGCATTCTGATTCCACTTTTGATATTGTTGGTCTTTTCCCACAGATTTGAAATTCAAGGTACAGGGTTGTGTAAAAAGAAAGTGACTTTTAGAGATAATAACAGTTTATCTCCATGTACCTTAACATAGCTTCTAGGAGGATCTGTTCCATGATCTTCCTAGTCACAGAGGTGAGGCTGACAGGGCAGTAGTTTCCAGGGTGCTCCTTTTTACCCTTTTTAAAGACGAGTGCAATGTTTCCTTTTTTCAAGTCACTTCGGACTTCAGTTGACTGTCATGACTTTCCAAACATCATGGAGAGTGGCTTGGAAACTACATCAGCCAATTTCATCAGGACTGTGGGATGCATCTCATTGATTCTCACAGATTAATGTACTTTCAGGTTCCCCAGGCAGTTGTGAACCTGATCTTTACTTACTGTGGGAAGGACTTTGTTCCCCCAGCCCCCATCCTGCCGTCTACCCACTGGCGAATTACACAGAAGCAATTTGTCAAAGTAACATAAATATTTGGACAATAGAATTTGGGGAAAAAAAGTCTCCAGAAATATTTTATAAACCTCAGAAAATATCCCACCACTTACAACATAAGTGTTTAAGATCCACTTATCCTTGTCATCATTCTGTCAAGACTGGGGAAGTACGTGTCAAAGCCCCAAGACTTTGCTCAGAGGATATGAGATTCTGTCTGTTGGTAGAATCTGCAGGGCTGAATTAAACCAAATTTTTATTTCGATAGAAGGATAAGAGACCTGAGAGCAGACACTCAAAAATCACTATAGAGAGTCAGAAAGTGTTGCAGTGAGCTAATAAGAAATACTGATAAGAAGGTGACAAAAATGTGTCTTTAGTTATTTGCTGTCATCTTCAGAAGGAATGTATCACTGAAGCAATTCATAGTCCTTGCAATCACCCAGAGACAGGACCCATTCTTATCTTTAGATCAGCTTTTCAATGGTTACAACACTTGTTCAGGCTATAGGAGAATTTAGATTACTTTTTATCTTTTGATTAAATTGATGTGATCTCATCTTCTATCTCCCAAGTACAATCAATGTTTCAGTAGCCCATGGATGTCTTCAGGCATCAACACAGTTGTACAGGATGGCATGTGGCAAAAGATGTTTGTTTAGCTGTCTTTGTCAATCTAGTCTGGAAATCAGCATTTGTGCTCTGAAGAGAGGTGTCATATTTTGTAACAACTTCTGTGAATGACCTTTTCAGGTAGCAGCTGGAATTGCTCATCCCGTTTTTCTTCCTGTAAAAGGAGCTCTAGGACTCTTCTGGTCTACACCTCCTCAGAAAAGAAAGTTCCCCCTTTAAACAAAGTGAAGAAACTTAAGTTTCTCAAAAATTCTGTGAAGTCTTGGCTCTACATGAGAGCAGTTCTTCCCTTGAACTCTCCTCCCCTTTTCATTGCATACTTAGTGGGAAGACCAGTGAAGAAACACATGAATTACTTTGTAACATGATGTTAAGAAACTCACCTGCAAGGGAATATTGATGCTCCATTCCTTCCTGAAATGAATATTTAAACATCTGGTGTTATATATGCCCTGGGTTAATGACTAAAACCGACATGTCCTTATTTCAGAGTGAGGTGTCTAATTATATTGCTATATAGTGACTTCTTTTGCTAGTTAAATGAATATTGAATTATCATTTCTTCAGAAAGAATAAAAATAAGCACTCTTCCTACTCTCCTACTGCTTTGGGATATTAGTTTATAATTTGGAATATACATCTGGCAAAAAGAGGATTTCTCTAGGCAGATCATCTGTTTCTCCAGATGCTTTCTAACCACTGAACTATTGGATTAAAGAAGGAGTACAAAGAGGTGGAAACAGGGCATTTCACGTTTCTACATTTATACGCTATGTATGGTTCAATCTACTAGTGGTTACTGAGAAAACCGATTAAATCCATTTTTAGAAGCAAAATTGTCAAAACAATGCTTCAAACTGATCAGATTTAGGCAGACTCCAATCTCTCAAGCTTCTTCCTAGAGTAAAAGTGGTGAAAAATGTTGAGTGCGATAGAAAGTAGACTGAAAACAGAGAAGACTTCCATGATTTGTGATACAATGTTTAATTACCGCCCAATTGATAGAGACAACCCAGTACCAGGGCTGGCACAGTTTTACTTTATTAATTTTACTGGAGGGTGGGACAGAATTCTCTCTCATGAAGTTCACCAATGACACCAAACTGGGATGATCCCTCAGTATCCAGGAGATGATTTGAACATAAAGTATTCTATATTCAGATTCTATGAGTCCAAAAAAGAATGAATGATGTCATAGTCTTTAGGTGAGTTCTAACAAAATTATTTTTAATTGGTAACTACTGCATCTAGAAATTCAGGTACCAATTATAGAGCAGTAAAATTATTTTAATTAATAACCCATAAAAATTATCTAAGAAAATAGTACATTTACTATGATTAATATAAATTAACATAGCACTCCTATAGTACAGAAAAAAAGAAAAAAAAAAAGGTGGCCTGACTTACAATTTATTTGTTATTCAGTGGGATGTCCTAAAGATCTGAGTAAATGTGAGATAAAAAAAAAAAAAAAAAAAAAAAAACGGCGCCGCGGAAAAAAAAAACAACTATTCTACTGTCTTTGGAGTGGCTTAATTCCTTGTATCTTTTCCAAATAAAGTGTTAGATATTTTAAATTAAATATTCTCATTAATTACTTTAGACTTCAGGAGGTGGAAAATCACAATGCATTCTATTCCTGAAATGTGAATTTTTAATTCACCATGTGGAGAAATTGGAAGGTGTTTAGAGAATTCTTACTGAATAGTTCAAAAGTACTACATCTTCCTTTTTATTCTTCTAGAATTAAAAATCAGAATTCAATTTTCTAATTTCAAGTTTAAATTTGAAGTTCTTCCATGTCAAGGAACTATGCAAACATTATAATCTTTGTTTTTTGAAATAGATTTTTAAAATACTATGTTAAAATTTGCAAAGAAAGGAAGTCTTTAAATATAGACCTAGATATTAATCATGCTAAAATTTTGACTTACCAGTGAATCTTTCTTGTGTAAAAAAAACAAAAACAAAAACAAAAACAAACAAAAAAAACCCCCACCCAGTTTCAATTACTTATGAAGTGTAGTTTATATAGATATTTTACTCATTTGAATCTTTAGTTCAGATCTGTGAATTTACTACAGTATTGTTAAACAGAGAGAAATCACTAAACAGATGCTCTGAGCCATCTGATCTGTTAGAAAAATATTAGCAATTCAGAAACACCTAAAGGCAGCTAATAATCCAAGCATTTTTTAACCACAGCAAATAATTCCACATCTGATTAAATGCAGCAGGGGCACCTCTTTCAGATTTCAGCATGTGTAATTTCAAACACAACGAATTAGATAAAACAGACATTCTGATGAGCAGAAATATTTTATACATTAGAGGTTTTCTCCACTGTATTTTAAAAATTCAGATAAATGTCTACATAAAACTCTGCCTCTGGGATGTTATGAATCCATCTGACAATACATTGGTTATAGAAATGTAAGCCTCATGAAGAAAATCACAGAAACTAAACCTTTGGTATGTCAACAGAAAACTAACCTAATTAAAACATAAGCATTTTTTAATTTCAAAGATATAACCAGTATGATTGTGGTTGCTGTCATAAGAGACAGAATCAGATACTACACTTTTATTTTATTGACAAAGTTGTCTGCTAAATCACATGTATTCTTTGGGCTATTTTCTGGAGTGCTAGAATTGTAAAAAAGCTGTGGGGCCACTTGCAATGTATTCATTAATTTGCACTAAGATCTGTAAAAATGTATTTTTTTTTCTTTCATAAAATCCACTTAAAGAACCCCAAGCAATAAAACTAAAACACTGAAGGGAAAAAAAAAAAACAAAAACAAAACAAAAAAACATAGCTATTGATTGATTTCTATAGCTATTATAATAAACAAGAATGAATACTTACAATTAAAATAAAAAGCAATTTTCTTCACAAAGTCAAACAAGACTCACTACTTCACAAATGTCAAAAATTATTTTTAATTTTCTCTCCATAGGTAGGAGATCAACTGTATGACAAAACAGTCAGCTCGTGTCCCTTTCCATCTGCACTTGTAGCAATGTAGTGGCTCAAAATCTTTACAAGAAATCTGTTTCTTGGCACTTAGATCACTCGGATAACTTTGGAGAGGTTTTCTAAACATTTTAAAGTTTCAATTAACTCCATTCAAAATTCTGCGCCTTTTGAAATTCTTCTATCCCTGAGATGAAAGTGTTTTTATATTTTTTTTTTCTTTAAGGAAGTTTTGCAGTGTGATATTGGAAAGCTGTAATATTATTTTGTACCAATAAGCATTACTGTAGTACTGATTCATTTCATTACTATGCACAGCCCTATTTCTGGGCAATCTTATTGTTATGAAATAAATACAGATACAGCACCATTGATCCTGAAAGACAATCAATAAAATGTTGTTCAAGCTAAAAAGCACAGTAACAGCCTTCCTTAATGATATTTCTGAGAATATATTCTCAGGAAAAAGTTTTGTGATAAAAGAATGTAGTTATAACCAACGTCATAAATATAGCTCAATACCATCAGTGATGCTAAAAAAAGGCAAAGGTCAAACTGAAACCCAAAAGAACATGTAAAGCTTCTTCATAACGTTCGAGAGAAAAGAGAAATTTTAGGTCAGACCACGGCCTCAAAAAATGAGTCAGACCAAGAAATGTTCATACTTGGAAAGTATTTGGGAGATATTCCAAAAAAACTAAGAATCCAAGTTTGTGGAAAACATTCAGATGTCTGAAAAGCTAAACTTTAAAAAAAATATTTAAAGGGGAGATATATGGGAATTTTTTTTTTTTACCTTTTAAAAAGTGTGGCTATATGTCACATGTGACAAATATGTGTGGCAAAAAAATGGATGGTAAATTTTTCTCCTATTTTTTTCTAGTGTGCATGTGTGCATATGTCTGTAAAATGTTATGATTTCAGTTTCTCAGTACAGGAATCTCATCTTTTGTGTTTCACTCTGTTATAGTTTTGGTACCTCGTTGGAATTCCTCCCAAAAAGCTTGGAGCCAATGCCTGAGTTTTGTTATTCATATCGTGATGATGGAATGACTTAGCCCAGAACCTTTTGTTCTGATCTCACCCCAGGCTGGGACAGGGAGGGAAGATGGGCTTGGGGAGTGGGTTGGGGAAGTGGCCAGGGTTTCTGCATTTTCTGCACAGGCTCAGGAAGCTCAGGCTCTCGGAGGAGTGAGCGGGGATGGAATCACACCAGGTCTGGCATTACTGGAAAGCCAGAACTGTGTCTTTCCCTCTCTAACTTGACCGTTCACTGGTGAGGGCCGTGGGCACTGCAGGAGCTGCCGTGAAGAAAAGAGCACACCTGTTTTTCTGCACTATGGAGACAGGGTTTCTGCTGCTTCCACCATCGATCCCACGGGAGCTGACCTGGTGCCCTGCCATCTCGCCTGAGAGAGAGGCTGAGCGGCTGGGGAACTACATCGCCACCTGCTGTCTGTAAATATAACTGCATTCCCCTTTTTTGGGGGTGGCCAAAGACATTGACTGTTTGTTTGTTTGGTTTTTTTTGTTTGGTCCTTTCTGGACATATATATATATACATATATATATATATGTATGTATGTATGTATTGTGGTTAAGAACTGTTAACCTTTTCATATATATGTATTTTTTTTTTCCTAATTAAAGTTCTGTTTTTTTCCTAAATTTAAGGAGAGGATTTTTTTTTTTTTTTTGGCTGATCTCAGTGGGGGGAAGACGGCCTTTCCTTCTGTCTCTCTTGGCCAACATAGGTATCTTAGCTCTCCCCTGAACTAAGACACACTCTAACACATATTGGCAGCTAGAAGTCATCAAAACATGAGGCATATTTTCTGCAGTTCTTGAGTCTGCATAATCAAAAAAGACCTTAGTGAATGAAAGGTATTAGCTGCTTCTACTTTGCTGCTAATGCTCAGAATTATACTTTTAGGTACTGATTTCTCTTATGTTAGCAAGCACAGATGCTCAGAAAACATATGTATTATGTTCTACATGAGGAAGCAGCCATGTCACACACTAGACCACTACTAGCTGTTTGCTTTATATATGCAGATCTAAAATATGTAATGGTAAAGGTAGTTTGCTCTAATTTTTATAGGCTTAGTGACTCACACCGATAAGGCACAAGAACACAAATTGTAAGACAATTTTAAAATTTTATCCATAAAGCAATATTTTTTTTTTTTTTTCATAAAATCCCTGACAAGATCAGCCTAATGGACATTATGGTATTTGTTTTATCTGGTTTTCAAACCATTTAGACACCTCCAGCTGTAAAGTTTGATTGAATTTAAACAGTGTTTGGGGTTCATAGTGTTCAAGACAGAATGTGAAGCAATCAGAAAAAGACTCTGAAAAACAAAATTGAAAAGTGAGGAAGACTGAAAAGCAGGGGTCAAAAATAAACTAGCAAACAAACAGCAACAGAATGAAAGAAAAATGAAAGGGCAACGTCAGTTCAAACCAGATTATCTCATTCTTCCAAAAGTCACAAGAAACATGGCGGAATAGCAGTTTCAAGACTGCACTTATGGTTACTTTTGAGGTATAGAGAAACAATCATGCCAGAAAAAGTATCAGCTTTGGTCTCACTATGGATACATTTTATGATCAATAATTTTTATGAGTTTTATCCTGCAGAATGTAAGCAGATCCATTTGTTTACCAACCTAGATGTGATACAAATTCTGACCTCAAAATTTTAACATTTTGATGTTTTTAAAAATAATCCAACTCTTCTGTATTTCAGATGGGCATTAGTATTTCATCATACCTACACAAAAAGATGGAAAGAACTGGCAACATTATCTTCAACTAAGACATCAAAGCACCTGCTGTGCTTTGAGATTAACCAGAATCAATATTCTGACCTGTTCTACTGTACTAGGTTCCATAGAACTTACTAGGTGTGGAATATCCTGCTTAGAAGCCTTGAACAAATTTAAGTATCAGGTGGTCAACAACCTATTCAGCCTCAAACAGATGAATTTCACCTAAAGAACACGCACAAGCATAGCTTAAGGGCCTCAGGAGCCTTAGAGAGGTAATCTAAAATGCCACAGAAGCTTTTGAAAATAAAAAGTATTGTGTAATCACAGAATAAGAAAGTGTAGAAGTATTGAGCTGAGTCACCTTGCTCTGGTTGTACTCAAAGGATGGTCTCAGGTTCATTAAATTTACTGTTACAGGTATTGCTCACATTTTTTAGGCTCACTACAGTTATATTTTACCTTAGTAACAAAATATACCTCAAAATGACATATTATTCTAAACTTTAGAAGACATGACTATTTATCAGGTAAGAGTTTGGGGTCATTACTTTTCCAAGGTTTTTCATTATTTAATTCTCCATATTGAGATGGGGGGGGGGGACAAACAAAAGACCCCAAACAAACAAACAAAAGGATATTTTTAACTCTGTTTTAAAACTGCTGGAAAGAATAATTTCCCAGCTCTAACTACTTTACTGAGGTTGGCATCTACTCATTCAAATGATACTAGAGAGATTGTCACAACTCCGTCACAGATAAGTTATCATGTCAGCACCACGACATACCATTCATGACAACAAAGAAAGTTAGGAGGCAGATGGGAATGTCACAGTTATTGACAAATAGCCTGCAAATAATAACTCTCTTGACTGCTATTAGTAAAAGGCAAGATAAATCTAAGAACTTCTGCTGTGTTTCAATCGACTTTTCAGCTTTAGAAGGTGCTGCCTTTCAGTGAGACGTAATTGTTTCAAACACTTAGTATTTTGAGAACAAGGTATGTCTCTTTCTTTAGTACAGTTGTTTATCTTCTACTCTCTGGACACCTTTCTTCCCCTCTTTTTAAGGAACTAAGCAGAAAGGCAGAGTAATGACTACACACTGGCTTCTTAATTCTAGCTTGTCAGAAACCTAAGCAACTGTGGATTCTTATTGATTTCTTTCCCTCACATTATCATAGACAATCTAATTGTAGGCAGGCCAACAACTATTGATATTTTAACACATGCAAGCTAGCAATAATAACTGTACTATGCTAGCAAAGTTAATAAGTCATTATATTTCTCTTGAAATGCCAAATCATTCTTCCAATAACACTTCTGAGAACCAGACTGAGGTAACGTAAATGTATGTCAAGTTTACTCTTGGACTACAGATCCAAATGAAACATGTTTTTTTCACATTTGAAAACCTGTATGTTTTAGTTATCCCCTCTAGTAATATCCAAGATTGCAAAGTTATCTAATAGTAATACAGATCACACTGATTTTCTGTTGTATACTTACTTATGTGTTTGGGTCAGTTTGCAACAATTTGGAGGGGTGATTTCCATGGACAGCAGTCTCCTTCCTTGGATTCAATACCTCTGGTTCCTCCAATACAGAAAGAGAGAGACCAAATACACCCAGATGGAAGTGAAAAAAAAAAAAAAAAACTCTTTGCCAAGATGACTGCTAATAACAATGTTGATAAAACTGGGTTAAACCAACCGATGAGGAGAAATTTCCCAAGCCCCTCCCACCAGACCGATTTGAGATGGCAGTCAACCTCTCCCACCTGGAAAATAAAATGTATGGGACCACAGGACAGAGACAAAATGGCCATTCTTCCATGTGATAGAAGAAACAGAGTTCACACTAGGGAGGTGCCTAACATTTTGGACCCACAGTTACAGACCAGATAAGAACAACTTGTGGACATTTCAGTAATGCCACATGTCTGTGTGTTTAACTGAACTATATCATGCTAAGCAATTTACCACATTCTAAAATATACATCACCTGCCTAGACAATTCAAATTCCCCACTTAATTAGGTGCACTGAGAAACATTGTATGTACCAATGGGATCAACTAGCTAAGGAAATACTTTCAAACCCTTCACCAGTCGGTTCTTTGAGGAGATGGGCAAGGTATCCTTATACAAAAGGCCAGTTACATATTTTAGTTAACAATGCCACTTTAAAGCATCCTTTCAGTGACATGCGTCATCACCTAAAGTGAGATTTTATCACTAACTGCAGAATTTGTCCAGTCAGATGTATGTCTACTATAAATCACCTAAGATATATTTAAGTGAAATTGGATCATCTCTTACAGGTGCTGATGGGGTGACTGGCTTCTAAATTTTTTTTTCATGCCATGGCACTGTTCTTCAGTGCTGCATTGTTGCTTGTTGAGGTTAGATTTTAATCTTCCTTTCCACTGTTTTCTTCTCTCCATGCTTCTACACTCATTCTTAATAAGCTCTTAAGTGCTATGCAAAACTTATTTCTTCCATCTGTTCTGGAGCTATATCACACCCACCTGTTGGTCGGTCAATAACCTAGACGTTCCCAGTTCAGGGGTAAAAACTGAGACATTTATTGATCACTCGCATTGCAATATATAGAACCGAGGAGTGGGGTATGTTAATGAGGAGGTGGGACATGTTAATGAGGGGGACGAGTTATGTTAACTAGGGCTTAGGAAACCCAGTTATTATATTTCATCATATGACTGAGCATTTCTCCACAGAAGGACCACCTGGTAGGAACAAAGGGTTTCTGCATGTCTTGCAACATCTCATAAGGTCCTTCCATATCTTGCAAGGGAAGACAGGGCTAATGTACATAAATAGCTGAAAACAGTCCTGGTCCCCAAGGTGTCCTCTCATGGCAGGCTCCTGTCTTATCAAAGGCAGGAAACCCTTTCCGTATCTGCTGCCCAGGGCTTGCTGGACAATCCCATCAGATCTCCATCTGTTAATAATTGTTTTTCTTCCCCAACACACACCAAACACAGGTGACCCTACATTCTGTCTTAATTACTATGACCTTCAATATTGCTTTAATCTAGTTTATATTCTCCCTAAGTTACTTTCTATGCAAGCAAAATATTTATTATTACAAGGCCAGCCTTTTCTCAGTTTTCATTTTACTAGCTTGGCCAGGTAAATGCTGGGCACTACCATATGAATAGTAAAGTCTTGCACTAACTACACAAAATGTATCCACAGATCTTGATAACCTGTATTATGAACCAGACCATTAATTCTAGCAAAAATTTATGTCTCAGTCTTCAGCCAAAGCCTTCTCAATTCATGAAACTGTTCAAACTGTGTTGTTTGTTTCATTGTTTTTTGTTTGTTTTTTTTTTTAATTAAGGATGTTTCCTATAAAAGTTTATGAAGACATTCTTATTTTATAAATAGAGAAAATATGTAGATTTTTCCCAAGAAAATATTTGAAAATAATATTGTAAAGGATTAGTATATCAGTTTTACAGGGAAATCTTCACTATGGTACTTTTAATATTAGAAGTATTTTCTTTACCGTACACTTCCTAAACTAAATTTCAGCCAGACTTGATATTTGTCTTTTTGTCTGTGTGTTGTTTATATATATATATATCTAATGGTATTTTATAGCCCCTTAGAAAAAAAATAATTTAGAGTATTCTGTGATAAAGAGTTCACTTGCCCATATTTTATTTCATGGTTTTCTGGTTTCTGACTATTCAACAACACAGGAATTATGCCTGAGAAATCATGGAGTAGATCCTCCTAGAAGCTGTGCTAAGGCTCATGGAGGACGGGAATGTGATTCCAGACACCCAGCTTAGTTTCACCTAGGGCAGAACTTCACCAGAAATTCTACCTGACCAACACAGTGGTTTTCTACAATAGAGTGACTACATCAGTGGACAAGGGGAAGGCTATAGATATTATTTATGTGGACTTCTGTAAAGTCTTTGTTACAGTCCCCCACAACATCTTTCTCTCCAAGTTGGAGACCACTGGATTTGGTGAGTGGACTCTTAGGAGGATAAGAAAGTGATTGGTCAGTCACATCCAGAGGATAGTGGTCAGTGTCTCAAAATCCCGATAGACATCAGTGACAAGCGGTGTCCCTCAGGGGTCCATATTGGGACCAATGTTAATTAATATCTTCATTAATGACATAAACAAAGGGATCAAGTGCACCCTCAGCAAATTTGAAGATGACACCAAACTGAGTGGTGTGGTTGATACACTCAAAGAACAGGATGCCGCTTAGAGGGATCTGGAAAAGTTTCAGAAGTGGGTCCATGGGAATCTCCTGAAGTTTAACAAGAACAAGTGCTAAGTGCTGCACCTAGGTCAAAGCAACCCCAAGTATCAGTCTAGACTGGGAGATGAACAGGTGGAGAACAGCCATGCTAAGAAGGACTTGGGGGTGCTGGTGGAGGAGAGGCTGAATGTGAGCCAACAGTGGGTGTTTGCAGCCCAAAAAACCAAACATATTCTGGGACGCATCAAAAGCAATGTAACCACCAGGTTAAGAGAAGGGATTCTGTCCCTTTTGTCTCATGAGAGCCCATCTGGAGTACCCTGTCTATTTCTGGGGTCCTCAGCACAGAAAGGACATCCAGCTATTGAAGAATCATGTCTAGATCATCACCAAGATGATCAGAGTGATGGAGGACCTCTCCTCTGAGGAGAGCCTGAGAAAATTGGGATTTTCAGCCAAGAAAAGGAAAGGTCCTGATTAGACCTAATTGTAACCTCCCAGTACCTGAAGGGAGACTACAAGAGAGATGGAGAGAGACTTTTTACAAGGCCATGTAGTGACAGGAGGAGGGGCAATGGCTTCAAACTGAAAGAGGGTAGGTTTAGATTAGATATTAGGAACAAATTATTTACTGTGAGGATGATAAGGCACTGGAACAGCTTACCCAGAGAAGTTGTGGATGCCCCATCCCTGGAAGTGGTGAACAACAGGGTGGATGGGGCCTTGAAGAATATGGTCTAGTGAAAGGTATCCCTGCCCATGGCAGGGAGGTTGGAACTAGATGATCTTTAAGGTCCCTCCCAACCCTAATCATTCTATAATTCTCTTTGAATCTGTAAATGCTTTAAATAAATGGAATGCCAAAAATGGAACAATAGAGGAGACAATCAGCCTTCAGAAGAACCAGATGTTAATACAGGAAAGTGAATGAGACTTAATGGAATTATGGCAAAGGATTTATGTCCCCAATATTAAGACAGCATGATCTTAAGAGCTGTGAGTAAAAGCAAATCCCAGGATATTGGGGTGAAAATCTCTAATCCTTAGGCTTCTCTTCTAAGTAATTTAAAAATTCTACCTTCATTTATTTATTTATTTATTGGTAGTACCTCATGTAAATTGCCCAAGAAGAACAACTGATATTCAATATTCTAAATGATGCTTAGGAACAGTAAATAACATTTGTTTTCAACTACGATGTCTTTGTTGGCTCTGTAGTTTTCATTCAGAGAAGTTCCCTTTTTAATCTATGAGAAGATGATATCAGCAAGAAATACTTCATAGAGACTCTGAGTTTCAAAATCTATTAGTCTAACTGAGGTCATATAGGGGCACTATCTTTTATGTACAGGCCCTGGTGCAAAATAATAGAAGGAGGCCCAAATACCTGCCTTTTCTTTTGGACTGTGTAGGAAGCCTGCTTAATAACCTCAATAACAACCCACAAGTCTGTGTTCCATTCTAATTAAAAACTACAGAAAAATCGGATACGCAGGAGCAGGAATTAGACTGAAACATATCTTAATGTTTTCAAGGGCATGTCTGTTCTTAAAACCTCTTTTCAACTTTCTTTTTCCTACTCTTTTTCTAATTAGGCATGTATCATGAATAATAATGCTTGTAAAGTTCATGGTGCCCGAAAGGCTTGAAGTGAAAATGACACAGAGAAACATATTGCCAGACTATTCAAAAAGTCAATATTCTCAGAACTTATCTCGGGAGGAAGCAAATTCAAAGAAGAGACAGAAATTCATATTATCTGCCTCTCTGACCTGAAGGACTTGGGAGCATTAGAACAGAGAAGTCTGGGAAGCAATGAAGACAGGACCTCATTTTCATGGAAACTCCTTATGGATCAACTTAAAAAGGATAATTCTAAAGAGTCTTGACAATTTGCAAGAATGGTAGTTTAAGTTACACTATCTTTGACAACAATAGAGAATGTACCACCTACCAAGAATCCAACAAGAAATCAATACTCTTACTGCATTCTAAACTATTATTTTGTACCTACCCTATTATTTTTTATTTTTTGAGTGTTTCATGTTATTCTTTGATCCTTATGTCATAAATTCCTGAAGTCAAGCGTGAATAACTTGTTTCTTTGATGTCTTCATCCACTTATAGAGTAACAAGTTAATATTTCAAGTAACCAACAGCTTTTTTTTCCCAATCTATCCATAAAGTCAGAATATTGTGTCTATGTAACTGACTCAGTAAAGAGATGAGCATTTCATTTTGTAGGATGCACTGACTTTATTGATGCAATTGATTTATTTGTACCTGTGCAATGAAATGGATGTCCTGCTACACTGTTATAGTTACTAAAATTTTAAATGTGAAAGCAAAAACTAATGTAATAGTTCAACTCTGCATACTGCTTAATGCACTATGGAATCTGCATGCAAACTGCAGGGCTGAGGAGCAGAATCACAAAAAGAGAGAGAAAGAATAGAGTTGAATTTTTTTTTTTTTTGTCATCTAAATTTTAGAGGTTATTTAAGGGTTCTTATTATTCATCAGTTTTATATCTCAATCAAGTACACGCTCCATATTTTTACATATTCATGTATCTGTGTTTCATAGTATGTTTCAACTATTTTAATTTGCAAAGACATAGAGTGTTCATTTCATCTAGTCTATTTAGAATAAGTCAATTTTAATTTGTGTAAAACAGATCTTTGGTAATGAGATTCTCCTCAACATGTCTTTCAGTTTCCCTATGGTTCTGTAGTGCCTGACAAGGATATTTTTGGCACTTATGATTTAATAAAATAACCTCTGAAGAGCTGCTATATAAAGTAAAGTCATATAAGCAACTGTCAGCCATTTAAAATCAATAATTTTAGAAGGCATAATTTTCAGCATTCTAATCAAAGTCTTGAGAGAAGGCTTTGATTTAGAATGAATTATAATGTGGGATGGAAAGCTACACTTCATTGTTGTTGCCACAGTCTTCAGAATTCTCATTTATAAAACATATCTGAGGATTGTTATTTTCAATACATATATGTATAAACACATATCAACAAAAATACATGCAAAAAAAGTTTCTTATTTGCATTCAGCCCCACATTCTTACAGGATAAGTACTATAATATCTGCTGATTGCTCACACTATACTATTAAAAATATTTTTTAATTGAAAATTATCACATTTTTTTTTTCACTGAAATTATTTTTTTTTCTTTTGAGGATGAAATAAGGTAGAAAAGAATGAGTATGAAGCACTATTTTTTTTTATTTTTTTTTTGGGGGGGGAGGTGGTGGGGAAACATGCTGTAGTTAATGTTAAAGAGTAGTCCCAAATGATGACTTGTCTTTGTTTTCTCTTTATTTCTAGTGAAATTGTCCTTTTACCTTGTCTCTTCTTATTTCTCCACCCATTTTGTAATGTCTTCTTTATACTGATATATTTATTTTTTAAAAAAATAGACAAAAATAGTATGAAACTCTAAAATGCAGAATACTGTATACATTTCCCATTAGTGTATGAACACAAGCAATATCAATAAAAATCAAAACTGAACTGATAAGAAAAAGGAATTTATTATCTTAAAAGACATTTTGGGTATATCTTTATATTACATAAGGGCTTTCTGAGAAGGAAAATTCTACTTTAATCTAATACCAGCCTTTGACATTTTCCCATTGTTAACTTCTGTCTTGCTTTGAAATCAGTGGTCTTAATTTCAAAGACACTAAACTAGAAGGATCACTAAAAGTAAAGGGAATTCTGAAGAAGGCCAAAGAACCTCTTTGAGATTGAAGTCCAGAAAAACCTGCTTATCAGGCAATTTTCTGATTCCTTCTTAATAGTCTTGTGCTGGAGAATGGTCAGATTCCTTGGTGCATAACAGTTTTCAGTCTTTTGCAAACTTGTCTTTCATTTTGCTGAACCCTTGACAGAGAATTTCCTAACAATGATGACATAAAAAGATTATTTGCTTAAAAAAAAAGTATTTTCCATCTGTTTCAAATTTTCTTTCTTCCAATATGATAAAGCAACCACAAGTTTTTGTCTTATGGAACATTTTGAATAATGCTACTTCACCTTTTCATCTACACCATTCACTAAACATGCCTGCTTTCCCTGGTTTACCTGCTCCTCTAGCCTTTCCAGGATCACTGCAATCTTAAGGTATCAATTCAAACAGAAAATTGCAGCATAACATTCACTGGTAATGCTGTCCTTACTGAGACCAGGTGAAAAATGTAAGTGAACTCATACATTAACTAAAAGGGGATGTAAAACATTCAATATCCACATTGACATACCAATATCCACAGTGGTTTATGAACAGATACAAGTCTCAGTTGCCAGAGAAAAACTTTAACTCAGAATCTTCATTTCAAGAAATTGAAGAAACCTTATTATCAAGTGCTTAATTTTGAAAAGGACATATTTAACTCAAAGGAGAAGGAAATGGAAGAGAAACTTTACTAACAAAACTTCTCCATTATAGATTCTGCAAATTGCATTAAGCAGCACTGCTCATTCTAACAAAAAGTGCAAGGCTTGGGACAACACCCAAAGCCCTGAGAACCATTACATGTCATTTTAACACAAAAACAATAAACTAAAGATATTTGACAGCTTCTTACATTCCTTTCTATGAATTGCTTCTACATTTACTCTTGTCCCGTAGGTGTAGAGTGGTGAAAATGGGATACTATTGAATCTTATGTATCTGAGTGTGGAATGCATCTTGTATATAAAGTGCTAAATAAGAGAGGTGAGAGACTGGGATAATACAGAATAAGGTCTAGGGTTGTGGAGAGCTCTCAATATCACTCAATTACTTGATGGTGTGAAAAAAACGTAGAGATGAATGTTGTTTCTACTGTATTTACATCATTACATGATGGTGATGGGAACAGACTACAGGTAAATGTGCAGTTCCCAGGGCAAAAAAAGAGGAGTAATTTTATACATAGATTCTGTAAAGAATTAAATATTTTAGTATAAGCATTTGAATAATAGAAGTGTGATCCATCTGTCAAGATGCTGAACTGCCAGAGAGAGGAATGTAAGAACCTTGTATGCAGACATCTCTGAGATAGTTACTGAGTTTCCTACAAGTCAAAGAGAAATGGGCACATCTGGGAAATAATTCAAGCCATCTTAAAAAACTATTTAAACCAGGTCAGAGCAACTGTCACCTAAGCATAGCCTCACTTTACATAAGCCTTTCTTGCATGATTATTTTAAATTAAGTTCTGTTGGCTAGAGAGGAGAGAGGGGAGAAGACTGGTTCCATTTCTGTGACCCCTCAGTTCCACTACTCCCAAAAATTTTCAGCAACCTATAATAATTTATTGTGACTTACTTAAGGGGTAAGGGACATTCTTACTGTGCTGGGGTTTATTTGTATCTCAAAAAGACAGAGATACAGAATAAACTATGGCTGGGTCAGGAGAAAACTTTAGGGAAATTTGAAAATAACATTATATTAGAACCAACATAGCTTTTTTTGCTTACACATTTCCATTAGATTAGCATTTGACATTTACAGAATTTTATGAAACATGTTTATATTTTACAATTTTTCTTCTTTATTCTGACATTCCATTGCTCAACAGTTTTTTGGGGTGTGTTTTTGAGGCTTTACTTAAAAAAAAAAAAAAATTCTAATGTTTTAGGAACAACTGAAAAACCTCTAAAAGTATTTAAATGCTAAGGGCTGTACTCTTCAGCAGTTGAAAATAGTACCATGAACATGTGGATGATGACAGTCACAAGACAATCTTCTCTGCAAGAGCTGAATTTTTATTCTACTTGCCAAAGGCGAGTCTGAATTGGCAGCTTTTCTAGTCAAGTGCAGGTGTTTTCCCCTCTGCCCATGGCTGTTGTGCATGACAGATGGGCCAATAATGCAAAAAGGCAAATTCTGAACTTAGAATTTGAGAGTGTTTGATGATAATTTCCAAACAGGAAAAGCAGTTATGTCTATGTTATTTTCACTATCTGCAACTGTTTTATTATTCTGTTTAAGGATTTTAAGTTAGAAAATGCATTATGTTGCAATAAAGACTCAGAAGTGGGATTCTCCAAACACTGAGTATCTGTTGTGCAAGACCACTTTGCTCAAATCAAGATGTATGCCATCTGGCAGGTGTCTTGTACCTGTCATTGGGGATGACTATCAAAATAAAGACTTTTTTTGGAGAAAGGATATAATATACCTATCAGTCTTAATTGTTTGGGATTTAGAGGTGTCATAGTTCACAAATGCTGTATTGTATCTTGTCACTTTTATCAACCCAAATTTGAATTTGCATGAAAGTTTGCAAGACAAGAAATATGATATTTGGTAAATTTGGATCCATTTCCCATTCAGGTGGTGATATGCTTGCAATAAGCTCTGTCAGTCCAGGGCCAGCTACAAGTCACTGGTCAAAAAATCCAAGTAATTCAAATCGTCAGTCAGAATAACAGTCATGCTGATAAACTGGCATGTTAAACATGGCAAAAACTAATGTATATTTTCACTGTTATGTTTTTTTTATTCTTCTTTTAGAAAATCATACAGTCTTAGAGTTATGGATCTTAGAAATCACTTGTTTAAATATTAATGTACTAAACTCTGGTAATTTTTAGCTGAAGAACGCTGTATGGTACTTCAAAAGAAGAAACAAAAATGCCTAAATTAATTTTTTTGTGTTTGTTTAATTTCTGAAATAATACCATGCTTCAGTGTGTGAAACTGCTATATAAAGTGACATTCAAGTCATCATAGTTTAATAAGATACATTTAACCGAAGTTTGATGCATTTTCTTGGTCTATAAGCAGAGTAAAAAATGTCAGCTGAATAAATCTTCTATAAAAGAAGATGTCATCATTAAAATGTATGTTCTGCTGCTTAGGAAAGTTCATAATATTTATTTTTTTATCAAAGAAATAGTTTATATAATTTTTTTAAAAGAATTTTATAGTGGGCAACAGCTTAAGATGTCCTGCATTTCTTGAGAGAAAGACATCAACTTTTAAAGATCTTAAATTGCAAATTCAAAACAGTGAGTTTTCCCGCTGTTTTCCTGCTAGTATAAATCCATTGAAGGACTAATGAATTTAAAAGTCTTCTCCTTTGTTTTGTATTGACTTTTAAATAATATTGACAATTTGGTTCATATAGATAACCCTTGTCTTTATCAACATGTGAGCTGAAATATTAATTAATGCTACAGTAGCAATATCTTACAGTGTCTGCAGTTCTGATGAGAATGATGTCTTGGTATTTATCATACTGCCTTTTTCCATAAGTATTAAAATTAGGAATTTTGAATAAACACTTCAGAGGAATAGTCACAGCCCAGCTAATAAGATCTTGATTACATGTTCAAAGATTATGAATGCACACAAAATATTACTTACATCATACAAACAGAAATGTCCGTATTTAGGCACTCCACCAGCATTATGTTGAAACATAATGCTGATACTGCTATGGAATTTAAATCTTGATATTTACAGATTTTCTATTTCACAACACCACAGAAAGTTTAAGACATTTTGTTTGAAAATTTCTCTTTTTTGTCTTCTTTTTCCTTTTTAATGTTCTAGAATTTAAAACTTCTTTCACACTAATTTTATAGTAAATTCCTTTAGTATGATGCTCAAAAGCAAACACTGATTTTCACAAACACAAAGTATCATCAAGGAAAAAAATAATTTCGAGATGTTACCCAGAAATTTATGCAATGTTTATCTCCATCTACTTAATAATTGATTTTAAAAAATTGTCACAAAGAAAATACTGATTTCCATTACTACCCAACTCATGATGTACCCAGATATGGGTACTGTATTTTATTTTCTTCCTGCAGTGCTTTGAGAAGAACATTTATTTCATCATTCTTCACCTCTTGCAGCTCCTGACTGCACCATGTCCTTTTCCATTATGTTTCCTCACAGCTCTCAATCTCTCAATTTTTTTGTCTTCTGATGTTCTCCATTGTCCCTAGTCTTTGTCTTCTACATCCTTCGTCTTCATTTTCTGCATTCCCTAACTTTGTAACGAAGTTATGAGTATCTTCAAGTTATCCCTGTCTTCCACGTTTCTTTTACTATGCATATTTATTTCATATTATTTTCTCTTTTTGCAGGGTCACTGCAGCAACTTCTGCTGGTGTAAGTGTCTGTTAAGGGTATGCCAAAAGGAAAAGAAGTGCTTTGTTGGTTTAATTTGGACAACATAAATACTCACGTAGATGCATTTGATATTGTCAAGATGAATTCTCTGTCAGTTTATGAGTGTTTTTCCATGGCAAACTGTATCTCATAGTTGGTATATTGGCATATTTCTCACATGACATAATTCATATGCATAATTGCCTGATCATAGAGCAGCCAGCCAGGGACGGCCTAGCTTCCATCTGAAAAGAAAGTACATATTTTTTCTGGAAAAGGCTTCAGTTTCTTTTACTTCAGCTATAACCTATTTGGCTTGTCTTAGGTGCGCATTTTGTTATACTAATAAACAAAAGTTGCAAAACAAAGCGAGAGTCATATCAACTGAAACCAACACAACTAACATATTATTATGATAAAGTGACTTTAGTGAAAAAATCTATCAATGTTAGCATTAGGATGTCAAAGCAAAGACTTAATAAGATCTCTGAACTGTGGTTGCTGTGAATTCATCTCAGAACACACAATAAACCTGAACAACCTATACTCATACTGCTGATAAACAATGAGAAAGAAAGCATGATTAACTATATAGAGCCATGTGTTTGGGTTTTTTGGGTTTTTTTGTTTTTTTTTTTTTAAATAAAGGTACTATTCTGTAATTTGTACTGCAATTAATAAAATACTGGATCTTAATCTGGCAGATTAGTCAAAAAGAATTAGATAAAAATTGAAAGACCAGTTCGTCAACAATGATGCATGAATAACAATTTTAAGAAATAACATAAGGAAATGCTTAAATATGTCTCTGAAGACCAAAAAAAAATAGTTATAAAGTCAGTAATATTTTACATGCTGCTATAGTACAGTAATATTATTAGGTACCCAATACTCTGTGATTCAAATTGGGAAAGAAAAATTACAAGTTATATGAGAAAACACATAGACTGAATGTTTTTGTCAGAAGGAAGAATGAATATATTCAAAATATGAATACCCTTGGAAGCATCATGACAGTCAAACATAAGTGCATCTGTTGAGATTACAATTTCAGTTCTTTTGATGAACTATCCTTGTGTTTAGTTTAATGTAGAATATGAAATGAAGAAAAGCAGGGATAGAACTTCTATGTAATCACAGTTCTTTGTAGTAAAAATGGAGAATGACGTTGCTGATCAAAGAGTGCAAAGAAACAAGACCAAAAAGGCTACTGAATCTCAAGAAAATGCACAGGCATTGACAGATGCTTGAAGAGCATAAAGCTGCCCAGCTTGTAAAGACAGACAATTGAGAGAGACAATAGTAAAAATGTGACCTGGCAGCATATTTCATCCTGAAAAGACAACATGTAAAATGATGAATATCCCTTTTCATGGCATCTCTAGGTTGAGGATTATCATATGACTAAAGAACTAATCACTTGTTCATGTTCTCTTTATATTGAAAGAATGTTTATGAAGTGATAGAATTTCATCAGAAAAAACTAAGAGAAATCCACCACAGGCCTATCATAGCACAGTGATCAGATCATTTACGTATGAGATGTAGTATGTAATCAGCACATTACAGTAAACATTTTCACAGTGGTGATGCCTTAGGGTTTTCATGAATTTGTAGGTTTTTATACTTCTATGTAGTTTCTTGCATTCAGAGTAGCTAGCAAC
>JAWWEE010000074.1:134332449-134344976 GCA_035221455.1 Xenops minutus | reverse complement strand
TGGCTCAGGGGTTGGCTGGAAACAGCCGGGAATGAAATGAAAGGGACGCCTTTCGGATTAATTTACTCTGCATGTTTAAAGTGGTGGTGCTTGGAAAAGAGCTCTCATGGTATTCCTGAGGCCATGAGTTCAACCTAGCACCGGTCTTTTCTACTTGTTACTTGTCAACATGTGTTGTATTCATTTATGCTTTTACACTCTTTTATACTCCTTTATATTCTCTACCCCAAAACCCTATAAGTAAAAGAACTCTTCTCTACTTTACCCACATAAAGTTGTCCTGGAACGTTTTTCCCCCCTCCTTACAGCAACAGTGGGAATGTATTTTAAGTATCTGATGAATAGGTTCTTATGTGAAGTTAATGCCTGGATCCCTTGAACGATCAGCAAAGAGAAGGAGAGAAACCAGAGTGGAAAAAATCAGTCTTGGAAGAAGGATAACACTGTTTTCAGGAAAACCTTAGACAAATAAAATCTAGTAGAACCTTGTGCTCGTTTGAACCTGGATAAACACTTTGTGTCCAGCAAAACTCTTTCAAGGCCTTTCTTCCTCCCCTCACCCTCGCCTTTACGCCTTCCAGAGGGAAGGAAAAAAAAACAGCTCAAAATTTACGGCTAGATATAACAACCAAAAGAGGAGCTTTGATTAATCCCACGGGCAAAGCAGAACTTAGAATAATGCTTAAATTTATTACTAACAAACTAAAAAGTAGAAATAAGAAATAGTAACATGTTAGAAACACCTTTCCACCACCACCCCTCAGTCTGTCCATGCCCCATCCTTCCCCTGACAGTGCGGGGGACAGGGAAATGGAATGTTTACAGTCAGTTGTTGTTGGATCAGCCATTCGCAGATGTAAGTCCAAAACTTAAGCAGCAGTTCTGTCCCAGAGGGCTTTCCTGTGGGCTGCAAAGGGGGCAGCTTGCTTCACCACAGTCATCACCATGGTAACAAGAGAATCATAACTCTGAGTCTTTCCCCTGCATTCTGTGGGGTCCCCCGACGAGAGAGATCCTCTGCTCTCCTGTGGGTCATTCCATGGGGTACAGTCTCTCATGAAAAGCTGGCTGTACCTGCTTAGGTGTGGGCTTCTCCCTCCGTGGGTCTCAGCTGCAAATCTTTGCAAGACTGCTCCACCTTGGGGGCCTCTCATGAGGTAACACCTTCTTTCATGCATCCCCCTGCTCTGACAGGGGGGTCTTTGCACCCTGATGGATCCCATGGGCTTTGAGGGGACAACTTGTAATCACCGTTGTCGTCACCACATATTCAGGGAATAATTTTAAGTCCTCTCTCTGATCTGTGGGGTCCCTCACCCTCTTTCTCCTCTTCTCCTCCTGCTCTGACCTTGATGTCTGCGTTGTGATGTTGTTAACCCATGGCTGCCAATTTCTAACTACGCAACAACTTTTTAAATATATCTTCACGCAGGGGCATAACTTAATGGTTCAAAAGAAGGAAGTTTTCCTCGGAGCTGGCCCTCATTGGCTGTGCTCTATAGGATGGAGGGAAACTTCCAGAGGCTTCCAAGAGAAGCCAATCTTCCTCTTATTAAAAAAAAAAAAAAAAAAACAAAAAACCTAATCAGAGAAACCCACGACAAAACTATATGGAAGATATGACTGAGGTTTAATGTTACATGTTAAAGCTACAATTAACTTGAATTTTGAAAATTTTTACCACCTGATATTTGCATCAGGCATCCTGAGGAAGAATTAGGTATGTATGCTCCTTAGTGAATTTAGCGTTTTGGATGTAATTAATACACAGATCCTTCACAAAAATGTCAATGCACAGTTCTAGGAGCTGTTGCTACAACAATTCTTCCTCTAGCAGGCAGTGGTCTTACCCACTAAACCTCAGATGCATGCTTCCAAGCACCCATGTAGTAAACTGTGTTCAAGACTGATTTCTATAATCTCTTAGAACCATTTTGATGCTGACCTCTGTCCACTTTACACATATACTTCCAATATTTCTCAGGGTATTATGGCTATAAAAGTGTGTTTTGGTATGCTCAGTCTAGACAAGCAGACACTTCTGGGCAGTCATGCATGAAAATGCCACTTTAGAGTAGCTTGTTCTGTTCATCCTTAGTTTGGAAATGCCACAAGGGGGAAGTTGAGTTGAGCACCACGTATTTTTATACAAACATTATATGAGGCTTAAAATTCTGATTGTCAGTTACTTGGAAATCTACATGCAAACCAACATGCAAAAATATGAAAGTTAATGGAACAGAAAATGGAACTGCAAGATGCTAATGCAGAAAATGCGTATATTTAACATTCTGTTCTTATCCACTCCAGTACCACAGGATTTTACCTCTTATTTTGAATTACAAATCTCAAATGTAAAATTGCACAATATCAACTGAACTACAAAGGGATAACCCTTTAACAGCCATTATATCTTCATTCTTATATAATTTTTCATAACACGTTTGTTCAATTGTTTTGTTTACATTTTTCATACTATGCAAGTAGTGAGAAAGCCACAGACAAAACCGAAATATTTTAAATGTCAATATGTTATACGTCTTTTCAGAATTGTAACATCATGGCAGAAAAGCTAAACTGAATGTGTGCTGGAAAGCATTAAGACCTATTTTTCTTAATATTGCATGACTATTTAATAAGGTAACATCGACCACCTCAAGTGTCTAAATCAATGTTGACTGATCAAAAATCCACTTAGAGCAGTCACCAATAAATACAGATGCCATCAAAAAAAAAAAAAAAAAAAAAAGAATCTTTAGAGAAGGCGACTATTCTTCTTTCTCTTTTGCTGTCATTTTAAATTGATTAATCTTCAGGAAATATATGGAAAGCTAAGGAGCTAGCACAAGCAAAATTATTATGAATTGAAACATGCCAAGGAAAAAGCTTAAAGAAAAAATGACAATAAAATGTGGAGATTAATCAGTTAGTGAAAGACACAGTCAAGTGCACCCTGAAGTGATAAGTGAATCTTCATATTAACTGCGACCAGCTCCCAGTTATGAAACCAGTTTTTTTAATGGACTTTTCACTTTTCTAAAAAGCTGTATTGGATTTTTTTTCTGAATGCTTCTCTAAACAGTAACTTTAAAATGATATGTTTTTGAGGACTATTCTGAGAAGGTATGATTG
Source organism: Xenops minutus (assembly GCA_035221455.1). Classification (NCBI taxonomy): domain Eukaryota; kingdom Metazoa; phylum Chordata; class Aves; order Passeriformes; family Furnariidae; genus Xenops; species Xenops minutus. The sequence goes on along the minus strand of JAWWEE010000074.1, from coordinate 134,341,844 downwards.
TTATCCATTTTAAAAGGAAGCTACAAGAAGTTTTTTTTGTGCCTAAGAGAATACGGAACAAACATTAAAAAAAAAAATAAATATTGTAAAGAACATAATAATATCGCAGTTCTTAATTTTGTGTCCATATTATACTTACAATATCTGAAACATGTTAGCAGCCATTTTCTGAAGTAAATGAAATATTATCTGAGCAAAATAAAAGTTTTTGTGCTTCCAACTAATGAGCTGTGTTACTCCACAGCAAAAGGGAAATGAGAGAAAATTATAGATCTACCGGGGATGTCCCTGGTAGGTAGTCCCTGGTGCAGAGAGAGAATATGATAAAATCAATCAGTACAATGATTGTCTCATTTGGAAAGGTTCAGTCAAAACCAGCAGACTGTCGTTCAGGCACAACCTTTGTCACCGTATCTTGCATTTCTATACATTTACATTGCAGGTGTTTGAATTTAAGCCTCAATTTAATTAGTGACTTCTTACAAATCCCAGCTTGAATGAGAAGTTTCAATAGGTAATTACTTAATTTCTGAAATAAGGAACAGCATAAAAGGGTGAAAACTGGCCAAAGGGGCATTCCAGGGCTGTTGGAGATGGTATCTTCAACTCTTAGCACCATGGGGTGACAAACAGTAAGAGCATATTTTTGTCATAAAGGGTATGACCAGCAAATCAAAGAGGGTGACTGTTTCCCTTCACATAGCATTTGCAAAGCTCTATCTGAAGAATCAGATCCTCTTTTGAGCAACACTGTGCAAGATAGGTGCTGACAATCTGAATAAAGTCCAATGAAGAGCCACAAAGGTGGTAAAGGGGGCTAGAGCACATGCTGTCATAGGAAGCTGAAGGAACTAATCCAACCTTGAAACTAAACTTGCCTTGAGAAGGAGGTCAGATTACATGACTTTTGCAAGTCTCTTCCAGCCTGAATTTTACTGTGATTCTATGATTTGAAGAATCAAAATCAAATTTCATAGCTTTGCAGGCCCTGCAGAAAAAAAAAAAAATAGTATCTTAGAGATAATATATGCAGCTGAGCCCATTCAATAACAAGTATATAGGGTGATTCTCGCTTTTTATAGGGAAGTGTTACCAATTTAGGGAAACCGCAAGTAGTGTATTTTGTGTAGTTCATGCCTATGATATACTTCTTGTACAAATCAGTTAGGCATACCAAAGCAGTCCTATGATTCCCACCATTGACAAGTGCTCATATATTTCTCATCTGACTTTCCTTGTGGCCCTTATTTCCTTTGTGTCACTCGTTTTCTTATCCAGCTTAGCCATGCTGGCAACTTTGACAGTCTGAGTGCACAAAGTCCAAAGCTAACAAGTGAAGCTTATCAGAAGTTACCCTTTTTTTGTGCCTCTGATCACACAACTTGAACTTTGGACCCTTTATCTTTTATGAAAACAAACTTTCAAATCCTTTGAAGTACAGCAGCCTCAAGAGTGCTGGTATCAGCCTTTCTCAATCACACACGGCTACAGCTATTTTCTTACTGCTTCTTTGTGCATGGTGTGGGAAAGCACTGCTTGAGTGAAACAAATAGAAAAATGTTACAATACCGCTTTACAGCAAAAACATAAAAAAAGAAGAGTCTGCTGAGACTCATGCACTTGAAAAGATGTCCTTGAATGATTTAAGAATAGTCTGACATATTATGGAAGCAGTACAATTCAAAGATAAATTGAAGTTAGGTACTTAATACAAGCTGTATCAGAACTAAGAATAGACTTTTTGGCTGAAACCTCCTGTCTCATTTGGAGTTTTCTTGCTGTTTAAAATTGCATATAAAGCATAATATTTTCTTCTTGTTTAGTGTTTCTTCTTTCAGAATGTGTTGTCAGGCAATATCTGTACTTCCAAGGTGAAGGACTTCTCACTACTTTTCACAGCATTCAGCATCTTAGAGAACTGGACAGTGTACTACTGGAAATGTTCTTTATTTTGATGAAGGGGAAAAATTATAATCATGTATGCAGAAGGTGAATCATGTCTGCAAATATTTGATGCATGAAATAATCAAAGTAGAAGCATATTATGGGCATCTAAAGTAGGGTATATCACTCAAAAAAAACCCACAAAAAACAGATGACACACCATGATAAAGGTACTGAGCGGAAAAAAAAAGAATAACAACACTGATTGGCAACCTGTGACATGCCAAGTGAACAGCGGGAGTGCAGGAAGCAGTGTGTACTCTTCAGAGAAAATTTACTATGCAGAGATAGATCTTTCAGTCGGGCAGGAATGGAAGCATAAATGTCAGAGACTGACGTGGAGAGTACCACTTAGGGCTATTATCAAGTCTGGAAAATAATGATTAAAAGAAAGTAATGAAGAGAACATTTATACACAATCTCAGAGGCCTTAGGACAAAAAAAAATAATTGTTTAAACTATATTACCACATATCTCCTTAGTTTGGCATCATGCATATCTGTTAAATTGATATTTTTGTAGATAGAGCTATAGCAGACATAATACTAAAAGATGTGGAATAATATTGTAAAATGAGTTACAGAGAAAGTCTGTAAATACTATTCATAGCAAATGACTCATAGCAGGATGAAATAAAATGCAGTATTTTGTGAAACCACTTAAGAGAGACAAACGAGTTTTCATCAAGATTAAAACAGATATTCTCTTACTCCTGTTCTTGTTAAGAAAATATTTTATTCTTTTCATGTATTGTTCATTTTTGAATTCTTGCTTTCTTTGTTGATGTCCAGCTTTACACAGACACCAAATTAAAATCACAAATATTTATAATTCTTTATCTGATCACACACTTGGGTTTTAACTCTGTGCTAAATTCAATGGGTCAACATGCATAAGCCATTAATCTATTTTTTCTTAATAGATATATTTTTCTAAATTGATATATGAAAGAAAAATTTCACTAAAGAAATATAAGAGTATGCAGAAGATTAAAGAACAAAATGAAAAATTTAACTTTTTCTTCTGCTTTGCACTATGTTACAATAATCATGCCTCTGCTTAACTTTATTAAGTACTTATTAATGCATTTGACCAGGGTGTTTTGAAGACATTTTAATGAATATGAGGGTCTATTTGAATCCAATTTTTTTATTACAAATATTCAAAGTGTATTCTAGAAGGGTATGTGAAGAACATTTTTTTCTGCTTCAACAACAGAACTGCAATCACTGTAAATAACCAGATGGATCACTACAGAATTATTCACTATGGAGAAGTCTGCACAGAGTTTTCAGGGTTGACAAATAAATGTCCTACAAAGTATTGTCCCTTGATTCCTGTAACAGAATGCTATGAGTACTACTCTTGTCTGATTTTAAGAGACAGCATAGAATGATTTTGTGTCCCCCTTCTTCTTAAGGAACAGTTTCTTTCATCAGTATTTTCCTCAACATTAACAACCTCATTGACATTCAAGGTCAATGGTAGTGGAATTTAACCTCTGGATATCTTAGCAGAAATTTGAATGCCTCCAGTAAAATCTTGAAAACCAATTTTATCAGTTACAGCTCTTTGGAGTTATTTGGTGTTGGTTTGTGTTTTTTGTGTTTTTTGTTTGTTTGTTTGTTTCTTTTTCTTCTCTTGACAATGCATTTAAATATTGATAGCTTGTGTTTTAGTGAGAGCTATGTATAAATTATAGATAGAGCATTTTGGAACCCTACTGTTAGATTTTTTTTAACAAAATATGAGTATGAAACATCTATGAGTTTACAATTTATATCCTGAATTGAGTAGCTATTCAACCACAGACAGTGACAATTGGTGATCTACCTAGCTAGCTAAAGAGTCAAACAATTCATGTAGCACAGTAAAATAATGAGACAGCAGCAATCACAGTTTTTACAGTTTTAAGGTAACCATATGCCCATTTATGGTCAATATTTCAAAGTGGGAAACAGCTGAGACACAGTATTTCTGATAAGAGATTTCCAATTTAAACTTTAATATAATCAAGTTTGTCTTAAAGGAAAATATTTTACCAGAGAGGTAATACCATGTTATCTATAGCCTTATTCATTGAAGACATTGATGTAGCAATTTCTGCAATGAATTTAATAATTTCTACAATAAATTTAATCACTGTTTAATGTCCAGATAGAGATCAGTGATGAATCATGCCCCTCAAGGGTCCATATTACGACCAGTACTGTTTAATGTCTCCATCAATGACACAGACAACGGGATTGAGTGCACCCTCAACAAGCTTCCAGATGACACCATGCTTAGCCAGGTGTTAAGATCCGACTGCTATGAAATAGTAAGAAGAGGAGAGAGAGACAATAAGCAGAAGATAGTCATCACCTATGGATTCAGCAGTGTCCTGTTAGTCCATCTTCACCTTGGGCCTCTTGGTGGTGAAGGGTCCTGAGTTTACTCAAACCTTTTCAGTATTTATACATTTTAGCAAACAAAGGAATTAATGTTCATTGGCTACACAGTTTTCTTATCCTATTGGTTAAATGATTCCCTCACTTCCAATGTTAATTAGTCTGCATTCTCAGTCTTTCTCTTCTTCTCAGTCGGTGGGCTTCTTGAGATGGTGGGTTGTGGGTTGGTGGTTGCAATCTCCCCCTGTTGGAATTACCTTTTACCCAGTCCAATCTAATTTCGACACAGTCGCTGAGTGGCTTTACTTGTGGCCCAGAAATTCTGCATTCTTTGTGTCCATTATCAATGATACATTCTTCTCCCCCAGCTTTGCTAACCTCCTGCTGCTTCTGAAATAACATCCAGATAAGAGTACCATCTTTATCTTATCTCAAATTCCCATCATGGTGGCTTAGTTTACAGTCTAAGTCCCAAGAGGCATTTTCAGGGAGGAGCTTCAGTGGTTGCAAATTCCATATACCCTATAACTTGGGATGATCATTGTTTGACTGGTGATACGCATATGAGCAGTTGCTTCTTTACAGTTTTCCACAATGGGAATTTTTGTCTGGATGCATTACCCAGGATGTGCTAACCAGATCTCCCATCCACCAGGCCTGGAGTCAGCACCATCCTGTTGCTATCTCATGGTAAAGTGGTTTTAACACTGTTTGAGATAGGGGTTTCCAGCCTGGAGGAGAAAAGGTTTCAGGAGCCTTTCAGTACTTGGAGGGGGCTTATAAAAAAGATAGGGACAGACTTTCTAATAGACTCTGTAGCGTTAGGATAACAGGTAATAAAACTAAAAGAAGATAGATTCAGATTTTTTGTATGAGAAGAATGATAGAACACTGGAACAGGTTTCCCAGGGAGGTGGTAGATGCCCCATCGCTGTAAACATTCCAGGTCAGGTTGGACAGGGGTCTGAGTAACTATCTAGATGAAGCTGTCCCTGGTCATGGGTAGAGGGATTGGAAGAGCTGACCTTTAAAGGTCCCTTTCAACTCAAATCATTCTATGATTCCATTATTCAGATTTCAAAAGGACTAGTCTGATATAAATAGTTTTAAGGCAAACAGCATCCAGGGACAACCAATAATTCCAGAAGAATATAAATCTCTAGGTATGCAATCAATTCAAGGAAAACATTAAAGTGTATTCTTGCCCAGTGTAGAACAATTAAGTCATGTTAACATTGTAACTCCTGCAGTATTTAAGGGGTGGTGTTAATTAAGCTCAAAAAGGGAAGCTATGATTTCCTCACTGAACATAGCCTTTCCTGTATATTTTCAGGGTAATTTTCCCTGTGGCACTATTTGCATCTTCTTCTATTCTAGTTCTTTATTCTCTTTGTCCTCATCTGTAAGGTCACTGAAGTAGAGTATTTTGTACATCTCCAGCTCTATTCAATAAATAATAAAAGTCAGAAAATGGACTTTCTTTTACATCCATTTGCTGAAGTCCATAAATATTAAGGCTTGTTATAGGAATTTGTGGACATTTTTAAGGTTAGAAAGAGAGAAAAGAAAAAAGAGTATCTGCAGTCTGTCAGAGTAATTCATATCTAATCAGAACTGAATACTGAACAAAATGAATGAAATCTGTACACTGCCTATTGTCATTATCTTTAATACATTCCTCAATTGTCTTATTGCTTTCAGAAAGGAGGATAAATGGCTCAAATGATTGATAATGCAATGCAGAAACTTGCAGTGCTAGATTAGTATGGACATTGTAAAACGGCATAGAAGATGGCTCAACAGTTGCCTTGAGATACCACAGTCAGTGACCTTTCTTTTGTTTGTTTGGGTTCTTTTGTGGTTTTTTGTTGTTTTTTTTTGTTTGTTTGTTTGTTTGCCCATTGTTTATTAGTGTAATTACACTTTTAAAAGACTGAGAAAAAAATCCAGTGTTAACTTTCAGCAAGTGCTGTCATTTACTAACAATAAATCCACATGGACTCTATTTAATAGTCTAGACCCATATTCTTATATCCCAGAAAACTCCAGGCAGAACTGCTTTGTATCTCTGCTGGCTTTATGACCAGAGGTCAGGTCTGAAAGCTGAACCTTAAGGATTTTAAAGAAATCTGCTCTGGGGAATTTAACACCTTAATATTTAGGTCTCATTCATGAATTAACATTTAAATGTGGGTCAATAGTTCACATCTGAGTCAAGCATGTGCGCCATGGAGAACAGAGTTCACTGCCACCAGCCATGCAGTGTTGCTTGCATCCTTCACCATCCATTTTAAGTAATAATGCACACTACACCTCTTCCTGTTGCCTCAAGTGTCACAGATTCTAGTAAACATAGCTTTAGAATGTTTATATCTGTTAATATCTTATGTATATGATTATCTAATCTGTAAGAAGCTTCTGAACAGATTAATCCCATACAAGTTTAAGTGGTATGTCTGTTCTAAAATAGTAAAAGCCTTTCATGACCAGTGATTACTGGTAATTATAGGGATAGAAACTTGAGTCCTGGGTAACATCAAATACAGGGATAGCAATGAAAACAGAAAATAATCATTCAGTATATGTAGAAAATATTTATGCTGCAAATTTCAAGTGTGATGTAGAGTTGAAATTTAGCGAAGAAACAGGAAGGTGTAGAGAATGACAAAGTAGGATCTGTTTTGCAGAAAGAAGTCCCACCTTTGTACTTGACTCAGCAAAGCGAAGTACAAATTTTAAGGAACTCTTAGAAATTACCCTAGAAAAGCATGTGTTAAAATTAATTTTTAATTATGTGCCTTTCTGTAAATAATGTTGTTTTAATACTCATAAATTTATTCAACAGTCTATTTTACCAATATATACCATGAACGCTTTGTAGATGTAAATTAATAAACTTGTGTTCTTCCATTATGACCACTTTGGAATTTTCTATTAGGACCAAGTAGAAACCCCATAGCAAAAAATGGTCACCCCAAGAAAGGGAGGGCTTTTGATTTATACTTACACTCTAAAGAAATGAAAAGGAAATGGAGATACCCTGATGAAGAGGCTTATTGAATGCAAGGGAGAAGAGCACTGCAAAGCCAAGAATAAGGACGATATCTCCTGCACCTAAGCAATTGTTTATTTCACTGTTTCACTCAAACTGAAGAGTTTACAAATCCTCTGAATTTTAGACTGCAGTCTTATTGTTTCTGAAATCAAAATATAAGGAACAAAATTTAGACATAAATAATAAAAAGATCACGATAAGCAGTAATGATCTCTGGTATTTAACTGAGTTTTAAGTATCCTCTGTTGCAAAAAATTTGTTCAAAACAAACAAGAGACAGAAGCCATTTAGTGCAGTTCCCTTCTTACAAAATCATTGTGTTGGTGAGTCTGTTTTGTATTTAATTAAATGATTGCACATTACAGTTAAAACTCAAAAGTAATTTCAATTTGATTCATGTTAAATGAATGGCCTGGGGGAATTCACCTTTGTTTAGACAATGGTATTATTAAGAGAAAAATTGTTTTCAAAAAATGCTTGATTTACTGAGCATAGAAAATGTGAAAACATCTCATGCAATTAGATGACCAAGGACAGAGTGTATTATATTGAACTGCAAAGCAAGTCAAGTGGTATATGCAATAGTATCAGTCCGGTGACATAAACTCACTGTTGCTAGAAGCTTTGATATCAGTCAGAAATATGTTGAGAAAATTAATTAGAGAAAAATCATTACTGAATACATTATGTCACTGATCTTTATTACTCATCATCCAGAAAAGGTTTCATATAATTTGATAAATTTTGTTATTAATATGGAAACATAGATTAATGTTTGCATACTAATGATATATTTCACCACTTGCTGTCAATATCCTTAAAAAGTTAGTTACAACCTGAAAATGTAGCAAATTATGGAAATCACTACCTAAATTAAGCTAATTTGCAAAAAAAAAAAAAAAAAAAAAAAAAAAAATGTTTTGCACACTAGTTTGTTTCTTTTCAGTGTGAATGTTACATAAATATTTACCTTACTTGGATGTGCTTCTTGTTTCTTTTGCTTATGTTAACACACTTGCAGTTATTTTATAATAACTCCATCTCTGAGGTCTTTTTTGCTGTCTTAGAACAAGATTTTATGACTATTAAAAGTAGGAAAAGGAATAAATTTTATTTCCCATTGCTTCAGAAAACTTGACCTCTGCTCAGAGAGCAGAGAGAGTAGAAAGAAAGTCACCACTGACAGCTAGTGGGTCTGCAGCACACTCAGCCTGTTTCAGTGTAATAAATTGGATGGTGAGTGATAATTGGGTAGCCATGTGATCTGTCATCACAGTGATGGTCCCTGTACTGGAACAAAAGCAAAGGTTCTAAAGGCATGATTTTCAAGAAGGAGCAGGAATAATTAGATCAGAAGCGACACCAGAATTTTCCCAAAACATGAAGCAGAGAATAGTAAGAACAGTATACAGGGTTTACTGGAGATTTGCTTTTCTTTTATACTTCATTCTATTTTTAGAACAAAATAGTCATTATTATCTCTCAGAACTTTTTATCTGAGCTACTATTGCACAATATTTTTAGTATATAACCAAGCTATTCTGTGCTCTGTTCAAGAGGATAATTTTACATAATCCTAGGGAAAAAAAAAAAAAAAAAATAGAAGTAATTTAGTTCCTTCTCTGGAAGTTTTCAAGTCCAAACTCCTAGTCAAAACAAGACTAATTGGAATAATAGATTAGGTTGTTAAAGCATGTCCAGCTGAGTTTTGAAAAGCTCCAAGAATGGAAAGTCTGAAAACACTTTGAGCAACCTGGTCCATGGTTTAACAACTCTGATTATGAAATTATCCTTACATTTGCGGTGGCTGAATCGGGTTTGCTCCCCACTTTCCTGGTCCCCTCCCCGGGCCACGTGTTTAGCCCGCGTGGTCCCCAGAAGCAGAGACACACACACACCGAGGGCAGGAAAGCAAAGAAAGATTTATTCCCCTCGCCAGGCCTTTTATAGGCTTCACAGCCAATAGGATTCAAGGGGAAGGGTTAACAATAGGCCAATCAGGGAAG
>JAWWEE010000074.1:134282283-134324413 GCA_035221455.1 Xenops minutus | reverse complement strand
ACCCCAAAACCCTATAAGTAAAAGAACTCTTCTCTACTTTACCCACATAAAGTTGTCTTGGAAAGTTTTTTTTTCCCCTCTCCTTACAGCAACAAGTGAATTGACAAAGGGAAAAACAAACTTCAAAACAACCTTGCAGAAAGAAAATTTGATTTCTCAGTTCATATTTTTGTATTCCAAGTCGAGCAAAGGAGACATGACAAGGTAAAACAGTTCAACTGGAGCAAAGAAAAAAGCTTATATTAACTTGACTCTTCAAAAGGTGAAGTATTCATTTTGAAAAAAAGAAAAGTTGAATATTGATTTAAAGATGGTGTGGAATTATTTTAGCATATCTGTTGTTCCTTTAAGTCATGTTACCTGCAGAATGTATTTCATGTTTTTCACGTTTTTCACTGAAACAAACACACTAAAAGTAAGTTCCAGGCTGTTCAAGAATCTGAAACAATGAATGTGGGCTATGTTGTGCAAGTTGGTCATCAGACATTCCCTTCCACATTTAACTTACAGATTTACAGGTGCAGACTCAAGTTCCTTGTATTTCAAGAATAATAGCACTTAATCCTCCTTCCTTTATTTGTCATCTGATATCAAGAGGAATCCATACTAGCAGTTCCCATTCAGAGGTAAAGCCACCCCAGCTGCTTCTCCTGCCATCACTGGTGTGGTTTTATTCCAGTGTGGAATTGGTTTGGTACTCTTGCCGCTACTCTGACAGGGCCTATCTGCTGGGTCTGCACACTGGAATGGAACTAAGCAATGCTAAATTTATAATTTGTGTAAATGGGGCTGCTGAGAAATTTGTTATATCCTTTGTTTTCTTCTTTTTTTTTCTGCCTATATTAAGGCAGCTGAGTTCTATTCATCTGTTCATCAAGTCTGCTAGCCTTGTGTTTGGCATTTTGATTTTTTACAGTTGCTTAATCCCTCTTTAGGTAGCAAAATCTTCTCATCCTTGTTTTCTATTTAGGGCCTGTCAGTTGTCTGCTCCCACTGCAAATGATTGGAGTTTTGCCATTGACTAAAACAGAAGTTGGTTTGTGCCCAAAAGGAGATTAATTCTTGCAGAAAATGTTTTTAAGTCCAGTTCATCAGAATCTGTCAGTCAGCTTCATGTTTTTATATTAAGCCTAAATTAACTTTTAATTAATAATAAATATCTGATGTTTGTCTGCTTGATTTTATTTCCAGCTGTAATACTTTTATTTATTTATATACAAAATATTTCTCCAAAAATGCAAACTCTTCTGGTGAAGTAAACTTTAGTCAATAAAATTTCATCTTTTTCTATTTTTCCCACTAGTGGAAATGATTCCATACTCATTCTAAGGGATGATGATATCTCAGCAAGTAAGTACATCTCAGGGTACCTTGACCTATTTGCAAAATTGAAAAGTCTGAATAAAATTTGACTAAAGGTTTGTAGGAACTGACCTTCTCGGGTGCTATATGTATATTTTTTATGATGACAGCTATAATTATTCCTGAGATACAAGCACCAGAAAATTGCCATTTTGTCCTGTGTATGAGAATAAGCCCTGCATTGAAAGTCATATCATTGTATGCTAAGAATAATGCCAAAGTCTTACCTGAACCTATGTTTGCTTTCAACTAGGGTTAAGAATACCCATTAACTGTGTCTTCATGAATTATTCCTACTTATTATTGCAGAAATATAGCATGGCACAGTAAAAGGAGAAGTCATACAGCATGAATACACAGACTGAGTAGTTAAAATACAGAGAGAACATGTTCAGGATTCCAAATACATATTTAGAATACATTCTTCACTGACTTGCTCTGATTTCAGCATGACTGCTCTGAATATAAGACAAAGCAGAATTTAGCTGTTGAGTTTAACCATCAGTCGCTTGACAGCAGTAGTCAGAAAGCCTGATTAGAGTTTCATAGAGAAGGTGAGAGGGGTGCAACATGGTGAAAGAGCAGCACCCTTTGAATTTCACATTAAAGCCTGGGTGTTTTTTGCATTTCATAACTGTAATGCACTATCTTGAAGCATGGTTCTGAAATCTTCTTCATACACTGTATGTGTATACTCTTTAACTGTAGCTCTCTAACAGAGATTATTATTTTATGCACATTTAAGTTTTTTGCTTGCAGTTTTGATTCTCTTGGCTAGTTTGAATATGTTAAAGTATAGAAGGTTATTAAGCCAATGTATGGAAAATGCACATACATTTATATAGTTCTTGTGTGTGTCTATTGATATCATTTGCAAAAGAAACCACAGTAAAAGCCAAGCTTTTGCTCCATACTAAAGAAAAAATCAAATAAAACCTTAATTAGCAAAACTGATACTAAAGTTCCATGTTTCTTTTCTTTTAGCTAGTGTGTGATTCATTCCATACTTGACCTTTCTTACTTCTCCCTATTTTACATTTTTTAGGGTCCTTTTCAGAAGTTTCTCATCCAACTATTGTATTCACTAGGCTAATTAAATACTATAAGAATGGCAACTGGTAACAACACAACACCATTGTGGACTTTCTAGAAAAGGATGAGTGCAATAACAATCAAATCATCAGCACTCAATGATGAAATGAAAGCCTCCAAGAAGAATACACAGAGCTATAGCATAGCCCTGTCTTACATAGTTTTACGTAGTAGCTGCTCAGACTGTTAGCTTTGTAAAGGCAGTGACTGACTGTGTAGACTTTTTTCTTCAAAACTACTGTGGATCTCATAGCAATCAATCATGTTATAACTTTGATGATGCTGACCAAGCACAGAGGGCCTTGTGGGTCAGCATTAGATTTATAAACACATACCAACTCTTTGAAGATTGGACAAAGTTTATCCTTAAAAAAACTTGCTGTTTCTTTCTTAAAAACTTTAAGATTCTACATTACAATATTTATTTTTTTTTTCCAGGAAGAAACCTATCTGAAAGCCTTGTTCAGACAAAGAAGATCTGGACTATATTTGCCAGTATCTAATTAGATTGCTGCTGTAATCTAGAGAGAAGCATGGATGAGTTTTGCTGTGCAACTGTTTACATTTTTCACAGTCAATTGGGACAGAAGGTAAAGGAACGTAGTCACAGAGGTAATAATAAAAATTTGGTATTAAATCAGGGGAAAGTAAGAGAGACCAGATTGATGTTACTTAACTTACAAGTATATTGGCAGCTTCTGCCCACAATAAAATTAAAACAAACAAACAAAACCCCAAAACAAAATAAGTTAAAAGAAAAAAAACGACAAACACTAAGACAGTAGCCCTGTGTGGGACAACACATCCATCTCACATTTGACACCTCACTGAAGTCTAAGTCCTAGATGAAACCACTACACATAAGAGCCAAGTCACCATCCAGGACTGCAACACATCACGTAGTTGAAGCAAAAGTCCTGTTCTGCTTGTACCATGGCACTTTTCACAAGTGAATAGGAGAGGCACTTGACTGACATGAATATGAAGTTTATGAGTAGAGTATCATGATGAGTCTCAGAGTTTAACAGAGGCAAGCATAGAGTTCTGCATCTACAGAGGAATAACCTGATGCACCTGCACATGATGGAGACAGACAGTTGGGAAGTTCGGAAAAGGCCCTAGTGGTCTTGATAGGCAACAGTTTGAACATGAGTAAGCAAGGTACTCTTGTGATAAAGAAGGCCAACAGCATCCTGTCATCTCTCAGGAACAATGAAGACAGCAAGTGCAGGGAATGATTCTTACTCTCACTGCTGGTGAGACTCCATTAGAGTTCTGTCTCTGGTTCTGGCCGTCCCCAGTGGAAAGACATGCACATACTGGAACAAGCCCAACAAAAATAATCATGATGATAAGGACTGGAACACCTTTCATGGCAAAAAAACCAGAAGTATTGAGACTGCTTAGTCCAAAGAGGAGAAGGCTCAGGGAAAATTTCCTGACTGTAGGAAAATATCTGATTATAGGAAGCCAAAACCAGAAGCCAGACTCCTCTCAGTGGTGATCACTGAGACAAAAAGTGGCAATGTGGACAAATACATCAATTTTTTTTTTATTATTTTATTTTATTTTTTTTTTGCTGTGAGATATTTGAGCCCTAGAACATGTTGCCCAGGCAAACTTTGGAGTGTTTACTCTTGGAGATATTCAAAACCTGACTTAACACAACCCTGAGCAATCTCTTATAGTTGAGCTTGATCTGAGCAGTGCAGTAGGACTTGATGATCTCCAGAGATTTCTTCCCGCTTCAAAGATTTTGTGATTCTATAATCAGAAATAAATAGATTTTTATCTCAAAGAGGAACTGCTGTCTAGTCACTTTGCCCATCCTGCTTAGTAAATAACTTTTAGGTTACACATCACAGTGTGGTGTGGCTTGAGTCTTGCAGCTGCCCTACACAAAATCCTGAATGACAGTATTCCATAAATATTTCCAGAAATGGTGTTTTAGAGAAGTGTTTCATTTTTATATATTAGGTTGTTTTTCTTAAACAGTTTCCTTAAGAATTCTCTTAGTTTTGAAGTCATGCCTGGAGGAATGTGAAATTTAATAACGCTTCTTGCAAAATTGCATGGCAGATTCTATTGCTTATGAGATTCAATTACTCGTAAATAAAATAAACTTCTTATTCCTGTGCAATTTATACCTCTGTCTAGTACAGGACTTTATAAATTTATTTTGTTTTCAGACATAGTAGCAGATTGCCTCCAAACCACAAATATGAAGGTTGAAATTAGGTGTACTGGCAGCTCTTGTGCATTCTACTTTGTGAACAAAATACACAGGAAGAATTTCCCTCTAACATCTGCTATCTCAAATAGTTTTTCAAAACTATTGACAATAACGTAAGAAATGCATAAGAATGAACAAGGTTTTTATGCAGATTGAGTCAATTTATAAAAACTCGGGGCTTTGTTATAAAAAAAAAAAAAGGCAAAAAACAAAATTGTCAATCATATAATGTTTTGTTTCAGCATAGGCATTGAGACAAAAGCTACAAACATGTACAGCAAATATTCTCTCTTTCAAATGTTGGTAAGTCTTTTTATCTGTACCTTACTAAATCTTGTATACAAACCCTCAAGTGAGAAATTGCATAACTAGTTTATATTATTGTTGACATATTATCCATACAACTCAGATGACATTCCCCAAAAGAAGAAAAACAAAACAAAACAAAACAAACAAACGAACCCCCACAAAATAAGAGATCCAGAAGTAAAGGGAAACAAAGAAAAAAGGGAAGACTAAAAACAATGTATCAAACTCTTTTCAAACAAAAGCCTACATATTATATTAATTTCTGTGGTTACCTTATTCTTCTTATCACAATTATCATGCAAACTTTTCTTCTACTCCCATTGACAAGCCAGACACTGGTATTGGTAATAATATATTGTTAATAATGGGAACAGGTCTGTCTATTTATTGTCTGAGTACATCATAGCAAGTGTTTTCCTCATTATGCTTCCTTTAAAAATCTGTCTGCTTTAGTTGATCTTAGCAAACCTCCGATGTGGGTATTTGACATTAGATCTTTCTAATAATTATAAAAGATACTCAATGCCAGAGTTGTGCTGCTATTTTGCTGAGATTTTGCAGCTTTTACAGTTCTGACTGATAAAAATGAGGTTTTTGAGATGTTACTGTAGGACATTCTTATTAAGGAGATCTCGTATTTGACCGTTACCTAACCCTTGGGTCTCCTTTTAATGAGATTGAGTACTTTCAAAATAACACTAAAGGTTGTCTCCATTACCTGTTTCATTCCTTTAAAAAAAAAAATAAAAAAAAATATCCCTAAGCTCTGCTTCTAAGGACCACCCAAGAATTTGAAGCTAAACATCTAATATTTTAGGGTTTAATTATGTTTTTGATTTCTATTTTCCATTAAGTGAAACTCACATTTTTTTTCCATTCTAAAATGTTCTTGTTTCATAATGTAAAATGTTCTTATGCTGCAGTAATGAGCAGAGTCAATATTGTTAAGATGCTCAACAAAAAAAAACTCTTTCTCAGTAACTAAAAATCAGATATTCCTAAAACACTGAACCTGTTTGAAAAATAGTAATTAATATTTTCATTGAGTTTCTCCCTTTTGGATTGTGTTTGTCATTATTTTTATCACACATTGTGTTAATTTTGCTTAAATTAAAAAAAAAAAAATAGAATAATCACCATGCTTATTAATTCTAGACTTTATTTCCTTGGTTTATATACACAATCTGGTGAGATATACCAATATGTCAACACACAACAAGAAGCAATCATAAAAATAATTTTTGTAGTGAAAAATTCCCAAGTATGAAGAAAATTTTATTTTCACAATTTAAAAAATAGCATTTTTGTTTTAATTTTGTTAGACTATCACTTGGAATATGAGTAATAACAATACCAAAATAACCTTCTAAAAGAAAGATATGCCAGCTTGTTGAAAATAAGGAAATGAGGAATTTTTTTTTCTTTACTGTTTTTTTATAGAGATAATTTGTATACCTGAAAAGTCAGTGAAGCAGAAGTGCCTCTTCAGAAGTGGCTCGATGTAACTTTTTTGTCTTCTGGACAGCAGTAATATGAATGAGCACTCAATGTATATAAACCATCATAAACTGTGAACTGAAGTATAAGCAGAACCTGAAAAAATCAAAATATATTGGAAAAAAATATATTTAAAAAATAAAAGTCTATTGATTCTGATAAAGTATAAGACTAAAGTAGCTCTATTTTGAACAATTTCCTTATAGTTTTTCTTAAATGCTGTATATAACAAATCAAATGTAAAAGGTTTCTCTCAAGAGAATATGAGCAGAATCATAACAATTTTAATCAAAATACTCTATTTTCCTCCAGCACCTCTGCATATGCCCTCTGAAATCTCAGTATTATCTTCCTATTGACCAGCTTCTAACTGGTCTCAAAAGGCTCTGTCAAAAGCCTGGAACTTTGCCTTGGGGTGACTCCAAATCAAAGCAGTACAAAGCCAGAAACCTGTAGCTTCAGTGGAAGATTAAATGCTTTTTTATTTGAGCTTGGCAAACTTTGCTATTGGTACAACTAGTTATACCTCTGTGTTGTTTCTGCATATATGATAAGAGATGGAATATTAAGATTATTTGTTGTTTTATAGCAACTCTGATAAGCAATTTCCTTTCTGCTTTCCTATTCAGACCTTCAAACCATTTCATAGCTTTCTATTGGATTGAAACAAAACAAAAAAAATGTTTTCAGAAACAGAAAGATCTCACATGTTTGCCCTCTAGAAATGGAGAATGTGGTACACAGTCTCCTCAGGGAAAAAGTCTCATTTAGTTAATGTCACTTTTAGTGAATCAGAAACAATTTAGAAAACAAACATGAACTGTTTAAAACATTATCAGTCCTAACTTGAGACAAAACAGTTTTCTGAGCTTTATTGAGCTTGGGTTTGAAAAAAACTTTCCCTTTCTTTGTTTTTGCCAAAATCAGTGTCAAATTGTTTGTTCTTAATTGCAGAAAACTGTAATTTCATAAATTTTGAGATGTGACAAGTATCAGGAAGAAACTGCATATTGAACAATCATTTCAACAAACTCACAGTTGTACCACAGATTAATGGAGTTGATATTGCTTCCTGATTTAACCATAAAAAATCCTTTAGTAAATCTTATTAAATCAGTTGGATATAAGACAACTTGAAAGAAGTGATTAGGAGCAGAGAAGAAAAGCTAATTGATTGAGGAGGAATAATTTAAAAATGCAAAAGATACAGTAACAAGATATTAATCCAGAATTCCTTAGGGTTTATCTTACTGTATTTCTGAAGTTTGCTTGTCACTAATTTTCCTGGAAGAACACTTGTCTAAGAATATGTTTTTTCACCCAGAAAGCAATGTCAATACAAACTAGCAGTGCACAAGTGTCACTCAAGCATTGAACCAGATAAAAGAGGTTATGTGAAACCATATTCCTTCCCCAAACACAAAAGATTCTTCCTTTCATCTAACTAGTTTTGGAATATTTTCATTTTCACCTTATTTGATGATACTTTTTATTTATTTATTTATTTTTATTTTTTACTCCAGCTGTGTAAACCCCTGCAGTACAAACTTACATCTTAGACTTCAAAGTTTTGCTGGAAATTTATTTTACATCTTTCCTCTTTCCCATTTAAAAAGAGTTCTCTTTTCTGTATGGGTGGTAGTTTGGGCGATGTAGAAAAATTAAGAGAATATATTGTCTGAAAACATGTGCATTATACTTATATTGTATGCAAGTGATGAAAGGTTTCTGCAGATTATTAAAGATTGGCACAAGTGTTGTGGATGCCTAAAGCACCATTAACAAGTGACAGTGGGAGGTTGACACTGGGACCAGAAGAAAAGCAGCTCAAATATTTCCCGTGATGTCACTATGATTTTGAAAAAGAGGTGAGGAACAAAAAAGTGGGTGCCCTGAATTCATAAGAATTGTCAGACAACCAGAGATTTTGAGAAGATGCTACATAAAGAGAGCGCTGAAACAAATGGTGTTCTAGTTCAAAACTGAGCCTGCAGTGTTTTCCTGCCTTAAAAGCTTAGCCTTTATATTGCCAAATATGTTAAAACTAACATGAATTTCTTTTATATGGATAGAAAAACATATCAGTGTCACAACTGTCAGTGGCAATTTCAGAAAGTTTACCTTCTAGTTCCCTACTCCTGACTTTTTCATAGATTAGGAATTTACCTACCGGTGATTTAAGCTTGACTGCGCTCACTCTGTCACTGACTATTATCCTCTACTCTCCAAGGAATATTTTGACAGAATTCAGAATACCAGTCTCAGTTGGTATATGCATGTATTTGTCCCTTCCTAAATCTCGTTCACAATTCCTTCTTAAAAATATATTCTTCTCATTTGCTTTGAGTTATTTTTTTCATCTAGGACATGCTTATGATTATATTGTTCCACAGTAAAATTTGAAATTGTGTATTTCAAGAGAAGGTAATCATGTTTACTGTTGTCAAAGTGAGAAAAAAGAGAAGGAGAATGAGACACTGAGTAATCATATTTTTTAAATACTCTGCCTAAGAAGAATCTGCTGTCCTATTTCTTATTGTAGGACACAGACATTGGATCATGCTGACATCAGATTTTCAAAAAGTGGGACGCTTAATGTTGAATTGACAATGATGGTGTAAAAAGATGGAAGTGTCCATATTTTTAAAATTTAGAATTAACTTTGTTTTTAAAGTATTCCATAATAAAACCCTTTTCATTAAATATCAAAACAAAGAATTTATTCAAGACCAATAATAAATAATGTACTTCTATAAAGTCACTTTGTTAAAAACAAGGATAAATGGTGATGCACAATAATGAAAACAGCACTTTGATTTTGGGACAAATATCTGGATGAGACTTGTTTTTACAGAAAAGTGTGTTGAAAAACAAAAAGAGGAGGTTCTGTTTTAAACTTTCTTGACTCATGTCTCTGAAGGGATAAGAGTTAAGTGGTCCCATTCAGATAGTCTGTGGCTAATTTTGGTTCACAATTGTCCTCTAATCTTTTAAAAGTTGTTATGAATTCTGAATGCTAGAAGACATAGTGAATATTTCAATTTCTTGGAATGCAGAAAAAATACTTTTAATAGAAATACTCTAACTATCTGGAATCTTGATTGACAGTTGAAGCTGTCACTGCTACAGCAATGCAGTTACAGTAATTTACAATATTGCACCAGCATGTGCATTTAGAGGACTTCTCATCTATTTTACTGTAACTGCCCCCCATCTGCTCAGTCACTCACCCTTCTTACTGAGGCAGATGGTGAAAATAAAAAGAACAAGAATGTGAAAGCTCGTTGAGATAAAGAAAGAGAAGTTACTTACAGAAATGACTTGAGCTAAGCGAGTTTATTTATTGCCTGTTCAGGGAACATTCAGAATTGACATTAGAAAACATTTATTTACAGAGAGGTTAGTCAAACACTGGAACAGGCTTCCTAGAGAGGTTGTCAATGCACCAAACTTGTCAGTGTTTAAGAATCATTCAGACCATGACATTAATAGCATATTTTAACTTGTGGACAGCCCTGAAGCAGTCAGGGATGATGTGGTCAGATCATAGTTGTATATCCCTTCCAACTGAAAATATTTTATTCCACTCTACTCTACTCTATTAAAGCAGATTAATGTACTGAGAAACAAGACAAAAAGGAAACAGAAAGAAAAAAAAAATCAATCTTTTCTCCACCCTCCCCCCAGCCTCAACTTCTCTCTTTTGATATCAGTTACTCTCCCTACCATCTTTTAAGTGGTACAGGTGGGATGGGGAGGTTATGGTCAATACTCAGTGGTTACTCTCTCTCCCTCTTCTTCCTTCTCACACTTTTATCCTGCTCTGGCATGGGCTCTTCCATGGAGTCCAGGAGGAATTATCAGCTTTTGCACCTGCAGCATCTCATTCTTCTCTTTGCAATTTCTTACTCTTTTTCTTCTCTGTTGTTTTTTGACATTCCTTGAAAATATTGACACAGAGGTGCTGACAGCTTAGCTGTGGGATCAGCTGTGTCCTGTGTTGGGTCTGCGCCTGCCGCAGGGTAACCCCCGACCTCTTCTCAAAGCAGCCATCCCTGCTCACAAAGCAGACCCCTTGCTACCAAAACCTTGTCATGGACAGCCAATACTTGTCTAAATTTCCTTCCATAAAATGAGATCTATATTAAGTTACAATACTTAATTGCACCTCAGATCCCATAATTCAGTTCAGATTCAGAAAGTAAATCTTTATATTCAGGAAATACAGAAGACAAAAAATGTGGTACCTGAAGATAAAATGAATTTAATGCAGAGTAAAATCATAGCTATACATTTTATATCTCCCTTCAACAGCAACAAGTACAACTGCCAGTTCCCCGTGACTTCTATAATTTCTGCCTTTTCCATATAGACAAAACATGTGATGCACCATGTTGATTCTGTTTCACTTTGGCAATGTCTAGAGATATTCTTGAGATTAATCATCCATTGTAGATAATTTCATAATTCTTGTTGACTCATGCAGAAATAAGGTTACTTATTCCTGCCAGGAACTGGAGAAGGAGAACAGTGTGGTATAGCTAGAAGAGACCATTAAATGTCAGGCTGACAGTAGGAGAGAAGGGGAGAGGATAATAATGGTCTGGTATCTGATTTTCTTACTACTCAGGAATTATTATATCTAATTAGAGTATAATCATATTGAATACACATATCTGGTATGAGAACATAGTTAATTTGTTTTTAATTTAGTTCTTAAATTCTTATGCTACTATTAGAATGTGGACAGTATTTGTAGGACCTTGATTATAATCAACACTGCATTCCTAAACCTCCATTATTTTATTTTGATAAGTATGTAATGCAGCATTATCTGAAACAAAACATACAAAGTGCACTTCATTAAGAGCATCTGCTAGAACAAATTGTGAAACAAAATACCTGAAAAAAAAAAAATATTCTACGTTCATTGAATCATAATGAGGTTTCAGGATTAGGAACAAGCAGAAGAATACATATTTTCTTCTTTGGTATTTTTCAAGACCCAAATGGATTCATATTACTGCTTCAGTGGGATTTATATTGAAACATATGTGTTAGTAATTTTGCTATCATACAGTGGGATGATGATTTAGAAAAAGAAGTGAATATATATATTCATCAGATGGCTTACTTATTCTGAGACAGCAGCTGTGAACAATATTTTCAAGATAAGGGCTAAAAATGTTTTCATGACTTAATATTAATTTTAAAACATTATCAGAAAATAACATTATAGAATGTAATCACCAGCCGAGTTGTATTACTCCCTTAGTGAGAATCTAAATTTATTTTGAGAATGATACCTGTTTTGGATTCAGAAAATAATTACTATAAAGATGAACTAATCAATATAAATGATACTCTTTGTATTCGACATAAGAAAATATGAGAGTGCTGGTTATGAAGTGTAGCCAAAAAAAAAAAAAAAAAGTTTTATTCACTAACCATCCTTTTTTCTACTTTCTTTTTGGCATCATTCTTCTCTAAAAGACAGAAAAAGTAGGAAAACTTCCTGTTATCATATTTTGGGTCGTGAATAATAAATTTTCTATTAAATTATACACTGATTTCCATTGGCTGAATAGCATATAAACAGAACGGCAATACTAATGGATGACTAAATATTTCCTAAAAGATGCTAAAGTACCACACATATTTAAATGTGTTATGGGATCTGGGGCATGTTTCCAGAATGTTATTTAAGTTTTCAGAGTGGAGATGGATACAGAATCTGGTACTTTTAGAGAACCTCACTTACCATAGTTCTTTAATGCTTATTTTTATAAAATAAATTTCCACTCAGGCAAATGACTTATACGAAGACCTAGGTTATTATGTTCTTTCTGCATTGTTTCCATTATTTCTAACGGTAATCATTACTTGATGCTATGTTTTAAGTAATTTTGTTGCATGTGTTCTCAAAAAAGCATCTATCAAAATTTAAGATCAGCAAATAATGGATAAAAGTCTGGTTTCAAATAACTCAATGAGTTTTCATGATTATGGACCACAGTCCGGATGCTCTTACCTCAAATACTGAGGTAAGACTAAAGTTTTACTCAAGAGACTCAAGATGCCTCCTTTATGCTACCAATCTCCATTTCTGTTGAATGGAATGCCAGGAAAATGGTGAAAATACAAATTCCATTACAACTTGCTGTTGCATCAAACTATAAGTTGCATTCATTGCTGGGAGGCCATGAAGACATTTTTGTGTCCTTTAGAATGAATATGGCCCAACTAAATTCCTATTGCCTTTAGTGTTGCATAGAATTAAACATACATTTATACTTTTAAAACAAAGTGTTAGAAATAAATTCATCATAAGTGGCAATGAAAAAACTATGATTTCTTAAGTAGCATATTGCTCTACATTAATATTTTCATGGTTTTCTCTTTTTTTTTTTTTTTTTTTTTAAGTGGAAAAAGAGATTGCAAACTGAAGAAAGAGAAACTTCCTCTACTGAGTACAGAAAAAAGTTCTCACTGAAGACCTGATTTCCAGGACTTTGATTCTTTAATGTATTTGGATCTAAGAAGGACCAAAAAAAGCTACTTTTGATGTAGGTAGGACTAAATCTTCACAATTTTCTCGTTTGTCACCTGTTTGCATTTTGTAGATTTAAAAAACAAAAACAAAAACAAAAAACAAACCTAGAATTATTGTAAAGTGCTTTGTGAGCCATGTTTTCCAGACTGTAATTCATAGATACTTTTACCTGTGTATTGACAAGACCATCCCTCGTGAGTTCTTGGAGGCCAGTAAACTTGTATCAGTGAGACAAAATACGGTGTTGATGCACATCAAATCTTTCAGTCTCTCAGCCTACATCCACTATTTCCTGTGTTCATAATACTGCCAGATTAATGGGTACAATTTTCTTTTCTTTCTAAATATAGGTATCTAATATTGTTGCTGAAAAAAGCATATGTTTTTAATATCAATAGTACTTTATTTCACTTCATGGGAGTTCATGCTAAATGAGCAGGCAGTAAGATGGACTAAAACTGGCTAAATGATTTTAAGAGCAGCACAAAGGTTACTGATGAATGACTAAAGACTGCTTAGAGACAAGTCACTAGTGGTGTGTACCCCAAGAGTCAATACTGGGTTCAGTACTTTTTAACATCTTTAGTAAGGAGGGACAGAGTATACCCACAGACTGTTTGCTGATGATACATAACTGGGAGGAGTGAGTGATACACCAGAGGGCCATGCTGCCATACAGAGGGACTCTGACAGGCTGGAAAATGGGCTGACAGGAACTTCATGACATTTGAAAGGTGAAGTGCAAAATCCTCCATCTGTGAGAACAAACCAATATGACAATATACACCAGGGCCCATACTGCTGGAAAGGAGTTTCTCAGTAAAAGTCCCGATGGACACCAGGCTGAACGTGAGTTGAAGGGAAGGGGCAAAGAAGGCATAGCCAGGCTCTTCTCAGTGGTGCCCAGTGGCAGGACCAGAATCAATGGGCACTAACTGAAACACAGAAAATTTATTCTGAATCTCAGGAAACATTTGTTTATGGCAAGGGTGAAGGGGCACTGGAACAAGCTGTCCAGAGACACTGTGTTGTCTCAGTCCATGGAGATATTCAAAAGCCATCTGGACCTGGTTCTGGGCAACTGTCTCCAGGTGGCCTTGCTTGAGCAGGGAGGGGTGTTGGATCAGATGACCTCCATGGATCTATTCCAACCTTAACCTTTATATGATTCTGTGTTTCTGAATTTATATTATGTAGGCAAGACAAAATTATATAAAATTTTATATTAATCTATTGTTATAACAACTATATTAAAAAAAAAAATAAAATAGCTTGATGCTACTCATCCTCATGGGTGAATTTTTCCCTTGATTTCAAATCACTTGAACAAATTCTTTAAAAAAAAAAAAAAAAAAGGGATTTAAAGGGGATGATAAACTCTGAGGTGCATTACTATTTGTTGACCATGTTTAGTGCTTCTGAGAAGGTAGAACTTTCTTTTCCATTTCTTGGAGTAATTGCTTCAACTTTCTTTGCTCTTTCATCTGTCTCAGCCAGATGCTCTCATCATTCACTGGAAAACCATCAATGCTTTTGCTGGTACTTTACTCTCAGTGACATTTATTCATAGCCTAAGAGTATGGTACATTTTCTTCCGTTTTCTTCTTGATTACATATAGCAATATCAACTGAAAGCAGAATTTCAACCTGCAAATTGATGTATTATCTGAGCTTCACAACAGAACTTCAATGATTAAACCCTGATAGAATGCTCTTGGCTATAAATGTCCTTAACTGAAACTTTAAATTAACAGGTATATAGTGCAAATTAGGTGCTAGCTGGAATAGATGCAGTATTCATTCATTCAGTATACGCAGAAGACAATTTAAACTCAATAAAAAATTAAAATTTTACTAATAGATGCAACTAGATGTATCTGCTTATGAATGAGTTACTGCTTTGTCCCTTGAGAGAGTGCAGAGCTATAAATGAAAATAAATAAAAAGGTAAAACAAGGCTCATAAGGGATGAAATCCATCCTAGCTTCTAAGTGACCCTAATTTAGTGAGATTTAACCTTTCTCGTACAAGTGAACTTGTTATTGACTGATATCAGTAGCATGCATAACGGCTAAAATGGAAAAATTCATACTAGTACATGTATATGTAGCAGGCTTCTTGTTATTTCTTTTCCTATTTTGCTTTATTGAAATATAGACTGATCAGTTACAGCTGTTTCCTACATTTTCTCTCCTAACCTTGCACATTCTGTATCACGTTCACTGTTAATTCTTAGGTTACTGAAAGAGCAATATCCAAGGAAAATGTTAGAACTATAAGTGAAGGGAGAAAGGGTTCCATTTTTTTCTTTTTTTTTCTTTTCTTCTTTTTCATTTTTTTTTGTTTGTTTTTCTCTTTCCTTTTCATTTCTTTTTTTTTTTTTAATATATATTTTCCATTGCATTTTTCACTTTCCTGTTTTAAAGTTTCCTCAAGGGCATTCACAAAAGAAAATCTTAAGCTTTCTTCAGGGACAATAAAACTCATTGGACTGCAGAAAAAATGATAGATAACACTAACTTCATCATGTTCCAGCTGGTGGACAAGACCTTTATTTAAAAAGAGCCCCAAAGTTTCAAAATTATATCTCCACTGACATGCATATGTGCAACCCCAAAACTTCCCACTTTTTATATTGTTTAATCTAGCAAGAGGATGAAAAATAAACATGAAAAATTTCCGTTCTTACTATGTATTTCGGAAGAAAAATAATATTTATCTGCATTAAACATCTCAGATTGTAAACATCAGCAAATTAAATGTGTCTAATTTAGATAACGGTGTTTTTCTAGTACAATACCTGGGTAGATTTTGCACTGCAAATACACCACATCTGTTTATATTTTCACTGTATTTTCTTTGTAGTTTAATGACTTTGAATACATGAAGACTTAGGAAAATTCATATCTGGTTTTTGTTTTTTTTTTTTTCTTTTTTTGCAACAAGCCATAATGGCCCTAGACTGTAATATCTGAGTTACACGTTATATACTCTAAATAATTAAAAAAAAATTAAAAATATTCATTTATTGTCTCAAAAATCAAGATTTTTCTTCTCTTAGCACCATTTGATGAGAGCAGTTCACTCTCTTATGTTTCTCCATCTCACAATGGCATGTCTTGAGTGACAGACTTTCTGATTCCTTTCTTCATCTATTTCTACAATTTTGTTTTCTTTTCCAAACAATTGTAGAGGTAAGAAGCTGATGAATCATAAATCTGATCATTCTCCATAACCTTGCTTCTTTTTCTTACCTATTTAAAGTAAATTAAAACATCTTCAGGAGTTTGTTCTGTGGATGAGGTATTATGGAATGCGATTGCCTTATTAAATCAATTCTATCCTGTCAAATAACTGATGGATATTTCATGATACTGAACAAAGTTTATTCTTCATAAGTAAAAATTTGCCCCTTAAAACTACTGGTCCAAAATTTCACTAGTTGTGAAATTTCCTATTCTGCACTACCTTTAAGTTCACTGACTATTTACTGACTTCATTAAAAATTACAAATTAATTTTAATTAAAACCTAGTGTAAGCCTTGTTAGCAAATCAATTTATATGAAATTCCATACTTTTGCAATTTCAGTACTTTCACCAAAAAGCTGGAGGAAGGTCTCTGAAACTTTCAGTGACGTGTGTTGCCATAAAGTGGAGAAAATCTGAGTGTGTTTTATTGCAGTGCTTGAAACTTTACAGCCTGAAAAAAAGCTGGATAATTTATTATTATGGAGACTGAGCTTAGACGCAGAGTGTAGTAGTGCAGTATAGTTATTTCGTGTGTGCTTTTGCAATAAAATCTTCAAATTACTCCTGTGGTACTTTGCCCTTTGCTATTCTTTATTACAACTTTTTCTTCAGTTTTAGTTTATAACCACAACCAAAACAATAAATTGTGTTAGATATTGTGTTAGATTTCATTTACGGTGTTGCAATACATTGAATGTATAGAGCATGACATATATTACGTTCAATGTCTGAAGTATGTACAATGCCATATTATATGTATGATTTCACAGGACACATCAGACGTTCAAAAGATAACTACCAGATCTAGGTTTTGTCCCTTCATAGGTCCTTTTATTCTGAAATTTTTGTTCCTTTTAATTTTTTATTTCCATTTTCTTGCAGCATGACTAAGGCAGATAACTTTTACTCCTTGGTATTATCACTCTGCCAGAAAAGTCAATATAGGTGAGACTGATATGACTCTTCCACAATCAAATTCCTGACTACCGGTCTTTAAATGACTCAGCCACTTCAAATTGCATCAGGCTGATGCTTGATAAATGAGCTGTCAGCTTAAATGCACTTCAGAAAAAAACAAAACCACCACCAAAAAACCCTCAACAAAAAGAAAACCACAACAAAACCAAAACATCTAAAATTACTAAACTATTTAAAAATATGGAAGAATGAACATCAAATTAGAAAATTTCAGGTTAGTCATACATTTGACAGGCTATAGAAAAATACCAGACAGGTATTTTTGAAATTTTCTAATATTTTCAAGTACACACAGCTATAATTATTAAATATATATAGAGCTATAATTATTATATATATATATTTAAAATGCTGAGAAGCTTTTGGTCAAGTTTGGTTATGACAACTGTGGTTTCTTTCTGCTGCCTTCCTGTCCATTTCATTGTTTTAGTAGCTCAACTTACAACTTGAAAGACAATGACAGATTAAAAATTCACTGTTTTATTTAGCAGAGTTCAGAAAGGGCTAGTGAATTCCTTAGGGGCCTCATAAATTAAAAATCTTCTTCATGAACTAAATGAGTGGTGGCCTGAAGTCTGTAATATTCACCATGTATAAAATGAACATGAATTAAAACAAGTTAAAATTATTTGAATGTTACTGGCATTATGATTACCTTGTTAGGTCTTTAGCACTGATTATATATATATTTATATATATATTTATAGTATCACCTTGAAGCAGCTGCTAATATTTTCTAGAGGGCTACTGCATTATGCTATAACTTGTACAGCTGGGAAATATTTTACAGAGGAAAGATCAAAGACTTCTTTAAATCCTGAATATGGCCTTGTAAATAGAAACTATAATCAGAATTATGGAAACGTAGTAATTGGTAATAATTAGGATGTAATAGTTTCTTAAATAATATGGTAGATTACATTTAAATTTCGAGTGAAAAAAATTTTGACTGAGTACAAAAAATTGCAAAACATTTATTTATGTATTTATTTATTCATTCATGTTTTTGCAAAATAGTAGAATTGTTTTCCTACACATTACATGAAATGGTAAATTTTGCCTATTCTCTTCATAGTGCCCTCTATACATCCAGCTTTCTTGATCTCCCCTATTTTCTGCTTATCTTCCTAAGCAATTTTAGATTTTCTGTAAGTTTTCGACTTTGTTGTTAGCTCTACTTAGCCTAATAAATGTTTCAAACTCTTTCTATCAAATAGCCCATACATTCCTATAACACAAGATTACAAAATTCTTTGCTATGAATGGACTCCAAAGCACACCATTTACTAAAGATAAGTGGAACTCATAATTATGCATTGTGCTGGACGTGTGAGCTTGTTCTGGAGCAGGGAAAGCTTCAAGAACTTCTTTCTTTCTGAGAAGAATGGAACCAAATTCATGACTAAGCTCAAATAAATTAGTTACAAATGTGGCTAAAGTAGCTCCGTGAAAACATCCCTAAATATACCAAAGGCATTAATTATATCCCTGTATTTTTCATGGTTGTTTATATATATATTAACTTAAGAACATGCTCCTTAGATACTGAGAGACATTGCAATAAAAAAAACAAGATCCCAAGCTCTAAAGAGTTCATAATATGACAAGTTGATTGACATATCCAGATCTCTGGCCAATATAGATTACAGATTACAGCAATTTATTGTCCTAGTTATAGGGAAAGTAAGCAGGATTTGGCATTAAGTAAGTGTGATCAATTATCTATTCTATCCCATTTCATAATTTTTTGATGGACTGTCTCCTTAAGTGTGGGAGACAGAACAGATTTTTCCTTGCCTGAGTTGCAAAAGGGCCCCTTTTCAAAGCCACAGGGCAGAAATGGAAGTGGGGCCACTTTCGTATTGCCCAGTGAGGGGAAGAAGGAGCTGCCCTCGCCAGAGCAGCGCTCCAGCCCTGGAGCTGCCGTTCCACTGTCACGAGCTTCCACAACCCCAGAGTTACCACTTTGCTGCTGCTTTTGCCACAGGAGCCACTGCAAGGCCGAAGTCACCATTTGCCACCACTGCTGTCACTGCTAGAGTCTGGCAGTGTAAATCGTTTTGGATGAAATAGTTTTCTAGGTTTTGCTTTTCCCTTGCTCTCTGTTGTTTTCTTTTCTGGACCTCATGGTCCTCAGAGGAGAAGGGGAAGCCTCTCAGCAATCCTGTCTTTGTCTGGGGAAACCACATGGTGGCTGCCATTTTGTTTTTGTCCTAAGAGTGGAGGGACTAGAAGACAATTTCTGTCCTTGTTCACTTTGTTTTCCTTTGTGTCTTTGTGGTTAATGCTAATTCCTTTAGTAAATTGTTATTTTTATACCTAAATCTCTTTGTATTGTCCCTTCATTATTGCATGGGAGTGGGGAGAGGGCAAAACAAAAAGGGAGTGTTTTGTTTGGAGTCTCAGTCCTCCAGTAACTGTTCAAAGCTGTCACACTGATTTTCCAGTATGGACTGATTTGCAGGATCAGAGCTGTATCCATAATACATAAATGAAGGATGATGGAAAGTATGTGACAAGAAAATAATTGAATCATGTAGATTCATAATCTTATGCTTTATTGTTAAATTTGATTTCCTTTATACTGATTTTCAAACAGATTTTATTGTCATCTCAGAGAAAGAATTGATAAAGCTCAAATGGAGCTGGTTCTCTGAGTCACTTGATGGCAGACATATTGCTCTCTCCAAGGAAGAGAATACATGTTGCCTATATTTGAAGAACTATACTGAAAAACTTGTGAAATCAAAATTCAATATGCACAACTTGAAGGAAGAAAAATAGTAGACATTGGGTAAAAGCAGTCCTTTGAGATGTTCAGAATACCTTAGATAAAAGCCATGAGTGAAGTGCTGTTATTAGCAAACAGTGGTAATATATAGTTTATTCTGCAACAAATTTTTATGGAAAAGTGAACTACCTTCCTATCTGGATTTTATTTTCCATGATGCAAAAAAAAAAGTATTAAACCTGTATCTTCCTTTGAAGTTAATATGCTTTTCGTACTATGAAAAAAAAAAAAAAAAAAAACACAGCAACAACAAAAAAACCAAAAAGACATAAAAAAAATGTAAAACCATAAAAAGTATTGTGGTCCTGCTATTCAATACGAATTTTTAATTTATAAAATCTCTATGGTAGGAACTAAGAAAAGAATTGTAGTGTTTTTCTTTAATCTTTATTCAAATAATAATAATAAAAACAAACAAACAAAAAAACTAAAAACAAAAACAAAGAGTGTGTTGGGTTTGTTTTCCCTGACCTTCCCATTAAAGATTCATAACAGGGGGTAACATTTCTTCAATATATCATTACTTAAGAGTTGAATAATTTTCCTTTCGCTGTAAAGAATTGTTAACTAAGCTTGTTTGAATTTTTCTGGATAGCTAAACATACATGGGATAAGGCATTAAGACTTATAATACTTGGATACTCCCATAGTAGTCCCTGTCTGCAGTAGCACAGATGTATCTTATTTATGTATGAATTTCTGGTGTTGTATCGATTTAGAACTACATTAAGGAGAGGGAAAAGCATCCTATTGATCTATGAGGCATGACAAAATCTGAGGTACAATAGTCACAGATTATGATGGGGTTAGAAGACACCTCTATAAATTATCTGGTTCTGATACCCGTTCAAAGCAGGGCTTACTTTAAAATTAGATGAGGCTGGCCACAGTTTTGGATGGATGAGTTTCTAAGGATGGAGAATTTTCAGTTTTCTGGAACAGTTTGTTCTAGTGTTTAACTGCTTTCATTGTAATTTGTCGTCCCCGCCCCTCCCCCTGCCTTTTATTCAATGAGATTTTCACTCATTTTGTTATGGTTCTCATTGTTTTACATTTCAAAAAGTAGTCCTTCTTAAGTTTTGTGACCCCTTTTTAAGATAGTAAAACACCATAATTTGTTCTTTCCATTGTCCTTCTCTTATCCAGGCTGAATAAATCTAATTCTTCTCCTTATAGGTATTGTC
The DNA here is from genome assembly GCA_035221455.1 of Xenops minutus. Taxonomy (NCBI): domain Eukaryota; kingdom Metazoa; phylum Chordata; class Aves; order Passeriformes; family Furnariidae; genus Xenops; species Xenops minutus. The sequence goes on along the minus strand of JAWWEE010000074.1, from coordinate 134,303,164 downwards.
CTCTATTCCTCAGTCATCTCAGTGCTTCCACTTTAATCTCCAGTTTTTCAATATTTCTCTTGTATTGTGAGTCCTAAATCGGATAAACTAATGCAGATGTAGACTCATAAGTGCTGACTAGGAGGAAATAATTAATTCCATGACCATCTGGATAAACTCTTCATAATGTTCTCCAGCATCCTTGTTGTCACAAATGTGTGCTGTTGACTCAGGTTCTGTTTCTTCCCATCTATTCACCCTTGGTCATTTTTGCAGTTTTCTCTAAAACTATGAGTTCCCAGTACTATTTCCCATTCTGAAACTAAACTGTTGACCTACATAGTTGTCTCCACTGAGCTTCATAAGGTTTCTATTATCCCAATCCTCTAGCTAGTAAATCTCCCTAAATGCCTTCCAACACAGTTATGATACAAATGAGCTATGCTGACTTTTAAGAAAAATAATTATTGTTAACAATGAAATCATAAAATACAACAAAAGAGTGGCTGGTTCTTAAATATCATCAGCTAAGGTATTCCATTGTAGTTGCTTTGAACACATTGGGGGGGAAAAAAATACTTGCATGTTTATGAACTGATTTAAAGTTTAGAGAGTCTGGGTTGAATTCCAGCTCTAACAGGTCTTTTAGTCTCAGACGAGTAATTCCTCTTTTTACCTCAACTCAAGGTAAAAAGTATTGAACTCAGTGTTTTGTTCACTAGGGGTTTGTAAAGTTAAAATCATCGATGCATGGGAGGAAGTTAAGCAATAAATATTGTGGATGAAATGCAAAACTCATAGCATAGAGAATAGTTATGCAAATAAGTTCATATGCACCAATACATCCATTAGTCAAGGTCAGAGTGGTTTTCTAAAATATATACTTGCTCTTTAAAGTATATTATTTGTCAGTCTCAGTTATGAGGTAAACATATTCTTTTTCTTATTTAATTCAAAATTTAAGTCCAAGGTTTGTCCAAGATTTTTTACAAAAGTTTATTTTCATGGTATTGAATAAATAATAAACAAAATCAATTTGATCTTCAGTGTGCCTAAATCAAAAGTGGTTAAAACTAATCCTTTCTCCATAAACAAAGAACAACCCGAGGAAATTATAAATAGAATTAATGATATCCAAAGGTGATATTCAGGAAGGCTAATGACAAAGCCCACTGCATTAGTGATCCTTAAAAATACTATATCAATAACTGACACTAAATGGAAGAAAGAAGTTAGGACAATTTAAAATCATCAAGGATGATTCCTTATAGGAATCTTGGTATAAAGATAATTTCCATAGATGTGAACGTCTGTTACCATGTAAATGTGAATGTGTACTTCTATGTACTGCATTGGAATTATTTATTCATCTATTTATCTGATACAATTATATTTTCCAATATTCACTGGTTTTATTTCATATTCTTCTCTTTGTATTATTCTATAAGAACTATGATTTTCTATTATTTAAGTTTCACTTCCCTTGAATTATATAATACTTTTCACTCAGGATATATTTTGTGTGTGTGTGTGTGTATGCACTGATGTAGGCAAAGATTTGTCATATATGGTTTCTGACATCTCTGTTCAATTGTTTATAATAACCTCTTTTCAGAGATTTAGGGCTGGTCCTTAGGGAAATATGACTTGATGTTTTAGTGCAAAATGTCCATCAAGTGATGCTGCCAAGATTCATCTTTTCCTCCCAACATTTTACTTATGAATCTGTATGTAGAAAGTCTGAGAGCAATGCCTGCCATCAAATAAAACACAAATTTGTCCTTTTGATATTCTAATTAGGTTCTCTATTCATTTTACTGTGATATGAAGATACTGTACCTGATTTCTGACAGTACCCTAATTGTACATGGTTCATCAGCAATGTCTTTCTAAGTAACTACTGCAGTCATTCATATATGCTTCATTTACTTAAGTGTGGTGAGTATTTGAAATTTTACGATGAAAAAAAAACAGGACATCCATTTAAGTATAGTATATTTTGCCTTAGCTGTTCTCTGCACATGGTTTACTGACTGAATCAAAGGAAATGGAAGCAGAAATAGCAGTCTTCTGGGTCACTTCCTATTTTTTCTTCTCTGATCTTGAGAAAACTATTTTTTGTCATAAGTTCATATATTTTAAGGTCAGGTGATGAGAAAGATGCAGTCTCAGAAATCGGAACATAAGTTTTAAAAACAATTGCTAAATAAGAGATAAAATGAAGATAACTATTATGAATAATAATCTAAAACCTTAACAACAAACAAAAGTAAACATGGTATAAAAAATCAAAACAAAAGGTAAAATAAACAGAAGCTACTGAAGTACAGTAAGATAAAAACAGATAAAATCTCTAGGAAAATGGTAAATTAATTTTAAAATACAGAATAAATCAGAAAAAAATAAGTCTAATCATACTTGATGTCCATCCCAGATATCATATGATAATTGATAGAAAAGTTGATACAAAGTCCAGTACTATGTACCAGTAAAAAGTGGGAAGTAAAGAAATGGTCATGATTTACTTTTGCTCGATGTAAATATGAGGCAGACCAAAACATGAACTGATAAATAAATAATAAAAAGGTATAATAACGTAACAATTTAATACTTATTGAAAGAAACATACAGAATTCAGTCATGTATTTTCAAGTGAAAGCATGTGAATATTATCACTTTCAAACTCAAGTAAAAAAGTAGATTCCTACTGATTTCTCTGTCTTTTGCATAAGTAGACAACAACTCTAGATGTTTAGTTTCTAAAAAGACCCAAATGGAATATAAACTACATCTCCATTAATAAAACGTATTTTTATGTCACAAAGCTGGAAGATGTACTTGGAGTGTGGCTAATCTGAAGTAGGTATTTGCATCATATTAGTAAATTGGATTTCATTTTTGCAGACTAGAAGCTAAGGAGAAATAAAAGAATGAAACACATAAACCAAGAGTTTAGTGTCTTACATATTCATTATACCTTGAGATATATCTTGCTTGGCAACTTTTCTGTCACAAAAGTGAAGACACTGAGGTGATGGGCTATAAAGGAGAGCCACCTTGATGCTTTTACTCCTGATGAATAAGCTCTCCTCAGAACTCTGAAGAGTACAACAGAACACAGTGGTATCACTAAGGCTAAGGTCACTGGGAGAAAATTTGTCTGTGGGTATCACTGAGTGCTCAGAATGCTGTGGCACACTCAGATTCTGGCCAGCATAATTCAAGACTGCACTAGACACTGCCTGGTTGGTTGTTGTCTAGACAAGGCTGCATGACTCTAATGGGGAAGAAACAGTCATGACAGATGTGAGCATATGCATTGCTGAAGTTGATGGTCTCAGGGTGAGTCTCTAACAGAGGAGTCCAAGTTAAAAAAAAAAAAAAAAAAAAAAAAAAAAAAGGAATCATATCACTCAAATAATTACATAACTGAGATTCAGCCTAAATATCAGTAGGTCATCTCAGTCAAGACTGAAGGGCTTCAGACATGTCAGTGACAGTTAGATACAACTTTGCAAGGTAGTGACTTTAGATGGCTCACCAAATCTCATCAAAATTTTGTACCTTTTGGTTGGAAGAGTAGTACCTATGAGGAAAAAGTCTAAATTATCTTCTGGATCTAGAACTCAGTCAGCACCCTAGTGATATTAATCATTAAAAACTCTTCAACACTACTGCCAAGTGGTTAGACAGTACAAATACTTTTGGTGTAAATGCAGAAAAAAGATATGTATGCATGTCATTGAAAGTTATATCACTTAATAAGGAAAAGTTTTCAGTTGCCTAAATTTACTTTAGTTTCTTCAAGTTTACTAAATTTCTTTCATTTTGAAAACATGATAGCTGAAAAAAAAGTTAAATCATTATTAGTACCAAAAAAAAAAAAAAAAAAAAAAAAAAGCAGCAAAGAAAATGACACACAAATTGTTACATTCCTAGGAAAAGAAAAACAAACAAACAAACAAAACCAGAAGAGGATGCTCTGGGCTTTATTATCATGAATTCTTCCACTCAGTCTTTGAAATTATATGTTTATAGACATTAGAAATGAAACTGAATAAATAAGTACCATAAATCTAGATTTTAATAATGTTTGTTGTATTTAAGGTCACAGAGGATGTATGTGTAAGATTAGAGATAAGTTATATTCATGTGACCATCAGTTGTACATGGAATAGGTCAGGTATCAGGTATTTACATAAATATTTAAAGCAGAATATTTCCTTTTCTCTCCTCTTGGATGGATAGCAACATTTTTTGCTACTATTTTCTGTTAATATAATCTTTCATTTAAATGCTGATTTACTAATGTAAATCTGTGACAACTCATGTGCAATAGCAAGCAAAAGAAATTTTAAATGAAGTAGTTTTTCAATGATTTATTTGATAGAAGCATCCTGCAAGCAGAAAATGAGCTCTGAATGATGCTACTATAGATTAAATAAATGACAATGCAAAAGCATTTGAGATAAGAGTAGGAAGAAGGCACTAGAGAATGGGAGTGGCAATGGATCTGAGCTTTTTCTCAGTTTTTCCTGCTTGCACTTTGTCTTCTTAAAATGCAAAGTTTGAAGTCTTTTTAGTTTTTTTTTTTTTTAAAGTTTCTTTAACCTTCCAAGTCACAATGAAACTTCTGAACCAGCTTCCCCTGCCCTCCATTTTATCCTGTTCCCCCATTCTAAAATAAGCATTCATTGGGAACACTGAGGTCAGAGATTTTTGATCTTCAGTATTACATGAATACTGCATTGCTACTGTAATCTTTGGATCACATTTCCAAAGAAGAAGGAAAAAAAAAAACAGAATTATTTTTACATTCATGAATGAATACAAAATAAAGAGCATACAGATGTGACAGCTCTGTGGGGGTGCAGGATGCCTTGTCTGAAAGTACCATCTACCAGACAAAATAAAATAGGGCTGCACAATTTCTGTGGCCAATTCCAGGAAGCAGGCTAAAAGACTGAAACAGTAAATAAGGACATTCATGGCACTTGGAAGTAATTAAATCACTAGAGACCAAACTAATCTAAATTAAAAACGTCCAAGGCATTGAAAGTAGATCCTAGAGTAAACTTGATGGAGGAAAAATGTTTGTCAAACAAATGATGCTTTGAAATAATAATCTATTCCTGTTAATGTCTAGAGGGCTGTTTCTGAGGCAATTATAAAGGAAATCAATATGAAAACAAAAATTCTAATGAATCATGAGTGATGGAACCAGAAAGGACTTCTCTTATTGCACCTTCTTTTCCTCAGCACTTTCTGGAGAACTCATTGGTATTTAATGTAAGGTAGTTTTGAGCGACCCTGACTGTCCCAAATTCCTTTGTAATCTGATAGTCTTCTTGACTATTTCCCTGTTAATAACCCTCTCTCTTTTTTCTTTTTTTTTTTAAAGGTTTTATTGTATTTTGTTTTGTTTTTGGGGTTTTTTTGTTATTATTTTTTATTTCTATTTTCTTTCTTGTACAGTTTGGACTTCTTTTTTTAGATTTTGGCCATTGCTTTTTCTTCTGTCATATTCTAAGGCTGTGAATAACTCCTTTCTTTGATTTATATTGTCATGGTTTAGGATCTTACATTTCAAGTACTGATCATATCTTAATATTGATTGAAATTTGCTGAAATGCATCATGTTAAGTCTTTCAGTCTCTTTATATTCAAACCATCTATATTAATTCTTCAAATATCTACTTTTATTTCCCACTATAGTTCTCATATATTTCAAGTCATGAAATAAACAGCTCCATATATGAACACAAACTTTAAGCATTAGAGCTATGCAAATAATCATTATTACTTTACTGAAACAGAGCATCAGTGTTTACTTCATGTCAGCATCATGGTGAGCACTTGCTTTGTTGTTGTTGTATTATTTCTGGATATTTCAGACATATCAGCTGTATATTCTGAGGTTTTTGGCTGGGCTGTTTATTTCTTTCCCTTTTACCATATGCTGATCTAGAAGAGAATGATTATACAGAAAGTGTCTGGCTGGTTTACATCAGGATGTACAGCGATTACTGCTCTAAAAAGCAATAACTCCCACATTCTGGCTCTGGAACTCAAGGAATATCTGAAGAAATCCTGCTACAAGTCAGCAAAACTTTGAAAAGGGCAGGCTGATATTCAACCTCAGCTTCTGTGAGAAGCAGCTCTCATCTTTTGCAGAGTGCCCACTAAAGCTGTCATTTTCACAGAAGCAATATAATGTATGCAAAAAGTTACTCCCATCTGCAGCTGAGATTCAAGTCAGAAACAGAAGTAGTGACATTTTTGTAAGTTAGTCAAAACCCTAATTTTATTTGTTTTTCTCAGAACAAATCAGGGATTTTGCAAAGAAAAGCTTCTACTTGAGGGAAAAAAAAAAAATTAGTTGTTCTTCAGAGAAAAGATCTGTTATTATTTAGTACATAAAGGTTTCTGAATTAAATCATCAGCATAGTTATAAATTTTGTAGCATGTGAAAAAGAAGAAATATCAAAGGAGGATAATCCTTCTTTTCATATTTATTCACCTATTTCATTTCTTCAGCTCTGTTCTGTGTTACTTTTCATGGCACTTCATTCAGCTGATTCATTGCAGCATTTTTATATAATCTTTCTTATATATATTTTTTGCAATAAAATACCAATAGATGTTTAGATAAAAGACGTGAAGTTCAGAAAATCTTTTGAGATTAAGTAAGGAAAATATTTACAGCAATCAACACATAAAAGAAAAAATCTGATTTAAAATACAGAATATCAATGCTTTGCTGGAAGACATGTAAAGTATTACTAACAGAAATGAAAATGCATTTCAAATTCTAGATGAGACTAGTGTTTTATATAATTGGATATGCTTGAAAATGGTCTCAGATTTCCAAGAATCATAGAAAAGCTTCTCTTGAAAGGAATCTTAGAGATCATCTAATTCCAAACACCTACACGTTCCACTAGACCATATTCCTCAGAGGTTTGCATCCTCTACCATATTTGATTATTCAGTACAGCCTTTGCTTCAATTCAGATAATTATGAACTGGAATGAAATAAGGAGTGTGTATATATGTGTGTGTGTGTGTGTGTGTGTGTGAGATTTAAGATTAGAGGAAGCCCAAAGCAGATTCTTGATATGCTGTGTGGTGTGAAATGACTAGTCATCTCAGAAGCAGATACCTGCTCTGTATTGCTCAAATTACCAGGAGAGGAAGAGACTACTCCCTGGAATAGATGCTTTTAGCAAAATAGATGAAGCCAAATAGTCACCGTATTATCATATGTAATAATTATCTTGAACATGAGACTACTCTTAGTCCCTAGAAATGATTATTTTCATCAAATAGATTCTCTTGAGACTATCTTATTTTACTCTCTATATTCAAACCCCTAAAAGATAAGATGAGAGTTGTATTTCCATAGCACTTCTCTGTCTGTCCCTTTGAACGCAGCATTTTGATAGTTATCTTCTCAGTTTTCAGGGTTATGAGATTTTAATTTGCAACATGAAACTGAAGTATTTAGTGTCTAAGCAGTTGATGAAACATATCTTTTACAAATATTAAGATGCATTTATACCTTTCTTTAGAACCCTGTCATCAAGATTTGCAAAATATTGTTTCTATATATGGAGCTATATATGGAGCTTGGTACCAAGGGCATATATCAGAAGATCTTATCAGTTCTGGCAGAACATTCCAGAACTGAAAATTAATTGTCTAAATTACAACTTCCTTGATGCTTTATAAGATTGTTCTTAAATACTTTTTTTTTTCTTGGGGGAGGGTGGGGAGTGGAGAGGTTAGAGGCAGGAGTATAGTAGTGTTTCTGCTGGTGAGTAAGGGAGAAAGGAAGAGAGATGGGGTTGAAGGGAGAGACACAGGAAAGAAACAAGAAAACTTCTCATAAAAATATTTAATAAACCTTTATTGGTTGCCAAAACCTGTCTATTTTAGTAAAAAAATAAATAAAGGATGATCAAACAAGGAATAAAAAACCAAAACAAACCAACAAAAAAACCCCCAAACAATAAAAAATAAAATGCAAAAAACAAACAAACAAACAAACAAAACCCAAACACACACACACCCCCCAATCCTGAAATATTCAAATTCACTGGACTTATCTGTAGAAACAAGAAATGGTTTATTGGAAGTCAGTGAAAGTATTAAGGGATTGCACAGAAAGAGACAAAATAACATGAAAATTTAAGTTTTTGAAAATGACTTCTTTATTTGTGTCCTATAGTAGGACTTGTTAGGATACCAGGTCTTCAGGACACACTATTTACAATATTTGATAGCTCTGAGTGTATTCATTCCAGCTAGGGGAATGCGATTTGCTGAAGGCACTACTAATATTAAGGAGCAGGGGAGAAGGCAGATAACTAATGTTTCAGATTCACACCCTGATTAAGTCTTTCAAAGATTTGGTGATTGCAGCTATTCCAGACCAAAACAATGATTTGGAATACTAAAAATCTGGGGTTTCCCTACTCATATTGAGGGTTTTTTGGAAGAGTTTGGAGACTTTCTTAAATGTAAAAACAGTTTCAAGGAAATAGAGATTTTTTTTAATAGTTGCTTCTGCAGCTCAGAAGTATGATCTATCTGCATGAAACAGAAAAATAGGAAGATTATTTCATTATCACATTACTTCTATATTTTCCAGGTAGTGAAAAATATCAGATAGATCTAGACAAAGACACTCCTTTCTCTTGATCACTCTGTCTGTGACAGCAGAGATTCCAGCTTTTCTCACTCTATTTTCTAATATATTTTTTCAATAAAGTATTTCTACATTTTATGGAAAGTTCAACTGAATTTTGATCAGAATTTTTAGGTATTTTCTTTAATTATTCTCAAAGCCAACTATTAGAGGCTACAGTATTGAATCTCCTTGGCTTCTTTCACTCAAAATGTAAGACTGTGAGTCCGAATACCTCTGTTTATTGTCTGTGCCCTAGAGGGATTTAAATTCACTCTGAATAAATTGGGAAATTCAGTTGAGCATCAGTGTTTATTTCTATAGAAATAGGGTTTTTTTCCCCTTAAATCAAATAATCGCCATTTTTTATTTGAATTACAAAATGAAAGCTCTGAGCCAAAATCAACCCAAATAATATTTTAAAATTCATGGAGGATTTTGAAATCTCCGTGGTTTCTAGTGTCTATCTCCCTTTTCTCCTTCTTTTCTTCTTAAATGTAGTCTACATGCTTCTTTTGAAGCTCGCTCCAGGGAAGTTCAGTGTTAAAACTTAATGTCCACTGGCTGAGGCTTCATACTGTCTCAGCAACAAGAACTCTCTAAAATACATTGCCTATTCAGTTTTAAAGTTTCTGGTTAGACAGGTTCTGTTTTCCTCTGTTTTTGCCCAAAGCAAAACTTCAATCCATTCAGTTGCCATAATTTGGAAATTTGGAGGAAAAAACTGATCATATGTAGTAAATACAAAAATAAAAATATTTTCCTTCGGGTATTCACAAGACATAAACAAATAATATATACATACACACACACATATATATATATATAAAAATATCTCCCATGGTGTCTTTTTCCTTGATATCTTTATACTTAAAAGCAAAAACGTATATTAAAATAAATGGTTGAACAAAAATTTTGGAACTGCCTGGGACCTCAAATATCATCTGGTTTCAACCACCCTGCTGTGGGCAGGTTATTCAGATACAACATAAATCGCACACAAACAACTCATAATGCCTTCTACTCAAACTGACAAAGACAAGATCCTTTTTAACATGGAGCAGATACACAACTCCCTTATGAATGGTCCCTATGGCTACAGCTGTGCTGCTAAATGTAGTATGATGAGGCATTTTCCCAGACATGAAGGCAAATGAGTCCAGAGAAATGAGCATATGCCTTTATAAACTCTCTCAGCCTCCAAAACAAGCTAGGGATGATACTTAGCCTGTCCTAACTTCTAAACTCTGCCTGAGAAGCTTTAGGGGGGAGTGATACTTTTCACAGTCCCAAATTCCTAAATGTCAAGGACTATTCTGATCATTCACTAATAGAGGAAGAATAAATTCTGTGCCCAATAGTTAAACATGGTTCTGTTTAATTCATTAATCCAGTCACAGCTCAGGGGAATAGTGCTGCTGCCTGGGTTACCCTAAAGGGCATCACAATTCAAGTTATGAGTGAGCTGCTGAATTCAGCACAGGTATCACTTACTACGGTAAGAACACACAAGTAATGTTGAAGCTTGACTCTTTTGCCTGGATCAGCAACCTTGGTAACAAACAGCTCCAGGAATTCATCATATAGGCTGTCTTGAGTCTGATTTACTCAGATTTAGTAAATCAGATTACTGATATAGTGCCAGTACTTGGCATTATTTAAAAGAGAGTGAAGGTGAGTCTTCACAAAGCAAAACTTTGATGTCTGAAACTATCCATTCCTAGCCATTTTTCTCTTCATATTGGCAAATGCTCCTATGTAGTTAATGAATGAATTTGGAGTTTCACCTGAGCTCTCAATGAAGCCAAAGTATTTAATAACTTAGAAAAATACAAGGGCTTTTCTACTATTCTGTTTTGTTTTGTTGGGTTTTTGTTTGTTTTTGGTTTTTTTTGTTTATTTTTTTTACTCCTATAACATAAGCTTTCCAAAGACAAGTCAATATTTTGTGTCCAGGTATACAGAAAGTGTTTAGATGTGATATCTTCAGTATTTTATATGTATATCTCTTGTATAAAAGAGGCAAATGTTGCTAGCTTCCATATATAATAGGCCAAGAGGGTCATTACTGCCATATATGAAACAAAACCAAACACTGCATGATTCTTAAGGTTATGCTGGCATTAGTTACATTTATTCAGAAATATCTCCAGGTACGGAGCTTGATGGTCACTGAATGGCCTGAAGTGATGCTCACAGAGCATGGGCTGCACCAGAGGCTGGCTGCAGCCTGTCTAACAGGAAGAGTCATTGAGTGGTCTGACTACTGAACTGCTTCCAGGAAGCTACTCTCACAAATGTAGAGCAGCTGAATACTTCTCATGTTACAACACAAAGGAAGAGAGTGAGGCATATATACCACTGTACATCTCTACTTGTCTTATTATACATGAATAAATGGGAATAATTTAAAAAGTAGGTCCTTCGATCCCAGCACAAGCATATGGAGTACATAATCCTGAAATGGATTTAATGAGTGACCTACTTGAGCCTTATAGATTATACTATGTTTAACATTCATGTATCTATACAAAAAAAGAAATGTAAGCTTCCTACAAAAGTTATAATGTGCAAGAAGAATTCCTTAATTTCTTGTTATCTAGAACATTATTAAGTAAACATAACTTGTTGAACAAGAAAAAAACATAAATGGTTTCTAAAATTACCTGCTGCTATTGCTATTAATTGTGTAGCAGCAGCACGTCAGTGTGGGGGAACCCCAGTCTAAAACCAACTAATCTGTGCAAGAATGTGAACAGTAGCATTATGGTTACCTCAGATCTCTCTCATTAACTGAGTTATTATACTTCATGCATATATTATAATCCAATTTAACATCTCTAAACTGAGACAGAATCTCTGCTTTGTTTGTGACTATACTTTTTGGTGTAAAATAATTAGTTAATATGTTTATTAATAAAATAATAGTCTGTTGGAGGCATAGTCTTCTGCACCTACATTATCTAACAAACAAACAAAAATGTCCAAAAGGAAAGAACTTTTAGAAAGGCTTAAACCAACGCATTTGCTGATATCTGGAAACATTTAATTTGCATCAGCGTATATCTAGTTATTAAAAGATTTTTATGTCAAAATGTTAGTTCTGTCAAATCGAACTAAAAGATTCTAAAATGTATTTTAAAACATGCCATTTGATTATTCTGAAATATGGGAAAAAAAAATAACAAAACCAAACCAAACAAAAAAAAACTTCAAATACCAAATAATCCAGGTTCATAATCTCACAATTTTTAAATCACAAGCATTACCTTTATATAGATCTTCAAAAAGAAAAATCTGATTCATCCTACTAAGCCAATGTGCTCAGTTAAACTTCTTAGGTTAATGGGCTCATCTTCACAGCTGATACAGAGAAACAAGCTCTTTCTAGAAGTCGTTGTATGTTTTCTGCTCTTCCAATGTGCTGAAATGCAATTCATAAGTGAAGTTACCAGTTAGATCCAAACTTCAAGAGAAACACTCTAAAGTTCTTGCCTTCCTTCATTCTGTCAGAAGAATCCTTCTTTGGGAGGAGATGACAGTGTCACCAAAAAAGGCCAGCTCCTCCCTACCTCATGTCTGTAGCAGTATCTTTTGCAGTGTGACTCAATGGCAGTTTATTCTTTTTCTTCCCTCCTCTCCTGTTTCTCACAGTTCAGTCCAGCTCTATTCTTTTGCTTGTGATTATTACTGAGAAAAACTAACTGAAGACAGACTTTCAGCAGCAGATTCATTTCTCAGGAACACCATAATAGTTTTGATCAACATTGTCCTAAAAAAAAAGTGGTAACTTGACCATCTGTACAGTTGCCAGTCTGGGGGCATTTGCACTCTCCTTAAAGAAAATAGTACCTTGAAAAGTTTAGCTTGTGAGCTTTTCCCAGCTCTCTATCTTATTTTCCTTACCTGCCATAGACTCACAAGATTTTCCTATGTATAACATCTCCAAAATTTTGTAATTAAGTGAATTAAACAGTGGATATACTGATCTGACTTCTTTTTAACATCAGGAAAGACTGCCAGTTGCACTGCAAAAAACTCCTTTGGATTATGCATAAATACCACTTAGTTTTCTAAAGAGATTGTTACCTAAGAACTTAGGAATTTTCAGAAGATAACATTCCTTACAATTTTGCCAAATATTAAAGTTTTACCCCTAAATTTGAATTATGTTTTTAAGCCAATGATTTTGTGTGTAGGATATTGTATATAAAAATAATTAATTAAAGGGTAGCAGAATAATTTTTTTAAAATATATTTTGCCCAAGAACATATGGTAGCAAAAAGAAATAGGTCACAGGTGAAGAAAAGAGAAAGTATGGTTTCACAACCTGAGTGTGGAAGAGAGTAGGGGTGAGAAGGGAACCTCCACCACTCCTTTTGCTTTACAAGCAGCAGAACTTTCAAGTCAAATAATACAACAGAGTGAAGGAACTGGTATAACCCTTTCAGACTTTACAACATACATGGGACTCATGCAGTTTAATATTGTTGCAAATTCCATGAAATCTGTAGTGTTATTTCCAGTATAGAAGAAATATAAGACCCTTTTATTTATAATAATCTTCATCTTCATAATGATGAAAAATAACTGTTCTGATATTTAACACTTCCCCTATCAGCTGAAAATTTTCTGAGAAGAAAACACTATGTTTGAAAACCAGAAGAGACAATAAATCAAACCGTTACTGACAGTCTTGGTGAAGAGCTGAGGGACTGAAAAAATATGGAAAATGCTTCACCTTAGTAGTCCCACAAAGTCAAATCACATTTGAAATATTTACAGAAAATGTATCTGAGTACACATTTCCAGAGTCAGATATCATACAAAGCATTGTTCTCCAGGCCAGACGGTTTCCCAAAAAATTTATGTCTGAACTTTGTACAAAGATTTCTTTTATGTGTGTAGTCTTTTTTCAAGTCAATAGATATGCCCAAAGAAATTACCCCCCAAAAAACCCCACAGTATATGCAAATTTTTGGGATAAAATTACAAATTGGCCTATCAATTCTCCTGATAATTGCAAATATACTTACAATTTCTGAATAACTTACTGTTTTCTCTAATGAGTGTAAGGTTAATTGGCAGTGAAAACAATTTCATACCCATAGTAATAAATTAATTTTCAAAATCAGTGGTGACTACTAAGAATTGGAAAGGCAGGTAGGTCAAATTAGACTTCTTATAAGGCAAAGTTCAATCCTTTTCACTTTGTCCCAAAGAAGATACAATAGAAGAGGAAAAGCTTTACATCCAAGCAGTGTGTTAATATTCTGTTGCAGTGCATTCTGTCACATTTTATGCCATCAAATGAATAGTTATTCTCAGAAATTAAAATATGTATCCACTCGCTTTCATTCTGTGTGTTCCTCCCTGCACATCTTATGTACAAAAAATTAGGAGGTCTCACTTTCCATTTCAAACCTATTTAGGTAAAACATGAAAGAATTAAATCCTGATCACACAGTGTGAACAGACTAGTCAAATACTTTATGTCAGAAAGAACACTGGCTTCTGAGAATTAGGAAAGAAGCAGACAAACAAACTGAAAAGCCTGTAGATAGGCCTTTCAGTGTGCCTTCTGAAAACTCATCTGTCTCCAAACATTTAATACTGGCAACACGGAGGGAATGGACCAGTTTGAAAAAGTATGACAATTTAAATATTTTTAGGCCAGAATACATTTTCTTCAATATCTGTCAATTCCTGTAATACTCATACATGTTTCTCCAGATACATTCTCCCAATATTTTTTTACGCAAGTAATAAAGTGAATGTTAACTGTACTATTTAGAAGACAGATTTTTTTTTCTTTAGAAATATCTAATAGCTATAGAACCAGAAGAAACAGGTCTGAAACTAGAGCTAAGACATGTAGTTTCCTTAGCAACAAAAATTATCAGATATCTTCCAAATTTTGGTATCTCACAAAAAAAACAAACCAACAAACAAAAAACCAACCGACCAAACAAACAAAAAAAACCCCACCCAGATAAAAGTGTCTACTGTGTTTACATTTTTTGCCTACCCTGTATTCTGAAGCCTTGCTTTGTAATAACATGTATTTATACAGAAAAGTGAAATAGTCTCTGAAATGAAGGATTTCAGGTCCTAGGAATTTTCCTTCCTTATCTTTTGGAAGTAGCGTATGAAAGTAAAAGAAGAAGAGTTTTGAAAATTAAAAGGTAAATTTGCTTAATATAAAGGTTGATGAAGAAATTCAGGGAAGTATTACTTTTCTGTTTTGGTTTCCTGCATATTTCCAGAAGGATTACAGTTGACAGAGATGGAAGTCAAGATTTCACTCCAAATAACCGAATTAGAAGAATAGGAATGGCTGGGGTCACTTGTGCAACAGATATACTGCATTCTTCCTGACCTGAGACAGCCTCAGGTTCTAACTCACAAGCTATCTATAGTTGGACACAAGCCCATGCTGAACTACAGGCATCATATGAGTTTTGAGGAAAGACAGCATGAACCTATATAAGTTTTCTCCCAGTATCCTCTTGCTGCTCTTTGACATACAGGCCAAGAAGTTTTCTAGACAGCCCACTGTGTATAATGTGGGTACTGGGACCACAAGTGTCCCCCAGGTTAATGTAGAGGACCAGGGCTGAGGTCATGGAGCTCTATTACTTGATAGTGGGACCAAAATTCTGCTTCTTATGTTAGGTGTCAAAGTAACGTTTTTGCAAGTAATCAGCTAGTTTAGTGGTAGATGATTTGATTTCAAAATACAATGTATATATAACTTAAGCTAAGTGATCAGATAAAACTTTGCTGACTTAGTTTGGGCTAGAAAATCCCTACTAATATCAGATATATGGTTCATAAAGATGTGGAATGCCTCTTGCTTTTAAATCACAGAATGCTTAAGGTTTTTTCTGATGTAGTCAAAAAGAATATTGAAACAGTTGATTAGGGTATGAGATTTATTCTCTTTTTGTTTTACTGCTAATCTAAATCTGTCCCCTTCAGGCAACCAGCTGGATGTTTCTTTCTGGGTTTTTTTTGTGATTTTTTTTTTTCTCTGAATTACTCTTTGAAATACCATTAATATTCATAAAAATATTTAGTTAGAAACAATTCGTTTTTCTGTATGTGTATGAGTTCAGCAATTAGTAAGCCTATGTCACTTTTTCACTTTACTCACTGCATGGGATCTAATTTGTCACAGTTCATGCTGAGGAATGAAAACTAAATTGGAATATTTTCTAGGAATGCTAATTCTCCCCATTACACTGAAAATCTTCCTTTTATTTCCACACTGATTTCTCAGTTTGTTTACAGGATGTGGAGCTTTCAGACTAAAGCAAATTTTTAGGTGGACATTCTTATGTTTTTCTGTCTCCCCACACCCTCCTCCTTGTTGGCACTATATTTTGCAGAAATAAATTTTCAGTGAACAGTTGGGATTCCATTAGTATGTTAATGCACACTTAAAAAGAAATCTTTTTTCACTTATTTATTTGAACATGTCAATTCAAAACTGTAGAGTTTTCAGATTTAATGACAATTACTTGAAATCAAACAAAAGTCAGTTATGTGTAGTCACCACTAAGTTGGTAGTTCTTGGTGGTGCAAGGGACAAAGGGACAAAGCAGGTGTCTATGCTTAAATAAAACAATCTAGATTAAACCTGCACTGTTGCCTTCTCTGTGACTATTGTAGGAAATGGTTTAAGCGCTACTGTCATTTTGTCAATGACACTACAAAATGCAGTACAGTGCAATTTATCCTGTTCAATACCAAATGAAAATAACCTCAGAGCCAGTAGACATTGGCTTAATTCTTTACTCCACGGTATATTTTTTACATTACGTTAGGAAGGTTATTTATGGTCAGCACAGCAAAATTTCAGGTATATATTTATACTTCAGAGACAAAAATGTTATTTCTTTCAACTAGAAACTAAGCATCTATAAGGAACTTTTCAACAGTGTTTCACTATTGAAAATATTTGTTTTATCACCAGTTAATTGATTTTTTATCATGGAACTTTTCCTAAGTCCAAGACATATTTTTTGGTCAGAGGCAAAACAGGAGGCAAAACCAGACCAATTTTTAATCCTAAGAACTTCTCGTATATTTGAGTAAAATATATATGTCTCTTCCTTATATATTGGTTTCTTGTATTCCATGTGAATACTCAAAAGTATCAAAATCTGAAAATGTTTTCTGAAACTATATTCTTAATTTCCAAATAATACTAGGAATCAGTACATTTATTTTCTTTCATTATGTCTCTCTTGTTTATTGGACTGTGCACTTCAGGAGCTTACAATGGGGCTTTGTTTTCCCTTGGTACTTTAATTTCTCATACAAACAATTGCCTCTCTCACAATTTGCTGTTTCCCTTTGATATGTTCCAGCTTTGAAAATTTCAGAGGAAAAGACATTTTAAGCTAAATGGTATTTGATAAAATAGTGAGGTTTTATGAAACAAAGAAACATTCTGACAAATTTATCAGATGTTTTCTCTGAGTCAAAGGCAGCATGTTTTGATCTTATTTCTAGTAGAAAGAATTCTCCTGCATCATTTTCTAAGAAAATGACAAGCTTCTAAAGCCAATAAATCAGCTGAGAAAAAAATGCAGAGCTTATTTATGTTAAGTTTTGCTGCAGTTTTTGCATGTTTTGCTTTACTATAGCTAGCTGTTACTCATTACTGCGTTTTTTTTTTTTTTGTTTGGTTTGGTTTGGTTTGTTTTTTGATGGTGGTGTGGTTTGGGGGTTTTTTTGTTGTTTTTTTTTTTTTTTTTCCTGAGCACTCCTTTGCCTAGACAACAATTTCTTTTATCCCAGAACAGGTAAATAGGAAATTAAATAAAAACTCATTAGCCATAAAAATGTATAGGGTCTGCTTTAAGTTTTTACCAATACTATTGGAATGAGTGAAACCTATGCTCATGAGTGACTCCTTTTAGACCTAATTGTTTCACTCTTCCTCTCTGGCTTTTGATTTCTATAAAACTTTGGAAGCAAACTACTGTTCAATATGAGAAAAAAAAATACTCTTATAGAGGATTTTTAATATTTCAGCATCACTTTTATTATGCTTTTTCTTCACATTTAGCCAATAAAATACATATAAACCCCCTGAAATGTACCTAAGCTCATGGTGGTAACATAAAATAAATACACGGCGTGCTGCACATAACATAAATTTGAGTTATGGGGAGCATCTTTAATATTAACATGAAAAAATTTCCAAGAGAAGAGAGGCCGAATTCTCTATGGTGTTTTAGTCTTCGATAGAGTGAATTTTCTTCATAGTAGCTGGTATTGGACTGAGTTTTGGATTTGTGCTGGAAAGAGCATTCTTAATATAGAAAAGTTTTTATTACTGCTTAGCAATTCTTACACAGGGCCAAGGCTGTTTTCTGCTCCTCTAACTACTCCAGCAAGGGGGTTGGGGGTGCACAGATACAACAGCTGGCACCAGCTGACCAAGGTGACATTTCATACGACAAAGTGTCATGCTCAGTGTATAAACTTGAGGGGAGACAAAGCAAAAGGTGATTTAGAATGATGATGTTTGTCCCCCAAGTATCTGTTGTGTGGGATGAAGCCCGGCTTTCCTGGACATGGCTGAACACCTGCCTGCTGATGCAGTGAATGAATTCCTCATTTCACTTTGCTTATGTGTATGGTGTAAAGTCCTGGTCCCAAAGCCTCAAGCTTTACTGGAAGGCTTACTTTTGTTTAAGGCTCTCTCAGGCTTTACTGGAAGTTTTGCCTTTTTTAAGGCTCCAAGAGATTTCACTAATATGAACCCTTGCAAAGTCTTTGGTTCTTCGATACCTTGAATCACCTAAAGAGGACATACTACAAGCGCTTCCAAGAGAACTTTTATTTAGTAAGAAAATAAGTGTTTTGGCAAAAGGGTTTATAGTGATAACATACAAGCAAGGAAAAACAATACACTAGAGCACCAGCAAACACCAATACCACACATTAGCAAAATACCACTCAATGGTTTTAAGTTACTTACAAGACAAAGAAAAGAGTAAGGGAAGAAAAGAGATTAAGACAAGAAAGGAGAAAATATAGAAAGAGAGAAAAATAACTACTGCCAACAGTCACATGGCAGCAGGTCCAGAGACAGATGGCTGAACAACATGGAGGCCCTGTGCCTCTGTTTATGTGGTTTGAGTACTGTGGCCACTCCCCTGTGGGACACCATTCCCTGAGTGCTCAGTGCCCTCCCAGCTGAAGTGTGCAGTGCCATTGCCAATCAGAGGGCGTGCTGTGGGAGAGATCCCAGGCGAGCCTTATTATTATTGTCTGAATGGGCAAAATTTGAAATCATGGAATCACAGAATGATTGACATTGGAAGGGACCTCTGGAAGTAATTGGGTCCAACCCGTTGCTAAAGCAGGACCATCAAGAGCCTGTTATGCAGACTGTGCCCAGACTGCTTTTGGGTACCTCCAGGGAGGAGACTTCAAAAGGTCTCTGAGCAATTTGTGACAGTGTTTGGTCACTCTCACAGTGAAAGTGTTTCCTGACACTGAGGGACACGCTAAGGGAGAACCTCCTGTGTTTCAGTTTGTGTCTATTGCCTTTTTTTCTGTCATTAAAATCACTGATAAGAGACCGGGTATGTCTTCTTTGTAGACTCCCTATAAATGTTTATAAATATTGCCAAGTACTCGCCTGAGCCTTCAGCCAAGCTGAACAGTCCCAGCTCTCTCAGCCCTCCTTATATGAGAGATGTTCCAGTCTCCATCTCCAATCATCCTTGTACTCCTCCAGTGTGTTCATTTCTCCCTTATATTGAGAAGCCACTACGAACTGTGACATTCCTTTGTGCATGTAAAGGATAGTTATGTCTGTTTCTTCTCCCCCAAATTCCCATAACACTAAGTTACCCCTTTAATCAATATCCAAACATTTTTATATAGACAGAGATTACTCAGTTTGACTTAGAAATTGCAATGCCAAAAGCTAAGCCTTCTTTTCAGATGTCTTTCAAAATCAGATGCAATACTTACTACTCACAGGAATTTCAGGAACTTCTGAAACTTTTTGTTGTAGAAAAGAAAGGAAATACCTACCTGTTCTTTTACACTCTCATTAACCACTCTCTTTCCTTAACAAATGGATAAAAAAAGAGGGAGAGACTGAAACAATTGTATTTTCACCTTAAATTGGAAAAAAAAATAATTATAAAGAATACCAATTTATAAAAGTAAGATTTCTTTCTGATTCTTTGAACTCAAATGTTTGAATTTTCAGACAACTCCCCAAGCCTCTACATTCTTTGTTTATTTCACTTTCTCTTTGAAACAAGTGAAGAGAAAGGGAAATCTATAACTAAGAAAGAAGAAAGAAACTTCAAAAGATTTCCACCTCACAACATCTGAGTAAGGAAAGACCTGAGAAAGAATCTGAAGCATATTTTGTGATGTTGGGCTTTTCGGTGGGTTTTTGGATTTTTGTATGTGCTTTTTATTGTTGTTGTTGAGATTATAAAAGACACCCTTTTGTATTTAAGACAGGAACACATATGAGGTAAAAAAACACCAAACAGATGCTAAAGTAGAAAACAGACAGAAGTTATATGATACATAATGCTGATTAATTTAGCTATATATACATATCATATGAGACAAACTTTTATTTATGACATTTTGAAAGGTTTATAGTTATGAAATTTGAAAAAAAAAAAAAATGGGAGAAATGCTTACATTTTCTGGTCCTTGCCTAAGAAACATAAAGTATTTTTATTTAGTAATTTTGTTTACTAAAGTCCAACATCTGTGAAACTTAATTTACAATTTCTATTTACAATAGTAAGAAAATCATAAAATTGTTCCAGGCATCTTCCAACTGGATTTATAGTCTGGACAAACAGTAACAAACAAAAATTAGGCTTGTCTTTTTTGTGGTGTACTGATCATGGTCACCAAATCTAATCCTCACCCTTAATTTTAAAAAAAAAAAAAAAAAAAAAAGAAAAAAAAAAGAAAAAATGTTCCACAAGTTATACCAGGTATTGATCAGCTACTGTGTGCCCTGACAAAGTTCTGACACTCAAATAGGTTAGGACAATATATACATCCAGGTATGTTGGGAAATACTTCTGCCACAGCACACTTGAAACAGAGACAGAGATTTCTCCAGAGTATATATCGTGGAAGAAGAAGCCTCAAGATACAAGACCACCACCGTGACAGCTTCCAAAGGACCAGAGACTTTATAA
>JAWWEE010000074.1:134260823-134281061 GCA_035221455.1 Xenops minutus | reverse complement strand
TTCATTTTTTATTCCTCTTGGCCTCCAGAAACAAATACCTTTTTTTTGTTTGGTTGGTTGCCTTTTTTTTTTTTTTTTAGAAATAAATGTCATTAGCTCTTTTCACTATATCCTCTTTCCTTCTAAGGTCTACCTTTTAACTTTACAGATATGACTTCCCCTCTTGGTCCAAAGTACATTCAAATCTCCTGAAAAGGCTTCACTTTTTCATTTTTTGCCACAGCATCATGGATAAGAAGTCACTCTAGCTGTGTCAAGACTAGAGACCCACTGAACAATGCTTGAGTTGTAAAATGTCTGCCTGAGGAGGTCAGATAAAACTTTCCAAAACTGAACAGGATGCTGTCGTCAACACTCATCTGTCATCGCAAAAGTAAACCTTATTGTTATAAAGATCCCTTTGAAACAAAAATCTTGAAAATTGCTTCATAAACTTTATTAATTACTATTACAAGCAGCTGAGGTCCTTTTGATAAAAGAAAATTACTCCAAGAAAGAACAAGCTGAGAGAGGGAAATCACAACATAAAAGGTCATTCCTAAATCTTCATTTCAATGCTAATCTCCTGAATGAAATATTTTTTACATTTGTAAAGATTATGCAAGAAGGTGTCACCTTTCCTGGAATAATTCTGTATTTTCCCAGTATTGAGCCTGTGCATCTCAAACTGAATATAGTCCATTTGGGCTATTAAAAATCACATATGTGCCCAGAAATCTCTGATAAAATTACAGGACAGTAAGGAAGGCCCAAAAAAGGCGACAGTTATCTAGCAAAAAACACTCACTACACTTGAAATATAATAACAATAAAATTTAATTTAACAACCTCTGAGGTTGCCTGTTTTAATTGTTGATAGAAATTTCATCCTCTAGTGCCCAAATACTGTAAAAAAATCCTGGCACCAGTTACAACCTGCTTCAACACAAGTGCACAGAAGTATTTCTTGTTGCTGAACAAATTATTTGTATATAAGCACAGTAGCACCATGACCTGTCCATGGTCCTCATAAACTAGAGTAAGTACAAAAAGCATTCTCTGATCAGCAGTTTATGATTTTGTCATAGCTTCTTCTCCTCAAAGTATTTCTTCTTCAAACTGAGTAAGTCTGGTTCACTTACTGACTCAATTTATGGAAGCCATTTCACCCTTCTCACCATCTTTATAGCTCTTATTGAAAGACTGTCATCATGATCGCTTAAGTATTTAAAATGTTTTGTGTCAGATTCTATTTAAGTTTTAGGAATGATGGAGCCCTTGGAAAATCCATTATGTGAGAGGTTAAGAGATTTACATATGTTTATACAGTTCAGTGAGTATCAGAGAAAGATGCTGGGACAAGATAAAATCTTGTGTCTAGGGACAAATTTCAGAAAGGATATATGAGGAAACCCAGGACTATCAGAAAGAAAGAGTAGCACAGGGTGTGCTGGTTTTGGATGGACTAGAGTCAATTTTCTTCACAGTAGGTTGTATGGGACTATATTTTGGGTTTATGCTGAAAAGAGCGTTGATAATATAGCTAGATAATATAGATAATACTGCTCAGCAGTGTTTGCATATCACCAAGGCCCTTTGTGCTCCTCATACCACCCTGCCAACGAGGAGGCTGGGAGTACACAAGAAGTTGGGAAGGGACACAGGTGGGTCAGCTGACTCCAACCGACCCAAGGGATGTTCCATACCATATGATGTTATGATCAGCACATAAAGCTGGGGAAAGAAGAAGGAAGGATGGGACACTTGGAGCAACAACATTTGTCTTTCCAGGTCACCGTTATGCATAATGCAGCCCTGCTTTCCTGGGGATGGCTGAACACCCGCCTGCCCATGAGAAGCAGTGAATGAATTCCTTGTTTTGCTTTGTTTGTCTGCATGGCTTTTGCTTCCCCTATTGAACTGCCTTTGCCTCAACCTATGATTTTTTCTTACTTTTGCTATTATGATTCTCTTCCCCATCCCACTGATGTGGTGAGCAGTTGACTGGGGCTTCATTGCTGGGTGGGTTTAAACCACAAGGATACAGCAGAACTCCAAGCAAAGTATGAATGGAAGCATCAGAGACAGAGAGCAGATATTCAGGAGCAGGTCTAGATATGTACAGTTTAAGTAAAATGACTGGAAAGCTGACCCTATGCCAGATGAAAAAATATGTTGTGCAGCAGTGCCTTGAATCAGACCTAGGGTTTAAAGGCTATCAGGTGCCCTTAAGTTCTTGAAAGAATGTAATAACTTCTCACATGCTGAAATCAGCTGTGCATGGTAACAGCCTCGGTGGCTATATTGCTGGGGGCACAGCTAAACTTTGTATTCATGACAGCATTAATAACCGTCCTTGCAAAAGGAAGAAAACACTCCCAGATCCTTCTTCTAAACATGGTGAAGAAATATGCATTTATGAAGACAAAAAATGGTGGTTCCAATACTAAGTCTGTGAATAGAGCCAATTTCTACTGAATTATTTTCCTAAGCAAACAGTAGTAAAGAAAAAAATTAGTTTCATTTTCAATTGTTGCACCTGTTTCTAAAGAGATATAAAACAATATTTATGCCAAGTGTTGACTAAATACAAAATGCTAAATATCTATTTGTAAAACCATAATACATGCTAGAAACTGTTACAGAAATTAAAAATGTATAACAATTCTTATGACAGATGGATAGCTGTGTGAAACAAAAAAAAACTTATTCTGAATTAGAAATACAGGATTACATCAAAACAAATTAATTCCTGGCAGAAAGAAGATGACTGAGAAAAAAGCCCTAGAGCCGGGGGGATATCCAAGTGCTTCTAACTGGGCTCACATAAAAAGTTTATTTATTCAAAAACTCCATAAAGAAAAAAAACATTGTTTATTGCTTTCATACGATCTAGAGGAAACTTTTTGTGGGCTGCATATTTCGATTTCCTGGCAAGTTCTATTAATTTAGTCTTCACTGGCCTACTGATACGTAATTTGCCAGTATCTTGATTTGACCCTGAAGACATACTGGTCCCATTTGATTCAAGATCATATTCTTAATCCTAAATTTTAAACTATAGCAAGTGACATAACAGCTAGAATAATATAACAGTTTACTCTTACAATCTGTGTATGGTGAAGGGTTGACCTCTGATCAATATCTACCCAGAGTAGTTTAAATTGCTCTATATGCAACTAGAGGGCCAGCCCTATAGTATATGTATAAAAGTGATAAAGACAGGAAACCTTGGGGAGGTTATTCAAATCATGAGCTCAAACAAAATGATCTGGATTCATTGTTACAGATGAATTTCTTCCCCAAAGCAGTTGACCCCTGGGTGGGTGTGGAGCATTATGTCCAAGGGTTCAGGTCTCCTCAGTTTCCAGATCCAAGGGTTGAACACAGTATGCTGTTTCTCTCTGGTCTGCACAAATGGGCTTCTTCTCAGCTTGCAAAAGATTGGTGTAAATATAGTTTTCAGAGATTGGCAGGAATTGCTCTTGGCTCATTTGGTTTCTATTCAAATATAGTGAAACTAATTACACAACTTGCATGCTTAACTCCTATGTGTGGAGGCAGATTGTGGAAGTACTTCCCTCTCCCTGTATTTTCCAGTGTTACTCTATACATAAGAATCTACTTCACAAAACTAAAGTCACCAGTGGGACAGAAGAGAGAAAGGTAAAAGCAAATGCAAGAAACTTGTAGGCTGATATAAAAGTTTAATAAATGAATAGGAAAAAAAGAGGTTATGTAAAAGCAATCACTCAGCGTGTCTCACAAGCAAACTGATGCCTGGCTAGTCACTGAGCAACAGCTACCTTGAAAAACATTTATTTTTATTTTTGGTTGTGACATTTCATGGTATGAAGTATCTTTTTGGCCAGCTCAGACCAACCATTCTGGCTGTGTTTTTTACTTTGTGATTAAACAGCAGCTAACATTATCAGAAACACTATCCTCTAACTGAAGGTCACAAGAATGTGACAGAACAAGAGGCAATTGAACCAGGTTGAAAGAGAAGTTCTATTTGGAGGTAAGGACCAAATTTGTATTGTGTGGATGGTCAAATTCAGAAAGTTGGATTTCCAGAGATGCCTCCCAGCCTCAAATACTCTGTTATTTCATGAAAATTCAATACAAAAATTTTAAAATTGCTGCCCTTTTGAATTTTATGCACTTCCATTATTTCTCATGAAATTTAGATTGTTCATAGTAGGCTTACAGTGGCAATTCATTTAACCTGCCAAGCAGGTGTATTCCAAATTCAGGAACATTAAAAATTACACTGCAAAGTAATAAGGGCTTATTCTGCCTGACCTCCCTCAAGATCTCTAACATAGAACTAGATCATAAATATGCACAACATGGCAGATGTCTAGCCTTATGAATACATATAAATATTCATCAACTTATTAAATTCTTGGCTATCCACTGAAAATGTTTACATTTGAATAACACCAAGTTGGGCAGAAGTGTTTATATGCTCGAGAGTAGGAAGGCTCTAAAGAAGAATCTGGAGGCTGGATCGTTGGGCCAAGGCCAATTGCATGAGGTTCAAGAAGGCAAGGTGCTGGATCCTGCACTTGCAAAAACCCCATGCATTAGTATAGGGTGGGGAATGAGTGGCTGGAAAAACGCCTGGTGGAAAAAGACCTGGGAGTGTTGGTCAGCAGCAGCTGGACATGAGCCAGCAGTATGCCCAGGTGGCCAAGAAGGCTAATGGCATCCTGGCCTGTATCCAAATGCCAGGACTAGGGAAAATTTTTTTCCTCTGTACTTGGCACCGGTGAGGGTGCACCTTGAATCCTGTGTTTAGTTTTGAGTCCCTCATTACAAGAAGAACATTGAGGTACTGGAGCATGTCCAGGCAAGAACAATGAAGGTGGTGAAGGTTCTGGAGTACAAGTCTTATGAGAAGTGTTTGAGGGAACAGGGGTTGTTTAGCATGGAGAAAAGGAGGCTTAGGAGAGACGTCTCAGGATGCCCCATCCCTGGAAATGTTCAAGGTCAGGCTGTGTGGAAATCTGAGCAACCTGATCTAGTGAAAGGTGTCCCTGTCCACAGCAGGGGAGTTGGAACTAGGTGATCTTTACGGTCCCTTCCAAACCAGGCCCTTCTATGATTCTATGACTCTCTACAGTTTCCTGAAAGGAGGTTGTAGCCAGGTGGGTGGTGATCCCTTCTCCTGAGTAACAAGTACTAGGATCAAAGAAAATGGCCTCAAGTTATGCTGGGGGTGGAGGGGAGTGGGGAGGGCTCTGATTACATATTTGGAAAAATTTCCTCACAGAAAGGGCCATCAAGCATTGGAACAGGCTTCCAAGAGAAGTGGTTGAGTTACCATTCCTGGAAGTATTTAAAAGATATGTAGATGTGGCACCTAGAAACATGGTTCAGCGAGGGATTTGGCAGTGATAGGTTAATGGTTGGACTTTGATGATCTTAGAGGTCTTTTTCCCACCTAAATAATTCTCTAATTTTAAAGAAATCAAGGCATTCTACTGACATGCTTAAAATATAATTCATATTTTGAAAGGTAATTATCACATGAGAAAAGCTCTATGGTTATTAAATTTTGATCTCTCTGGAACAATTCAATGTAATCATTGGGGTTCTGAAATGAAAACAGGAAAGATATTGAGAAGAAAGCTATATAAACTTTGAAAGAAGTATTCAGGTAGTTTTAAGGATTCTTGAAAATTTTCTGATATTTCTTTCTTGTTTAAAAGAGAAGTTTTAAAATTTTTAGAAGATGGTAGGCTAAGCCAAGAGTCAGCATCCCTAAAATCTGTTCCTGCACCAATTACAATAGTGAATACAGTATCAAATACAAGCAAAACAGAGTCATAACCCATATCCATGAAGCAGATAGCTTTCTGACTGCTTTAGATATATCCAAATATTGTAGAAAAGCTCTGATTTGTGTCCTGAACTTCAAGTTATCTGGTTGGATTTAGTTTGCGTGGCAAGGTTTTTGTAGCAAGGGTGCCATAGGGATTGTTTCTTTGAGAAGCTGCTGGAAACTTCCCTTATGTGCAATGGAGCAAATGGCAGATGTCTCCAAGATGGACTGACTTCTGGCCAAGCCAAGCCAATCAATGATAACTTGGTGTGGGTTAAAAAAAAATTTATTCCAAAGAAGCAATTGCAGCAAAGAAAAGAGTGAGAATATCTAAGAGAAACAGCTGTGCAAACACCAAGATCAGTGAGAAGAGCAGGAGGAAGCATTCCAGGTGCTGTAGCAGATTAATCTGCAGCCCATGGTGAAGACCATGGAGATGCAGGCCGTTCCACTGCAGCCCATGGAGGTCCATGGTGGAGCAGAGATCCACCTGCAGCCCATGGAGGATCCCACACCAGAGCAGGTGGATGCCCAAAGGAGGCTGTGTACCCATGGGCAGCCTGCACTGGAGCAGGCTCCTGATCAGATCTGTGAACTCATGAGGAGAGGAGCCCATGCTGGAATGGGTTTGCTGGCAGGACTTGTGACCCTGTGGGGGACTGGCATTGGAGCAGCCAGTTCCTGAAAGACTGTGCCCCATGGAAAGGGATCCATATGGGAGCAGTTTCCAAAGAACTGCAGCCTGGGGATGGAAGTTGCATAAATTTATGAAGAACTGCCTGCCATAGAAAGGACTCCATGCTGGAGCAGGGGAGGAGTGCGAGGATGAGGAAGGAGCAGCAGAGACAATGTGTAATGAAGTGACCATAACCACCATTCCCCATCCCCCTGCACCACTGGTAGGGAGAAGGTAGAGAATTGTGAATAAAATTAATTGTGGATTAAAAAAAGGGATGAGGGTAAGGTGGTTTTAAGATTCTCTTTTACTTGTCACCTTACTCTGATTGGTAATAAATTCAATTAATATTTCCAAGTCAAGTCTGTTTTGCCCATGACAGTAATTGCTGAGTGATCTCTCCCTGCCCTTATCTCAACCTATGAGCCTTTTGATTTTTTAAAATTTTTTCCTGCCCTGTCCAGTTGAGGAAGGAGAGTGAAAATTGCATCTGTACACTTGGAAGCCATGACACACCTTCCAAACCTACCCCATTTTTCAGGTTTTAAGGTCTATATGGAAAATGCTCTAATCAGCCCGTGTGGAGTCTGATGTCCCGGGAATTTTAAATTCAATTATTATGTTCAACATGAGACAGGACTACATCAGTAACAAATTCTCTTTTTCAGTCCTCTGTAAATGTTAGGGGACTTTTTGTTATAGCAGTTCCATTTAATATAGCTAGTGTTATCTATAAGTGCTCTCAATCCTTTAAAGGACTGACTTCATAGACAATGTGTATGTTTTTAGCTATAAGGTCATAGTCTAACCCTGTGCAGACATCATAGTGAGTTTCAGAACCCTCAGATTTGTATCTTCACTACCGCACCAATATAAATAAACTATCTCTCAACTCATTTACCTGTTCTTCTCCAAATATTTTAGACATTTCCTCACAGTTCTGTCCACAAAGTAATCAATATCTTCATGAGAAATATCCCAAAGAAATGGAAGGGGTTGTGGTATGTGTAGTACTGAAAAATTTCTTCCAAATATAGACAAAAGCAAATAGATGAGACACTACAGGAAAGAATTTTCATTTAAACTTAGCCTGCAACTTGAAGCAATTCTCCAGTAACAAACTTAGTGGGTTTTATCAGAATGAGAAGACCTACTAGATCACAATTACATTAGGAGATGTTCAATACTATCTAATCTCTTGTTCTTCCAAAGGGTTTAGAAATATGCTTATTCTTCAAAAAATAGGTATTCTCAGAGAGAAAAAAACTTACCTATTCATCCATCCTGCAGTAATGAAATCTCTGAGCATGAAAGGAATGTATCATTGATGTTGTATGACTGGAGGATTTTGGAGGAGAATATGTCAAAACATATCATATTTTTAAGTGATATATGTCAGCTGCAGAATATATTTAAGGGTTCAGTGGCACCAACAGAACCAAACTTAATGCTGCAGGACAGGGAAGAGAAACAGATTTTTACCTATAGGCAACATTATGAAAAGGCAGTTTTAGATTAGACTGAAAAATGACCCATTTAGCACAAGACTTTTACATAAGGAAACTCTTGGTGTGCTTAAACCAAAGAATACTTTAGACACATGTGAGATGAGTTTGATTTGGGACCTAAAACTTACTCCCACCATTGAAAAATTAGCCAAGATGTTTTCTTTTTTTTTTTTTTTTCTGAAACGCTTATGTGCTGACACACACTGCTATGTTATCAGTACAGTAAGTAGAGTTAAAGTTCACGTGGCATATATTCATCTCACAGGCCTCTCTCTCACCTTGTAAATGGAGTTGTTATTACACAGCTAGGTACTTTTACAAAGCCTAGGGGTTCTGATTCTCTCAGGAAGAGGTTGATACAATATTGACACTAGTCAAAATAACTTCTTGATCATATTCAGACTGGTATATATGATTATAGATAATTTCTGCAAAAAATTTAAATGTCTTCCTGATTTTAATATAGAAACCAAAATCCTAAGAATGATAGAAGCTCTATATAATCAGCATTTTCAGATGATTTCCAAACTGTTTAAAATGCACATGTATATTTTGTAAGCAAATTTTGAATGTAGAGCAAAAATTGAAAAAAGTGGTACATACACGAGAATGTTCTGAAGTAATTTTCTTTCACGTAATATTTTTTTTTTTCTTTTATACTGTGGATATGTGTGCATATGTATAAGATATTTTATTCTATGTTAATAGTAAAAACTTGTGAATAAACAGAATGCGAATTTCTAGAGGACATTATGAAGTCCTGAGAATAACAGAAATCACCCCAAAATGTAAATTACAGAAACCTCTCTTTGCTTCTACTGATCATCTGCAGCTCAAGGCCAAAAAAATTTATTTTATTCAGATCATTAGAGTTATATGGTAAATCTGGTACCCCATGGACCATAGATATAATAATAACTATTTGACCTCCAAGGATGAAAGAAAACCTTGCTATTTTAGACAGAGATTTACTAACTGGAAATATCAGTTATAACAGATTTGTTATAAAAGTTTTCAGATCAAAGTGCAATTGTTTTTCCTGACTTTGGTTTAAATTGTCTTATTTTTTTCACTCATTCTCAGCATCATGGAAAAAGAAAGTATGAAAGAGTCTTTCTGAAGTCATACTCTGATATTAAGTTTAAAAATTATCTGCTTAGTATTTGTCAGTCTGTTGATATACTGATTCATTCTTATCCATATTGCTATCTACAGAGCCCAATTTCAAGAAACATGTAGGATTTTTATGTAAATAAAATTAAGCTTTTTAAAAAATAGTACAACATGGTATTTATATATTGGAACAAAAGCTTGTCCAGTATCACGGGTTAGTGATATCATGTAAACTCCAATATTCATTTATACTAAATTAACATTTGAGGGCAAATAGTTTATTATGCATTGCAAAAATCCTTAAAGCGTTTTCATCAACAGTTCTATTTACAGAATTCATCAAACAAAGTTAGACTGCCATGAAACTTACCAAATGTTAGCCCAAATGTAGTGAAACACCAAAGAAAAGAAGCCTTTGAGATATAGGAGCCATTTAAAATCACAGAATTACAAAACAAAACAACACACACAAAAAAAAAAAAAACATATGCTGGAAGGGACTAATTCAATTTCATCTTATTCAAAACAAGGACCATTTTAAAGGTAAATCACATTTTCAGGTTAAAACTGCATAGGTTAAAATTCAGTCCCATTTCAAGTATCTGCAAGAACAGAGACCTCACAATCTCTCTGGCTGACCTGTTCTAGTGTCTAAACACACCCTTTGTGAGTGCATTCTCTTAAATTTTAATCAGTATTTCTTTTGCTGTAACTTGGTCCCCTTATATTTCATTCTTTTGCTACAAACCTCTAAAAATTCTGGTTCTTTCATATTTCTATCCTCCCACTCTTTCTGAAGTCCACAGTAAGATCCTTCCTCAGTTTTCCTTCTCAAAACTGATTAAACATTTTTTTCATTTTCTTTCTGTATATCAAATATTTCAAGCCTCTATTCATCTTTATAGCCTTCTACTACTTTTATTTGTTTTGCTTTGTTTGTTTGTTTTTAATATGTGTTTTCTACAGGAAATTAAAACTGTATACACTACTCTGAACTTACTCTCAGAATTGCCAAAGAAAGGTTACCTACTATCTCTACATTTTTAAATACAGTGTATTATGCAATGGCCTTCTGAGCTGAAAGCTTGTCTTGCTGCCTCATATTCACCCTGTTGTCCACTGGAACCCCAGCTTCTTTTCTGCAGAGACAGTTTCCAGCCATTCAGTCCCTAGCTGAATGGGATTATTCATTTTCTTTTGCTGAATTTCATATAGCTTCTTTCAGCCCATTTGTGAAATCTGTCCAGGTACTTCTTTATCAGTCCTGTCCTGTCCTCACATGCTTTGTTCTCTTTCTAAAAGTGCTTCCTTACACATCGTTCAGACCATCAATGAAGATGTTGAACAGTACTGGCCCCAAACTTCATCTCTGAGAAGCACCGCTCCTAGCTGGTATCCAGGTGGATTTTGCATAGCTGATCACAGCCCATTCAGGCCAGCACTTCTGCCACCTATCTATATTTTTTCTTTATTTTCTACTCCAATCTGGGTACAAGAATATGTGTCAAACACCTTATTAATCAGGTTGAACAGCTTCCACTACTGTTCACAGAATTAATTATTACAGCAAGCAGTCATTTCCCTCAGGTATGATTTGCCTTTGGAATATCTATGCTGGCACTTCTCAGCCACCTTGGTTTTGTCCAGTAGTCATGTCACAGATGAGTGGAATGCACCTCACTCAAAAGAGAGAAGCAGTGATATGTTTTATTGAGGGAAAACTATATGGTTCAGTAAATTTAAGAAAGCTTAACAGCAGTTTACCAAGGTTCAATTAAGTTTGGTAGCAAGGTTCATCTTATTTATTACTACACTGAAGAATGACACAAAGTTGAGTGAGAATTGACTTAGAAAGTTTTGCACAGAGACAGAGACCTTTCCATTGAGTCACAAGGCTGAGAGTGGACTCCCTTGGCTTCTAAACTTCTTATAGAGCCTAGGTGCGACAAGGTCTAATCTTATTCTCAAGCTTGGATGATGGTTTATGGCTAATGGAATTATCTATATAAAGTTTGTATTGAGTAGCTACATGGATTAGTAATGTTTCATTAATTCAGCACACTAGCAGACACTTACCAAGGATCTGTCACCAATATGGGGTCTTGTGCTAGGAATGATCTCATAGTCTCAAGTAAGAGATCTCAAACCTTGAGAGACAACTCTGATCAAGGACAAAGACACATAGTGTGCAATCCAGATGCGATTCAGCTCCTGCTAGACAATAGTATAAACAAGATACATGTCTTTAATTTAGCTTTGCTATCTTATTCTGTACTTTGGTTATCTTGCATTTTGGGGCTTTGAAATCACCTTGCACCATTTTTTTCTGAAGCATTTTCACTTCCTTCTATGTGAGCCAGGACCTCTCCAGCTCACAGATTCACCCCAGGTCATGAGTTCAGTTGCTTATTAGTCAACCCAAACCAAAGTATGGCTATGGGTCAAGTGTATCCACCACAAGCTTCCAGGGAACCTATTTCAAAGTCCTCCCCAATAGATTAAAAACCCTGATTGGCAAAGGCAATAGTCCTCCACTCACCAGACATATCTTGTCTCTCCCTAGTAGTCCTAATTCCTCAGAGAGTGTGCTACAGTCAGAAAAGCCAAGATCTTGTCTGAAATGTCATGCAGCCAACCAGGCACTGATTCACAGGATCCATCTGCTCACAGTTCTTCCCTTTGACAGAATATAGGAGTTCCCCGAGCTGACATGTTGCATGATTTACAGCCTAAAAACTCTCTCTACAGTATCACTGATGTTAAAGAAGGTGAACATTAAGGCATAAGAGTCTGAATTCAGATGAACCTCAGCAATTTCTCTTCAACATCCCTCATCTGAGTTTCTGACAAGCAGTAAACCTCACAATACAGAAAATCTGTTTGAGAGACAAATGGTGATCCCTGTGGAAGGGTGTCTGCCACTACTATCATTTGCTGCTTCTTCTTGGTGCCAGTACATGGATCAAGGTGAGCTGGTCCAAATGTCTTCCCCGAGAAAACTTTTTCTTCCCTATATGATTTCATAGCCCTATACCTGTTTTGAAAATGTATATATAGAAGACAGAAATATCTTCCTTTTTGCCAGAAGTCACAATTTTCTATGACATCCCATTTTAGGAGATTCAATCCTTCACTTGTTTAGTGCAGCCTTTAGATGTCCAACCTTCCGCGCAGTGTGACACTCTCTTCTCACTGGGAGAAGCACCAGGCATGGCCCACAACCTGAGACCAGGGACTCACCTCTGATGCACTGGACAGTTGCTCCAGCCAGGCCAGGGATTGTTTGCTGTGACACAGAATCACTGTAGTCATGTCTTCTCTGTCAGTTCCCTGAAGCCTCAGGCACCACCACTCTGTTCCTTTCACACAAGCCATTAAGAACTAAGCCCCTCTTTGGCAGCCCTGTTTGCTGAACTCACTATATCTGACTAATTCAAGATCTACTTTAAAATTTTATGTTGGATTCTTCACTTTTGGCCTTCATATGTGCTTGTGGTGCGTTGGCCTTGGCTGGCTGTCAGCTGCTCACCAAACTGCGCTATCAGTCCCTGTCTATCAACAGGACAGAGGGAGTAACAAAAGGCTTGTGGATAGAAATAAGGACAAGAAGATTACTTAACAAGTACTGCCATGAGCAAAACAGGCTCACCTTGGGGAAACTAACTTTATTTAATGCCATTTACTTGTAAAAAAGTAGGAAAGTGAGGGGGAGAAAAAAAAAAAAAACACAAAAAAACCCAACAACAACAAAACCAAAATACTTTCCTCTCAACTCTCCCTCCCAGTTTCAACTTCCTTCTTAACTCTTCTATCTCCTCCCAACCTGAGCAGTGCATGGGGATGGGGAATGGGGCTTGTGATCAGTAATACATTGTCTTTGCTGCTCCTTCATTTTTATGCTCTTGCCCCACTACATGAGGTCACATGTCCTGACAAAAACCTGTTGCTGTGTGGGCTACTTTTCTTGAGCAACAGTTCCTGCCAGGCACCTGCTCCCGGGGAGGCTCTCCACAGGGTCACAGCTTCCCTCAGGAAACATATGACTGCTGTTCTGGGGAGTCCTTCATGCTCTTCAGGGTGAATATCTGCTTCACCACAGTTCCCCATGTGCTGCAGGGCAGTCTCTGCTCTGGCATCTGGAGCACTTCCTCCCTCTCCTTCTTCACTGACATTTGTGTCTGCAGGGCTGTGTCATACAGTCTCACTCCTCTCTCACAGATGCTGCACAGTACTTTTTTTAATGCTTTCTTAAATATGTTATCACAGAGGCACTACCAACACCATTGATTTCTTCAGCTTTGAACAGAAATGGGTCTGTTGGAGCCAACTGAAAGAAGCTTTGTCCAATACAGGAGCAGCTTGTGTCATCTTGTAGAAATGATCCTGTAGTCCCTCTGTTACCAGTCCCCTGCCAGGTAAATGTGCTAAATACTCATGTATCTTTCAGATACCACATATGGACTAGCACCATCTCATTCACCTCAACATAAGGAGTTCAAACCAGAAAAATAAATGCTAACTAAAATAAGAATTTTACCTGAAATGAAATATGAATACTGTACAGGACAGCAAACATGTCAGCTACTGATGGGTTTCATCAGCTGTGGAGTCTGTGCATACTGCCTTAGAGTACCAAGGAGAAACACCAGCACTATGAGATATTCTCTAAAGTTACAAAAGTTGCAAACACGGAAAGAAAACTTTGTAAAGTAATACTGAAACCTCCAGCTGTAAGGAAGATGATAAACAAGATGCATAAACTAGCAAAAAAGCTGAACGGTTCTATTTCAGTATCCTTAAAGTAGTTTGGCATACATCAGAAGTTTACTACTTCCCACCTGTAGAAAAATATGTCAAAATGAATACTTTTTTTTTTTTTTTTCTTATCTTCAATGTGGACAGGAAAGGCTCACTCTGCCTAAGACACAGTTATCAAGCAGTTGCTCTCCAAAATAATTTGGATATTTGGCATATGGGAGAAGATGAAAGGCTTGGAAGGATAAAGTTTACTATATATTGATAAAAGTTACATAAAAGTAGGAAGGAGGAAGTTCAGAGTTATGGCAACTGTCATCTCAAGTAATCATTATGCATCATGGAGATCTGCTTTCACAGAGATTGCTTAACATCTGCCTGCTGATAAGAAGTTGTGAAGGAATTTGATTTTGCTTTCCTTGTACATAGAGCTTTTGTGTAATCTACTAAATTTGCTTTACCTCCAACCACAAGTTTTCACTTTTGCCCTTCCAATTCTCTCCTCCAACTCAATGAGGTGGGAGTAAATAAGCAGCTGTGTAAATAAGCTAAGCTGTGTGATGCTTAGCTGCCTGCCAGAGTTAATCCACAACAACTTCTTAGTTGGCTGCATTTTGCTTTGAAAATTTGGAATGCTCATGTCTTGCACAAGATTCACTTTCCTCCAGTTTCTCAGTGGGATAAAATACAAACAGCTATCTACATTGCACACAAAGACAATCAATTTGATATTCACTTTTAGGAATTTTCTGCATCCAAAGATGAGAACATCCCATGTAAATCTAATTATCATAGTGATTCATATTATGAATGAGGAACTTAAATTATTAGGCAGCAAGATGCATTTTCCCCTTGAATATGATTACAGCACTGAATTTCATACATGGAACATGTTGTTGCATATTAGTAACTCTTGCAAAATCCTGCAGAATAGTTTCCTTCTCATCTCTCCCTATTATTTTTTTTTCTGTTTCAATGTGTCACAGGAGGCATATTCCCAATTTTATGGCATTAGCTTTTGAGGTAGGGTAATGTATGTGGAAATTACAGAGTAAAACTGGGTCCAGGCCTTGAGACTTAAATGAAAAAAGGAATTAATACTGTCTTAGACTTCTAAAGTGTTTAGAAATACCATTTTGATTTGTTCTATCCCTTATGCAATGTTTTTCTCTACTACAACCTATTATTATGTCCTCTGATATCCTAACTGATAAAAAACACATTACAATCTAACTTTCTATGGAAGCATGGAATTAATAATTGACATCAAATTTGCATAAATTATAGTTATTAAATCAACATGTAAACTATACTGTTTCAATAGCAATGAAAACAATCAATCCAAGGACCATAAAAAAAAAAACCAAAAAACTTTATGTAGAAATAGGAGATACCCTACCCATTTAATTTATTGGTACTGTACACAACACTGTCATTTTAAAAAAGAGAAGACGTTAGAAGTATAGAAATTTCACATTACAAAGAGGTAAATAATTGTTATTTAGCAATGAAGCTGTAAGTTCTTAGTTCAGCAATTAAATTCCCATTTTTACAGTAACAATTCTTTATTTCAAAATACACACAAGAAAACAGTGCAAAATTACGGAAATTTTGAGACCTTCTGTAAAGATTTCCAGATTCTTAAGCTCCACTTTCCTGTGGTGCATATGGGGCTCCTCTAGAATCCAACAAAGACCCATTCTCTGAATGGTTTTCAATAGAAGGATTGTGAGGTAAAGCATTGTCCTTATTTCACAAAAATGCCTACTGCAAAGCACTAGCATATTACTTGCACCAGAGATTGCTAAACTAAATTTCCTTCTGTACTTTTTATTTAATGAAGACATCTTTATTAAAAAAAGCCTTTTAATGTAACCCTGTTAAAGTATGATTTCTGTTATTGTTGGATCACATACTTCATGTGATAGAGAAATGAGCTAAATGTTTTCTTAAACATGAAGAATATTGTCCATTTGCCATTTAATTATTTCTCATTTCTATATTCTTGCTTTCATTTTAAAATCTTCCTTTGCTCTGAAATTGTCACTCAGTTATAGAACTTCTAGATAATATATCTAACCTGTAATAATGGATTAGATATCACACTAGTATCAAAAGCATTTGGAGAAAGATTCAAATTAGACATTTCACTAAAGTCAGAAAAAAAACAGCAGAGAATTTTAGGTTATCTTGTTATGAAAGACTGTTGAACATTAGCTTCAATCTTATTCAGGTTTAAGTGTGAATGCTGGGAACTTCTGAGTTTAAGAAACCACACCTACCTTTATGGAATAAATCATTCTGCTAAGATGGGAGACAACGGAAATTGACTCAGAATTGTTTCACTTAGCTTTAGGATGAAGCTTCACATAGTTTGAGCCATCTTGATGGTTCCCACTGATGATTGCTCCTGGATATATGCTGGTTTCCTCTTTCATATCAACTGCAACTCTGAATCAGGTAAGTCAGACAGAAATGCGGTCATTAACTTACGGCCAAGGCAGCAACGTGAAATAGCCTTACTCTGTGAATGGATTTGAATTGATGCTGAAACAAAGAAAGAAAAAAGACAATATACACCTAATAAACACCTATTAGGCTAACATATTGAACATGTGATGTTATTCTTGCAGAGGTGGCATTTGCATCTCAATTTTTAAACAGAATTCAAATTACTGCTCTGATAAATTTTTAAGGAACTCCTAGATATTTTAGAGAACTTATAGTTTAGATCAGTTCTGTTGCAATTGAGAAGATAAAGATTGTACTAATACTAGCTGTAAGGGTGGCTTGACCTAGTAATGTTTATTTAGATCTTCCACAAAGATAGAGAATATGTGTGATCTTATCTGTGATCCTATTTTTTAAGTATTAAAAATCCTCATTTATGCTTCATAAGTCCAGAATTCTCTCCATCCACAACTTTACACAACCAAAACAGAGCATTCTGGTTTGTATTTACAATTAAATTGTGCCTCACAAAAGCCCACACTCAGCCAAATCTAGAATTACTACTATTTGCAGTATCTGAACATGTTTACACTTCTAGAAAATCTCTTGGAAAGTTCAGTTACAGCAGTAAAATACCCAGGTATTGACACACTGGTGGCAAAGGTTCCCAAAGGCCAGCAGGAACAAGCTAAGATGACAAGGTAGTGACAGCCAAGAAAAAAGGAGCTCAGATCTAAAACAGAGATACCTGTTGAAGATCTGCTAAGGGAATTGAAGTGAATACAGTGGTAAGTTCTGCTGAGCTTTGCTTCAAGTCTGGCTACATTTGTTCTGATCCTTTTTTATGCTCCTTTTCTTCCTGTAGATATTTATATGATATTTTTTACTTGAATTAACTGTCATTAAATGTTGTTTAAGAGTGCTCGATAGAACACTCACAGTAGAAGGGCATAGCATAAGTTGCACTAAATTTTTACTTGGCACTTAATGATACTGATTTTAGCACATAGACTTAAATAAAATTAGCCTAAAGGTTAAAAAGGCCTACCTATACCAGTGTACCTACCATTAATTTGTGTCAATGAGTTATTCAGTTGCAAAGGAACATGAAAATGTAGCTATATTTTGTGTAGAATGAAATATTTCTCCATATGGAGTTGGCTGTTTAAAGGAACTAAAGATATACATGCCTTCTGAAAATTATTCATTATTCCTCAAATAATTAGGTTTTTTCAGACAAGAAAATTCAAACTTAAACACTGACGTAAAACATGCAGCTTTTTTTTTTTCCCCTAAGCAAGTGAAATGTTGGGCAAACCAAGCAATGCTGAGAGTTTAACACTAAAGAAATTTACTGATTTGGTTTTGGCTTTTCTCTGCGAAAAACCTTTCAGATATTGAATAATTTGATTATGATTTCACAATCGGACATGGTGCAAAAGTACTCGTGACTCTTTCAGGGATGTTAATGGCATGTGTTTTGACATTACTTCTGATTTTGGACAGAAAACTTTCTGGAAAAGATAACTATGTCATTTTATGTTCTAAGCAAAACATACTATGCAGCTTTTACCATCAACAATGATGTCATACAATTAGAATGTAGATACATACTTTAGTCACCTGATTCACAGCAAAATATCTTAGTTTTGAAGATGTTATGATTTTGCTGTAGACATTGTATTTGAAAGAAGCTAGTTCCTGAAAAATAAAAAGTGTTTTGAAACACAAAATGTGAACTTTAAGCATGAAAAAACTTTAATTTTGGCCAAAAAACATACTGACAAAAGTTTTTTAAATTACTTGTAAAGGTCACAGAACAAAACCAGAGTAGGATTGGAGTACAAATCATTGTTCCTAGCTCTCAGAAGCCTTGTCTATGCATTATGTTTTTTCTCTTTGATCTAAATGAAAGCAAGAAAGCTTGAAAGGTGGCTCAACTCTCTTGAAGACAGAAAAGGAAATAGATTTGATCAAATGGACATTCCTCTTGAACACAAAGTTTCTCTCTGAGAAATTTACTAAAAATGCCTATGTAGGAGAAATTCATATGCTGGACAATAAAGAAATATGAATCCAGTGAGGAAGAGAGAGAAAAGTATGTAGTTAGAGGTGTTAAAAACTAATGAGCACTACAAAAACTGTAGTTGACATGGGGAAAGAAAAGCTGCAAGCTTAGAGGAGGATGACAATAAAGCCCCCTCACAAAAAGTAAATAACCTGCAAATCTTCTTTTGAAGATGATGATCAACAAATCCAACCATTCCCAGAAATGTGAGTATGACATGATCAGATTAGATTACAATACTGTATTATGATGAAGTATTTAATAACATGGTTACAAGATGTGACAAATTTAAAAAGAAATGCCTGCAATGATAATCTAAATGAAAGTAGGTTTTGCAAAAAACGATTTAAAAGAGTGAAACCAGGGATCTCAAAGAAAAAAAGAGTTTAATATAATGATCATAAATTGAAATATTCTGCCTAACCTGATTTGTTGTTCTAAGGAGAATTCTTAAACCTACCTTTAATAGTAAAATTTGTCAGAATTTGTAATCAAAATGAAAAAAATTAAGAAAGTTATTTTGATCAGTTCAAATCACTAATCAAGTATGAACTGCAAATTAAGTCAGAAATAAATAAAAAGAAAATAAACATGTATAAAGAGTTAAAGGAACATTTGGACGATACTCTCAGGCACGTGGTGTGACTTTTTTGGAATGATCCTGTGCAGGGCTAGGAGTTAGAATCGATGATCTTTGTTGGTCCCTTCCAACTCAGCATTTTGTGTGATATTTTATATTTGTTTAAAATGTAAATATCTGCATATAATGGAATTCAAGATAAATCAAATCTATTTTGACTTGGTCCTCAGAAATAAAAGCAGGTACAGATTCAAAATTAAGCTGACGACATTCATTTAACTTAATTAGAAAAAATAATTTTTCTCAGCTGGTTCACATAAAGCATTAATGCCAATTTCCACCAAAAGCTACCATATAGGCAGCCAAAAAGCAAACAAACAAACAAACAAACACCAAAACAAAACAAAAACAAACCACACCACAAAACAAAACAAAACAAAAACACACACACACACAAAAAAACAAAAACAAACAAACAAAAACAAAGAAACAAAAAAAAAACAGAATAAAGAGCTCAAAGGAAATAAGACGAGTTAAAACATATATGTGACTAAAGATCTTCTGAAAAACAACTTTTAAAAAAATCCAAACCTTGCATATTAATGTATAAAGTAAGAATTTACATGTAGTATATACGGATTTAAGTCATACAGTGAAGTTTAATTTAGATAAAATATCTCAGAAATTACTATCACAAGTTAATTTCTTGATGAGGAATTTTTAATAAAAAGAACTGTTAGGAAAAATGGCAAGTTATTGCTTTGTATTTTAAGGATGTGCTGATGAGGAATAAGAGGAACTTAAGCACAGCCTTATTTAATATGCTCATTTAATATGTTCTGGAAGATTTACAGGACATTGCATGAATACGATTCATAGGTAATGGTGTAATAAAAGGTAAAACACTTACAAGAAAGATAAATTAACAGTTCCAGAGAGATTAGACATATGACCACAGATTGCTTATGTAAGTAGTATCAAGTAAGAAGTACCAAACTAATGCATTCTAGACCTCACAAAATTAAAGAAAATATTCTTTATTAAAGAATAAAATTAAAGAAAATATTGAAGGAATATTCTGGTTATGATTTTTTTTAATTGTTATTTTTTTAAAGACATTAAGGAAAAAGTGTTGACAAGGAGGTCTATGGACTGTGAAGTACATTCCCAGGTGACATGATAGAAATTTCATCCCTTAAAACATTTCAGAGTAGCCTAGAAAGAATAGTAATGAATTCACAAAAAAAAAAAAAAAAAAAATAAAGAATAAAAATAAAA
>JAWWEE010000074.1:134242739-134260723 GCA_035221455.1 Xenops minutus | reverse complement strand
ATTGTCACAGACCTGTTAATCTCCTCCCCGAACCACGCCGAGTTTCTAGCTCCTTCTAGCTAGCCCCTATAAAACCCTTTTACCCTGTTTAATAAAGAGCCATTTCACCTTATCCCGCGTTTCGTGTGGAGTGGTCCTTCCCATTATCCCATTCAGGTCTGTGTCAAATTTCTGTAATTTATCTACAGATATGCAAGATGTCAAAGTCTCAAGATAGCATCATTAAAATGTGACTTTACTGTCTTATCAGAAAGCCACTATTGTGTAAAATCTTGAAAGCTAGAAGCTTTGTTAAGCATACAGAATCACAGCTTGTCAGAACCACCAACTACCAACTGGGACATAAAGAAGATAAAAGAAAAGAAAACGCAAAATATGTATATTTTACTTCTACACAGAAGTGCTTTTCTGATGATAGTTTTGATTTTGGATTATATTTGCTTAGCACTTTCAATTGAAAAGAAGTTTTTTATGAAATCAATTGAATTTTCAGTTTTGAAAAGTTTCTTTTTGGGTTGAATAACTGATGTTTTGTTTATTTAAAGACTGCAAATATACCAGAATTTTTTTTCTCCGTATTAGAAAATCAAACAACTTGCCAAACTTAAATCATCATAGACTTAAAGCTAAGAAGTTTGAGAAAAAAGTTTTAGAAAGGACTGAAACATAGCATTACAATCTTAGCACAAGAAGGTCAGGGAAAACCCAAAGGACAAAACTCTAGAACTGCCCTCATTTCTATAATGCAAGAGGAAAACAGCACAAAAAATCTCAGCAAAAGGCTGCCAGATGTAGGTCTTTATTGTTATTGAACAATATGGAAATAACTACCTTTCCTGACATGTGCAATCCCTGAATGTGAAGTAATATTTATTAATTCTTGTAAAGCAGCAGCATAAGACTATTTTAAATAGCAATTATTATTCAAAATATTTTACATATGGCAAGTACTATATTATTTAGAGTTTTAGTGAGCTAAGTGATTAATTGGATTGTCAAGTAAACACTTTATGTTGCATAAGCTCAGGATACTGGCTGGCTGTAGTACTGCTAATCCTATGTTCATTACATGAAAATATGGAATTAAAATGAAAAACTGTTTTTTTCAGCAATTACAGTATACTTTGGTTTTATTCTGGAACATTTGGGAAAATACATACATGCATTTTATATCAAAATCATTAAATATTGGGGACAAATAAGAGTTCAATGAAATGAAGAATTTATTTCTTAATAATTTTTTTTTAATTTCATAATGAAATAAAAACTCTCAAAAAAATTCCCTTTACTTGACTGAGACGTTTTAATCTTAAAAGTCAGCCAATATAAACCGGTTGCTCAGCATGTTATATATATATATTAAAGTAACATCCAAAGGAATGTGAATAAGAAAACATATGGCTTAAAATTCAGATATTGATTTATAGTCACTAATCCTGCTGCCTGGATGTAGGAGACCAGAAGAATGGTTGACTGGCTCAAAACAGCCTGGTAGGAAATTGGTGGGGGAACAGGTGGGGTAGAGCCCTGCTGTGGTTCCCCATCCCTTGAGCCTCCTTGCACTCTGCTGCACAGCACACACACACTTCAAAAGCACCACTGGTCATTGCTGTACTGGAGGCAATCCACTGCCTGGGACCTCCTGTAAGCTCAAAGTCTTGAGCTACGAGCTCACCAAAGGAGTCTTACTTTTAAAATATACAATAACTGCCCTCCAGACGTAGTAGAAGAGCCTTTGGTTATTTTAACACCTTAAGAGAGAGTGCAAAGGAGCAATGCTACATGTGTTTTCTCAGGAGGTACTTTGCTGGAAAACTTTAGGAAATAAGAGATCTTGGCAAAATGTTAAAGGGCAACATACAACCAAAAGAGAGCATTCCATAAAACATTGACTTAGCACATGCTAACACATACGACTTAGCAAAATCCAAACCATTTGGCCCCAAGTTACCCAAAATATTCAGAAAGAAAATTAAGTGAAGAGAAAGGAGTAAAGAGAGAGAAAAAGAGAAGATCATAGCTACTGCTGGAGTCCTGTGAGAGTCCAGCTTCCACACGGCCAGGTGGTAA
Organism: Xenops minutus; assembly: GCA_035221455.1. Classification (NCBI taxonomy): domain Eukaryota; kingdom Metazoa; phylum Chordata; class Aves; order Passeriformes; family Furnariidae; genus Xenops; species Xenops minutus. The sequence goes on along the minus strand of JAWWEE010000074.1, from coordinate 134,258,653 downwards.
ATCATGAGCAAAGATACAGATCACATATTGCTGTTTCTATGTACTTTGGCCTCCCTATAGCAACTCCTTCCAGGTGGGACTTCCAGCCCACTGGCCACTCTGAGGCTCTCGGACAGGGTGAGGGTTCGTGCTCCCACTGAGCCAGTTAATCTGGGGCTGGGTTAGGGGTCCCAGGGGGCATGGTCTGGGCTTGCTCTCAGGCTGCCTTTGACTGGCAGCTGCTCTGGCATCACCTGGTGAGGCTGCAGGGACTGGCACGGGGGACAAGGCATTACCTCACTTACATGAAATTTAACTTGTCATAGCTTCCTTTCCTCAAACACCTGAGTTGCTCTAAGACAGTATAAGAATCCAATTGTCTCACACCACCATAAGCCCCAAAATGGCACAAGGAATATTCTGGCACTCTGTAAACTGCAGATGTGAGACCTTGTTGCTGCTTTTAACATGCACCTGTCTAGGGGAGGGCCCCAGGGGACCAGAACTGATAAGGGAACAGCAAGATGTATGCAGCATGGCACTCTCTCCTGCCCTGGATTTAAAAGCTGCTGAGACCATGACAAATCCTAAGATGGGGGGCTGCTTTCTCTCCTTTTCCTCTTTCCCTTCTTCTAAATTATTCTTCTTTAAATATATTGTAAACCTGACTAAAAAATCTAGTCAAAGCCATGACAAGTGCATTATTCTTTCTGAATGTTCTAAAGTTTGCAAGTGAATCTTGGTTTTTAGTGAACCTGCTGAGAACTTTTTGTGTCTCCCACGCACTGCCCAGAATATAGCCAGCTACCTTCCCCTAAACCCTCCTAGCAGGATGGGACATGACATGGTATGATCATTAAGTGCAATAAGTTTTAACAAACATGATTTTCAGACAGCAAAAAAATATTCAGAAGAGATCTATAGTTAGAAACACACAGCAGCTGTGGTATTCCAGGGTCCCTGCACCAATGAAACTTATGGGTGCTGGCTCTCTCAGATATCATTCCCACACTGTCCAGAACTCCATTTCAGCCTCATGGGACCCATAACTCCTGCCTCAGAGACGCCATAGCAGGGTCAGTCTCCATCTCCTTCCACCCCTTCCCTTCCTGGCCATGAGACCTGGGGGTTATCACCCCCTCAGAAAGAGCTTAGCTACAGGATCCACCCAGCAGAAAACTGTATCTTTTGCACTCATGAGAATGGATGTGGCAACCAAAACAGAGGTCCCACAAAACATACAGCCATTCAGGTCTCTGTGGGCCAGAGCCTTTCACTAGTAATGATTGGCAGTAGTGAGAACAGCTGGGTGAGTTGTGACCAAGTGGATGGTCTGCTCAGTCTGGTGACAGAGTTAAAGGTAGAAGGAGAAGGGTTAAGACAGAAACAGGAACAGATATCAGAAAAAAAGCCAAGATGAAGAGGATTCTGTATTATTTCCCCATAAGGCGAAAGGCTGTAGCTGAAAGGAAAGGAATAATGGAAGTCAGTTCACTCTTAGGGCAACTGGCAAACCCCCTTCTCACATATGTCACCTTTCCAGATGTCTGCACATCTTTCCAACCCACTACTAATTTTCAAACAACAGCCCACTGACAAAAATACAGCCACACCTGCATCCTTATATCCTTTCCTGTAAAAAAATTCATCCCAGTATTGTTATTGGCATATATGAAGCAAAGAAACCTAAACTGTTTGGCAGAACACTGACATTCCAATACTGCACTATACTATTACAATGCAATAATGCAATTGGAATAATTAAAATAAATTAATTACTAGTACTATTAAACAAGTTATAGAGACATAGATGGATGAGACACCATACTGAACCTGGAGAGAACGTTCACCCTCCTTTAAACAAGTTCTAATAATTTTGTATTCATATATAGGAAAAAAAAAATAATTGAAGGAAACACTGTAAAATGGAGACACTGATTGCTGAGAAAGGAGTAAAGTCTTTGCACATATATCTGATCGCAGGTGGCAAATCAAGTCACAGAATATATAATAATATCTGTAAGGGTAATTGGAGGGAGACTGTCTCCTCCTTTAAGAGTGAAGTACCTTTCTCAATGCACCAAGGGATAATAAAAAATGTAGGGAGTAGCAAACATGAACATACAGGGACACAAACCTGGGAAATAAACAGTAAGTGATGAGAGTGAAACCTGTTCAGTCACACTAATTGGTGAAGGTGTGAGAGATTATCTGACCAGGGATCTGATCAATTAGGAAATTAATAAAAAAGGAGAAACCAGAACCAAAATGTATATATGTTGACAAAACAAACATAGAGACAATGACAAGAAACAAAAGTTGCCACTTGCACTACTTGACAAGCTATCAAGAAAATACAGATGCTAACACCAGGAATACTATACTAGACTTTGCAGTTGATACTCTGAACTTCGAGGGGTGCAGGAATCAATAAAAATATCCAGGCCCTGAGGGAATGTGCTGGGAAAAGGTGAAACAGGGAGGAACAAAATGAGGTTAGACAGCAAAGGATGTAAAAGGGGAAGGTCACATATAAAACAGGGATTGTCAGTATGCCTGTCTGGCTGAGCCCTGCACCTGATCACTGTGGTCTTGTCCTATCTTCTTATATCTTCTGATTAAATCTACTATTATCACCTGTTTGCATAATATTACTCTCTATTCCATGTGTATGTGTGCTGCAGGAACAGTTGGCAGTAGTGGATATGCAAGGAGCAAACCAGAGAGCTCACAGTATTCTTCCCATAGTTTTAAAATCCGCATAAAATATCTGTTCTTATTTGAATTAACTACCCCCTGGTGGAGGAGAATAATAAAAGTCAAACTCTAAGTAAAAGCATCATCAAAAATGATGCATTTAAATTTATCCATGAAAATACCAATATTCTCACCCTTGAAAAGCATGCATAGAAAAGAGGCTCTCAAAGAAAAGTCCTTTTGTCTTGACAAATGGCTGAATGCAGGCGAAAATGAGACAAGATGCAAATTACAAATAACCTTGCAAATGAAATCTGACAGTTCATTTATCTGTCACTTCTGATCATTTTATAAGTTTATTGTGAATATTCACTGTTTCAGTTGCAATCTATAACAATCACAGGCAATGGATAGAACTGAAGGAAAAAGTATTTGACTTCCTATATAGTTGAGACTAAAACAGAATAAATAAAATACTGGGACTTTTCTCAAAGCATGTGTTCCAGACTAGTGCTCTTGTCACTTGGAAAAACACATTTTATAAATACATTGATAAACAGCTTAAGAGTGATCAATATTTATAGAGAGAGGGTTATGCAATATTACAGAGCATAGATATTATTCAGCAGGTATTCATATCATCCAACCATATAGTAATCATATTTTTAGAATATATGGGCACATGCAAAAAAATACATATATTCTCTATGTCAAAATCTATTCAAAGATGATTAGATAATCATTAAACAGTTCTCAGTTAATCATTTGGTTTATATCTCTTACATCCAGTAAACATCAGTGATTGCTATGTATAGTGATTTTTTTTTTTTATTTTTTTTTAATACACCACTGGGAAAAAAAGAAAAAAAAAGTGCTATACTTGTACATCACCAAACATCAGACAGCTTATTTGGATTAACAGTGTGTTGAGTCTTATTTAAAGGCTCACTTAAGGTATGATTTCAGTGTAGTGTTGCTATTCTTTTGATGACTGAAATTCCTGTTTCAAAAGTGATATTTTTGCACATAGATGCACCATTTCTGAAATGCATATTTTTCCATCTGATTTAAATATTGACTAATTACATGGAACATAATTCATTCTGTAATATAATCTACTGATTACTATCATTGGAAGAGTAAATAGAATTCCTTGTTCTTTCTACCAAATTAAAATAAATAAAGCAATAAATAACACCATTCTATCTGGTGACAGAAGTACTCACCGACTCATAAAAGCATTTAACAAAGTAAGCAACAGTTTTAATAAATAGTGTAGTGAAGGAAGGAAAATGATTAGCAAAGTCCTAATCTTTATTATGATTGTCATTATTGCAATGTTTTAGTGATGTATTAAAAACAAGAAAATTAAAAGTGCATGGTTTTGGTAATGTTAACTTCCATTTAATAAAGTACTGTTCCTGTCATTGCATAAAAATGTGTTCAACTGTTATACTGTAAAATATGAGGAATTATCATGAGTGAAGATAAAACAGTGCCTTTTGTACAGCTTTGATAAGATTTCCTCTATTATTACGGAAAATTTTCCTCTCCAGTTTGAAAATAAAGGGCATATCTCAGTCCATAAGCATATATACTTTTCATTCACTCTTCTGCTTTTGCCTTTGACAGAAGCTGAATGATGGAACAAGGTCTACAGTAAGAGACACAGAGATCCTTTTTACAAGATATTTTTTATTAGAAGGAGATAATTAGGCCACAATAAGACATGAATTCAGTCTTCCTAATAAAATCTGTGTATGTTTTAAAAGGTACCAGATTCTTTTTAATACAATTTAAATACATATATAAAGATATACATCCAGTATAAATCCTTTTTTGTTTGTTTGTTTTTTTACTTACTGTATTTATATGAACTAGATTTTTTGTTAGAATGCTTTTTTAAAATCTAGTGCACAGGAAAGGAATCAAAATGCTTCTGCTGAAACAGTAGTTCAATTATCTTGCATCCAAGACTTGTCAGCACTATATACCAAGAGTCATTTGCACCAAAAGTTCATGCCAGTATTCACTGTACTTCATATATAGATAGTTTTATGCTTTTCTGTCTTTTCACTGTAAACATGAAGAGAATTTTCTTCATGAGCCACTGGACATTTCCTTCAATTGCTCCAGATTATATAGCAAAAAAAATAAAAAAAAAAATAAATCTATGTTTGTCTTCTTACATGAGAAACATAGCAAAGGTAGGTTCTTATTCTAATCTTTAATCCAGGGTAAGTAAAATGAGTATGAAGTTAAGGAAAAAGTATGTTGTGTGGATAACAGTGTAACTAAATATTCAAATAGTTTCCAGATGTATAAAGGGAACCATCTAAAATGACATAAAAGGCATATATATTACAACTTATTTATAGATGCAATTTTATAAAATACTGATGTCAACTTCATCTAGCATTACAATATTATAGTTACCCTTAGTTAAAAAGCTGTGTCTCTGAGGGATATGGAGAAGAACTCAGTAAAAATTCATCCTTCCTACACAGGTGAGAAAATAGATCAGCATGAAAATTTCCAGAGTCTAAAGTTATTTGGTATACTCTGCTTCTGCATATAACCTTGTTTCCCTTCTCTATGAACTAGTGACTCAGTGGTCAGACAGGTCAGCATCATGGTTTGAGACTGCAAAAATGTCAGCAATACTATTTGCACTATTACCAGTTCTGAGGGTTGATAGTTCCACTTCCTGATGCTGGCTGGTTGGGGCTAGACATTGCCTATGGCTTGAGGATAGAACAATACGAGAGTGTGTGGCACAGTGAATTGCAAACTAGATGCCTCTTTCTGTGCAGTGTCTCAATTCAACTACTAATCTTATTTGTCAGTGTCCGTTTACACCAGAAATTAAGAATTAATTATGATCTATAGATGTTAACACATCTATGCCCTCAAATAACTAAGAAACACAGTACTCAGTAAGGTAATTTTAGCTTGAAACATAATGTCTCCAATGAACTGAACATCAGTTCTGTTTTGTGAGAGCGATTTAACATATTGCCTTGAAATGCTTCTATTAAGCTGATTAGTATCTCAAAGATTCCCCAAATGAACCATGTTATTTAAGGTTTGCAGTGACAAGCAGAAAGCCTTCAGCTCATATTTTATCATAAAAATACCACAAAAATGAAGCTAACATGTAGTTATTGCACTAAATTTTTATCTCTGAAATTTTGAAATCACATGCACAGTCTCATCATTTGACTTCAATAAATGATTGCCTTGGCAAAGTGCTGGAGGAGGACATTCACAAAGATATGTGTTGCCTAACAACACAGGATCTGCATAAGTCTGTAGCATTTAATAATTTTTACTTATGCAGTTTTTATGCAAATGCAAAAGTTTTAGAATGGAGTCTGTATAGTTTTTCTCTGACAGTGACATTGTAATCTGTACACCTCCTAAAATAATGGAGTTACAATCCAAATACAGTCAAACTCTTCATGAGCACAGCTTTCAGGGGAATTACAAAAGGAAATTTAAGACAGACAGACAAAATTTTGTGTAAATATTAGTGAGATTTAAGGATAAGATGAGTTTGAAAAATTTCTGGAAGACCTGTAATTTTGAACAGATGTGAAAAACTCTCCATGTCTCTTACAAATGAAAATAAAACCCCAACACTCCCCACCCTCAAAACCACACATATGCAGATGTCAGCTGTTGCAATATTAGAAATTAATGGAAGTAATAAAATATTGAACAAAATATATCTATATACAAGTTTAGGGAAATTGTGATTTCCAAAAAATATATAATTTATAATTTCTTGATTTTCCTTTGAATAGTCTTTTCAATTTCAGTTACAACTGTAAATTATGCCATAATTGCAAATCATGTCATAGTTATCCTTATAAAGAATTAGCATTATCTACCTGAGGACATGTCCTTGTGAGGAAAAATATAATGCAGCAATATTATTTTAATAAAAATAATTTTGAGAAGAATAATACACCATGAATCTTCTCAGTATTTCCTGTAATTTTCTAACCTGTACTCACTGTCATTCACATTTACTTTATTGCACAATTCTTTTCTCATAAGACCACTTAGTCATTCACATTCATTTAGAACAAATTGTATAACTCCCAGATAAAATTCACACATCATGTAACAATGTCCAGACATTGCTTGTCATTGTTGCAGTTCTTGGATGTGATAATTTGATTCAGAATGCAACTCTGTGCATCAGTACACCAAAACTAATCCATTGTGAATGTATGTATTATGATTGTAGGGCAATTCTTTCTTAGACCACAGAAAAGTGACATATTAAGATTGGACTCATACAATAACTGACACCTTAGTTACGATATTTTGTGTTTTCTGTGTACAAAAATTATTGCCTATGCTTACCAACATCTATTATTTATTAGTGTTATGGAAATTAATGTGAGGGTTTTTTTAGTTACATTTTAATTCTGCAGATGACAAACTAATGATTGTGATAATATTAAAAGTATAAGGAAAGCTAGGTTCAATAACTTTCTAAGACTATCTTTACACTTTATAAAATATTTACTGATGTCTTCATTCTGTTGTGTTATATACTTGCAGAAAAAATCATGAGGCAGCATAGTTAATGCTGAACTAGTTTATCACTGAATACTGCAAGTAAATATTGGTTGCATTACACATATCATAAGGAAAAATAGCTTTGAAAGAATTTAACATCTTTGTGACATTCTGGAATTCTGTTTTTGTGAAACACCTCATCAGAATGCAAATTCATGCCACTTTTGTTTCACAGATTATTTGTAATGAGAACTGGGGATCTTGAGTCACTAAACAGCTTGTCATTTTTTAAACTGCAAAGCAAAGCAGAACTATTTTTTTTTTTTTTTTTTTTTTTTTAAATCAACCAAGTGCTTCCATAGCTTCAGGTACTAACTCTGAGATTATAAATCTCCTATGTCTCCCTGCCATGAATCTCTCTACCTACACTATGATCTCACAGGTGCCTTGCTGTTTCCCCAATGAAAGGTGTTAGACATAATTTCATACACTTTCTCCACTCTACTGACACTGCTACAGTATTCGGTACTGTAATTCACAGTCCTAAAGTCATTCCCAGCTTGACTTCTCTCTACCCAAAACCCTGTTATATTTTGTGTTTGACAAATTCTTCCCTCTCTGATCTATGATTTGGTCCTCACCCCATGGATTTTATGCTTGTGAATATATTTGTCTTCTCGAGTGGCTCACGTGCCCCATCTGAAAACACAGGCAGTCTGGACCTTCAACTGTTTGTATGTCTCTGAAAATAAATTAGGATACTTCTGCACTTGTGCAGCTAGAGGAAGACAAAGATCATTGAGCAAGTTAACAGGAAGAAATAAGAAACACCCTGTGGCAGTAGACTTGCAATATCAGAAATGGTATAGATCATGCAAAAGATGGGTCTCTGAAGAAAATGAAGAAACCAGCCATAACGTCTTAAAAACTGACGCTTTTACTGTATTGTAAAATGGATTCTTTGCAATTTTCTCCCTGAGTCACCCTTCTCCTTCCCAAAGCTCCTTGATCCTAGCCTGGTATGCAGGAATTTGTTCTGGCAGGTCTATGTGAAACCCCCTATTGGTCCTTTGTTAACCCTTTCTCCACTGGCTGTCATCCCTTGATTTCTATTGGTTGTAACCAAAAGCCCTTTAAATACCTCTGTGAATAGATGCTCTCTTTGCTTTCCTTTCCTGTGGTCTCTTTGTGTCTCTTTCCTGGGGCATCTCAGGGACCACATGGCCAGGAGGGAATGAGAATGGGGAGCATTCCACCATGCTGTCACAAAACCCTTCTACAATTTTTGCTTGCCTTGCAGACTGGGCTATGAAGAAGCCACTGGCAAATATCTACGAGCTGGGATTTGAAATCTACTAGAAGTCTTGCACTAGAAATTAATGTTCCATCATGACAGTAGTGCAGCTGCTACAAATCTGTATTACATAGTACCTTCAAAAAAACTCAAACCAACACAGTAGTTCAGATGATGTATGTTTATTTTATATGTGATCCTTGAACAGTATGGATTATGATATTCAACAACAACAACAACAACAAAAAAACTTTTAAAAAAGGTAATTTTTCTTTTGTTTGAATTCATGAGTGAGTTAAGTTTGTTCACCATTATAAATATATTTACAGATAGGATTTTTAGTGTAATTCCATGCTCAGCAACTAAGGAAATCCACTGCTTTTGGAACAGGAACAGGGGACAAAAAGAAAACTGGTCTGTTCTACAGTTACAAAAAATTAATTGTTCTTGAAAGCATTAGAAGTGAATAATTAAGGAATTGAGGAAAATATCACAGTAGACAGAGATGAGAAAGGAATTGCCATTGCAGTGACAATTTTTTTTTATTTCTTTGTAACTTAGGAATCAAAACAACAGGGTGCAATATGTGAAAAAGATCAATTCTGTAGGAAAGTTGTGTATAAGCATGGAATTGTGCAAAATTATGTTCTGAATTATCATCAAAAATTAAAAACTAAACAAAACAGAAATCAAAATTACAAGGACTTATTTAATTTGCATAAATTTACTGTGAAAAAGAGCTATCTAGAACATATAATAAACAGTTAATTATATGGAGAATTAAAAAAAAACTTTCAAAGTTATCATTTCATTAAACAGAAGTATTAATATTTAAAAAAAAATAAGAGATTAAGAAGAAAACAAACAAACAAAATAAGCCAAAATGCAAAGAAACTAGTCCATTTAGAATACCATTTTAGAACTGAAATGGAAACAAAAGATAAGATATTCTGAACATTGAAATGTGAAAATCCTGTAGATCTATATGATGGGAGAGAATTTGGTGTTATAAAACATGACATTAGAAAAATGCATTAAATAACAGGCTGATGATGTAATCAAGGTTTTTAAGGCTGAAAAAGTGTTTAAAAACATCTCTACGAACTTGATTCTGCAAAGATAATGGACACAAGGAACATGTTGCCACATAAGAATTTCATGTGATGTTACATAATGTGGGAAACAATGGTGAAAAAATGCAGTTAAAAATAAATTAAAATTATTAGATACTGGCAGCTCCTTTCTGAAGGTAAATATTGGGCTGAAAAAAAGAAGTAAATTCTCAGAATGGCTGACTTCAGTCTTTCTAAGATTCTATATCCCTTTAAGATACTTTTGTTTTCTGTAGAAGTGAAAAATACACGTCATAAGGAGAAAATTGTCAAAATTTACAATATAAGATACACTAATTGAAGATCATATTGCTATGTCTTTTTTTTTTTTTTTTTTTTTTTTTTTTTTAATGATCTGAACAATAGCATGAAACTGGTTAGTTAAAGGAGCTAAAGCCAAAAACTAAATGCTCCAGCAATGCGGAAATGACCAACATTATAGGAATGTTTCCATGTTAACAATTCCATTCTTCTCCATAACAATAATCTGCAAGCTACAAGAAAATTTTGCAGAGTAAAAAGCTTTGGTTTTCAATGAACATATAAATCACAAGTTGTCCATCCCAACTGGCCATATTTAAAGAAATATTATATTTCTGTAAGGTTGTGAGAAATTTTTTTGTACAATTTAATTATTGAATAGTTTTCTATAATTTTCCTAAAAAAAAAAAAAACAACAAAAAAAACCACACATGAAAAAGGTTAATATATATTTGTGACTATGAGACTCAAATTGAGAGCAACCACTGTTGAAATGTGAATGTTTAGTAGGGGAAAAGACTGGCACTGTGCAGTTTGTTAGAAGAAAAATGTTACACAAGGTACATCTATTTCAGAGTCCTAGTGCAGATTAGAAGGACTGGAAAAGAATTTTACATGAAACTAAACTACAAGGGCAAATAAAGTGTTCCAAACAGTGGAGACCTTCAGTTTTAATCTAAGGTAAGGCTGCTCCAGAGGAATTTCTATGCCTGAGTATATGTCTATGTATATGTATATAGTCTATACATACATGTGTGTATATACAAACTATATATAGATACACAGACAATACATATCTATATATATATATAATTTGGATGTTGGTCCTCAGACCTTGTTTCATTCCATGTGGTCATTCTTATCGGTCTACTGCATGGTATTCTTTGTTCGGACAGGTACAGAAAGAAGTATTCAAATAGTTCTCTGGAGTACTGTTACTAAACAGACTTCACCAACCTGAATTTTCTTTTTAGCAAATTTTAATGTCTGGAAATAAAAGGATGTTGAATAATTTTCCTCTGTATTTTTTCATCGAAGTTTATTTATTACCATAGCATTTTCAGTCAAGGTAATGTTGAGTTTCTGTACACTTGAAAATATAATACAGTGGTACTGATATTTTATGTATAATATGAATAGTCAGTGAAACTTTAAATGAATATTACAATAGATTAATCAAAAAACTAAGTGTAGTCAGGAGATTATGGGGAGTTCCTTTGATGTCTCATTTAAAGTCTAATTTCAACCCTAAATTTCTTGAAACACTTAATTTCATAATTTTTTGTTATTATTATTCAGAGTTCTTTCAGGATGATTAAAATGTTGTAGTGTCTTCTGCATTTAAAAAGTCTGCTACTGTGTCTTCATGTTCCTGCTACATTTGTGTTCTGTCCCATTGGAGCTGTCCTAGTACAAGGTTATTGTAAATAATCTTACTGTCCAAATACAAGTCTCCAAAATGTGGATATACTTTCCAATTATTTATCAAAATTTTAAAATCTGTCTTTCACCTGTGCTCTAACCAGGCCCTGCCAGTCTTCCAGCTTCCCCATGGATGATTGTATGTCCTCTGACAAATGCAAGAACATAAAGTGTGAGCAGTTCAAAACTCCTGTCTTCAAGATAATAAATCAGTCCTATTGAAAAAGTGTGTGGTAACTCTAAGAAAACAAAGTAACACAAAACCCTTCCAGAATCCTAAAGGCACCTCAAAGCTTTCTTAAGAGGCAAAGAATCTTTTTCAAATGGAATGAAAAGTGAGATAGAGGAAATATTTTCATGCATCTAAATAATAACCTATTTTTTACAGCAAAATAGATATATAACTGACATCATCAAGGGAGAAAATGGCAGTGATCCAGACATCGCAGGATACAAGATTAAAGAAAAATTTCAGATCAGTCTGTAATAGATGGAAACAAACGATTCATGGGGAGAATAAAACTGGAAAAGTTATTTTCCTAGGTGTGACATTGAGGCTAAAATCTTTTGAGGACAATCAAAGGTAAGAAGACAAGATGAAAGTCTGTAGTTCTGGTTGTGCAAAACCAATTTACTAGTCTGAATTAGAGATTGGAAATTACATTTTACTAAAGCAGAATAATATTAATTATTTGATTTAGTAAAAGAAAAAAAAAAACATAATCAAGAAAGTGTGTCAGCTTTTTGTTCAAGAGTAAATTGAAGAATTGCATTTACCTCTGAAGAAATTGTACTAATTTCTAATATACTAATATATTTTCATTTTCAGGGCTTAAAAAACCTCTAGGATTGACAACTATGTTATAACATAGAGAGATTAGGAAATAAATTAAGCAGTTGATACTTGCCAATAATTTCACCTCACTGTTCTGTAGCTGGCTCCTTAGGTATCTGGAAACAAGCCAGAGCAGAATGGCCAACCCTATGGGGTCCTCCTGCCATTTGAAACACTTTTACCAGGGAACCCTAGTTGAAATACATCAGTCCTTTAGAAGTTTTGTAGTCTTGTGCAGTTTATTGCCAGTCTGCAGACATAAGCCCTGTTTATACCTGCTATTTTCTATTAGACAGTTACACAGATTCTATATGGTTCTTAGAAGTGAAAAATCTGAGACTGAATTCAAACTGAAGTCTTGCTCAAAGATTGAAACAATTACAGTTTGCATTAGGAAAAACAAATTCCAGGAATACAAATAGTTAAAATCTCAGGGGAATGACAAGTTGTTTATTGGGTTTTACCCTCTTAGAAATCTGAGTTCTGGTTTAATGTTGATTGCTGCAATATTATCGGACAACAATATTGAAATATAAGCAGCACCAGCATCAATTAATGAAAATATATTTGCTTGTGTTATAGAAAACAAATACCACATTCCATGTTAAATTGTACATTTTAGGGATGACAATTTTAGCTTCTGACAAAATTCTTAAAACAATCATAAAATAACAAAAGCTCTAAAGAAACAGTTCAGTCAATGGTGCAGTTAAATAATATTGACAGAAACACCAGTGCAACAGAGCTGTCAAAAACTGCTATCGTAAGCAGATGGATTAGGGATTGAGCAGGTATGGAATATGTTCCAAATAAAAACACCAATTTATCAGATTCTGACAACACTGAGTCTGCAGAAAATCTTACAAGGGTAGGGAGCCAAGGCTCAAAACAAGAATAAATAATAAGAATAAAATAATGAGAAGTAGAGGAAAGCACTGAGTGGGAGGAGAAAAACAGAGAAAAATTGTTTGCATTACTTTAAGGTCCACTTAAATGCTAGTCAGTATAAAAAAGCATAAGGAAATAACCATTAACACAGACAAATATAAGTAAAGGAAAATGTTCCAAGATATTACAATAAAGCAAATTATATTTCCATTTGAGCTTGAGTTTTGTTTGTTTGTTTGAATCAGTTCCGTGTGCATAAATAGAGTATGTTTAACTGGGAATTTGATACCTTAAAAACAACTTGATGTGTTTTAAAACACAGTTTCAAAGTGTTTGAAATACATCCATCTAACTGAGTCTGTCTTATCTTTAATTTTTTTAATAAGAATTAAGTTTAAGCATATTTTTAAGGTGAAATATTATATGTAGACATTTTATTTCCACAAATTTGTAGGTTGCTATTTTTTTTTATCATTTTTTTTTTTAATCAGAGTCACAATAAACCATTTCTTCCCTGCAGTTTGATAAGTATATGCTTATGTGTAGATAAAGATTACAGATACTGCAGCACTTGAAGGAGTCTGCTCTAAAATGGGAAATTTTCTGGTATCAGGTAGAGGAATTCCAGTATTCCTCTCTAGTGGATCAGGATATTTTTCACACATTTTGACAACAAAATATTTAGAAATTTTCTGTATCTTTGAAAAAATGTACTTTTTTTTTTTTTGATGATGTATTCATGTGCAGAAGAAGACTACATTAAATAATGTTCTGTCTTTTTCTTATATTTTACTGACAAACTAGTCTAAAACCTGGTGTCAACAGGGATATGGATGGAGGTCTTTTCTGTTTCTAAATTTGCTGTACTTCCAATATCTGAGAAGACTGTCCAGAACTGGAAGGCCTTGTGCCATGACAAAGTTACAATTAAGCACTTTAATGAGAATATTTTGAAGTAGGCAGAACACACCAAAGATTATCCTTGTTCTTTTAGGACTCAGCTATAGTGACACTGAAGAAAGAACAGCTCTTTTTAGCTTGTCCTCCCCAATGGCTGCCTTTTCCACTCCAAACCTAGAGCAGAACAGGCACTATCTAAAATGGAAGAAAAGCTGAAGAAAAGGAAAAAAAGTCATAGAACACCAATGTAGGCAGTAAATAGATTAAACAGCACTTCTCTGAGTGTAACTGAAGACTGAGAAATTAGTGCATCAGATTGAACAAACTGAATGAGTCATCCAAGGACTGGTGAAAGACCTGATTAAGCCAGGCTGCAGTCAAGGACTCTGTACAAGAAGACTATATAGTCTTGTATTTGATGGATGAAAAGGAGGGGAAAGAAAAAACAGTGTTATGGAAAAAAGGGTTTGCAATGAATATGTGTCTGATGAGCATATATCATCAATTCTATTGCAGGTGTTTCTGAAAGGCAGACACCCACTCATAGCCTGTGTTTGTGAGATGCATAACACTAAATTATGAAGCACTCATTCCAAACCCAACAAGAGTAGAATAAGGCTTCAAGTGATATCAATAGTCCAAGTCAATGTTTACATAATTTTATATCAGTTGTTAGGAGTCTGGACTTAAAACATCAGAATCTAAAATTACAGTAGAATCAGTAAACAAGTAATCAAGGTCTGGCCAGTAAAACCTACAAAGAAAGTTGGAAAAAGCAGGTCTAAAATAACTGCCATCCTGGCAAATGACAGGGGTTTAAGTGGAAAATTAAAGCAAAATGCATGTCATAATAAAGAAAAAGGGTCAAAATAGGTAGAAATTTTAAATGGTTTATTCTGTTATGGAACTGGAAAGGAAGGTGATGCTACATTATCCATCTTATAGCAGGTGAATTCTCAAATTCTTGTATAAAACCAACACAAGTAAGTGGCAAAAGAGATTTGAATGATTAAGACTGAGAGGAGCTGATATGTCATTAGAACTGTCAGACAAAAGCACTGAGTGAAAAAAAGGAAGGCAAGAAAATTACTTTAAACAAAGCATGAGATTTTCACAGTAAAAAGGTGGATATCAACATACACAAACTCAGACTTGAAATAGTGATTGTAGTTGGTGGTCTGGTGTTAAAGAAATTAAAAATATAGAGGATATCTTAATAAAACTGTCAATATACTGAGAGATTTTACATTTTAAAAGAATAGATTAAACCTCTTGAGAGAAGATGAAAAATAAACTCAGTGCTGTTAACTCCTGCTGATTTGAAATTTTTGCAGTAGTGTACATTACAAGTTTTCTGGCAAAGGTTATGTCTGATACTACCACGTGTTTTCATTTCTTTACTCACTTCTTTCATAAGGCTGTTCTACTCTGAAGTGCTAAGAGGCAGCTGACCAGGCACTGAAATCAACTTCAGTATTGGGAGCTCTATGATAGGCAGTCTCTCCTTTCTGAAGGATGCAAGAAGGATTCTGACAATCTGGTATTCAATTCACCAGCTGTTTTTACTGCTCTGAAACCTTCCTTTGAAAGTTCTGAAGCAAAAGAGCTTTCCTGCTCTGGTCCCTGAAATATTAGGCAGATACTTCATATAAGTATACACCTGTAGGGTTTTGTGGAGGTTTGAGTTGGCACCCTGCCAAGCCCAACTGCTGGCCACAAAGATTCCCCCCCGCCTCCCGAGAAAGAAGGGAAAAAAGTACCAAAAGGACAATTGTATTAAAAGTATATATATATATTCACATATGTTACAATTATATACAATCAAACACTATGAGTCTACAGAACAAATCTCAAAACAACCCCAAAAGGGAAAAGGAGGGAAAGGGAAAGGGAAGTGGGACAAAAATGGGTAAAACCAAATAAAACAGATACACACACACACTCGTAAACTCAGGGAAAAGCTCAATAAGTAACTAATACAATCAATTCTCAC
>JAWWEE010000074.1:134229278-134242639 GCA_035221455.1 Xenops minutus | reverse complement strand
ACACCTGATTACGTGAAGGAATGGTGTGCAATACTTCCTTAGTTATGACATTGTTACCAAGGAAGGCCTAAACCAAACCCAAGAAAACTAAAACCACCACAGGTTTTATTTCCAAACTGAACCTTTTCATTTAAATTGAAATTGATTGTTTTCCAAATAAATTCATAAGGAAGGGCTATATAAAGAAAGATGATCTAGAATCAGGACAACATCTTCATCTACCAGTGCGTAGGAACCAGGAAGCCTATCCTGCATGAAAATATCAAATTTGTATCAAAACGTTTTGGGTTGGGTAGTTTGTTGGGCTTTTTCTTTATCTTTTTTTTTTTTTTAATTTATTTATTTTTTTTCTCCCCAGCAATGCTGCTTAAACTTTTTGGCTTTTGGTGGTTTTGGGTTTTTTCCCCACAGAAACAAATATTCACCTTTCTGCTTTGTTAGGTAAATCACCTTTGTGACATGCATAACTTTTAATACTTCAGAAGTGGAGATAACAAAACATAAGAAATAACTGAAATAAAATTCCTGTGAGCAAAATCATGTAAAAATGTGCATTTTGTCTGTAAGATGTGCTTGTGATATTCTCTTAATCTTATTTCTTGGAATGAAAGAGAAATTAAACTTTTGCTATTGAAACACACTTTCATTTTAAAAAAAGCTCCGTGTGAATGTCTTCCCTTCTTCCTCACTACTTGCAGAATGGGCAATTTATTTGAAAAACTAAGAAAGCATACCAACATAAATCAAAAGTAGGTGTATTTCAGATCAGTAAACACATAAAAGAATCAAAGCTTGTGGAAAAGGATTTTTTTAGAAGTTTAGCACAAGCGCAGAAGATATCAATTTTTGAAGTGACAGATGATAAATTGACTAAGTTTTTTACAGTTCAGTAGATATTTTACTGTGCATCTGTTCTTTTCCTCTGATCTGCTTTGCTTTCTGAAGTTGCTACAATAAGAGGAGTCCTTGTTATTAGTTATTGAGTTGAATGCCAGCAGCTCTTAGAATTTAACCTCAAGGTTAGTGAGGAACTAATACATCACTTATTTTGGCTGGCTTCTTTGTAGCATCCTCTGCTAATAGGACCCATGAGAAAACTGAATAGGCATATCAACAAAACATGTGGCATACTGCATAAATATTCTACAAACTGATCACCCTTATGAACATATCCAGAGGGACTTCCTGGCCCTGGCCACATTTTTCAGAGATACTAGGATGAGTTCAGGGGGAAGGTAACTCTCCCTAAGACAGCATGTCTCCTGCTGTTCTCATGCACAGATATTTGATGAGGCAGAACTTTAATTGTTTTGGAGTTTTGTGGAGAGGTCCTGCAGTTCTAATGCAATGTATTAGAAAGCAAAGATCAGAGGAGTCCAGTACAAGTAGAATCACATGGCAACTAACTCCCCAATTTTTTTAAAAACCCTTCTTAGTTGCTGCACAAAAGGTCTCCTGTGACCTTCAATAAGGTTTGCTTTTTGAGTTCAGAAGGATAAATTGTATAAAAAGTATAAAGTTATCAAATAGACTATAGAAAACCTCAGGGCATAGAGGCATATTGTTACATTAATGGGCTCCTCTCCAGCTTCTGGTAGGTCATCTTCAAACTGGCATCAGTGAAATTCTAAAAGCAAGTTACAGTTTATGCTCATGTGAGATAAGATGAGTTCTATGGGGGGAAAAGTTAATAATAATTAAACCAGAGGAACTTCAGCATATAGCAAAGTTACTAAATCTTTCTCATGGAAAAAAATGGAATTATTCAGTTTCATGTCAATGAGCCTAAATTCTTAAATGAACCATATCATTAGAGTTATCTTTCACTCTGTTTCTTTTCTTCTCTTAACAGACAATGGTGAGCCATCTCTGGACAGCTGGTCAAGTTAAAGGATTCAGAGAAATGCTTCCCAGGTTGCAACTTGGCTACAACAGAAGAACATGACATGAAAAATAAATGAATATAAGAAAATGCACAACACTACTTCCATGAAATCTAACATACTTTTCAGAACTTCTTTTTCTTCAAAATAAAATGTGAGCTTGAACCATAAACTCACAGAATATGAGGAGTTTAAAAATTATTTTATAAGGTTTTTAAATTAAGAAATGTGAATATTTATACCTTTGGCAGTACTTGCAAATTGAAAGTCAGCAGGACTTTATTGTCGTAATATTATTCAAGCCTGTGGTCTTCCATTCTCATAAATTTAGGTTGATTGTTGGTTCATCAAAGGATATCAATCCCATTAGAACTAAATGAAAGACAGTGAAAGTAGAGCTACTGCTAAATTGGCTTAAAAATTCTTTGTTCTCTGTTCCTACTTGAATGGTCAAGTGTCTCTTCTCTCAATTGTTTTGTGAGGATCTCACAACAGAAAGGTTCAAGATATCACTTAGAATTAAGAGGTAAGCTACAGCTTTGAGAAAAGAATGGATAAGTTTAAACATATAAAAATAAGTTATTCCTGAATCAGTACTACATATGCTGCGGTAGTTAATACCAAAACCACAAATCACAGTTTGAAGTTCAATCACTGGACAATTATTTCACTGTCTGGATTGTATCTCAGATGTCAGAATGAAATGGGTTCAAATGGATATAACATTTATTTAACACATGGTGATGCATTTTTGTTGCATAATTTAACATAAGAGGTGTATTCATGTAATGGAGTAATGAATTTATCATGGAAACTGTTGTGGGTTTAAAGTCTCTTCTTGAATTTTCCCAGTGCCACCATGTAAGGGCACTCGTCAAAAATGGCACCACAGTCTGGCCATGCAGCCGGAGAATGGAACCAGCCACAGAGGGGAGTGAGGTGAGATGGGTTTCTTGTGGGTAGTGATGCAGGAGTTTGGAGGGGCTAAGAACAATTGGTGGGATGGGAACAGTCCCTTTTTGTTTCTGGCTTTCTCTCCCTATGTCTGGTGAGCCTCGCTGCCCACATGGTACCTGAGAAACCTCCACGTTGGCCTCTGTAGCCCGCCCACATCACAGCCACCAACCACCCACCTGCTGAAGTGGAGCCCGGGATGTCCTGGACAGTACCCATCAGAGCCCCCAGCTACATGCTGGTCCAACTCACCACTGCTGCTCCTCTTTGTTCTGGAATGTCAGCCGAGTTGGTGAGCCCTCCACCGTGCTGCACAAAGCCTGCTTTGTGCCAGTTTGCTGAAGTCCCCGTGCTCCAGCTGCAGCATCTCTGGACCCACGGCATCCCTGGCACCACCCAGTCACTGCTCTAACTGCAACCCTCTGCTGACAACTTCCTGAACTGAGGCACCTGTCCTGCACACCCAGTGCTGGCACAGTAAGCCAGAGTTCTTCCAGCTGTTGCCACCATCTCCCAATTCACTGCAACAGCCCATGGCTCTGACCTGCTGGTTTCCCACCATCCGCCAACATTGTTGTTGATTCCATGAACAGAGTAATTTCCAAGTGACTATTTTTTTTACCCTCTTATTATGTGGGTGTTGTCTTTCTTACGTTTTTTTTCCCTCTTTTTTAGTAAACTGTTATTTTGTTTCTACACCTTGCATAAAATCTCATACTAATTTCAAACTTGCATCATTTTTGGGAGGAGGGATCTCTATCCCATCAGAGGTTCCTGCTTCCCACTTGTACGTTGTCTTTAACCCAAGACAACAACTTATGCAGAGCTGAACCATGTAACTTCTCAATTATCATCTATCATATTGATTTGGTATCATTCTGAAAAGTCTTTACGAGATGTTTCTTGTATGTGCATGCACAATTTTAGACAAAGACTGTGTTCCATTTATTTTTCAAAAAATTATTCCCTTTTGTCAATCAAAATATTGAAAAGACTGTTTTTATATTATGAAAAAAAAATAATTTGATCTGAGGTCACTTTTAATTCTATTTTAAAAGTTTAAAATAATTCAGAATCTAGGGAAAACAATTTTATATAAAACAAGTGGCTTTGCTCAATTGATTTTTCCTTTATTTTCTCTTTCACCCTAAGTTTAGAGAAAAAAAAATCCTTTTAAATATTGCTGGAAACACTTTTGTTGCTCTTTTGAGACCCTTCAGTGAACTGAAAAATTCATTATTTACTCAGCACTTCTCTTCAGTTTTGCTTTTTTTGCACAGGTATTTGTCTGCCTGGGCTGCAGTGACCATGAAATGGTGGAGTTCAAAATCCTTAGGGCAGCAAGGAGGGTGCACAGCAAACTCAGTACCCTGTATTTCAGGAGAGCAGACTTTGACCTCTTCAGGGATCTGCTTGATGGAGTACTGTGAGATAAACACCTGGAGGGAAGAAGGATGCAAGAAAGCTGGTTGATATTCAGTGATCACCTGCTCCAAGCTCAGGAGCAATGCATCCCAACAAAAAGGAAATCAGGCAAAAATGCCAGGAGGCCAGCATGGATAAACAAGTAGTTCCCGGACAAACTTAAACAATAAGCCTACAGAGGGTGGAAGCAAGGACAGGTAGCCTGGGTGGAATACAGAAAAATTGTCTGGGGTTCAGACCAGGAAAGCTAAAGGCCTGACAGAATTAAACTTGTCCAGGGCCATCAAGGGCAACAAGAAATATTTCTGTAGGTATATCAGTGATAAACAAAAGACTAGGGAAAATGTGAGCCCTGTACAGAAAGAAACAGGAGACCTGGTTACCTGGACATGGAGAAGGACAAAATACTCAATGACTTTTATACCTCAGTCTTTGCTGGCCCCAGCCACACTACCCTGGGTCATAAAAGGCAAAGGCAGGGACTGTGATAACGAATAGAAATGAAACCTGAACAGAAAAATGTGAATAGAAACATGATAATGAAAATCGACTTTGAGAACTTCTAAGGTATGTGAAGATGCACAGTTCCACGGGACTTGACAAGGTGCATCTGTGGGTGCTGAGGGCTAAACACTATCCATCACATTTGAGAAGTCATGGCAGTACAATGAAGTTCTCACTGAATGGAAAAAGCGAAATGTGTCCCCCATTTTTGTAAAGGGATAAAAAGAAGATCCCCAAGAAACTAGGGGCTGGCCAGTCTCGCCTGTGTCCAGCAAGACCATGGAGCAGATTCTACTGAAAACTATGCTAAAGCATAGGGGAAATAAGGATGTGATTTGTAACAGCCAACATGGCTTCACTAAGGGCAAGTCATGCCTGACAAATGTGGTGATCTTCTATGATAGGATGATGCCACTGGTGGATAAGTGAAGAGTAATTGATGTCATTTAAATGGATTTGTGCAAAGCATTTGACACTGTCCCATGTGACATCCCTCTCTAACCTGGTGAAACATGGATTTGATGGATGAACCAGATAGGTAGAGAACTGTCTGGATCATCACACTCAAAAGTTGTGTGGTATTTGTATCAGTTGTTAAACAGAGACTGCAGGAAGGCAGGAAGTTATGATTCTTTTCAACTTGTTCTTATGATAGCTTAAAATCAGCTATTGCTGCTTTAGGCTAAAGTACTTAAAATAATGACTGATGTACCGAAGAATTAAGAAAGCTGACAATCTCCCCAATTAATTGTACTAGTTAAGGTTCTCTCACATATTTTTATGCTGTTAGTCTCCAACAAGAAGTTTCTTATTCTCTCAGAAGTAACATACCATTGGAGATTTTGAGAACTGACACATAGTATTGACAAAAAAATCAAAAGCTGTATTCCATAATAGCATTTAAAACAAATTATGTGCCTCTCTGTTTTTTGTTTTTGTTTTTTTTTTTTTTTTTCATATACCATTAGATCATCTTTCAGGACTGTACCAAGAAAGGAGAGAATATTATATACAGTCTTGAGGCATAGATTTTCAGGGAAAAAAATATTGAAAAAGAGTGGGAAAAATTGAGGAAGAATTAGATGAAACAGGGTTACATAATTCTAGAAAACACCCAGCTCTGGGGTTCCCAACACAAGAAGGATATTAGCCTGTTGGAAAGACGTCCAGAGGAGGGCCACCAAGTAGACTAGAGGGACAGAACACCTCTCCTATGAGGAAAGGCTGAGAGAATTTGAATTGTTCAACCTGAAGAACCGAAGGCTTCAGGGTGACCTAATTGCAGCCTTACAGTACTTGAAGGGAACTTACAGGAAAGATGGGCCAAGTCTATTTACAATGGCATGAAGCGACAGGTGGCACGAGTTTAAATGGAAAGAGAGTAAGTTTAGATTAGATACCAGGAAGAAATTCTGTGAGGGTGGTGAGGCACTGGATTGGGTTGCCCAGGGAAATTGAAGCTGTCCCACCTCTGAAGGTGTTCAAAGCCCAGTTGGATTAGGCTCTGAGCAATCTGGTCTAGCGGAAGGTGTCCCTGCTCACAGGAATGGGTGTTGGAACTAAATGATATTCAAGGTCCCTTTCCAACCCAAACCATTCTATGATTCTGTCATTCTGTGATTCTATGTAGAAGTTAATACTACATGTTTAAGTACACAAACAGAGAAAAAAGATAGGAATGACAAATCAGCAATCCTGAAGAAATGTTAATAACAAAGGAAGAGAATGCCTGCAACTATACATACAGTATATTCATTTATCTGGGGCTTGAGGTAGCACAGTTTCCTTTTTTAATCATTTTTGTTGATTAGTAATGTCAAAGTGACTTCCTAAATACTGTGACAGTCAAGCATGGACAGCTATAACTCAATTTCTTATCATTCATTACTCTGACACTGTCTTGTTTTAATTTAAAATTCTGGATACAGAAAAACATGACTCTTTCTAAAATAGGTCTAACTTCTTTGTGTCTGCTAACTTTTAGCACTGTGGGGTTTTTGTGCTGCTGAACTACTATCATGCTTTTTTTTTGTTTGTTTTTGGTTTTGTTTTTGTTTTTTTTTTTGTTTTTTTTTTAACTACCAGACATCTTTAGCTTGATAGCACACTGGAAAAGAACAAGAGAAGGTAGAATATTATTTAGTTTATGCTGCCATATACACAGATATGATTATTTACAATGCAAAAAAACCACTAGTGATATGACAATTATATTTTTAGTGTCTCTTGCTAGTACTTTCCCAACACAGCATGTCTTTTCTATATACAAACTGACACTTCTGAAGTCAAGGCATGATCTGAATCTCTGATGAATATCCAGATTTTTAATAGATTTGGCAAGAAATAGACAAATACAAAGAAACCTTAAAATCCTCAAAAATATGCTCATGTTTCTTGTCTGGGAAAGAGAAGATGTTTATGTCAGTTTAATGGATATACTTCAAAAAGTATGCTTTCACAAAAGATATCTTGCACTGTATAGGAATTATCACATATGCACATGTATGCTAATCTGTCATGTGATATACATGTGTATACCACCAAATATAATATGGAAGATGAGAAACCATAATCTGTAAGATATTGAAGGGTATTGTTCTTCTATGTACCTGAAGTCCACATACCATAATTTGATCTTCTACTGAAATGCCTAATTAATTTGGCCTATTTTAATAACTCTCAGTGAATTTAACTGGAATTCTAACATGAAAAAATAATAAAGCAATTGCACATGTGCAAGAATAATCATAGAATGGTTTAGCTTGGAAAACATATTTAAGATTGTTGAATACAACCCAGTACTGCCAATTCAACAGGTAAACCATGTCCCTAACTGTCACATCTAAATGTCTTTTAAGTATCTTTGGGGATGGTGACTCAACCACTTTCCTGGTCAGCCTGTTCCAATGTTTGACAATCCTTTCAGTGAAGGAATTTTCCCCAATATCCAACCTAAATCTCCCTAGTGCAACTTGAGGCTATTTCCTCTTGTCCTGTCAGTTATTATTTGGAAGAAGAGACTGAGTCCTGCCTCTCTACAACCTCCTTTCAGGTAGTTGTAGAGTGCAATAAGGTTCCCTCTGAGCCTCCTTTTCTCCAGACTAAACAATCCCAGCTCTCTCAGCTGTTCCTAAAATGAATTGTGTTCCAGACTCTTCATGAGCTTTGCTGTCTTCTGGATATGCTCTAGCACCTTAATGTCTTTCTTATATTGAGGGACCCAAAAATGAACACAAGATTAAATGTCCGGCCTCACCAGGGCCGAGTACAGGAGAAAAAAATCACTGCTTTAGTCCTGCTGGTCACACTACTTCTGGTACAGGCCAGGATGCTATCAGGTTTTTTAAACACCTGGGCACACTTCTGGCTCATGTTCAGCTGTCTGTCTGTCATGGTTTAACTGCAGGCAGTAACCAAACACTACATAGGCGCTCACTCACCCCCACTACCAGGATGGGGGAGAGAACTGGAAGAGTAAAAGTTAGAAAACTCACGGGTTGAGTAAAAGTCAGTTTAATAAGTAAAGAAAAAGATGTACACATAAAAAGCAAAGAAAAACAGCTATTCATGCACTTCCCATCAGCTCCAGGTGTTCAGTTAACTCTAGGAGAGCAGGACTTGGACATGCATAATTCCAAACATCTCCCCTCTCTATACTGAGTATGATGTCATCCATTATGGAATATCCCTTTGGTCTGTTGGGGCTAGTTGTTCTGGCTGTGTTCCCTCCTCCTTGCTGGCAGTACAAAAGTCAGAAAAGGCCTTGACACTGTTAAAGTACTACTCAGCAGTAACAAACACATCTCTATATTATCAACACTGTTTTCAGCCCAAATCTAAAACTTAGCTCCATACTAGCCCCTGTGAAGAAAATTAATGCTGTCTTGGCCAAAACCATCCCACTGTCTGCCAGCATTCTCAGGTCTTTTTCCGATGCACAGCTTCTCAGCTACTCTTCCCCAGGCCTGTAGTGCTGCATGGAGTCATTGTAATTGAAGTGCAGGACCTGGCACTTCATCTTGTTGAACCTGTAGGGGTTGAAGGGACCCTGCACAAGAAATGGTTGAGGAGGTGAATTGGTTTGGAAACTTCTCTTTGCTCAAGAAACCCTCAGTGGATAAAAGAAACATACCTTGAGAGAATGTGTGAGAACAACCACCTTTAGACTTTCCCTCGAAGCTGTCTTCCTGCTAGACAAAATAAGCAATCCTTATCCGAGGTAGTGCAAAAAGAAGTATTCTCTTCTCACAAGGAGGGAAAGGGAACTCAGAAGGCAGCACGGCACATGTCTAAAGCTTCTTTGATATATATAACCAAGATGCCCTGTGTGTGAGTGCGTTTTGCCACCCAGCTGTGAGTTCTTGCAGCTGTGTAGTTTTTATTGCTGAAAGTCCATGACTTAGCTCTGTGATTACTTGCATGCATATTTGAGCACCACTTCTGTCCAACTTGATGTCATATGCAAACTGACTGAGCATGAACTCAATCCCCTCATCCAGACCACTGATTAAACAGGACCACATTAAACAGGACCAGCCTCAGTACTGAGCCCTGGAGAACACCACTATTGACTGACCAACAGCTGACTGTGATTTTCTTCACCACCCCTCTCAGGGCTCATCCAGCCAGATTTTTACCCAGTGAAGAGTGCACCCATTCAAACCATGAGCAGCCACTTTGTCAAGGAGAATGCTGTGCAAAACGGTGTCAAAAGCTTTACTAAAGTACAGATAGGCAACAGCTATATCCTTTCCCTCATACACTGAGTGGGTCACTTTGATATAGGAGATCAGGTTAGTCAAGCAAGACAAAAAGGATAGATAGATAATTTTTTCTGTCAGTACAGTTCATTGAAGTTTTGAAGGGAGAATATACTAGCAGTCTATACAGGTCCACAAACCCTGGGTAAAATACTCTATTTGCTAGTGAATTTTATGGGTTCTCTTTCAATGATAATTTTCTCTACACTGCACTAGAGAAAGCTACCATAAATATGGTAGAAGATCCAATAACCACTCCCTCATTTTTCTTGATATATGTTAATCAGAAGCAGGCTAAAATGGTTGTTGGACTTACCAATAAATCAAAAAGGCATGATTTATCACTGAAGCATTTTTTATTTCAAAGTTTTGTTGGTTTTTTGTTTTTGTTTTGTTTGTTTGGGTTTTTTTGTTTGTTTGTTTGTTTTGGTTTTTTTTAATGTAACCAAAGCAATTCCACTGTCACTCATTTATAACCCAAAAAAACTCAGGAAACTATAAACATGACCCATTATTTATAGATCAGTAATAATTTCTAATTAGTGATAACTCCATTAGTGATAGCGATTGTTTTGTACTGAACACCTGGATTCTTGCAGATTCTATCCAAAACACTATAGTGGCTGAACATAACAGCTGTTAATCAGAAGAAAGCCAAAAGGATATAAAATGGAAAACCGTATTTTAAAACATGTGAATTATTCAAAGCCTTAAAAAAAGAGTGTGAATTACCAGCCAAAAATGAGTTTATAGCGTGATGCAGTAACTTAAAGAAAGTCAGTCCATGAAAGTGCAAGCTCAACTAGGACAGCACAACTGAGACAGCATACCCATTTGCGGCACCAGTTTCTACGCCAGTGGTGAAACAACTAGGAAGTATGCTGAGAATAATACACTGCATCTACAATCTGTCTCATGATAAAAGTCTAAGGATGCTGAATTGGAGCCTAATGTTTTACTACTCTGCAGTGACAGCACTAAATAAATTACATTCTTGTTAAATTAGCACTCCAGCACAATTTTGTCATTAGACTGAACTGCTTTTGGCAAGAAGTTTCAGCTTCCACCTGAGATATTTCACATACACATCACAAATTACACATTTTTTCTTTTATCATACTGCTCACTGTGGCTTTTTTACCATTAATCAGTATGATCAACAAAAATGGGAATGATAAATTTGTTACAAAAAAGTTTATATCATTATAATCAATTTTGCATGCAAATCCTCAGCCTTGCTTTCAGCAGGAAACTAAGGAAATAGCTGGAATGTGGTCAAGAAGTTTGTTAAAACATTTTTTTTTTTTCCCAACAGTTGTGAATTTTAGTCCTGAAAGGAGGTCAGACACATCTAGATTACAAAGTTGTTCTACTTGGAAGGTTTTTAAACAGTGGGATATCTCACCCATGGCATGCTGCAGAATTTACCCTGCTAAACGTTTAAATCATAGATCAAATATTGTACAAAAAGTAAGGGCATAATGCTGCAATTAATTTGCTGCACATCTGTGACTGATGTGTTCTGCAATACACATGCATAATTTTCCTTTTAGGCCATAAAATTTGTGAATTTATCAAAATGTGATTAGGATTACTGCAGTAATGATTGTAAGCCATTTGACCAGAGAACTCTACACATCCAAAGAAATCAAGTAGAGTTGTGATTTACACATAAGAAACAATGTAAGAATTTTATCCTCGAACAAAATGTCTGGTTTAAAAGAGAGAGGCTGACAGTACAGTACAAAGAGCATGAATTTTAACGTAATCTGTAGGAAGTGAATCTGAGTGGTGACTAATCAAGGGCACCCAAGAGGGTATTTCACACTTCATGATCTTGTTCTGTTGCACTTTCAAAAGATAGTGAAAGCATGTATCAGGTCATGCTAATTACAAGAGTATTAGCTTTGAAACTTAAGGAAAAGAGGATCATTAAATATAAATATAAATATAAATATAAATATAAATATAAATATAAATTAAAAAAAAAAGTTGCATTTGGCTCCTGTTCATATTGATTCACTTGGTGTGCACCTACATAGCAGACTACCATGAAATTACCCCAGTGTAGTTTTAAATGAGGAAACACAGGTTCCACAAAAACCTAGCTTTGATTTGATCTTGGATTAATTTACCCTCACCATCAGAACACGGTGTGCATTTCCATTAAACACATTTCTGCCAGGCAGGTCCCTTTGCAGGCATAGAAAGGCTATTTAAAGACTGAATTGATAGACTGAACATTTGAACTTTTACTACTGAGAATACATATAGTGGAATAATGAATCCACCTTACTAAAGCTAATTTTCTAAACATTTATTTATCAGTAAGGCTCCAGGATCAATGATTATGTATTTTTGCTTGAAAAACTTAACTATCAGAAATTCTGACTCTGTAAAGTTAATGAAAAAAGGTTTTAAAAACAACTGATTAGAAATTTTCCAAGGACCTTTGTATCCACTTGGAAACCTACACAATTACATAAAATATCTACTTCAAAAGAAAAGCATCAGGAGACTGAGAATATCTTGTGAAATTCCCTAGAAAGCACCAGGGTTTGCAGCCTTTATGGCAAACTTTTTCAGTGTAAGTGAGCATTAGATATGTATAAACAAATACATATTGTTGGGTTTTTTTGTATTCTAACCTCAAAATTAAATTGAAACCTTCTAATGGAGTTATAGAACCTTCTATAAATAACTCAGAGTGACATTCTGGTTAGTTTATCATAAATTCTACAGTCTTAGCTGCTGGATAGCTCATTTGTTCTCTTCAGTTCCTTTCAGTCCTATTGTGAAGCATAGAAATTAAGTTAAAAATAAAGTTGTTAGTCGTAAACTCAGAAAGATGACTCAGAGATGTACTAGCATGAAATCATATTAAACATATAATTAACTCATCTTTAAATTTAGTAAAAAATATATTGCTGTATCTCACACATATACATATATACCAAATATTGCTATCACTCTAAAATTATTAGAATATTATTTCATATGCAACAGAATTTGGTTAAATGGTCATTCAAAATGCATACATTTTCTTTAAAAATTGATTGAAAGTAATAGAAAAAAGCATTGCATTTCCTCTGTTATTTTAATTTTATTCTGTAATTCTATGCTTTTTCAAAAAAACAATTTACTCTTTACTTGACTGTTTTTCCTTATTACTGTTTTATATCTATAGTTCCTCTGGGAGGAAAAAACAATCTTGCTTACAAGAAAAAAGCTTCAGGTCAAGACACAGCATCACCAGCATGTTTAGCATGTTAATCTCAGCATTTCAGGAGAAGCTTTGTTAATTCTGGCAGCCAGTCATTAAAAGCAGAGCTGCATAATGCTCAAGATAACCATATGCCTCATTTTCTATGAGGGAACATAATGTCATAGGTTTATTCTTTCCAATTCTGTGACAAATTTTGTTTCTCTTTTGTGGAAATGGGTGTATTTACAGCATATTGCGCATGTTCTAATGCCAGATTTCATTCACAACAATTTCCCAGAAGATCTGTCTCTTCCATTGTTCTTTCTCTCCATAACCATTTTGTTAAATACCACTCTTGTGAACTTTCCTTCTCTAGCAACATCTATGCTTTCTCCAGATCCTTTGGACACTCTCCCATTTGTTTCTCTCCCAGCTGGAACTGAAATCATAAGTACTATAGCACATGTAATTCTGACTTTGAAAAAATAACTCATTGTGGGTTTTGCATCTGTTTCTTTTCTCTCTCATTTCCCTGTCCTAAAGTATAAAAATCTGGGAATATATCAATTGCACCAAAAAAAAAAAAAAAAAAAGCCTTCAGTGCAGTTATTTGACATTTGAAAAAATATA
>JAWWEE010000074.1:134216829-134228201 GCA_035221455.1 Xenops minutus | reverse complement strand
GAGAAGGGAAAAACGGCAACCAATCAAAGGGTAGTAACTGGGGGAAAACCAAACCAATAGGAACATTTGAACAATTACAAAGTAAAAATAATTAATCCTATTCTAATACATTTAACATGAACTACTCTATTTTAACTTATAAAACCGGGAATAATTTGTTAGATAATGAGGTATTTAATTGTTCCTGTCTTTGTTTTTGCTTTTATTCTTATTATTCTTTTTCCAGTCCCGGTAGTCCTCTGACCGTACCCCCACACTACCTCTTTGATGTATTGCCATTTCCCAGTGGTAAAATAAAATTAGATTGTCAGATGAGTCTTAATCTTGGCAGAAATTTTTAAGATATGATTCCTTGTTTTCCTAAAAAATCTACAGATAGCCAAAGCCACATGAGCTGCTCTCATAGAAAGGTATTTCAAGATTTTCTAAGTATTAAAGTAATTTACATTACAATAAGCAATCCATGATCACATACACTAACTATAAAATCACAAATCTGCTTATTCTTTTGCTTATGACTCTGGGTACACAGCCTTGTAAATATACAGATAATTTTTTAATACAAATTATACACATGTATTCAGTTCTGAGCCACAATCATTGCTTTTCCTGTCAACAATAAGGTTGCTCAAGGACCATTAACATTTACTCTTTGAAAAACTTTTCTTTGGCTATTTTAACTATTTTATTTTTCTCCTACATGCTGAAGCAATGTTTTCTGAGGAAAGTGAGAATGAATTTTTCTCTAAGCTTATTAAAAAGGGTACACAAGTTAATATCCTTATCACTATCACAATTGCTAAAGAATTTTTATCTGACTTGCAATTATTTTTACAAGGTATAAATTAGAACATCTGTTCCATTTATGATACAGAAGCACATAATCAGTGCTCAGCAACATCATCAGGATATGTGAAACTGGAAGACTTACTATGATTTTTTCAGTATGTGTGTCACCATTGAAATATTTCTTAAGCATAAACAGTACTTATTGGAGGAACATATCTGTGTGATTTTGACAGATCAAGTCTCACATCTTCTCTTCGCAGAAATAGCTCTTCAACAAATCAGAAAAGCATGGAAAAGTTCCCTACAATTTGAGTTGATAATTAAATCACCTTGCCACCTAGTTTTAAAATAAGGTTAGAAAAATTAAAAAGGAAGGTAATTTGAAGATTATAGGAAATGTTTGGACTAATAAAGGGAATGCAATCTGTCCCACATACATGTACAGGATATAATAATCTGCATGCATTAAGCTTATAATAATCTATGTGCATATCTTAGTTACTGTGAAAACACTTAAATTACAGATGGACTACAGCATAATCCTGGCAGTGTGAAGGAAGATTAAAAAAAAATAGTAGTGGTACATCCTGCATCCTTCCCCCCACCATTTTCCTATGTATGCTTCATCTATGTAGTAAATAGTAGTGTGAACCTGTCACTGAACTCTGTTAAATCAGACTTTCACAAATTTATATTAATACCTGCTTTTTGCCAATATCTTTGTCAGTGATTATTTAATAGTCCAAACTGCTCTTTTGCAACAATCCCTTATATACATTAAAAACATAAGGGAACCCTGGATATGTATATAACAGCAGTAAAAATAAAAATTGCATTGATTGGATTAATAACCTATCACAAACCCAAGCTATTTAGAAAATTTAGGACAAAGTTAAACTCCACGTGTGTTTCAGCACCTGAAAAATAAAAAAGTAGATTGGTGAAATGGCCTAAATTAAGGTGATTTTTTTTTCCAAGATGCAGACTATTCTCTACTGAATACTAAGTAGAAGTATATATGTGAGGCTTATTAAATAATAAGAAATCAAATTATTTGTAAAGCTTTAAAAATAAGTGATAAAATGTAATATGAACTTTGAGGGAAAACAAAAAAACCCACAAAACTAGCCAGAATCATGTATCCTTAGGGATAAAGTTACTGCTGTAAGACTGTAAATAACATATTTTCATTCAAGATCACTGAACAAGGTTTGTAACAAAGTTACAAAGGACATTTCACCAAGATAATTATTTTTATACTAGACATTGTGTATTATGTGTAGTTAAAAGCATAATGCATGTAAGAAACCACTTGATCAAAACTAAATTGAGGTCAAGAAAGACTGCCTGACTGTTACACAAATAATTGCTGACATTTTCATTACTTGAGAAGAAGAGGTCATGAGCAGAAACTGAAATTAACTTAGGGAGAAAAATATCAAACAGAATCTAGTTAACCTGAAATTACACTTTATTTGGCTTAGTAAGAGAAAGTGCCTCATGTCGTACTTTTGCTGACAAAAAGCAACTAAACTGTGATCTGAAAAAATTGTAAAGATGTTCAGACCCATGAATATGTTGTAGGCAAAAAACCTTAAGCATAGCATTGGACTTTCTTAATCACTTGTCAAAAAGAAAGTAAGCCTCTGAGCCAACTAATTTAAAGTCATCACACAGGAATGGACAGAAATACAAGAAAAAGCTTTTGAAGAAGTAAAGAGGATAATTTCAACTTCTTCATTAATGAAATTTTATAACCCAAAGGAAAGTCTTGACTTAGAAAGTGACACATTAGAGAATAGTCAGGGAACCACATTAATGCAGAGAGAATGTCTAAAAGCACTTATGAGCTGTTATTTTTTAGTTAACGAAAGAGAAAGAATTAGCACTAGACCTTTACAAAAGTGACTAGAATCTTTCACAAGGTCCATCAGGACAAAAAAAGCCGTACAGTGCCATGTCTTCCCAACTTTGCTTATGTTTTAAATTTCTGAAAGCAGTCATTTAAGTGGAATGGAAAACTGGCTCATCACCATGCACATGAAGCTGTGTCTGATACAATTAGGATCTCCTGCAATGCTTTGCCAAACCCCACCACAATGCAATTGTACAGCACCCATTCCATTCAGTTCTCAGACCCATTCCTCCCATACAATTAGTGTGCCTCAAAATCAGAAATTAAGCTTGAAATGCTGTACTTCATTTTGCTCATTAGAATGTCACCTTTTCTCTTGAGGACTTCTTTGCTCCCTACAAATTTTCAAAGTTATGACACCGAGATGTTTTCACTCAAAACAGTCTGGCTTCCAAAAATCCTGTCAAGCAACACAAATTTGAATACCCAGCATTTACAATACATTTGTATTTCCAGAGTTAGGCTGAACTGGCTTTAACACATTTCACTTTTAAATTCTTGGAGTCAGAGTGCCTTGTGGGACAGCTGCTCACTGGAGTCCAGGAGCAGCAGGGACTGCCCAAAGCAGCAGGGCAGGACCTGTCAGCCTGGACCCAGTCCACTACCTCAGCCAGAGACAAGGCAGCTGGAGAGCACTGGGGTATCCCCAGCTCTGGGCATTTCCTGGGGCCCAGGATGAAGCCAGGGAGGGATGTCAGCCCATGGGATAGAATCATCATCCCTGGAAGTGTTCAAAAAACACGTAGATGTGGTGCTTAGGGACATGGTTTAGCAGTGGACTTGTCTCTGTTAGGTTAGTGGTTAGACTCAATGAACATAGAGGTCTTTTCAAACTTTAATGATTCTATGCGTCTCTAATTAGGGATCCATTCTTAGCAGCCATCCTATTATACTTAGCCCTTGAAAGGGTTAGGGTTAGGGTTATTTCACGACAAAGAGAAAAACATGGTTTTTTCCCAGGTTTACTAAGTAGTTACAAAGTCATTAAGCCATTTATCAGTCATTATGATGTTCTTCAGGCATGCTGAAACAGTCTTCATATACCTTCAAGGAAAATATGACTTGAAGCACATCCTTAAATATGTAAAGAACTTTGTATATCTGTCTCAGGGTAGAGTGGAAGGCTTAGAAAAGTTTATTAGAGAAGCCCTCTCATTGATCTACAAGGTTGCATTTTAAACTCTTTCTCAGAAAGAAGACTAGCTGAAGTTAAATCCTTTCTTAGCCACAGATTTATCAACAATTTAAATTTAAGGAATTATGGAGATGTGATTGAACTGCTTTGTTCTGTATGTTTTAATGCTGACAATCAGATATATTTATACAAAATAAATTATTTATTATGACAAATGAAAAGACAAAGACCTTAATCAGAATTACTTACCACACAGTATAAAAGCTAAAAACTACTAATATAGCATAGAATAGTCTGGTTGACTACATCAAAGCAACTACATTAAAATAATCATATCAAAGCCAGCTAAAACAAACACTGAGTAGAGATTGTTGTATCTCACCACACTAAGGTCATAGGCACTCTCTCTTTCACTCAGCCCCTGAGGAGTAACCACAAAGAGGTGTCCCTGCTTCATGGGAGAAGCTCCACACACTTCAAGAAAGTATGCAGAAGAATCTACTATAAGAAAGTTGGACTGAGCTTTTATATTTGTGAAATGATTGACTGCCAGTCATTTATCTCCAGGTCAGCTAGCAGCTTATCTGTCAAAACCTACTTCAAAGAGTGGGATGCATGTTTGCAGTTGGTTATTCGACACTAAAAGCAGCTCAGTGGTGACACCAGTATCTCACCACAGACAACTTACATTGTTTTAATTCTCTGATTGGATTGTAGGCAGAGCATCCTGCTACAACATCTGAGCAAGGAGGGGGGTTTCTAGCTGGTGTAACAACTTTGTGTGGGAATACAAGCTCACTGGTCATTTGTAATGTCCAGATGTAGAAGAAGTGAATAAATTATTAGAAAGTAAATCATTTTATCATGATATTTATTTGAATAATATGGCTGGATATTATCAGACTTGATGCCTAAATAAGATTTGCTTTGTTCTGTAATATAGAGCTGCACATGTTACTTGGACATTTTATATTATATTGTAGAGAATACTGTAAGAAGAATGACCTACCAATGACAAAAGGAGAAGGATTAACTTAGTCTCTCCAAAATTCCAGGTAAAATTATTCCTGCATATTTCTATTGTTCAGGAAAATCACTCAGATCATAAGGGATTTAAATTCTGAGACTAAGACACAACAATGAATTTAGGGTGTTGATAATCCTATCTGACTTTGTGTCTGGAATTGTCACCCTCAGAAATTGCCCCAAAGATCCTTTCAGGAAGAAGTCTAAAGAATCTTCTCAGTTCAGAAATGGTCACCTACTATTGCTAAAAAGAAACAATAAAAAAATAGATATGACAGCCTGTTATACAATGTCAGGAAACATCCACATTTTATAAGAGTGAATACCTGCACTCTTAGCAAATTTGAGTACGCCTTTATCTGTATGTAAGTTTGCCTTGTTGTCTGAGGTTTCCTTTCACATCCAAAGCAGTACAACTTACTTGTATCAGAGCTAAACATAGATTGCACCAGCCTTAAATAAGCAATGAGAAAAGCTGGCGAGTCCAGCATTGAGGTTGACCTCAAGTCCATTCCTGCACTGTGTTCCTAATAAGGTTCACCCAAAACTTCATTTTAGCAAATAATGTTCCAACCTCTGAACATTTAATAGCAGGTAACATAATTTAGCAAGAACTTTTACATTTTTTATTCAGTATTTGGCTAATCCAAAAGTAAGCAGGACATATGAAAGGCCAAAGGTCAGGATAAAATGCTGAAACAGTTTCTTTCTCCATGAATATTCATATAATGACTTTGGAAAAACACAGTGATTTCTTTGGTATAAGCTACCTTAGCACTAAGCACATTACAAAATATATATCCTCAAGTAGATAAGGATAGGAAAAAGTAATTTCTTAAAAATATTCCCAATTATACAGGACAAGGCTCTCTGAGAATATTAAACAGGAATATAAAGCATAAGAGCTGAGGAGAACTAAAAGGTTTGCCAGCTATTTAAAATTAGATGCCTTCTCCCTATTCCACCCCAAGAGAATTTAAGCACTGAAAATCAGTAATTTTAAGTGCAGTTAGTAACTTTTAGTATAGAAGCACATTGAGGTGTCAGAAAGACATAAGCTAGATTTAAACTGTTTCATTTAACTACTCATAGAACTGTAGCCAAACTCAGCAGAAGCTGCTAAATCAATTTGAACAGCTAGTACATACAGTGCCTTATTTTTCTATAGATACCATAATGACAGCACCACCCATACACAAGTCCTTTTGACTGCAGGGTAGGCACATTATTAGTTACAACCCACATACAAACATTCATCCACTTACTAGTGACAACTGAGTTCTGATTATGCTATATATCTGAACGAAAGACAAAAAACTGCAGGCATTGAATAGCTAACAGAATAATTCATTTTTCAGAAGAACATTGAATGTGACAAATAATAGGTTTCAAATGTACCTAAGACATATTTTTGCATATTCCCAAAGCTAGAAAATTCCACATGACAAAATTTGTAGTTAATAACTTCTGGAGTCTGCCTGCAAGCACTTACATTGTCATCTTTGAGCACAGTAAGAACAACTGAAGAATCAAGAGAGTTGCCCAAGGTTCTCTCAGAAAATTACACTGGAGAAAATAGACTCTGATTGTGCCCAGCAATTCTCAACCCCAAACATTCAATGAATGTATCCAAATATCTAAAAAGAACTTGATTTAAGAATTTCTTCTTATTATAACATTGATATTATTTCAAAATGTTTGTACAGTATTCTATGCTTAGCAGAAATGCTGCATAATTTTCTTATTGTACTTGCACAGTATTTCAAAATTTGGCACCAAATCATATTTTGGGGGGGCATCATTTCTTTTCCACTGAATCTGATTGTTTAGTGATATTCTCTTAGGCAGCACTATAAAATCAAAGCAACAGTTAGAAAAATAGAGAGGCACTTGTCAGAGGCTGTTAGCTCTTTACAATTGCAACTTTCAATTCACACTTAGCATTATAGATCAAGTACCTCATTGAACATGTACCTGATTTGCTGAGCACAGTGAGGACAGATGAACACCTGAAAACTTGGGCTGGACTCTGTGGGAGTGGCATGTAGTGATTGGTTCTCATGATGCTGAGCAGGCTTCCTGTTGTGCACCTAAATAGAGACATAAGTATCTCGTTTTAAGCCTCAGAGTCTGAAGAACAGTTAATATGTTTCTGCTTGAAAATGACACTTTGTATAGCAATAATAATCCACAAAACTGAGATCTGCAAGAGGAAAAATAATATATGAATCTTTCCGGATTTGCTTTAGAACTATAGCCCTCACATGAACAGTATTCTACAGCTGATGAAGCGATACTTTGCCAACAGACACCAGATGGTTGTTAAAGGGCAGATGAGGGTCTATGATAGAGCCAACAAAGCAGGCCGTAACATATTTAAAACTAGTAATCTGTACGCATGTTTCAGAGACTAAGAACACACTGGTGATTATAAAATGTTAGTTCAAAACCATTCAATTTTCAAGATTTGCTTTGCCTCAACATATTCCTGAAATGCTTAAACAGTGTGTTTATCACTTTCAAGTAAATGCTTCAGGTAAATGCTGATAGCCTTACCTGTGATGAGAAAGAACTGAGTGGTCAGGTTAGGAAAGGCTCTTTCTTTATAAAGAATGTTATTCTCTCAGTAAATGAGCATCATCCTATTGACTCACTTTGGAATTCTGTTTGATGTTGCAAGAGTTGATGACTGATCTGCATTTTCATGTGCTTGGTGATTAGAATAAGGACTAGCATAGAAATATAATTCTAGAGCCCCTAGACCTACAGCACAGTTACTCTGATGTGGTGCTTCATGAGTTGTAGTTAAAAGAGAAATCAGAAAAAAAAAAAATAAGCATTTTAATTTTTAAAGTATGTATTTCTTGCAATTATTTGTGGAAAGAAAATTAGTCTTCATTTTTATTGTCAAGCAACATATTATGTAATGCAGTAGCTTTAGCAGCAGGAGATACTATCTAGGAAAATGTATTTTTCTATCTGCAGGGTAAAAATTCTAGTATTTGTTAAAATGTTGTTTTGCAGAAATTAAGATCCAATAAGGAGTTGACAGAAGTCAAGGAAGGATTTTCTAACTGTGGGAAAGTATTTCAGTTATTTTTTCCCCTTTCTCATCAATAGACAGTTATAAAAACCCTTTATCAGGATTCTAAATAGAATTTTATGTTTTAACTACTGCTGACATCTTTATCTGAAAATGCTTTTGTTCATTTGTTCATTTTCTTGTTTTCTGGTTACATCTTTCACCTGTGCACTGGGGTTTAAAATACCGACTAGGACTACCAAGCACAAGTCAGAAACCTGTGTGTACAGATCAGTTTCTGATATTCCACAGGTTAATATCCATGTCCCACTTCAAGAGAAAATTAAAAGGGCTCTTAAAGATTTCCTTGACTAGAGAAAGCATATGAGTAATTGTTTCTGCCACAACCCTGGTAAGTGAAGAAAACATTGCAATGACAAAAGCAGACAGTGGTTCTGACAGCAGAGCCCCCCAGACCTTTTCTGTTTTATCTCCAGATAGACTTAGTAAATTTTGCTTTAATTGACTGTTTTTATTGTGTAGTTTAGAAACTGCAGTGTGCAGAATAGTTTCATCTGTATATAATATTGACAAAGTTTTATATCTAAATATGAGTATATGAATTTGATGTGGAATATAGCTCTAGAGTTCTGTTCTTTTCATCTTTGTACTGAAGTTAAACTCTTTTACAGCCTGTTCTAATAAAGTGTTCACGCATGAAAGTATAATTTCTTATAGTTCTTTCATTTGTCCCTGATAGTGCTTCCTACAAATCCTGAGCCCAAGAAGGTTAGTATGCTCCTGCAGAGAGGATAAAATAAAGACTACAATTAATAACAGATAGAAAGATGTAATAAAGAACAGGGTCAGAATATGGTATTGCCCTTAGTTCTTCGACTGCAGGATGAGTTCTCTGCACTCCAAATGAAAATGCTCGGGGAACCCAAGCCTGTAGTCTTGATGTGGCTTTTTCTACACTCTGACAGTAAACTGGAACAGAAAAAAATATATCAGGAAGAACTGGAAGAGGCTGAGAACTTAGATGTGTATTGTGTAACTTGCATCATCACTACCTGTGTCCTTTGTTGTCATAGTTGTCATCACACACTGAGGGGCATGTAGTGCCACTGGTACATGCCAGCAATTTTGGAAGAACAGGTATGTAAGAGAATGGCTGAAATTCTCATGCACTGTTGCAAGTGTAAAGATGAGTCATGTATGCAAGGCCCACGAGGATACCCTGGTTGATATGAGTATCACAGCTCGGTATAAGGATTAGAATTCTTGCAAATGTTATGAACACACATAACCTGAGACTGATGCTACCCCTTTTCCTTTTAGCTACAAGATAAAAAGTTTCTGTGATAAGTATAAATGTACAGGGAACATTTATATTTTATGTGACTCTAAACACAGATGTGCCAGATCTAACTTTTGGTATGAAAAAAACTGTAGAATCAGAAAAAAAAAAATAATCTGGGTGTAGCAAAATGCTGGGAGACTTCTGGGACGCATAAAAGAAAGGATTTGGGGAAGAAATCTCTGCCGTACCTTGGTAACAATTGGGAAACCTTTGACCTTTCTAATAGTATTCAGACTGAATACCAAAATCATGGAGACAACCCTGAAGAATATCTTATCACAGCAGTGTGGGAAATACACGAGCACAGGCTGAAATGCATGCTCAGCATCACCTTGATCAGGGAAGCTACACATCTATTTGCTACTGAAGCTCTACTTTACAATCTGTAAGTTTCAGGTATGTTTCTTAGTAAATTATCTGACTGCTTTCTCTCATGAAGTCAACAAAAATGTTTATTTAATACGTGCAGCATTTCTGAAATCAGTGGAGTTGGGCATCCATAAAGATCTACATAGATGCCTAATGCTTTCATAATCAAAGCAGAAATATATAGATATATATTTCCTTTAATATTTTATTTTTTAAAAAATGTGCTTTGTGTTGTTAACATAAGATTCATATTTCTCGATTTTAAATGCAAAGCTTGGCGAAAAGGCAAAATTATATTCTCATTGACTTTTGACTTGACATATAAAAGCCTTTGCTGTGACTTTGAAAATCCACATATTTAGAAATTTGCCACTCATTGACATGGGCAAGATCATGAAAAGTGACAAAATCACATTTAAAGAACATGAAGGTTGCAAGGTCTTGCATGCAGAAATGTGTAATGGTCTTCACCTCAGCTCAAAACTGAGTATACATAATCATAGTCTTTGCCACTCTGTACTCCACTTGAACACTCCCTCTGCTTCCAACTGAATGGCCTGAGCGAGGTAGTGTGCTGGGAACACAGATGTTCCCCATGCTCCCAGTTTATACATAATGTTGCACACCAGGCAGAAGTAGCAGTTCAGAAGAAAGCTGATCTGCTGATGTGCTGCACCAAGAACAGAGCACACAAAGGATAAAGGAGCTACCTATAAATATTCAGTTACACGAGATACATGACTGCATTTTTAGATGGCCATAACCTGGTCAAATATAAATGGATTTTGCATCAGCAAATATACTTTTCCACTACTAAGCACCTTTCCTTTGAAATATATCCAGACATGCATACACCTATTTCAATGTGTACTCAAAGAATCCTTCAAAAATCTTTTAATGTTTCTTTTATACACATGCCCCAAAAATCAATCTAATTGAACAGGTTTTGCTGAAATTATGAAAAATAAATTTATGTTCAGAAACATGTCTATCCCATAGAAATTGTACGCTGAAATGTATCAGAGTTCCAATCAGCTGAAGAAATATCTTAGAATGGAAGGTGTTAGCAATTTCTACCTGCTGTCCTTATAGTAAACATAATTAAATAATTAAATAATGTTGCAGCTCTTGAAGTGTTAGTGTTTGCAAAGTACAGGGGAGCATGTTGCAAATGCAACCCTGATAGTGATCTACCAGCTGCCACTGCTATCGTGCAGTAGCAGCATGAAATTGTAAATAGACTATTACACTTACAAGATAGCACCCAAAGTCTGGTAGGCACATCATAGATAACAAAAAAAATAAAAACCTTTTTTTGTTTGACAGCAATTTTTTCAATACATTGTGTAATTTTCACTTCTTTCAGTTTAAGCAGAGGGCAACATAGGAAGCTTATCCTATAATGATTTTATTTGTTCATGGCTGATATTAGTTCATACCTGATGATCTGAAGGAAAATGGGACAGAGCAAACTCAGGCTGAACACTACACCTCTCAAATAATGGTGTCCTGACTGGAAAATGTGACAAATATGTAACTTTCTGGAAACTGAGAAAGGTATTCTATTGCTCATATTTTTTATTTCAGATACATAAGAAAGCTTTTAAATAGCATCTTCTTATTTTTCTAAATAAAATTATGCTGGTTTAAGCCATTAAGGATCGGGGGTTTTTTCTTTTTTTTTTTTTTTTTTCTTTTTTCTGTCCTTTTTTATTTTTTTAATTATTTTTTTTTAAGAGCTGGAATCAGTTTA
>JAWWEE010000074.1:134199710-134210534 GCA_035221455.1 Xenops minutus | reverse complement strand
GGAATACTTCCTTAGTTATGACATTGTTACCAAGGAAGGCCTAAACCAAAACCAAGAAAACTAAACCACCACAAGAATGTTTTAAATTAAAAGTGGATTTACAGCTATATTTATATCTAAAAAATAAATTAAAACTGAAATGATTCTCTTAATAACTAATGGGGAGAAGTGTTTTCTGAACCCAAAATGCAAGTTCCTCACAATAGGAAGAGTTAGACAGACTTGCAGTGGAGTGGCCACACATTGAAACACACATTAATAGAGATTTCAGTCTGTCTCTATGAATTCTTCTAGAATATTTCCAGGCTGTTGTTAGGCTAAATTTGATCTCTCATAATCCAACTTCTCTAGCTCTAAATATTCTATTTATAACTGAGATATACTAAAAAGGTTTTCATATGAGTAAAGGTCACAGAAGTTCTTTTTATTTGTAGCAATGATACATTTAGTTGCACAAAGTACCTGCAGGGAAAGCTTCTATCTTGCTTATTAGTTTAAAAAATTTCAGAGTCCCTGGTTCTTGAAATAAATGCACACAGTTAAGAGTCTTCAAAAAGTCATCTTGTTGCCATGTCCTCTGTAGTTTGGGTTGGGGGTTTGTTTTTTGAGTTTTTCTTTTTTTTTTCTTGGTTGGTTGATTGGGTTTTTTTGAGTTTTTATTTGTATTCACTTCCTGTAACAATCAGTTCCTTTCTTTGCCTTATATATGTGACAGTCTTGATCCATGGGGTTGACTCCCTTCTTGCTTCCTAGACCTGCTCTGACACTGCAACCCCACAGGGTACAGACAGAAAGGCTGAACTCTGCAAAAGTTCCTGTGAAATGACAGCCAGCAGCAGTGAAAGCATATAGACATCTTCTCTTTACTCAGAGGGTGGGGAAGCACTGGAACATGTTGCCCAGAGGAGTTGTGGATGGCCCATCCTCAGAAGTGTTCAAGACCAGGTTGAATGAAGCTCTGAGCAACCTGTTCTTAATGACAACCCTGCCCATGACAGGGTGGCCTGTAACTAGAGGATCTTTTAAGTCCCTTCCATCTCTAACTATGCTATGATTTTCTTTGTATTAATGTACTTCATAAATTGGGAAAAAAAATTCCCTTAGGAGTTGGAAATAGTCAGAAATCAGGTGTTTTGACATGCTTATTTTAGAAGGAACAAAACCAGTACTTAAAGTTTAGTCATTACATTTTAAGCAATCCTTTTGTTTCAACCATCGTCCAAAAAAAAAAAAAAAAAAAAAAAAGATATTGAAAGAGAAGCTTGTAAATTCCAGATGATGAATACAAAAAATAAAAAGATATTCCATTTCATTTTTAATATTAACTACAACAATTACCACTGAAGTAATTTTCTGTGCATGTGTGTAGATGCAGATATAGATAAACAATTTTCTTTTAAGGGAAAGTAAACGCAGTGCCTACTCAGCTGTGGAAAAATTTCTATCTGTAGGTATATATGTTCTTAGAGTCACATGTGTATATTGTAAGGGCAGCATAAATTTTTCCCATGCCAGCC
This sequence comes from Xenops minutus, assembly GCA_035221455.1. Classification (NCBI taxonomy): domain Eukaryota; kingdom Metazoa; phylum Chordata; class Aves; order Passeriformes; family Furnariidae; genus Xenops; species Xenops minutus. Next base: position 134,209,017 of record JAWWEE010000074.1, on the reverse strand, counting down.
TTTTTAAATGCCAATATAGCAGTTAAATACTCTATGTGCTGTTTAATAAAGCCACGGAACTTTTATAAATAACTAAGCATAGAAATTTATAGATTTGTGACCATCTACTCTACCATTTCATAGGCCTCCATAGGTTTGAATGTTTATTTGAATGGTTGCATGTCTTAACTACCTTTATTTTTTAGTACAATCTGAGAAAAAAATAGTCATACTGCTTGAAACTCTTTGAAATGTTAAGAAAGATTTATTTTCAGCTGTTTCACAGCACATTATATTCCCCCTCATGGAAATCAAATTCTTGTGTGTAATTCTAGTAAAAATATTTTCATAGAAAGCAATAATTAAGATAAATTATATTTGAAAAGGTTCAACTTTCATTTCTTGGGCTGAGCAATAAAAAAACCCCAAACAATATGACTACAGTCTTACATTTGTGGTAATTTAATATGATGATTTCTGTGTGTTTTTATTTCCATGCTCTCTCAGAACCTAACTCAATCTTCAAGATGAGACATATTGCTGTATAAATCAAGAGACAATCACAGTTAATTATCATATGGGTTCAATAGAACCTTTCATGGGATTCTGAATATATAAATAACAACTAATTTTAAATCCAAAGAATATATTTTTTTATTATTATTAATATCCATAGATATACTATTTATACTTAATAGAATCTATGAATATGACAAAAAAATGAGAATATTGTTTTGTAGTTTAGTCAGCCACAGTAAGCTACAATTAAAAATTGTAAGTTCACCAAACAAGAAAGTGAGACCTCAAATTACAGCAGTTGCCTTTATGGTGACAGCAAAACTATTTGACACTTTGTGGAGAAATGTCACCATCACATCCTTTTGTAGCTGTGTTCTGTCTTAAAAGGACTGAGTGAACTTTAAGGCTCCTCTTCCTAGAGCTGTGCAATTAACTGACCCTGGATCTTCTTTTTTTTTTTTTTTTTTTGTGCCTCGTTTGTTTGCTTATCTAAGTTACCTGTACCTCATGTAAGTCACTTGCTAAAACATACATATTTGGCATATAGTTGTACTTAAGGCATTTCTATGTTTGTGTTTCTTTCTGAAGGTCTTTCTCTATTCCTTTTTTCTCTAGTTATAAAAGAAAAAGAGAAAGGGATTATTAAAAAAGGGGTATCTAAATTGCTTCACAAATAAGAGAAGCTAAGAATAAGACATTTTTCACACAAATAAAATATTTAAATTAATTCAGGATGTGATTTCATGCGAGAGGGAGATTGTTATATTTTGTTCTTTATACTCTTTGTCTTTTATCACTGCTGATTTTTTGACATTTTGCTTTCACTGTGCCATATCAATGACAAAGTCTTTGAGACAGTAACTATATGCAGACCTTATTCTGAAATACCTCCTGACTTAAAATGCCCATTGAGTCCAATGGTATTCCCAAACACCAATACAGATATTTAATAAGAACCCATATATTTAACTAATAAATATAATATCCCTGTTTTCTCACATAAAATTAGGAATGTGATATTGCAGCATGAATACTATCTGGGATCCCTCTGTTTTTTATTCTAGCAGACTATTTCTAGGTAGACAAAAACACATGTACCAAATAAATGGATGGTAAAAGTATGGTGCTGCTCTGAGCCCTGGGCCTCTATAGGTTTTTGGGATTATTTTTAAACTGCTTCTTGAAGTTTCATTCTGTATCAAGGGACACTTAACCTTTTTTCCCCAATATAAGTTCTTTCTTTTTTTGTTCTCCTTTCCCCTGTACTTTCTAACAGAATTTTATGTTTTCAGGGAAGATATGTGGTCTAAAATAAGGTGAGAAAGAATGTAGAATAATTTCATTATTGTGCTCTGACCAACTACTTTAGAACTTTTAACCATACTTACATAGAACAAAGTAACTGTGTTTCCCCTTATATTTATTTATTAGATTTTTTTTTTTTTTAAGTGCTGGTCCATTTCTTGTCACTACAATGTCACTGAGTGTCACTTCTTGTCCATTTCTCAAACAGAATTTCTTCAGAACAACTGTGACCTCATCATTCTGGCAACTCCTTATTTTCTGTCGCTAAAACAAAAGAAGTCTTTCCATAGAGGTAACGTAAAGATTTGGTAATTATAAATACTCTTAAGTCATAAGCCCTGTAGACGTTCAGAGGGCTTTACCAAAGCTTAATCTTTAAATGTGAAAAAATGTAATTTCTGACAGCCTGCCATGTGAAAACCAAAACAGAAGGAGTGCTGGGAGATGAGTATGACCCTGAGGAGACCTGTCACCAGATGTGGATTCGGTACACAAGCCTTCATGAGGTCCGAACTTCTGCTTAGAAACATGGAATAACAAATTCCAGGAAAACAAGCCCATCTAAAATACCTCATATTTATAAATAAAAATAGCAGTGATAATAGTAGTGTAATGATAGTGACATAAGTAAAGTCTTTACTTCCTGTAGGAAAAAAGAGATATATAGAGAGAGGAAGAAGAGCCATGTTATCATCTGCTTTTCTCTGTAAGCTTCACGTGTCCTTTCCAGATATGAAAAGCTGTAGGATATGTTTTGGTGATGCAGGACAGTGGTGGTGGTTGCTGTGGGTGGTGTTTTTGTTTGGGCTTTTGTTGTGGGATTTTTTGTCAGTTTTGGTTTAAGTTTTTGTTTTTTAACCTCTGGAAATAATAGAGCAATAGAGACACCTACTGGTGTTTTTGCAATATTGTAAATCAATAAGACTCTTGGGAAAACACTGAAGTATTTAGTGTATATTAAACTATTTTGCTTCCTATTACAGGTTTTGAGATTAAAAAAAAACAAACAAACAAAAAACCAACCAACCAACCAAACAAACAAACAAAAAAAACAAAAAACATGGATCTAGGGAATAAAAAAGTCTCTGTTCACAATAAATTCAGAATGTTTCAGGTAAGCAATATCTTCCTGACATTCTTATTTTTTGAACTGAATATATTCAATTTCAGAGTTCTTAACAAAGTTAGACTTTACATTAAGAGGACGTAACACTTTATTTCTTCATGCATAATTGAAATGGCAGGTCACCAAATATATATTGACTATAGTGTGAAATAAACTCATTATAATGCCCCTAGACTCTTTTGGATATCGAATACAATTCCCCATTGTATTGATTTAACTTTTCACAGTAATAGTAAAATTGTGTAGTTTCCTTTCATTCTTGGAAAAAATAACACATAAATACTTACCATCTGCTTTTATTTCCTTTTATGAAATTATTGGCAGTTGTTGAAAGGAAGAGCTCAGTTTTGAAAATTACAACTTGCTGAAAGGTATGGATGGATGGAGGGATACTACATTGAATGAACCCAAAAATAGTTTTAGATGGTTCCTAAGCAACTGGTGACTTTCACTTAACAGACACAAGGCCAATTTGATCACTGTTCTCCATTTTTTTACTTTTAAAGGTCAAGAGCAAAAACATTTTTGTTTGTGATACTTGGCTACCTGGCTTTCACTTAATTAAAACCACAAACTGATTATGTACTAATTATGATTCAGAACATTTCCCAGAGGGAGTAGAGGCAAGAATCTGATCTAATATGGTGTGACAGCTGGCTGCTATTTCTTTCTTATTATTAGCATCAGTTCTCAACATGGTCTGTGCCATATCTTGTTTTATCTGGGCAAAAAAGCCAGCACCGGAAAAATTTGGAGAAAAGGTAATACCCTTGAATTGTCCAGAGTCCCAATCATACACCAGAGGTAGCTGGTTTTAACACAAATTATTGCACATTCTAAGACTAAAGAGGCTAAAGGGAGCTTGTTAAATCCTCATATTGATCTCTGATTCCAAATGCATTGAATTTTATAGAAACTAATTTTATAAATAATGTGTTATTTGTGATTTGTCCCCCTCTATTTGGCCCTGGTGAGACAGTATTTCGAGTACTGTGTTCAGTTTTGGGTTCCTCTGGTTGAGGTGCTGGAGCATGTCCAGAGAAGGTTAACATAGTTGGTAAAGTGTCTGGAGCACAAGTCTCATGAGAAGCAGCTGAGGGAGCTGGGGTTGTTTAGTCTGGAGAAAAGGAGGCTCAGGAAGGCCTCATTGTCCTCTACAACTGTTCAGGATGAGGTTGTGATGAGGTAGATTCCAAAGTAACAAGTAATATGACAAGAAGAAATTGCTTCAGTTTGCACTGCGGAGGTTTAAATTTGGTATTATGAAAAATTCTTCACTGTAAAGATTCTCAAGCACTGGATCAGTTTGCACAGGGAAGTGATGGAGTCATCATCTCTGAAGGTATTTAAAAGACATGTAGATGAGGCCCTTAGGGAACTGGTTCAGCAGTGGACTTGACTCTATGATCTACAAGGTCTTTTCCAACCTAAATGATTATATGACTGTGTGATAAAACAACTGTTTATCTAACAATTTGTAATTAGGAATTATGCCAGTGTAAGTGAATCTTAATACCTTCTTGTTCTGCATATTTTCAGGCTTCTAAAATTCAATGACCTTAAATGCAAGGTTTCCCAGTAGTCCAGTTTTTATTACAACTCTGCTTGATTATTTATTTCAAGAAAATTTTAAGTAATTGAATTTTCTTTAAGGTCTCTATAAAAGTTGCATATGAAAATATATTAATAGATAATAAAAGATAGCATATTGCATGACATACTTAAATGTTTTCTACAGAAAGTGTTTCTAGTGTGAAAAAGTAGTGCCATCCAAGCTCATCAGAGAGTCTTTTTTGTGGCAGATTAGTCACATGATGCAGCATTTGATTAAAGATTTCTCCTGCATCTGATAGGGTCTTCCTTTGGCCCTAAAAAATAATCTGTGTCCATATGTGTGTGTGTACAGTATCTGAAATAAGTGAAAGGCTGTGTTAGGGCCCACTAGAGTGACTCATGGAGCAGCGTAATTTTCTGCCTGCCTATCACATGAAGTAAAAAGTGAAAGTGGTACTTCCGCTATTGAAACAACTAGAGACCTGTGGGGGGTGAAGACATACAGTCCAGTGAATACTGATTACTGGAAAAACCCTCAGGTCTGAACCATCTCCAGAAGCATCCTGAAGACTTATTTTGAAGGAAACTGGTGGTTTGTACCAAAGGAGGGTGAGACATAGCATTATATAACACAGCCACGTGAAGGACCAAGACTAAGGAGTGAACTAGTTAGTTAAATATTCATACAGTGAAGATGAAGTGTGGATAAACTGTGCAAATTCATAAATTTAGTCTCTGTGTTATACAAAACACCATGAACATAGGCTAAAATACCAGGAAGTCTCCCAGTTTCCATAGCACTCCTGTTTTCCTCTGTTAAGTGTTCAGCTGCTTTGAACAGAGCATTCCTTTCTGTAATTTCTATATTCTTTGCTTTGACTTTCTTGGTGCTCAGTAAAGTCACTGAAGTAATGTTCTTGAGCGTGATTCTGAATATCCCTAAGTCAGAATCAAGAAGTATGTTGAACCTTTACTACAAAAGATAAGCTTTCCAATAGGAAAAAGAGTTTAGGAGGATAAGAAAGGGATTTTTATATCTCTCTTGTTCATAAACTGACTTTCATCTGGCCATCAAAGACCACTAAGTGGTGGTTGCCAGAGAATGCTGGATTTCACCTTGTGACCTCTCAAGGATTTAGCTACTCCTTACAAAACCACATCCTGGCACCCCGGATTTGCCCCACAGTATGTCATACAGTAGTTATATAATCTTTGTGACACATCTTTAGTCTTTTCCTCCGTACAAATGAGAAGCAGCATCATCTTCAGTCTATGAGATAGCACCTCTGACGTTGCATCTTACCACCACCGTCATTGCCATCAAAGTCGGCTGACAACCAAGTGAATTAGTTCATCATTTCAACTTGCTCTTGCTTTCATCCATTAGTAATGGGAAATTATTAGACAATAGAAAGAGCAAAATTTTCAGTAATTTTTCCAGACATGAAACGTGAACTGGCGAAATGAAAGAAACATGAAGACCTGTAAAATACCAGCCACAGTCTCTGTCAGACACTGTTTAAAAATGTAGAACATCATCAAAGTTATTTATTATTCTGTACTTTATAGCTATGAGGTATGCCACTGTTTTTATTAAAAAGGACCAACAACAGGATTTTACAGAATACTACCTTTCATATGTAAATTTATATTTTCATATTGTCCACATGTGAAGATGTCTCAGAAGTGTTTTGTTGTCAAAATCAATGATTCAGCCCTCAGAGAACTATGAGATTTCCTTTTTCCATCAGATTTCTATTTACTACAAACAGATTTTTTCCTGAAAAAAAGTCTGTATAATTCTATGTTATTGAATTTGTAGCAGTCATATATGTAAATAAATCTAATGTTAGAGGCTAAATTGAAATTTTTTAAAAAAATATATCACATGTTCTATACAAAATCTCTATTCCTCTTTTTTTGAAATGTGAATTTCTGAAGACATTGAGATACATTTCTGCTCTAGGTTGTGAAAAAAATAATTTTCAGGAAATTGCATATAGAAATATACCTCATATTTGCAGGAATTCATAGGATTCTCAGTTAAAAAAGTGTGATCTGGTATTAAGATAGTCTGCAAATCCCATTAATCTGCTGCTACTGATTTTTCACATCATCTCTTCAAAACAAAAGACAGCGTTATTTTTTTTGGTCTTAACTGTTATGCTATTTGACCATGCATGATATGAGAATACTCATGTATCATTCAGTTTTCTAAGCCATGGTTTATGAACTACCTAAGACAATACTAATATCTAGCAAGGACAGCAATTTCATATGAACCCTTCCATTCTACAAGGTTATTTCCATGTCTTGAATGAAACATTTTATCAAAATATCAAGAATAAATAAAATAGAAAAAAAATACAACTCTTCAATTAAAGATTTCTTCCTTATTTCTGAGGCATTATTCTTTATATGGTCTGCATCATAACTAACACTAATGAACTTATAAACCACCAAGAGATCTAACAGTCACATACCTAAGAGCAATTTTCTCTGTCTAGTCTCTGTTTCTCTGTGCTCTCAATGTTTCTGTTTATTTTGGTTCCCACTGCCGTGTTCTGCATTACCAGTAGTAGACTGCTCTATTTTACAATTAGGAACTAGGAATTTGGAAAGAAAGAGTTCCAAAGGAGTCTTTTGAATAATGAAATACATATACAAATTTCATTATAGTAACAAGAATAAGTATCTAGAAGTTTTCTCCAGAATACATAGGATAGACCCTGCCATGTTTCTTGGTGCACAAAAAATAATTCCCCTGTAACTTGGAGAAAGCTGAAAGACCCACAGTAAAGAAATAATTAGCCTTAGGGTAGGAGATCTCCTCATTTTCTTCTTCAGTCCTTCCCATAGTCTTATTATGAGTGTTCCTGTCACAAAATTTGTGACCACATCTACCTGTTTCATTCACGCTGCTTTTGTGTCTAAAAATTGCCTTTTAAATTCTGCAACTTGCACGCTCAAAAGTAGAGTAAATAATAACTACTCTTTCTGAAGCTTTACAGAATACTATAACTCTTATCAAGGTCAAAGTATAAGAGCCCTTGATTTCTTATCATAACTTTTTTGCTTTTATATATCACAGAGACATAGGAATCCCCTAGGAATTTGAAAAGAGATGCTGCCAGTGAAGGAATTGAACGCTGTGTTTTAGGTGGTGTAGATAGGATCTCTTGCAGAACTACTGGACACACTGGATGTGGTTGATTTAAAGGTCAGACATTTTTTAATTACATTTTTTGCTTCAGTAAAAGGAAGGTGATATGAAACTATTTTTGCTGCTTAAAGTTGAGTATAATGTTCTTACAGCTTTTCTTTAAGCATAATGTTGGGTATTGAGAAACAACCATCCACAAACATTTCTAAATTAGCAATTTCTCCCTGAGAAACACTATTGCCCTTCAGACACCAGTGTTTAAAATCCATGTAATAGATATAAAAAATAAAACCTGCTGTGTGTAACAAAGATCATTATTTCAAAGCCACTAACATTAATAAAAAGAAAATTACAGATATTTAACCTCCTTATTCTAAATGAAATACCTGTTTGTCCCTGAGTTTCCTCTATACTCAGGTCTGTGTTCACAAATTAAGTCAAAGAGCAGCATAAAACCAAGCAGAAGCACCTGAAGCCTGGAGCATTTGATGATGCAGGTAATTATGACTATTAAAAATAAAGACACAGCTGTCACTTGAAGAATGGCTTGAATTTTTGAGACTTCCACTACGTAGTTCATGTAGCCTCACAAACTTACCATATGGTTACCTCTTGGGGCATGTCTACACAAATTGGTTTATCTAAAACTGAGATGCATTGAAGCAAAAGCTGCAGTGTAACTGCTCTGATGCAATTGAATCTGAGATAACTGCCAAAGCATGCTACTTCTCAAATTATTATTATACATGAGGGAAATTTATATCAAAGCATGTGCTCAACCATGGTGTATATATTTGTTAGGGTTTTTGAACTTCTGCCTTGTCCTATGCACTGTGAGATTGTTCTTGCTGCAGAAAATGATGAATTCTCCAATTACATTACTCCTTTTTATTGAAATCATATTTCCATTCTTGCTCATGCCACAGGCTCCACAATTCATAAACGAGAAGACTTCTTTATAGAGTTCCTATAGGAGTGCGTAGGACAGCTAAGAAATACAAAAAAAAAAAAATTCAGGAATGTGTTTTTAGAAAAATACCGAAGAAAAGGGTGTAAGAATTTATTTTCTCTTTATTTCAAATTCTGCTATTGTGTGTGCTGCAGCCTTGCACTTACTATCTAGGTCTGTGAAACAAACAGATAGGTCTTCGTAACAAACAAACAAGCAGTTATGGGGGCACAGTGCAGCGTACCTTCAGGAGACAGGAGATATTTATGTAGCAGGCAGCTAGACAATGTCCAGAATTAGTGCTCAATACAATATCTATGAGAGGAAAACTGAGAACTTTTCTGAAATCTCGGAGAGAGAGGCAGAATAATGTGACTCTCCAGGGAATAGCTTGCCTGTATGTGACATTTCCTGAGGGCATATTATCTTCTATGCTTTTTACTCCACTGAAGAGTGAATATTATGTCTATAGAAAGGTATATGACTTCTAGAATTTAGATAACAGCATAACAACAAATATTTCAGGGAGGTTGGTAGATCTTCAGAATTTGTGACCTTATGCAGGCTTAGATAGTTCTCAAAGTCTATGTGAAGGTCCTGTTATGTATTGCACATGAAATATCCATGTATCATAGGAGAAAGCAAAGCTTCCTGTCAAGAAAGAAAAAGAAGCTCTTTGTCTTTGAAAGGGCGGGGGGGGGGGGGGGGGGGG
>JAWWEE010000074.1:134185129-134196269 GCA_035221455.1 Xenops minutus | reverse complement strand
TCTCAGTCCTTGCAAGTAGTTTATCTTCACAGCTACATAGCAGCGATGGCCAAGGTCAAATTCTTTTTACTCTGTTAGGAAGTTCCCAGGCCTGAAAGCTACATTTTCTTACAGGATCATACAATGCCAGCAGGTAAGAACTGTCAATATACACGTCTTCTGACCTGGGATGGCTTTTGTTTCTGTGTATATTACCTTCAAGTGAATTAAAAAATGTAAATTTTAATATCTGAATGTTACAATTCATTGGACAATGTGACATTGATTAACACCTCTTCAGTAATTGGTTCTTGTTTATGTATTACCACTATGGTAATATGTTCTAAAATTCCTGCTCACTAAGAAAATAAAAGGATGATCATTAAGGTGACAACATAAACACAAACTAGCTATTTGCAGCTAAGAGGATCTACTGCATGAGTGCATGAACAGGGTTAGAAAACTGTGTTTCTCCACTGAGAAAAATGGTAGCTAAAATATTATTTTATACAAGAAAATTCTCCAAAGTCGATAGCAAGTAGTAACTTAGATACTACTAAGGAAAACCAAGTGAACAAGAACAATATTTGTCTAATTTTCATTAGATTATATCTCTTACCTAAAGATTTGTGTTGCTTTTCTCTTAAATGTAATGCCTTTACATTGAAAAATGGTATACATGTCAAAATAAGAGTTTGTCTTTCTTTAAATTTATGCTGTGAGATTTTGTTCCACTACATGAAGCTTAGCAAGAACTCAGTGAGCAGTAACATTTAACCTTTAAAATAAATTATCATTGAATTGCATTAATATTAAAAATGCCTTTTATGTGCAAGGAAAGTACTTGGAATTCAGGTTTTAAAAAGTAGTGGAAGCACAAAAGAAAATCAGAAACTAATCTATGACTATACTTGTATTGCAAATTTTACAAAAAGACAAAACCCCTGGGAATATTGAGTATATGACATTATTGTCCATTTAAAAATATGCTGATATACTATACCAAAAAATGTTAGAATGAATACAAATGCTATAAGTTTCCATGTAGACTGTTTAAAATATAGAATTTTTTAGAAATATTTTTGTTAGTCAAGCATATCCCTAGATTAAGTTTTAGAGGCTTCGTTTTCTTGTTCATTTTCTCCTGAATAGCCTGTACTTTGAGAAAAATGTTCTGGTCCCACTGAAGGCAATGTGAGCCTTCTGGAAAGCAACAGGAATTTCTACCCCACAGCTCTGTAATGAGTTCAATGCAGCTGAAACACTGCATCTCTCTGAGTCTCAGTGAGGTCGGTGGCACTCCAGGTCAATGCAATGGACCACTAGTACAAAGAATATTTCAAGATAATTCCCAAAGCATCGTCCCTGCAGAGAAACTCAAATATGCTTAACTTTAATGCTGACTTCAACAGGACAAAAAACATTTGTAAGCTTGCGTGACTTTGCATCAGATTCATGAGATAAAAAAGTACATCTGTAAGAACCTCTGCTTTTGCAATACAGAACTTAAACATAAATATTTTTTAAGTAAGAAATTGTACATTCAATGACTCCAGTGTTTTGCTACATATTTAGTCAGATCACAAAGTTTGTACAAGCATGTATTTAGTTAAAATTTAATAAAGATGAAAATTATTTACAATAGTATATGGTCTTTGAAATCCTAATTCTGATGCCTCACACCATCTCCACTGCCCTCACAAAGGAGAAAAAAAAAAAAAAAAAAAAAAAAAGGAAAAAGAAAAGACAAAGAAAATTTAACCAAAAATTAAAAAAAAAATAAATAAATAATAAAAAAACCACCAATCATCTGGTACTTGGAAATGTTTAGTCTTAGATTAAGAAGGTAGGATATAGGATATACTCACTGCTTCAAGTTAGCTTAAAAAAGGCAGTTGTTTCACTTTTAACTTCAGTAATTTCTGTAAAAACTAAGCATGTAAAAGATAATTGTCTTACAGAACTGTGCTACAAAATATGACTATACTTGTAATACTGTGTTTCCTGTATTAGTACATTTAGCACACTGGTCTAGTCATAATTGCTTTTGTATGGAATGTCATCATATATGCTCTAGTATGGCAAGGGCATCATGCCTAAACATGATGGAGTATTATGAAAGCTAATGGTTCTGGATAGAGAATTCACCACACTGGCTCACAAGTAAAATGTATAATTTAAAAGTTTCCTCTCTTTCAGCTCCCTCTATAGTCAGCAAAGAGAAATTGTCAACTCCAATTGGTGGTACAGTATGTATATTCTCTTGTCGTCTGAAGATAGTTGGCATGAAGGTTTTCCCTCATCTCTAAGTGGCAGCTTTTTCTGGAAAAGAGAGTGACTGTAGGTCTATCTTGTATTTAATATATCAAAAAATAAGCAAAATAATTTTTTAAAAGATGTATTATTTTATTATGATTATTTTTCATTTAATGTTTCATTGTTTGTTTGTTTGTTTTTTGCATACCAGCTGATTTGACCACTCTGATACATATGAACAGCAAACTGATTTGCTTCATATCTACCAGGAAAGTTTAAGCATTTTTTCCTATCTTAAAATGGATTTTTTTTTTTCTTTCTTCTAGATTCTCTGCTCAAAATAAAAGTTATAGTGTGTATTACTTTGTTTTTCAGTCTGGATTTTACACAAGAACTTTCACTCTAAGCCAAAATGAAAACCTACTCAGTGAGTTGTAGAAATGGCCGACCTATTGTCTAGAGGTGCAATCAGTGCATATCATAACAGGAAAGTCAACAAGACCAATATTTTGTAAAATTTTGTGTTTTCTTAAGACAATAATTTTAATAACAGTGAGTGACCGTGGGACTATCAATATCATACTCTTTGGGGGCATCTACTAAGAATGATTTAAGTCTGGAGCATTTTCTTTTATGTTTGAGCATGGCATCTAACAAAACATGTCCCTGATGTAAAGAAATCCATGTGTAACAGTAAAGCATTGTTTCTTGTCATGCTCTGAGGGCACGGCCCTTGCAACTTTATTTACACAAGCTGATCATGGAAAGAGAAAAATAGCTGTCACACAGAAGGAGCAGTAGGAGAAGAACAACATTTTAAAAGGCAAAATCACTTCTCTTTAGTGAGGCTTTAGTTTGTATTCAACAACTGATTGTAAATTTGATAAATGGTTATAATCATATTATATAAAAAGTGTAGAAGTAGAATATATTAAAATCATGGAAAAAAATTACCTTTACACTTTGGATACAGAAGTTCCTTGTAGAAACAAATTAAGTTTCAGAGAAATTTCAGTATTTAGAAAAAAAAAAAATATGTAATGAGTGAAGTTCATGCTTTCAGAAATGGATTTATTTTGGGTTATAAACAAAAAGAGAATGTAGAATTTAAACCATTGCAAATGTAAGCACATTCATGCAGTTTTCTCTACAAGAGTGTGATACTAGAGCTTTGCAAACAGAAACCAGTTGATAATTTTGTCTTCTAGGCTTATCATACACTGACATTGATGCCAATAAAACTTCATTCATAAACTTGGAGTTACTCCCAATTTATATTTGTGCTAGTGAAAAGAGAATCAGACCCATTGATTTTGTGACAAACTGCTAATGGTTCTTTAAAGGCGTCCTGCTTTTAAATGAATGTAAGGGCTGATTACTTTCATACTGCATACTCCCTGTTTCCTTCTGTCCCTGACCTTTATCTGAGAGACAAAATTTCAGGATGACTCAGTAAGAGACTTTTCAAGAAAGCCTGCACCTGATATTCTGCAATTTTCCTTTGATTTATATTTCATAGGGAATTAAAAAAATAAAAAATAAAAAATAACAAAATAAAAAATAACAAAGGAAATAGATTAAAGTAGATCAATGACATTATCATTTATATATATATAAGTATGTTTTGTGGGTTTCTATACATGTGCATATAATAAAGACAAAAATGGGTAAGTGGGAAATGTTTAATTAGTTCAGTTAAAACATGTTTTATTTGATTAATCCATTTTCCTTGAGGGCTATATATCTCTGTCATTTCACTGATTCCTGGGGGGAAAAAAAAAAACAGACCTAATCTCTTTTCTGATTTTCAAAAGATATATGTATATATGAACAGGAGAAAATGATTTTCAAAGAAAACTAGTGGGTTTATAGCTGGTCATTTTGGAATTTGTAATCTTGTTCATAATTTTGGGGCTTATATCACTCAGAGTGGTATGACCTGGAGTTTGTCAGGAGACTCATAAGAAGAATCAGCAAGTAAATAATGTCCATGCAATGCAAAATCTCCTATTGGTAGGAAAAATCAAAGACTTCAGTTTCAGGTTTGTCTGCCTGTGACAATATACAAGCAAGTCATCTCTCATCTGCAAGTCTGTCCATCTCTCTCAAGGATTTCTGATCACCTATTTGTCTTGTATCTAGGCTAAGCTATTTGCTCCTCTCTTGAATCAGCTTCAGCCTCAGGGAATGAATTGCCATTAATTTTACAGGCTTATTTTTTTTGAAGTTTGTCCCTAAAAGTCAGGAGAAAATGTCCCTTAGCATCCCTGCCTGTTTTCCCAACATATTTCCATTCTTTCCTTTAATTTATTTCAGAGTAATACTCTTTACCTTCCTCAAAACCACTATGACCCTTTGTACACTTAAATACACAATACCTACTGTTTCTGCATTTTAAAAAATTGCCAGTGGCTTTGATTTTTTTTTCAAGAACATAGTTTTACATTGTAAATATACTATGAATTTTCACCATGAATGAAGGTTAGCCCCATTACCCAAGAAATGTGTCAAGCCTTCTAAGTAAAATTGCTCCATAGAAAATGACCAACAAACATTTGAAATACCTCATTTACAGTGGAAAAAGGTATAATTAAATTTAAACCTGGTAACTTGAATCCATTACACTTGGTCAGCGTAACGACAGAAATGTTTTACATGCTTATCTGTGATTGAGTACCACTGCTGAATTACTAACAGAATGAATACAAGATTTAAAGAAATTAAGTAAATAACAAATGTTATAGATAATGTGAACAGAATAAAAATCAAACATTACCACAAGAGGAAAAGCACACATTAGAACAGACATACAGCATTCATCAGAACTGAAAAGTGGCAATAAATCTCTCTCATTTAAGGTGGATGTGCTACAAACCGCTATTGTCTTTGGGGACTCTAAAGAGTTGGAATATTGTAGTCATTTAAAACTAATAATGATCCTCATTTGAACACTTCAGACTAACAAAGCAATGCATCTAAGAACATCATCTTAGTCCCAATGAGAAGAGATGTTAAGGCTAGTGGTACAGCAATGGAGGGCTGAAGAAGTACAGGTATATCTGGCATGTCTATGGCTTTTAGACGGTTTCAGAGTATTTAGAAGCCACTGTAATGCAGTGTGGTAAACTTTATTAATAGGATAATGTTCATTATCTTTTGGGGGTTTAGGAACTGCTCAGCTGCATCACGTACAGCTGTAGATATTATGTATGATTATTCTACATGATGGTCCATAAAAAAAAATTCTGTAAGTTAACTAATTACTGCATTTCTTTCATCGTGGCATAAAGAAACCATAAATGTGCTTTGCTTTAGAGAACGTACCCAAGTACCATACTCCTGTGTGTTACTCTTGTGTGTTTGTGTGTACAGGCCAAAGAGAAAGTGTGAATACATTTTTTTTTAAGTAGGGGAAGAGTTTTGGTTTTCAGGAGTGTTTTTTTTTTCTGTCTCACATAATTGTATTTCAAGTAATATCATCTTAAGTAGCTTAAAATTAGAAAAACATGGGGAACAATGGCTTACAATTTTTGTCTAAAACTGAGATAGGTTGGTAGAGCTAGGTATAACATTTTTCGTCATGTGTTATATACATAAATGCCCTTCAGATATAAGTAAAGAGGCACAGGAATAGGTACATATTCTTCCATATGAAAGGATCAAGACAAGGAACACTAGAAGTATGCTTACTTTGTCAGTCCAGCGTAACCCCAAATATACTGTTATGTTTGGTGTACCCAGAAAACTCTTTTAGGATGATTTCCAGTTATTTAGGTGGGAGAAGTATCATGAAGACTGGTGGCTTCTCGATGTTCTCTACATGTTTGAGTTTTGACCATAGATAGCCTATCAATCAAAAATGTGACCAGAAAATGAAGACTTGATTATATGATAAAATGCTCATCTACACAGACAGAAAGGAAGTAGACAACAACAAAGACAAGAAACAAAGGAAGGTAGATAGAAGAACCTGAAAACTCCATAAGCCACCACAGAAAAGTGATCAGACAGTGAAAGGCAGATCTCCACACAGGCATGTGTGGAGAAGGGCAGAGGCAGAGGATGGTGGGAGACCTTCAGTGCTCCAATCAGAGACACAAGACCCTACCCTCAACTCACAGGGCTGTCCCAGAGAGCATCAGCTCCACAGCTCAAGCAAAACCCAGCACTGTGAGTCGATGAGGCAACACGCATACTTGAGGAGTCCCTGCGTTGCAGTAACACCAGGTATGACACTCATGATCATGAGATGCCAGAGAAGGGCATTTTGGCATTAGACAAGACTTGTTACAGGATATTTGTGACATATTTACTAGTTTATGGGTAAGACAAGATAAGAAAAAGGTGGTATAAAAGTGAACAGGGAGGAACAAGCGTAAATAAAGGCATGAGAAGATAAAAAGATTTGGTCACCTGTAAACAGTGTGCTGGTCAGAATGCTTGTCTGACCATGTCCTACACTGGTCAATGTGGTCTGTTCTGTCTTCTAATTAAACACCATTTCTAACTCTTTTCCTGAGATAGGAACTCTCTCTTCTGTGACACGTAGCATGTTTGGGGGCTAGAGGGGTCAGAGGGACTAGCATGTTTGTTCTGTGTCTATGGTGCCTGCAGCTGGAGCGAGTGTGGGTACAGAAGTCAGAGTGTGATCCCTAGTGGAGATCAAAACAGGCGATTTATCAAGTAATATGGCCTGGGAGTCAGGTGTGGGTGTGTCTGTGGGCGTGGGGGTGTGTGTGTCTCTCTCTCTCTTGAAGTGAGGCACCTGGACAACAGGGACCAGAACAGAATGGCCCATTCCTACTGCCAGAGACACAATGAAATCTGGGGGTAGATAGAGAGACCTGCTCATGTGTGTGTGTAAATTGTAAACTCCCTAAAAATACTGCAGCAGCCCTTTCTTTTTTAAGACATGCTCCTTTAAGTGTTGTAAGTTTTTCTTGACAATCAGGTAGAGACATAATCTTCTGTCAGGCTAAACCACAAGAACATGTTTCCATATTCCTTTGGGCAGATCCTCTGACTTATGTTTGGAGGCCTACATCTACTAAAGTCCCTAAGGATAATTTTACCACAACTATTTATAATGTGGTTAGATTTGGAATGCATGAACCATTAAAGCAATCTGAGTTTCAGAGTATTATAAACTGCAGGAAAAAAAAATATTCAGTAGCTTAATCTGATATAAGCAGAATTTGCAATGAGGTAAAAACACTCCAGAAATGTCAATTAATTGTCTTTCTTTCAGAGTCAAAGATTATCAGATGCTAAGTGAATTGTTGTTATGAATTTGATTTTCTATCTTCCAGTTGATTGTTTGAATCATCAAGATATGATCTCAAGCTCCCTAGAGTAAAATTCATGCTTAACTATTTTATAGACATACCAGTAGACAGAAGAAACTGAAACAAAGGCTGACTAGTGGCTAGGACAGAGTAGGAAGATGAGTCTTACTCAGAAAGAGAAAAAGCCTTTATCTGCAGGACACCATCCATTTTGAGTTCATGATGGCTTTATTACTATTATTATTTTATGGGGAAAAATTAAGTTCTCATTATCAATTTATTTTACACTTCCTAGGGGGAAAAAAAATCTGAATTTATGAAGACTTTATTATGATGCTTTTACACAATATGAAAGTGCTGCAAATGGGCAGTGGAAGTTTCATTATTAAAAACTTAAAAGGAAATTATATTCAGTTAAAGAAGTACAAAATTTATGTAGGAGCCAGGCACTGTATACAAGTACTTCCAGTTCAATATTAGTTATAAATTCCTTTGTGACCCTTAGATCTCTTACATGGACTTTCACAGTTCTTATTTTAAAAAATGCTAACTGGTTATTCTCTTGATAAATTTGCAAACTGGGGAAGCCTTCTGATTGTTAATTTAATATTTAGTGGAAACAGTATTGAATACGCTCATTATGACACATAAATTGCATGAAGGAGAAGCTTATTTTTTCTCTAAATTTAATTTTACATTTAGAAACAGCTTCTCACTATCACTACTACTTCTAGTACTCTTCTACTTTTAAAATATTAATTTTCCACACATTTAGATGTCACATTAATTTGTATTCATTATTATGTATTATTTACATAAAATGCACTGAATTATGAGATTTGACAGAGTAAAAGGATATTAACCATAACAATATTAAGGTTGTTTTAGCAAGGGAGGCTGAGTGGCTCATGAGTTATTTCTTAAAATCTCATGTATTTTTTTCTTTAACACAATCCTCTGATATCATGATTTTACTCTATATAATAGAGTTCATAAAAGAAAAATAGAAAAATAGTTGTCTTCTTTCTTGAGGATGGATACAACAAAATTAAAGGAAGTGGTGCAATGATATGCATGTTATCTTTCTTTAGTACTAAAAAAAGATATTAGTCAACACTAGGTTTGATTCTACAGCTTCATTTTATTTGCTTTTTGAATTCCATTTATTCCTCCATGTTGTCTAAATAAATAGTTCCATTACCCAGAAGAGCTTATAGTGCTCAGCTGAAAATGAGTATTCATTGAGAGTCTGAGGAGACAGATTTGAATTCATTCCTAACTGACACAATGCTTAACAAGTCTCAGTTAAAGTGAGAGTTACATTCTGCAATGAATATTTGATGTTTTCAAAAGTCTAGCAATAGAACGTAAGTATAACTAAAGACATATTCTTAATATTTAATTATGCAGGCTGCAACTATAATCAGTGGCATAATGTGGGCCTGTACATGTGTGCAATTAGAATTTTCAACAATATCAAGGTATAAAAACAATTAGTTGCTTTACCAGAAAAGAAGTGACTACCTTGCCAGAAATGCTTACATTTAAGTCTGTTTCAAGTTTACGTCTTTCCTGTGACACAATGCATAAGTAAGAGCTCACAGTGATTCAACTCAAGGTAAGAAAAGGGCATTTATATTACTAGCAAAGTAATGTGGAAATTATCTGGAATTGTGAATATATTGCTTTCTTCAAAATTGTTTGCTAGAATTATATGCAAACAAAAATAATACAATGATAATTTACATATAAATTCTGGATAATTTGGGTTATAAACTGTGGAAGACATTTTTTTCCTGTTTCCGCTGTACAGTGAATTGTCCTATGTACAATGGGTTTGGACACATTGCTCCTATTTCATCTGCAAAGATATACTGATTCCAGTAGGAATGTGTAGGATGAAAACATGACATCGGGTGCCTTCTAACTGAATGCATCTTGGCCCATCATGGAAAGTTTTCTGTGACTTGAAAGCTGTTTCATCTGCACTAAACAGGAATTCTAGGAACAGATTAGCATTGGCTGAGGCCACAATCTTCAAAGAGCCACTTCATTTGAACAAAGAATAGATGGACTTTAATGAACTTTAGATTTTGCTAGTAGATGAGCTAATGAATGAGAGTTATGTTTTTGTAGCAAAAGCATACTGCAACCCCTGTATTGGTCCAGAATTTAGGATACAAATGTTCAGGAAACATCTACAGGTCAATATGAATCATCTTTTTTTTTTTTTTTTTTCCCCATTTTTTTAAAAATAAAATAAAATAAAATAAAATGAAATATCAATGGCAAAAGGGAAAATGTAAAAAATGGCAAAAGAAATGCCAACAGAATTCCAAAGGTTTATTGATAAAGACACAAATTCATGCTTAAATAAAATTTTCAAAGTAAAATATTTTGATTCCCTCTTCTGAACCAAAAATCAGAACTGTAAAGTAATCCAACTCTTATAATCAGAACTCTCATCTAAGACAGTATATGAGGTTCACTTATAAGTCTTGTCTTTAATTGAGGTCTACAAATTCTTGGTTATAAAGCCTTTATACTATATGTTGTTATGTATTATCTATTTCAATTTAAGTTCAATTTGTTTTAGATTTACTTCACTCTTTATTCCATAAATTTACTCTACATTGAATGAAAAGCTAGATTTAATTCTCTTTTCATGCTTAATGTTTTATTTTTTTCCTGCTTTGTGTCCTGAAGTAATACTTATCTTTTCTAAACAAACATATCAAAAGAACCACTGTTGAGATATTTTCGCCTTCTCTTGCAGCAAAAACAAAGTAAGGGAAATCTGATTTAACACAAGGAATTTTTTCTATCTCTTGCTGGGTAGGAAGACAGGAAAAAATGTTCATATTTTTCCTGTTTAATTTTAAATTAACCATAGCAAAAAAATATATATAGAGAAAAAGAAACATCTGAATTTCAGAGCTAAAGAGAAAGTTAAATGAAAATTTTGGGGTTTATTCATATTAATTATGTAATTTTCATGTTCCAGTTTCCAGCTTTGTGTTGTTTCTAATGTTATTTCAGAATTTTGATTCACATGCCCCTCAAAAGTTATTTTTCAGTGAATTTATATGTAATTGCAAATAAAATACACAATGGATTCTATTGTCTTTGAGTGGCAAGGGTTTTGTAGTGGCGGGGGGGGCTACAAGGGTGGCTCCTGTGAGAAGCTGCTGGTAGCTTCCCCCATGTCCAACAGAACCAATGTCAGCTGGCTCCAAGACCAACATGTCAGTGTTCAAGGTCAAGCCCATCAGTGATGTTGGTAATGCCTCTGGGATAATATATATGAGAAGAAAAGAAAACAAATCAAACACCTGTGCAACTCCACCCAAATAGAGGAGAGAGATCATGTGAGAGAAACAGCTCTGTAGACACCAAAGTCAGTGAAGGAAGGACAAGAAGGAGGCACTTCAAGTGATAGATCACAGATTCCTCTGGAGCCTATGGTGAAGACCATAGTAAGGAAGGCTGTCCCTCTGTAGGCCATGAAGGTCCACAGTTGTAGGAAAATGCATCAGGCCTGTAAATTTCTTAACAGAGCAAAAGGAATTTGACCTTGGCCATCGCTACTGTGTAGCTGTGAAGATAAACTACTTGCAAGA
>JAWWEE010000074.1:134123375-134170399 GCA_035221455.1 Xenops minutus | reverse complement strand
TAATTGTAATATATGTGAATATATATATATATATACTTTTAATACAATTGTCTTTTTGGTACTTTTTTCCCTTCTTTTCTTGGGAGGCGGGGGGGAAATCCATGTGCCAGCAGTTGGGCTTGGCAGGGTGCCAACTCAAACCTCCACATTGCCTAAAACACATATAATTTTCTCTTAATGTGTATCTCCATTTCTCTAAGTCCATATTATACAATATGTAAAATTTGTGAGAGTTCTGAACCCTGAATCTTGCATCACCTTGAAGTATAAAGTCTTATTTTTTATGGCTGGTAGCTGTGTACAATATTGGTCCTATTATTGTAAGTGGTATGAAGTAAACATAGGGTAATCATCTGCCTGCTGTTTCTAGGGATGCAATTTTTAAAATATTTTCTTGCATCTGTACTGGGAAAGGTGATCAGTCAGTGAAATCTCTACATAAAATGAAAAAGAATCTCTTTGTTGACTAGAAATTGCTTCTGATATTCACACTAGGAAAGAGGGTTTCTCACAAAACCAATTGCATAGCTGAAAGAAAAAATAAAAAGGAAACGAAAAAGAGAAAATAAAATTCTCTCATTTAACACTGTCCTGAGAGTTCAAAGAATTTAATATCTGATATAGACATGAAAATATAGACCAAAAAGTGACTTTTCATGAGGAACAAGAGGGGCTGCATCAGCAACCTCTAATAAAAACTGGAAATGAAGGAAGAAAACTCCTCAATTCAACAAAGTCTGTTGGTAAAAATGTAAATTGAAATGCTTTCCACAAGTGAATGTTAGCATATGTTGTATTTTTGGTTTGGTCTGATGTTTTTTGGAGGCCTTTTTTTTATTTTTTTTTTTTTGTGGGTTTTTTTTTGTTGGTTTTGTTTTGTTTGGAGTGGTGGGGGGTGGAGGGTGTTTTCTTTTGCTTTGTTTTGTTTTTTGTGATTTGGTTTGGGTTTTGTTGTTTTGGTTTTTTCCCCCAACAGTTAATGAATATTTAGTGCAGTATAGGGCAATGAAACATGACATAAAACTAGCTTCTTCTGGCAGAATTTGAAAGTTTATATGGAGAGATGACATGCACTATCTCAGTGAATATTTATTCATAAAACCACAGAATCATAGAATGGTTGGAAGGAACCTTAAAAACCAACTCATTCCAAACCTCCTGCCATGGACAAGCTCACTTTCCACTGGATCAGGTTGTTCAAAGCTCCATCCAACCTGGTCTTGAACATTTCCAGAGATGGGTGTGGTGGTTTGCTTTTCTTGGTAGTCCTTCCTTGGTAACAATGTCATAACTAAGGAAGTATTCCACACCATTCCTTTACGTAATCAGGTGTATATAAGATGAGAAGGAAAGGTTCCTCTCTTCCTTTTGGATGCTTAGAAGTCAGCAGGTCTCAGTGTGTTGACTTCTCTCTTATCTATGTGAGCTGAGGCCTAATCTGGGAACTGTTGTCCGGAGACACACAGAGGTGAAGAATTTGCTTTTTCACTTAAGGGAAGTTGGTGAGAATTTATTGTGGTACTTATTTTTATTGAGCTATTCTTGAGTTTTTGAGTGTGTGCATATCTGTTCTGATTTCGTTTACCCTTTTTTGTCTTTTCTTCCCTTCCCATTTTCCCCCTTTTCCCCCTTTTCCCTTTTGGGGTTGTTTGGGATTCTTGTTCTGCATATACGTAGTGTTTAATTGTATATAAATGTAATATATGTGAATATATATATTTTCTACTGCAATTTTCTTTTGGTACTTTTTTTAACCTTTTTCTTCTGTTTCGGGAGGGGGGAATCAGTGTGGCCAATGGCCGGGTTTGGCAGAGAGCCAACCTAAATCACTACAATGGGGCACGCATAATGTCTCGGCAACCTGTTCTAGTGCCTCACCAGCTTCACAGCAAAGATTTTTTTCCTAATAAATAATGTAAACTTACCATCTTTCAGTTTAAAGCCATTTCTCCTTGTGGTATCACTAGACACTCTTGTCAAGAGTCCCTCTCCAGCTCTCCTGCAGGCCCCCTTCAATACTGACACTATTACTTGCAATAGAGCTAAAAAAGAACTTTATGTGAGCTTGGGCTGATGACTGGGAGAGATCTTCAGAAAAACAAACACCCAACTTCAGAGACTTCCCTTAAAAATTAAAATTCCTTCATGTTTCATCATAAGACTCTGGTTTCCAGGCTGAAGAACTTCAGAGCAGAAAAGTTTCATGAATACTCACTCCTCTAAATTTCCTGAGTTAACTCTGCTGAACAAAGTTTTATTAGTAAGGTAATTAAGACCATGGTCTGTGTAACTCTAATCATCTATCAGCACCTGGTATTTTTTGCCATAGTATTGCAATAATTGCTCCTATGGTGACTTTTTTTTTTTTTTTTTTTTAGAAACACCTTTCACCTTCCTTGAAATGTAAAACAATATATTTTTAAAAAAGCATCTGGAGTTTATCTGCAAGGACACTGAATGGAAGTATCCTGTGCAGTGAATCTTTTGGTGCCTAAAGGTTATCAAAAGATACTGAAAGCAAACAAAAATAAGCAAACACAAAAGCTACCAAATGCGTCCTTACGAAAAACTCCTTGTAGAGCTTTTCACACATGAAGAAACATCTCATCTCTAATTACAGTAAAAGAGAGGGATGTTATTCTTTGAACACCTGCAGTGATTCTTGATGATTCATTTAGGGTTTCTCCCAGACACCTGAAAAACAAATATGCTGTTGACCAGTCATTCAGTTCTCAGTGTCCTGATCCTATTAATTTGAAAGTGTCTGAGGTCTCTTAATATTCCATAAGATTATGCCATGTGACCAAATGCTTTGATGTGAATGTTGACCATCTAGACCTGGAAATTAAACACAAAGAAGGTTTACAAGAAATATGATATTGAATACCAATACAGTAAGTATTCTGATTACCTAAATCTTTACTGGACAAACATGATAGATTCTGGTTTGGACTATATAGACACAAAATAAGTCTTTAATCTGTCTGTTTGTGTTAAGCATCCAACTAATTCCTGTTCAGCTAAAGCTAGAAATGCATTCTGGTTTAGATATCAGATTCCACCTTGTTGATGACAGGGATCATTTGTTCAAATGTTTCCTAAAACTGGTCAAAGTAAAAAGAGAGAGAGACAGATAGACAGAGATGCATTGAGAAATAGAAGAAGGTATTAGACAAGAGATCTGAACATTATTCTCCAATAACTAAGATCTTCTTTTCCAGGAAAAAAAAAAAAAAGAGTTGGCAAATCTTTCCAATGATACTGTGGTCTGCGAGAAAAAGAAAAAAAATAAAAAAAGGCAGGATAATGTTCTTCAACTATTTTTTTCTCTAAAATATTGAGAAAAATAGCAAAGGACTGCATCAAAATACTGCTAATGACAAAGTCTTACAAGAGAAAGGACATATATTTCAGAAGTACAGAAAACTATTTTTTATAGATTCTCAGCAAAAGCTACATCTCTTTTTGTGAAAATATTAACTGATGGCAACAAAGAAAGGTTTGTACATAATGGAGCATTTTATGTGAAATAAAAGCATATCACTAGGACTTTTCTTAAACAAAGCCTGAGTGTCAGTGTTGAAATATTTCAGGTTCCCCTCTCTTTGGATTAGGATCTCTCTCTTCCAGGCTCTGTGCCTTCCTTCTGAGCTAATCCCTAGGCTGCAGGCAGACACTGCCTGGGAGGTGCTGCTGACAAAGACCAAAACTGCCAAATTTTACTTGAGCAAATAGTAACAATAGTGGTGTGTCAGCATGTTCCCTTACCCTATTTAGTTTACTGTTGTACATGTTTACAAGTAACCTTCTGTAAGGAAAAGCAATGCAGAAATGCATGAGTTGGAATACTTAGAAAAAAACCCAACAACATATAGAATGTCTAGTTTGGACAAGGCAAAGATATAGCACAAATTAATTTTGGTTAATAAGTTCTTTTTATTTAATAATGCATAGTGTTTTAGACATTGTGCATCACTGATCTGTGCAAGCCCTGGTTTTGAGTTGCACTCTGCCAAAAAAACGTGGTATTTTCATGGTTTCCCCTAGACCTCCTTGTGACACTGGAAATGACTCAGTAAGATATGGGACATTATAGAACTGATCTTCCCTGACCAACGGTTTCACAGAAAAGATGGACACTCAGTAGGCTTAATGGGGAAGAATTAAGCTCCCTAGATACCTATGCAATGTGAAAGTGATTGAATGGGACATTCTAACTAATACATTGGTGAGACATTGGAGGATTAAGCAAAACTAAAGCAAATAAAATCTGGTCATGCAGTTAAGACTAAGTAACTGAAGAAAGTAGTGGAAGTATTTTCATCTTTATGTTGTTTGGTGTAATCTATGTCATACTGGTACTGATTTATTGCTAGCAATTTATTTGATAATTACTGCAAGGTGAAGTTGCGTTATTACATTTTCTACATCCATCTCAATTACACACAAATCTTCAATAATTGCTGACTCATTTAAAAGTCTGAGCAGCAAGATAAGAACTGAAAAGATACTGATAATATATTTTGCTTCTTGGAGATTCAAACTAAACTATGGTTCAGACAAGTCGGTTAGGCAGTATAGGAAATTTTCCTTATTACCATTTAAATTTGCTTTGCAAGTATATGTGTATGTACCATTTCTCAGTGGCACAATGTTACAGTTGCCTACGTACAGGAAAAGAAATTGTATCTAACACACTACACTTTAAAGTCTAAATGGATCAATAACTAAGTTTCAGAATTTCTAACTGCGAAGGGTGCTGTTTTCTTCAGTCTTTAGGAAGGGAGCAATAGTACTCAAAGGCTTTGAAATGTACTCCAGTATGGGCACAGAAGTCAGTAATGCCTCCAAAAAAACATACTTCCATTCACTACATTGGGAACAAAGGAATACCAATACAAAAAAATTCTGTTCTCAGCAGGATTTTAAATGGTACCCTTGCAACTGTATATCTAGTGTGACTTATATTCAATTAAAAAAAAAATAATCCAACAAAGAACTGTGAGAGCAGCCCTATTTAGGTCACCAAAGGAATGAGAAATTAATCAAATGAAGTTATTCTGTGGTAGTGTTGGCTCAGCAGCAAAATGACACAGAGGCTCATCCACAGAGTTTACTAAAGCTTTATTCATTTGGATACTTGTGATCAAAGGCTTCAAATTATTACAAAAAAAAAAAATGTCAAGGTTATCACATTGTGGCTAGAATAAATCAGACATAAAAAAAAATAATAAAGAAAGGAAAGGGGTCAAAAAGAAATAAGAACCCCAACAACAAAATTACATTCCCAGTATTGCTGTTTCCAAGGTGGGAAAAAGCCCTATTGTTTTCTTGCTTGTTTGTTTGCTTGTGTTTTTTGTTTGTTTTTTTTTTTCCCCTGAAAATGCATTTTCTGAACTATGAAACAAGAGTTCCCCTCATTTATTCCTTCAGAATTTCTGTCACTCTCACAGTGCAATGGTGGCACCTATTGGTCTAAGATATTTATGAAAATCACACTCTGCAAAGGGTATTTTTATCTAAATTAATACAGTCCACTCTCCTTCTGCATGCTGAGAGCAGCACAAGAATGACAATTCCTGTATTGAGGTGACAGACAGCATTATTAATAGTAATAGCTCTGAATTTAGTAATTTCTGATTCAGGATTCTTCCTACATGTTGTGACTATATTCTTGAACTGAAGCAACTGCAACAGAGCAGATCTTTTAACAGGTAGTGGGTCTATGAGTTCCTCCCAGAATAACTGGATGAGTGCTCCCTTCTGTGCATGAGTCATTTCTCTGATGTCTCCTGAGAAGGGAAAATAAATAAGGGGAGCATACATGTGAGAATAATGGGAGTCCTCTGTGAATCAAGCTGTGCAAAATGGGGTTTGTTGGTTCTTAATTTGTCAGATAGAAAAATATAAAGAAAAGGTGAGGTGATATGAGGAAAGATCAGTCACAGAGGGCAGACATAG
This sequence comes from Xenops minutus, assembly GCA_035221455.1. Lineage (NCBI taxonomy): Eukaryota > Metazoa > Chordata > Aves > Passeriformes > Furnariidae > Xenops > Xenops minutus. The sequence continues at coordinate 134,164,438 of JAWWEE010000074.1, read as the reverse complement.
ATTCACAGCTGTCCCTGAGCACACTGTCTTATGCAGGGTTGCTAAGCAAGCACATCAGTGACCTGTACTTTTTCCAGCAAGTTTGTATTTGTAGGCAAAAAGACCTATTCAGCTTCCTCCAATATTTTTTTCTTGTTTTTCTTATCATAAAGAGCTTTTTCCAGGAAGGTCTTCAATTGAATTTGTCTTCACTGCAGGCAATATGTGATAAATGTTTGAGAATATAACAGTGATTCAAATTACAAAACAAAAAAACACACAATATAATCTTCTTTGAAGAAATAACGAACTTCAGAATTGGCTGCCTCCTCCTTCCTGCTTGCTCTGCCTTGCCTTGCATTCCCTCTCTTGCCTTTGCCTTTCTCCTGTACCACTTTAATTAAGAAAAGTATATATTTTATATTTTTCATAAATAGGAAATAAATGGACTCTGGCGTGTTTGGATGGAAAAGAAATTGCAATTTAAGTACTCATTTTAATCTTCTATCTGATTTAAGATTGGAGGAGTATACAGACATTTGTAGCAAGGTGAGATCATTATGGCTTAATACTACCTCAGGTAATAACTGTATTCATATTTAACTCGGAAAAGGAACTTGGATAAATATGTGAATGTGGTACAGGCAAATCTACAAGCAGCAGAATGGGTAAAATGCTTTCAAGAGGGAGAAAATCTCTTTTAGTCATACCATATAAAAAGTTCAGTGGCACATTAAAGAAACAAAATAAAAGCTTACCTAGTTACACAGAAGAATAAAAGGCATGATTAAAAATAGATGTCCTTCAAAAAGTGGAAGTCATTCCCAAACAATGTAAAAAAAAAAAATAAATATTCTGACAAGTTAACAGTAAACCTGAAAAAATTGAGGCCAGAAGATCTAGGAGGAATGTGAAAACTACCCAATAAATTTTTTTTCACAGGTTTGTAAGGAACACTTGAGAGAAGTTGAGGGCTTTTGGGTGACTGGTGAAAGGGATCATTCAAGGGAGTAGGTCAAAGAAACTCTAAAATAGTTCTTCAACATGGAGTTTAATACAAATGAGTCAAAGGCAATTTCTTTCCAAAGGCTTTTCTTTGTAGGACCGGTTTAAGGAATGATTGTCTTCCTGAAACTGAAGATAATAAAAAAATAGATAAACTGAAAAGACATTATTAGGACCAAGTACTATTTAAAAATATAATCAACCTAAATATTTACTCTTATTTAATAGATATTGTGGACAACAGGGATGTGATGCCTAAATTCCTGCATGGTCATCTGTGCAAATCCAAATTTTAAAAATTTCCCTGAAGAACTGGAAAAGTATTGGAAAGAAAGAATGATTTTTAATAGGAAAATCAGAAAAATGTATAATAAACAGAGATGGTAGATACATAGAACGAAATCTTTAGGATATATAAACATTTAGAATAAAGATAAAATTTTTGTTAAGAAAGTCAACTTCACAATAATTTCAGACCTTTTAGGCACGTAAATAAGAAGTGCAGATGATTGTCACATGAAAAGCGAAGATTTCCTCCACCCTTAGTGTTTGATTTGTCTGTCAATGCTTCAGGAATACCATGACCCTTTTGCCTGACCAGTCTATCAGTGTCTCATTATGGGCACCCTTCACTGATCCATCCTACTGGATCAGGGGGTGGTTCAACTGAGTTATTCAGGGACACACACCAACAGCGTAAGAGAGACCCCTCAGGGGGTGTTTCTCACTTTATGACCCCCTCAGCTGGTCTTCTACTTTGTTCATATGTGTTACCCACTGCTGGCGACTGCCAGTGCCCCTGAAGGACTCATACTGACAGTTTACAGAATAACATTCTTTAATAATAGAAAATTGTGACAGGTTGAGGTTTGAGGTTGCTGTTGATGATATCTGACTACAAAAATGTACTCAAAGCAATATAGAGACAAGCTCTAATCTCCAATAAAACTATTCAGTTTACATAGAGTATAGTTTGTACCCAATAGGCATCCCTATGGGGGACAAGGCAGGTTCAGCTCGATGACTCATCCCACAAGTTATGGAGTCTTCCTTAATTTTTCCCCCATTCTCCACTGACTTTTATACTATTTCTTTTTTTATGTGTACATGTAGCTTGAGTGACTCTAATCATACATACATTTGTTACTGATTGGTGTAAAATTCTCTTGCTTCACCCTCAAATATATAGTCAAAGAAATACAAAGAGCACACTCAGTGAGGGGTGGTCACACTTTGGAGGCGAGATAACTTTGTGATGGAGGTGTGTGTTCATATTACAATTAGGCTTTAATGAACCAAGTTCATCCAAGGAGAGAGATTTTGCCACACTTGCTGGATGGGCAGCAAGACATCTTCTATCTCCCTTGGTTCACAGCTGTTGGGCACTTTATCAGCTACATGGTACCATCAAGTTCCCACCCTTGCAATGCTTTCAGCAGAGCCTAGCCACAGTGTTTTCACTCCTTCCATGTCCCTTAACAGGCGCTTAGAGCTGCAGATTGTGTGCATGGGGCATCATGGTGGAATAGGTTTTGAATGTGTCAGTTGCATTCCATCCAGGGAGTAGGAGCTGCATTCCATCCTATAATTTCCATACCATTATAACTTCTGTTAGGATCAGTTTCCTCTAATTTTACCCCCAGCCATCTTTCCACAATGATATTACCATTTCTGGAAAGAAATATTGGAAGCTCTTATTAGGTATTAGTTCTTTACATGATTGGCTCAAAGGCAGGCAAAATTTCAGATTTGTTAAGTGGGATATAGAGGGAATATATGCTGCTGTCTAAAGACATGGTACCTCCTCAAAATGTACACAAGAGAGAACAGCATGGCAAGGTTTTTCAGTAGTAGAGATGCTTTAAATGTATGAAAAACTAGGATTCTTCAGTTCAAGAAGTAGATGATTGAATTATGACAGTGTACTGTAAAGTTGTAAATGAGAATGAGAAAGTAAAAAATATAAGATTATTTATTATTTCTTACAACAGAAACTTAGCATTGAATGAAACAATCAAGCATCATGTGCAAAATAAAAAAAAAACAAAACTAAGCATGATTTTAAACATAAAGGAAAAAATATCTGTTGCTTTTGCTCTGACAATATTTGTTGTTTTGAACACCTTAAGAAATATTGACTTGATTCTTATATGCAAATTAATTTTTTTTTTGTGCCAGAGAAACAGGAAATAGTTATAGATTTTGTATCTATAATTTTTTTGCATGAATTTGAAATGTCAGTTAGTACCTAATAGCACATCAGAATGTTGCAATAGTATTTGAATCATTTGAATTTACATTATACCGGAAATCGTGAAACTATTCTCATAAGCATAAATAAAAAGTACCCAGTGATTATTCACATCAGCTTTGCTTTTCTGAGATTTCCATACTTCAATGGTTGACTTATAAAGTTAATTATTAAAATCAAGGTCCATAAACAGCCTATTTGAAATGCTTTGGCTACCTAGTTGTTCCCTGCATTCACAGCTTCCTGCTCTATCTAGCTCACTCCCCATTACTACACTACTACTTAAGCCTTTGCACTTTTTACATTACATCATCTGTCAATTCTTGAAAATATAACTTGTAATATAATTTTGCAGAAAGGCCCTTCAGCCAAAATTGTGGTAAAGGTCAAAAACTCATTTGATTCATTAGTGGATTAGCATGTGTTTAAATGTCCTCCAGCAGTTTAAAATTCTCATTTACCTCAGGAATTCAATATTTGTAGAGATCAGTTGGTCACAAGGTTCCGTGTCTCTGAAGGCAATTATGACAAATCATTCCCTTCATGAAATGAACTGCAGTAAAATAAAACTTCATATGAAGGGAGTCTGGGACTTTTAAAAAAGTATGTTACTTCTTGAGAGATTATTTTAGAGCATCAGTCCCTGTTGTCTGAACATTCTGTATCTGTAGCCTAAACTGACTGTCGGAAAAAGCTACTGCTACATGTGAGGCAGTCCCATTCCCTGATGAAAAAGATCACATACAATCTTTCATGAAAAAGAAAAAAAGAGGAAAAAAATGAAAAAAAGACTCATGTTTCACTTACTGTATTCAAATTTTACTTCAATGAAGAGCAAATGAACTTCAGAGTGAAAAAAATCTAATAATCTCACAATATACGCTATTATCTAGTGGATATATTTTATTGAGTGCTCAAGGTGCAGGGACCAATGTCAGCAGTGTTCAGACAAAAGATTAATTTCTGTCATATGTGATTGATATTATTACATTACCTTACTGACACTAATATTTGGTGGGTTTTTAAGATTTTAGTGAGTTTAAAACACCCTGCATATTTCCCCATATTCTGTGAAAGATGCTTATGAAACTTAAACTTTTTTTTCATTTATAGTATTTAGCATAGAGTGACACGTTTAATATATGCCTTGAGACAGAGCAACCGTGGATGTACAAACAGATTGGGGAATGAGAGGCTGAACAGCAGCGCAACAGGAAAGGACCCTGGGGGTTCTGGTCGATGGCAAGTTCAATATGAGTCAGCAGTGCCCTGGCAGCCAGGAAGGCCAACCATGTCCTGGGGGGCATCAGGCAAAGCATCACCAGCTGGTTGAGGGTGGGGATTGTCCTGCTCTGCTCTGCACTGGGGCAGCCTCACCTTGAATTTTTTGTGCAGTTTGGGGCATCACATTATAAGAAAGATATTAAGCTATTAGAGAGTGCCCAAAGGAGGGCAATGAAGATGGTGAAGAGAAAGGAGGAGAAGCTGTATGAAGAGCAGCTGAGGTCACTTGGTCTGTTCAGCCTGGAGAAGACCCTGAGAGGAGACCTCATGGCAGTTACAACTTCCTTGTGAGGGGAAGAGGAAGGACACACATTGATCTCTTCTCTGTGGTGACCAGTGACAGGACTCAAGGGAAAGGCCTGAGTTTGTGACAGGGGAGGTTTAGGTTAGTTATTAGGAAGAAGTTCTTCACCCAGAGGGTGGTTGGGCACTGGAAGAAATTCCCCAGGGAAATGGTCACAGCATCTGATGGAGTTCAAGAAGTGTTTGGATGATGCTCTCAGGTACATGGTGTGACTCTTGGGGCTGTCCTGTGCAGGGCCAGGAGTTGGACTTTGATGATCCTTGTGGGATTCTAACTCAGAATATTCTGTTATTCTACTAAATATTTAATCAACCTATGAAATGTCATCTTTATAATGTTTTGATTCAATTCATGCTAACTTGTATTAGAAGAAGTAAGGGTATAAGTTAGAAAAAACCTGTTTTACAGCAAAGTATGTAAAAGTAGCATGTTCCATGTTTAGATCTTTCACTTTTTAAATCCTCTTAATATTTAAGAGCATAACTCTCCTGACAAGCAGTGATCATGTCAATCTAAGAACTAAAGAAAAGATGCAAATAAAAAAAATATGTGGCATGGCTATAACTTTATTTTATTCCCTTATTCTCTGATAGGCTTATAAATGAGAATAACTCATTTTTAGGGGTCCTGGTATTACTGAAAATCTCTGTTTTTGTTAGAAAGCTGAAATCTGTAAGTATGCTATAATTTTCTATTTGATGTTACATAAGGTAACTGTTTTATTTTTCTTTAATTGTTTTATCATTCCACCCCTTAATTCAGTGGACAATATTTGTCTTTTGTTGAATCTCTAATGATATTGAGTAATATTACATGTTTTCATGTGGTTTCTTGTAGTAAATCTACTTTTTTTTTTTTTTTGCAGGTTCTGTAAATTTTTATAAATTATGTGTAGCATTACTAACAAAACCAAGAATATATTACCAAATATAAACAACACAAATATCTCAAATATGGTCGTGGTCTTCTTGCACTAGGCAATATACAGCAAAATAGGCAATTATGTGGATTCAAGAAGAGACAGATGAAGTCACTTAATCTAAATTTGCTGACAATTATGAAATGCATATATACAGGATCAGGTTGGGAGGGAGTTATTTTTTTTTCGTGGCAGCACACATGTTACTGTGGTTTTAATTTGTAACTAAATCCTCTGTTGGTAACACACCAGTGCTCTTTGGCTATTGTGGATCTGCACATGCACAGTGGCAAAGGCCCTCTTTTCTTTCCTTTGCAATTAGGCTAAGGATGAGGAATAAATTGAGAAGGAATACAACCGTATAACATCATACTCAGCACTAAAAACCGAGGGCAGGGATTCTTTGGGAAGGTAACTATTACACAGAGACTGGCAAGGCATTGGTCTACTTGTGAGGGGTGGTGAAGAATTGACTTTGAATAGTTTTCCTATTTTTCTTCTTTCCTTTACTGAGCAAACAGCCTTTATCTCAGCCCACAACTTTTCTTACTTTTGCTCTTCCTATTCTTTCTCACTCTCTTGGCAGTAACCAAGTGTCCGTTACTTAGACGCTGGCTGGGGTCAGCCCAGCACAGCGTAGAAACCACATGTGAATCAAGATGTGTCTGAGGCACAGATGACTGTAAGCCAGGAGGAACTGATGGCAGATATTGTCACAAGCTTGCCCCAGTTATCTTCCATGTATCTATTTTTATTAAGGGTTACAGAAAACATATTGAATTTGTTCCACCTTGAATCCAACAAGGATAGTTTCTTTTAGGTTTGCATTTCAGACAGTGACTAGGTAAACATGGGGAAAATATCATAACCAAACAAAGGAATAGAAAAGAAAATTGTAGAATACAGAAAATGTACCAGATGTCTTGTCATTTTAGTAATATTTGCATATATGTTGTTGCCTCATGAGTTCAAAACAGCTTTTATTCTTGAGATTTTATAACATAGAATGAGTTCAATTCCTCTTTTCTCCTCTACACCCAAAAATTATTTTTGCTTAACTTTAACTTTCCAAATGACAGTCCTATTCAGAGAAAATTACGATCCATACTCATAATATATTCTACAAGTAATTCCACATTAAAACATTTTGTGACATTTTTTATTTTTATTTCACTTTCCTTGGCAGTAAAAAAAAATTCAAAATAAAATAAAAATGTTTAAGAACCTCTAAAAAAAGTTTGCCAAGAGTAATGTACATTGTTACATGTGTTTTTTAGAAAATAAAAGTCTATAGCAGAATTTATAGTTATGTTATAAAAATAAATAAGGCTAGTTTCTATTTAATCATTAATATATTAATCCCAACTTTTTTTTTCTTTTTTTCCTTTGATAACTAACACTGTTCAGAAAATAAAATTTACATTTTGCAGAACATTTTTTAAAAGCAAAGAAGTCAAAAATTCTCAATACTGACTGAACACAGTATAAAAGTTTTGAACAAATTCTTCTAGCATAAAACATTTCATGCTGAAACTTTTCGTATATGTAAATGACCAAAGACACAACAGTGAAAAGATTTTTCACTAAGACAGTTTGGAAATTTCAAGGCGTCTCATGTAACAACAATACTCCCTCCTCGTTGACCGCTAAGTGAAAGTAGATCAATTTAATTTACTGTCCTTTAATTTCATTTGTTCCAGTCACAGGAATAGATCAATTTTATATTTTATTACTAATATAAAGTATTATATGAACATTATCAGAAACAATTCTAATAGTAATTGCATTCTCAGCTTCTCCAGCTTGTCAAGGATAAGACATATTACAGACATTAATGATAATACTTTGTGAGAATAAATTATTATTTAAATGTTCCTTCATGTGTTTTTTGATCTTCTGAAATTATGTAGCCCACATATATATATATTACAATTTTTATTTCAGTGCAGTATATTTTTAAATCTAATACTATTTATAATCTTATTTTGCTAACACTCTATTTTGCAATATCACTGTTCTTAAAATGGTATTTGCTATTGGATGCTATTATAATTGTTGCTGATATGAACACAGCCTCACTGCACAACAACCTTATAACATATACCTTAAGTGGTATTAATAATTTTTATCTTTTCAACATACATTTCAATTGAACAGGCTAACTGCATAGGTCTTTTTTACTTCAGATGTGGCTACCATATAATTCTGTCCAAGGTCACACATCTGTTTCTGTGATAAGAAATGAATAAGATTTGGGTAAGTAATTGAAAAATATAATTGGTTTACACTTGTGTAGCCATTTGAATCCATTATGTTGTATGCTTTCATATAAACAACTCATCAAAATAATAATATATTCAAAAACTATTACTGAAACCCAATTCAAATATACAAAAGGAATTACTATGTCTTTCTAATTATTTCCTCAATACCAGAAATAAAATATTGAACATCAACAAGCAAGGCTAAGTTATGTCTGTTATGGAAGACTTAACCTAAAAAACATACTTTTTTTTTTATTTTATTCGGGGGTTTTTCGGCTATCCATCATTGGTGTAAGATGTAATATTTTCACTTCTAAAAGGAACTGACGGTTCCAGAAGGCTCTTACACACTCTCAACATTCGTGCAAGCTTATTAGCACAGTTCTGGAACCAAAACAGTCTGGATATACTTCTGCTTTTCTGCTTTATAGATGGTTCAAGTGCACTCAATTCCTGTAGACAATCTTTCCTTTTTCTTTTGTGTTCAACTTCTGTACGCAGCTGCTCTGCCTATCAAACAGGAATGACTCTTCTACAGTCGTGAGGGACACCAGCCAGACACTAGACCAGGTTTAATTCTTTAGGTACCTATCTAGGTTGAACTTCCCTCATCTATTAAAGTTTGCAATTACTTTTTCCTGTAGCTGTTGGCCATGGAATTATTAAAAAAAATCTTTCTGCATAGGTATTTTTTTTTTTCCTATTAAGGCTAAATTTCTATTAACCAGCCTTTCAAATAGACTCCTTTCTTGCTGCATCAGAATGTGTCATTTTGTTTTCAAATTGTTACAGAAAAGACAAGTGGGATTATTATAGTGTTGCCTAAATTTTCATTTCTAAATGAAAGGTCATTCCTACTGCAAGAAGCTTTTGATCTATGTGTGAAAAGGTAACACTTCACATGCTCCCAAATCAGTCCTATGAACTTTAGGTCCTTTCAGGATTCAAGATATATCAGTGAAAGAAAAGGAAAGTATTATGTACTCTTAATGTATGTAATGTTTTTCCATAAAGCAAGAATGTCTCTGTGATTTCTTGCTCTAAGAGATCTAAAATTGGTTTTCATAATTATGTTTGAAGACATTGAATTGAAAAAAGACAAGAAGTACTTCTGAATCCATGCATTTTTAATATGTCTATCTCTAGAATCTAAAGATTAGAAGGAAAATTGAAGTGATTAAACTTAATGTTCACAGTCTGACTAACACATGAAATGGAATAATTTTATCTTTCTGTCAACCTTGTTATTTCTTTTAACTGCCATAGCATATTATCTTGATTATTTCTTTAGATAAGCAACAGGCCCAGCTCCACAACTATTACTCAGGCATTACTTACAGAAAATTCAACTTTAAAAAAAAATAAAAAATCAATATTACATTCAAACCAAGGACTTTACTTCATTTGCTCTGATTTCCATTAAAAATATAGTTGATACCTCCCAGTTCAGGGATTTGGGATTTTTGACACTTGGTTTTTTACTGCAACTTAATCATCACAGCTCTGCACTGGTGTGGCCTCACCTTGAATATTATGGCAGTTTGGGGCACCACAATATAAGAAAAATATTAAGCTATAAGAGAGTGTAAAAAAGAAGGGCAATGAAGATGGTGAAGGGCCTTGAGTAGAAGCTGCATGAGAAGCAGAAGAGGTCAGTTGGTCTGTTCAGCCTGGAGGAGAGGAGACTCGGAGAAGACCTCACTGGGGTCTTCAACATCCTCATGGGGTGAAGAGGAGAGGCAGATACTGATCTCTTCTCTGTGGTGACCAGTGACAGGACCTGAGGGAGAGGCTTGAAATTGTGTCAGGTGTGGTTTAGTTTGGATATTAGGAAAATGTTCTTCACCCAGAGGGTGGTTGGACACTGGAACAGGATCCCCAGGGAAGTGGTTACAGCCCAAGAGAGTTCAAGGAGTATTTGGACAATTCTCAGGCACATGTTGTGACTCTTGAGGCTGGTCCTGTGTGGGGCTAAGAGTTGGGATTGATTATCCCTGTGGGTCCCTTCCAACTCTGAGTATTCTGAGATGTATCTATGATTTAAGAAGCCAATGCTTTTAACCATTTTAATGCAAGTAACAGTGGAAATTGGGGGAAAGAAAACTCAAAAAACCCACCAGCTTTGGTTTGGACAGAGCACACAATCATCTTTTTAGTAATAAAGAAATTATAACTTTTCCAATTAATGTATTTCATTAATAGGATACTAATTTTATATTTTTATAGTTTATATTTTCTGCCTCTCCCTTAGGTGATCATTCAAACCTGGCGTACCATGAAAATCATCATTCACAGAATGATTACCACTGCCAGGAACACTTGCATAGGAGTTTGTCAGGAAATATCTCTTAGATAATGGTTATCAGTCTGAGTGACACATTGAGGTCACAAGCCAAAATAATATATGACAGAGTATTACTATACTCTCAGAGGTGCATTCATATGGTCTGGCTTGTTTTTTAGTTGTTTGAGTTTTTTGTTTGTTTGTTTGTGTTTGGATTTTTTTGGGGGGGAGGTTTCTTGAGACTTAGGGCTTGCTCTTTATTTGATTTATTTAACATTCCCCATCTGTCCTTCTTGTATTCTTCCATTAACAGGAGGATTTAATTAAACAAGTCTCAAATATCTGTCTTCCATCATGAATTACCCCACAGTCACTATAGCAGCACCATTACAGTTTACACCCACTTGGACTTTGCATTGATCCAGTTAAAGTGTTGGCTGTGTACTGAAACAGGAAAACTTTTCCTTCTAATGATCTCATTAGACTGTGATGAATAATCTCCCCAGGGAGGTCATCAAAGCCATGTCATCAGCATTATTTAAACCTTCTGCTCCTCTTAATCATTTTTATTATACCATTGTCTATGAACTTAAGCTAAGATTGGAAATCCCATTGTATTGAGTGCACGGTTAAGTGCAGTCCTTGCCCTGAAGAGCTTAACATCTAATTAGATTAGACAGTTGTGACAGCAATGTTCAAAATGTCACAAACATTTTTAAAGTTTTCCACAGGTTTGCCACCAGTGCCACCTCAGGCTTGAACATAAAAAATTATAAAATAACATGACCAGGATTTTCAAAGAATTCTGAGGCTTACACACAAAATGAGAAATAGGTGCCTGAAGTGGGATAAATTAGAATCTAGAGGTCTATAATCACAATTCTTACCCTCCCCTTTTTGATTTGTGCCTCTATTTTCATCTCCAGGAGAAGATTGTTTTCTTGACATATAGCAAATAATCCTTTATCTAACTCCCTCATTTAGAAAGACTAACTTGCAAGTAATTCTAGAAATCGGACACAAACCTTAGGTGAGCATAGATATTTTTTTCTGTAGTTCTATACAAATACAATTTAAATCCTTACACACACATTTACACACAAAACCATCCATATACACTGGTGCCTGATTGTACAAGCATTATTAAAGACACAAAGGGCATTGCAATACTGGCAAGATTTTTTAGTGGTTTGTCTATTTAGGCAGATTTAATCCCTGAGTCACTGGAGAGGGGAATGAACATGCAGTCACACCAGTCTAAAACCCCTTAGTTAAATATTATGTAGAGTCCACCTCAGTGAGCTCCTCAGCAGTGAGTCACAATACACTCACACAGTTTCTGTGTAACTGCTCACACCATCCTCACCACTATTGTAACAAATTTTCTTACAGACAGGCATTAAGCAATTTGAACAGTACATGTCAGGTATGGATTTTTCTACTTTTTGTCCTTTATCCAAAAATAAAAACTGGCGTGTGGTAATGTCATATAGTTTAGTAGCATTATGTAAATGTGAAACAGTGTAAAGACATGGGATGAGAGAGCAACTTTAGCTATTAAGACACAGAAGAGTGTAAAAACGTATGTGAATATGCAAACGTGAGCTATTTGCTTGAAAAAAAGGAGAAAACCAGATTAAAATTTACATACTTCTGGACTGTGCATAATTTACTCACAACTCCTAAAGTGTGCATAGTACAATTTATCATCCTTTTAATTGTACATTACTTAACATATCAGCGTATTGCTATCATCATTATACATCAAGTTGTATTTTCTATGTACTCTTATTTTTGTGCATTATTAACCTCTGATTACATTTAGTATTAAACTTCTCCAAATGGTGATCAAAGGATTTAGGAAGACTTCTTATGGCAACCTTTGATTAAACAGAGTTATTGCCTAGTAGGCTGGGACAGAAGAGAAGAATTAGAGTAGATGAGCTGTCTGAGGGGCAGAAAGCATGGGTGAGCCTTGTAATTAAATGTTTCAGTGATTAAAAATACAGCAAAGTGCTCACCCTTTTCATGCTCCATGGGGACTTTAGATTTCAGATTTTTTTTTCAGAGCTCAGTGAAGCAAACTGTAGTGAGAAACTCATGAAAGAGAAGATCAAAGAATATTCTTTCTGGGAAGACCTAAAATACATGTTGCATTTTCATTCAGGAAAACCTTATTTAGGCTGTTGTTCTTGCACATCCACCTCTGTTGTTGAAACCATATAACCTCAAAATGAATTATTAAACAGGGAAAGGCTAAGAAAGAATAGCAGTACAGCCTAGTGATCATGGAATTCCCCATTCTAAAGAGTATCTAGATCCCAGTGCAAGTACCCTATGACTTTTTATATTTTTAATAAAAATCCAGGTACTTCAGTAGCTACTCCAAAACACAAGTTCAGTACAATACAGTTTTGTAAACTCAAATAACTAGATATGGAGAAAATTCATGTAGGTGAAAGGTGGTTTTAGTTTTGTCTCTCTTTCTTACCATTCTAATCTCTTTCCAATTGGGAATAAAGCAAATTAATTTTGCTAAGTCAAGTTTGTTTTGCCTGTGATGGCAATTGGTAAGCGATCTCCCTGCCCTTATCCTAATCTGGGAGTTGTTTCATCCTGTTTTATTCTCTTGTCCTGTGCAACAGGGGAGTGAGACAGCAACTGCATGGGGGTCTGGCAGCCAGCCAAGGCAATCCACAAGAGGAAGAAAATCTTTTAAGAAGTATGGAATGCAAAGTGAGACAGAGCAATAAGGACATGTGACAGTGGACTGAACTGTGTCTCAGCTTGGAAAAAGAATCAGGAATGAATTTATAGGTATGAAGCAATTTATTATTTTTTTTCAATCTGATTGGAATCATACCTTTAAACAGACTACTAAATAAAGTTGAATAATGGCAGAATTTATATAGACCATGTTTATTTCTGAATTTTCCAAAAGTATAGACTTGTATTAAAACAAACAAACAAACAAAACCAACAAAAAAAATTATTGCAAAGAAAATGTAATAAAGTATAAAAAATCTGTGGCTCCATATATGACAATTTGTTCATGTCTCAGTTGTGTCCCAATTTGGCCTGAAATTCACAAAAAATATTTATTTATATAAATGCCATCATCTAAAAGAGTTGTAACAATGATTTCTTTAGACTTTTCTCTCCGTGACTTTTGGATTTTTAAATAGTGATGAGTATATGCAGCATATTTGACCTTTGTGAAAGGTAGCTTTAAAATAAACAATTTAGAAAAAAGGGAAATGTCTCAGGTTTTTTAGTTACTTCTTTTCCATATGAAGGCATGAATCTGTATGAAAAAAACATGAAAGACACAGCAAAAAGAGTTAATGGAATGCTCACAGATTAAGGTGATTTAGAATATGCATGTATTTTAAATACGAAACTAGAGATTAAAACAGTCATAGCCAGCATTACATAATATTGTCAAATAGAAGTCTCTGAATCATAAAATACTGAATAACTGTTCACATTTAGAATTTCCTCATTATTTTATATTTAAATTTGCAATTTAATGCAAAATACTATTTAATTAATAAAAATGTATGTCACTAGAATTTGAAATACTGGTTTTTTTCCCATTATAATTTGGCACCTGAAAATGAAAGGGAATGTACCTGAAAAAAACACCAAAATAATTTTCGGTGGCAGAAGCAACATCTTGTAGTAAATATGATTTGAGCAAGATCTCTTATTAATGCTACCAAAAAAAAAAGTAGTCTAAAAAATAGTTTCTGATTTTCATATATGTCAATGAAAAGAATGAATCTTTGCCTGCAGGAGCATTGCAAATGGATGTACTCTGTTTCTTTGTGAAAAATGTTGTTTGTTTTTTTGTTTGTTTTTAATGAAGTAACAAAGGCTATTTCAGGATTTAGATGATTATGTTTTTTATTGACTCAATACAAATTTCAAGAAATGGGAGAATGCCTGCTTTCGTAGTTTGGTTCAGCTACTGGATATTATCCAGTGTGTAAAGTTCTTTATTCAGGAAGCAAACCCCTGAAATAAAGGTTTCGCTCTTAGCAAGTCCACTGAAACAGTTTTGCTATAGCTGATTGAAAACATGAGCAACACAACAAAAAAATATTTTTACAAGTCAGTACATGTAACCATCCTCAAAATTAGAAAAATAAGCTGCTCAGTCTTGTCTAGAGTATTCTTGATGTTGTGTAATAAATCCCTTCAGTCTCTGAAGTCATTACTACATCGTGTTCTGTCATCCGTCAATGAGATAAATGCATGGCAATAATCAATATGATAAAATGACACCTTTATGATGGTGTGGGAAGATGACTGAAGGTAAAAAAGATAGCAGTACAGAAATTACAAGGAAAAATTATGGTTGCTACTCCCCGAATCAAATACTGCCAGCATATCCAAACTCCCACACACCAGGAGCACTAACTGGAGGCTGGACTGGAGTGGAGGCACTGCAGTCAAGCCCTGTTGAAACCCTTGCAAAAGAGGGAGCTTGATGGTACTTTCTATCTAATAAGCCACACAACAGCTGAGAACCAAGAGAGATAAAGGAAGATGTCCTGTTATTGAATCAGCAACCGTGGCAAAATCAAAATCATTCTCTTTGGAGTGACACATGTCCCCATCCCAAGTTTATCACAGGTACTATACTCAGATACCAATCCCCAAGGTAAGACCACTCCTCAGTGAGTAAGACGTATGGCTGAAGTCACTCAAGCTCCATGTAAACATAAAGATATAATACATAATAAAGATATAGTAAACATATAATAGTAAGTTAAGAGAGGGGAGAAGTTAGGGAAAACTCCATCATAACTTCTGGGATCTGTTGACAGGCTGAACCTGACTTCTCCCCTACAGGGACACCAGTTGGATAAGAACTGTACTGTGTGCATGCTGAATGATTATCTTGAGCCATTTTTATTAGAGGTCAGAGCTTGTTAGCATATTGCTTTGAATCAATATATTGCTTTGAATATATTTTTGAGGTCAGATACTATCACTGTCAATTCTCGAACCTTAACCTGCCACAAATTTATTAATAAATAGTGTTATTTTCTAAACAGTTACTGTGAGTCCTTCAAGAGTGCTGACAGTGGGTAAAGGTGTGGAGACCCAGGATGGCAGTTTCTCTGTTTGACATGTGATCATGAAAAAGTTAGTTGAATTATTCTCCAATCCAGTGAACAGCTTGGTGAGTGATCCTCATAATGAAGCATTGACAGACTGGTCAGGAACAAGGGACTCAGCTTTCTTGGGGCTCTGGCAGACTAATAAAACACTAAGGGTTAGAGTAAAACTCTCTCATGAGACAGATGGTGCCTTGCACACGACAGCTTGAGAAAGAAAAGAAAATACTTCTTTCAGATGAATGGAATTGAAACTGGTTTTGGAGAATTAATTCAGAATGCCTTGCTGGTATTCAGAGATACAGTTTTAAAGGCTTTTCAACTGTAGCTTTTAGTATACTCAGGGTTGAAGACATAGGTATATTGTGGCTCTGTGCACATTCTTTGCTGACAGTTACTGTACAGTGTTTGCTACTTTTCAGTGAAAAATAAGACTGAAGTTTTCAGGAAGCCAGTTCATTAAACCAGAGAGGAAGTTGCAATCTTTTCTTCTCTATCTTTCTTATAACCCAATGCAATTTCTAGCAATGAGATAGTGATGGCTTTTTTTCAGAAGCTCTGCCCACTCCATTCACTGTTATAGGCCTTTCACTTTTTGCATTTAAAAAGGCCTCAGGCCGTAGTCATGGCTTTTCTTTGCCCCATGAATTTTATTCTAATTTATCTGTGATTTGAAAAAAATGCATCACTGCACTGTAGTAGAAGTAGCAGAAGTAGTAGAAGGTGAACCTAAAGATTGCAGCACTTCCAAAAGGACAGCAGTAGCAGAAGAAGATTCTGAGATGGGGAGATGGAGAGAATAGCAATGCTGGATGGGACTGTCTGCTCCTGGTCACAAAAGCTACACATATCACTAAGCAAAAGATGATCACGATTTGGGTTTTTACAATAGTACTTGATTATCTATGATGTTTAAGATTTTTCTCTTTCCTGGCAGAGCTTCAGTCTGTACCAACTTGTACTGATGCAGGCAATCCCTGGCTGTTAATGGACTCCCTGATTATCAGATACAACCTGATCCAAGGACCAGCCCAGAAGAAAATTTTTCAAGGCCCTCTGATTTGGAGGGAAAGAGAATTTACCCACGGGGACATAAACCAGATTGTGCTATATTCCCTCAGGCTCAGTGGATGCAGCTTGGCCTTGTTCAGTAGATGGAGCTAAGGTCAGACTTAGCTGTACTAGAGATGCAACATGTGGATGTACACAGACATCTGCATAGACACATATTTTCACTAAAAAAGTCAAGGAGAATTAAGTTAAATTCAGGGTACGCCATACTCATTTGTGAATTTACAGTCTTATAGAGTCAGGGACTGAATCATTAATCAGTATGCATAAGACTCAAGTTAGAACAAAGAAACATATTTGACATTTCTTACATTTTAATATTTTTCCTTGCAACCAATCCAACATTTTAAGTAGTGCCAAATTTTCTCCTAAGGAACATAGAGATCTAAATTTTTGAAAGTTCCAATATTGACACTGTCAGAAATCATTAAGACCTTAAAAATTCAAGAGATAAAAATCAATGACTGATATTTTAGAAGAAAAAAGTACTTTAGAACTATCTTCTGTGTTCTTGAATGGAGATAAACATAACAGTAAACCAGAGTCTGGGAGTTACTAGCTGCTTTGCCTCTCTCAACCTCTTCTTTTCCTTGTATATTAGTGTATTATGACCTCTAGGTAGAACTAAGGTGATACTTGCATATTATTTTGGGGGATACTTTTGCCATGGTAAAGTCTACCTCTTCCTATCTATACTTATTTTAGCTAGATACTATGTTGTATTAACAAATGATTTATGACAATTTCTATAAACAATTACACTTGTAGGAATTTAAATACTTCATTAAAGGCAGTTTTGTCAATCTAAGTTATCTACTAAGGAAGCTTTAAGTGTTCAGAATGGTAAATTTACGAGTCTGAGTTTTGGCTAACTCCTAGAACATAATAGGCCTGTAAGTGTGATCTTTCACTTCCCATAAGATATGACACACAAAACCTTTTCCGGAAATCACCGTGCCTTTATACGGTGTTTTCCTTTTCTTTGCTTGCTTCTGCCAAAAGTTCAGATAAGGGAGGTCCTCCCACAGGTCAGATTTGTAAAAGCCAACATACTTTAGTGCAGTTTTTACTATATTGTAATTTCTTTGTCAGTTACTCACTTATGTGCAAATAAAGTAATTTTGTTCCAATTATGAGTTCACATTTCCAAAAATACCTTAAAGAGAGAAGAAACAAAAATTTTCAAGAAAGCTCTGTTACACCAGTTATAGCATGATTATAACACTGGATAACAGAAACAGAAATAAGACCTTTGTGTCCATCCACTATCAATAAAAAAATTGATCTCCTCATTATCTGCTCATCTGTAACACATGGTGCTGGAAGGAAGATCCCATGAGTACAGAGCCTCAGGCTCTACCGCTGCCCTCTATCTTTCCCTGAGCACATTAAGTGCAATGTTTTCCCTTGCATTGCTCTCCTTTTATCTATTCTTCTAAACCTCTTTGTTCCTTCATTTTGTTTTCATCTACTCTGAGCGGCCACTGTGGTACTGAATGCTGATGAAACAATAATTTTTTTTTAACTCAGAGGTTATTTTTCAGCTGCATTTCTTATTGTAACACAGCCATCCTGCATTTATACAGGAAATCTGTGCATCCAGGTCCTATAATCAGGGCAATTAACTTAGTTGTTTGCAAGTACTCTGGATGTGCCAGGGATTGCAGGCATGAGTCAACACCATAACATGAACAGACTGATAATAGGACACCCTTTTAACTTGTTGCTGATTCTCACCCTCTCCCTGCCTACCGAATGCCCTGCTGGTGCTGCTTCAGTCCTAGAGCTCTGTCATTGTCACTGAGCGGGGACATTCCCAGTCCCATACCTTCTGTGTTGGCTGCTCATATCAGTCTTTTGACATTTCCAATTCCTTCCTTGACCTTACTGTGTCAGCTACCACTTTCAAGAAAAATGTATGTACAGTTACATAAGGTCTAGTCCTTTGTTTGGTTTTGTTTTCAGAACTGGAAGGAACAAAATTAAAAAACCTGGGACTGAAGTGGCCCTTCAAGGTCACTGAATCTGCTTCCCTCCACTTAATGGCATTTGTAGACTAGGCAGCAGAAGCAGTCACATGAATAGGCACATTTGCATCATGAAGGCATAGTACAAAATAACTTTTAACAATTAGAAAAGTAATAAAACACTTAATCAGAAAAAAAAATAATGTATTTTGTCAAAACAATAAAAAAATCTCAGGAAATAATTACTTCCGAGGAAAGAATACAGGCTTTTAAAATTCACTCTCCATTTCTCTCCTTAAATAGGGGAATAGGAATGCAGAAAGGCTGAATTTGAACCAAAAAATATAATATACACATCATGTATATCTCCATTAACAAGGAAAGAAGTCAAATTTCTCTCAGAATCTTCATAAGAATTTTGTTTGAAAGGACCCAAATTAACTCAAAAAACATTTTTTAATTTTTGTTTGGCATCTCTGCTACAGTATGGCAAATCAAGAATACGTAGATGCTGCATTGTTGTATACCATTTTCTCCTCAGTAAATTATATTTGAAATCTTTCAAAACAAAAACTATTTTTTTTTATTTTTCTTAGTTCCTTAATAATTTCCTCCGTGACTAAAGGAGATAAAAAACTGTGTTTTTTTCCATAGACAATGTAGACCTCTTGTTTACCCTTTCCTTTTTATAAAGCTCATAGTGATCCATCTTCTAGAACAAACACAAACAAGATGCATTCAGCAATTTTTCCCACCACTGCAGCCCTTGACAGAATATAAATTAAAAAAAACAAATCAGTTCAGAGAAGGTGAGAGTGGTGCTGATCAATTGTTGGAAGGAACTTGAAGAAATGGGAAAACTGAAGCTTTTTCAAATGGTATAGGGAGCCTTCACAATGCTGCTAATATGCTATGCAGGTGCTGTCTTTCTCTGCACAACTAAGTTATTATTTCTTGTGAGAGATACAAACTCTCAAGACTATCACATCTGCTAGTGTTGTTATAACATCAGATAAACACATGGAATATATATATATATATATATGGCTAGTAACTGAAGATATTCTGAGATTATTCTTCCATTTATTACCTTAATAAGGTAATAAGCTTCTGCTTGTACACACTTTCTGGAAAAGTCTATAGAATTTCGTCTTACATAGATATTTGTTAAAAAATATTTGTTCGACAATGCTGTGCATGTAATTCTTATTAGGGTTCTTTATAGAAATTTCCCATAAATATAATATGCTTCTAAAAGCATGTGTGGAGTGATTGCAAACAAACACTGATGTTTTTTCCAGGACACAACTGTCTCCTTGGCTTGCACTGTTCACCTTTAGCTGTAATGTTATTGTCTAGATATTCAAGGTGCTTGCTGCTTTGGGAGAAGTCTCCTGTCCTGTAAGACATTGAAGATTAGCATCTGCATCAAACAAAGACAGAGGATTGAAGACATGTTTCTGTTGATAGAGAAAAGGCAGTCCTTCGACCCTCCTGCTAGGCACTATTTTAATTACATACTCAGCACCTCCCAGCTCTGATTATTTCATTTGACTAGTCCCTAAGAGGGTTTTAGGTAAAAACTTGACAAATCTTTTATTTCAGACAGGAACAGGAGACATTTGATATCACCTTTGACCTTGAATCAGTCTTTAAAAGTAGTATAAATATGAATTGACTGAAAAAGATCTGAAAGGGGTGGATGATTATTTCAGTTTACACATAAGATCAGGTTACAATGAGCACACCCTGCAGCCCACAGGAAGCTGCTCAGCCAGGTAAGCACATTCTGCAACTCCCTCCCACCTGTCATATCCAGGCCCTAAATACTACCAGCACACATTGATGAAGAAGCTTTAGAAAGTAGAGAATGAATGGCATTAGTACTGTTCAGATGAAAGGATTCTTTGATCCAAAACACTGGATCCAACTGTATCACGTTTTCTGTGAAACCCTTTAAAAATAATAAAGCAGAGAAATGTTTCGCAATTCTATGAACTCAAAGAAGAGTAATGTTTTAAGATGTTATTTCAAATCCAAGTTTTGACATTTGGATTTTAAGTACTCTGCAGGGGTTTTAAGATTTGCCTAATACATTTTATAGCTGTGGTATGTTGACTAGTTGCCAGATGTGCACCCATCCACTTTTGTCCCCCTCCTCAATAGAATTTCCATGGAATTAGGTGGAAAAGCTCATGGGCTGAGATAACAACAGGCACATTACTTACAAGTTACCATCATGGGCAAAACAGGCTTGAATTAGGAAAAATTAATTTAATTTATTACAAGTTAAAGATAGGATAAAATTATGAGAAATAAAGACAAAACAGTATGGTCTCCCTTCACTCTGGGCAGCACAGATGCAACTACAGCCAGTCTGTAATAGTTCCTTTCAGCCAGTTCCTCCTCAGACTTTTTCCTCTACTGTAGCATCCACCCTCTTCATGGCCACAGTCCTTCAGCATAGAGTCCTTCTCTACTCCAATGAGGGACCTCCCAAACTACAGCTTTCTCTGGGGCTTATTGGCCTGCTCCAGTGTGGGATGTACAGAAAAAGCTAACCGTAATGCCTGACTGAAAATTTGTAACAGGATGCCAGTGGAAGAGAACAAAGTGTTGTCTTCCTGGTCTGGGGAATGGATAAAGGACAATTGATTCTAAGGTTGCTAGAGAAAATGGGTTTGAAAAACTTCCAGCAGCAGCCCCACACACATCTCTCACCCTGATCCTTTGTCTTTGCAGGTTAGTTCACATGTCCGTAAGTGTGAGCAGCAGCTGAAGGGAGTAACAGATGAAAAGAGTTGCATAAGGGAAGACAGGACCAAGGACAAGTCTTAAGAGGAGTGCTAAGGGAACTGATGTTTAGCCTGGAGAAAAGAAACCTGAGTGAAGACGTTTTCACTCCCTACAACTGCCTGTAAGGAGGTTCTAGTAAGGTGGGGGTCAGTCTCTTCTTCCTAGTAACAAGCAACAGGGCCAGAGGAAAAAGGATCAGGTTGTGGCAAGGGAGGTTTAGATTGGAAATTAGGGAAAAAATTCTTCACCAAAAGGCTTATCAAGAATTGGGAGAGGCTGACCAAGGAAATGGGTGAGTCACCATCTGTGGAGATATTTGAAAGACATGTAGATGTAGTGCTTAGCAACATAATTTAATGTTGAACTTGTTTAATAGTTGACAGTTGGACTTGATGATCTTTGAGTTTTTTTCTAACCTAAATGATTCTATGATTCTATGATGTGAATAAACATTTTACTGTGGATTTTTAAGCTGCTTCTCCAACTCTGCTGTTGCACACACAAACTTTGTGCTAGGGCCTTCCTCTGCATTAAAAGACCAGAGAAATGTAGGACTCATTTATAAACAGGGGAAGGAGCTTTTCTAGAATGAACAGTAGACTGCTGTGACAGAGGTATTACTGATCATATAGTGTACTATTTGTTTATACAGCTAAGTGCTCCCCAGACAGTAGGTAGCACTATATGTGCGCTCTTAAATAGGTTGACCTGGTGTTCAAGAATGCTGAGAAATATCCCTTCCCTGAAGAATCCCATTGCTTTTATTCAGAAAGAAAAGAAACATTTTATTTCTGAAAAAGGTAAGCTTGTGAGGTGAATTATTATGCAAAAAGTGTTTGGAGAATCTACAAATGTGCAAATTTCTTTTTAAATTTTCAATGATGGTTTGGCATTAATTAGTTATATTAGTAAAGTGACATGAGGAGCTGTATATTCATTTAATTTTGAGTTTTAATAGCTATCAGAATTAAAAATTTCTTACAGGTAATATAAGGGGTCAGATGACAAAAAATTAAGATTTATGAGTTTATCTGACTTTCCTATATCACAGTCATGTACAAATTTTTAAGACAGACTCCTTCATCTCCAAAAATTTGCTCTTGTTTCAACTTTTCAGGTGACCAAGCACCAGCAGTTAATTGTAATAAAAACCTGACCATGTTAAACTTTCCTTGCTGAAGAAAAGAAAGTCAAGAAAGGAACATAGCTGCTTTATCATGCCAAGAATCATGTCTCAGCAAGATCTCTTCCATTAATTTTTGACAAGATTAGAAAAGCTTGAACGGGTATTAGAATACTAGTGCAGCCTACACCATTATTATTAATAGTAACGCTGACCTTTTCCAAAGGAAAAAATAATTCTGAATAAAAACCAATTTACGGACATACATATCTATATTTATTGTATACTTTATATATGTATATATTAATTAGAACAGAAACCTAGAATTATCCCATGAGTCAAGTCTCACTGATTTTAGTAATGTGGTCTCAGTACACTGTCAACTTTTACTACAGAAATGTCACAGATGATGTGTTTAAAATAGAACTGGCAAATTCACCTGTCTCACCTAAGGTGCATGGAAGTGGTGCTATACTTATGGGAAATCTGAAAACGTTTTTCTAGATTAAGCTAAGAGAAATTGGATTAACTCCTCAAATGTGATAGTATCTTTTTTAGCTGTCTGAGGACCTCACTATGGGATATTATGTTCAACACATACACCAGATTAATTTTGTAGGCAAAGAGTAAAAAATAGTTTAAACTCATAGATTTCCAAGTTCCAGTATTTTCTCTATCTGTTTATCAGTTATATGGAGCTGAACCTTGAAAATTATTCAAAAAAGAAGTCTCATTGATGTTAGCGTGGATGGGTTCATGAAGTCAAAAATCCAATGTCTTATATGTTTCCTGCAATAAAATACTCTAGAAACCTCAAATAGAATAGCAGTACAGATATGTAGCTGAAAGAAAAATACTAATTTTTCACATTTAAACATGCCTTGGAAAGTTATTTCATTAGAGAAAACTGAGGGCTCATTGATCACGTACTTTCTGTGTGAGTTGAAAGAAAACAAACTCATTCTTTCTAACTTTAATGTGAAGTTATGGTTCAGGGGAGTTGCAGGTACATGAACTTAAAATTGTGGGTTTATTTCACAAGGCAGAAAATTGGTTATGTAGATGCAGCATAGAATTTTGCAAGCTGTTCCTCTAATATATCTCCATTAGCAAGAGACTACATACAAGAAGTTAGTCCAGTCACAGCCATTAAAAGTTTAATTTTTTTTTTCTTTTGTTCAAAACCACCATTGAACACTGTCAGCTGATGCTCCGGCCATATAGAATAGTCTGAGACTAGGCAGTGAAAGACCTTAAAGCACAGTTTCAGGCTAATTTAAATCAGTAACAGAATAATAAAACTTTTATATTATATCATCATTTCTCTTAGAATAATATGATAAAATATTACTGATGTGTGACAGTGTTCTTGTTTCATATTAAATGAAAAATGAAAGTCTAGCTTTATAGTTACAGATACGGCTTGGGTGTAGGCTTGGGGTCTCCGGTGGGGGGGGTCTCTGCTGGTCATTTGGGGAGGTGATCCCTACTCAATTTCATACAAAGTTCAGCTCAGGATGCACAGAACACAAGATTGTGTCCCAAATAAGATGTGATCTGCAGCTCAGGAGCCACATCTTAAACAATTGCCAAGCAGGAAATAAAATACAAAAGCTTTCCTTAAGCATTAAGCAACACTTGCTTAACACACCTGATAACGTCTATTTACAGTCAAAAGAGGGGTTAAAGGTCAAAATGGCACCATCAGCTTACATTTACAACAGAGATCAAAGAAAGGGACAGAGAATCCTGCTTAAAGACATCAAAATGATTTGCTACCCACTCTGCTCCTCACTGCAGTATGGGCAGGCTGCATTGAAACTCCAAGGTACAGCTGCTCAGTGATGAGCTACACATGCCCGACCTTTGCTGTGTTCCCTGTCATGCCTCTAGCAGGTACCATACTCACTCATCACTGCCTAGGGCGAAGCTGGACTTGACCCTGGGGACATTCTGCCCATTTGACTCTCAGGGCAGTGTGATAGCTTGGCAGAATCGCTCTCAGCAGCTCCTGACAAAATCAGCTGAGGCACCCGCTGATCATCACAGCTCTGCTCAGTAAGTTAGTCATATATTGTATCACACATTCTTCTATTTCTTATGCTACTGTGTCATGCATCCTAAATTCAATTTTGTTTATCCGTATACTAAACATACATTGATCATTAGCAACATCACATTTTGCAGTCATTCAATATATCTTTAGTTGCTGCTTTTTTTTGTTTGTTTGTTTCTCCTTTTAAACATTTGCTTCATATGACACTCACAATATTTTCCAGACAATATGCTTGTGGGTCAGTTACTGAACATAACTTCCATACTCATTCAATTGAACAGCTACAGTAATTTGAGATTAACTCTGGTATAAGATTTCATTAGCTTGGAAAGTAAATTTTACTTCTTTTCAAAACAAATCTTTTAGAGTCCTTTTCCTCCTTAAAACAAATAAATAAATAAATAATGTAGTGCTTCTTCTAAAGCAGACATGCTAAACCTGGGACTATATGTATTAAACAACTAGCTGCAAACAAAAGCATGCTCTTTTAAAATGCTGTTAAAACTTTTTTGAATTGTTTTCATTCAATTTCAATATAGGAGAAAAAAATCTGATATTGTTCCTTTTATCCTGAATTCTAGGAAATTTTGAATTTATTGAGATTTTCTGGGTCTCCTTAAAGACCTGTGAATCTTTATTAATTTCTCCCTTTTGTGGCATGTAGTGTGTTTACTTTTCCTTTCAGTGTACTTTTCCCTTCCTAATATCAAGAAAATATCTATGATTCTGGTGCTACCGCTGTCAGGTGACTCTTGATCTATAGCTGATCTTATTCAAGGTGGAGTTTAGAACCTCAAAGCCTTTGTAATGTCAAAGGGAACACCATTTGTTTCAGGTAATTCACATTTAAATGTATAAATGCAGTTTAAAGATCTGAATTTTTAAGCAAACATGAGAGAAAAGTTTTGTGGAACTCTAAACACTTTCTCTTTTGTGAGTAAAAAAAAAAAAAACACCGATTTTATCAACTGCCTTTTTTTTTTTTTTTAAGCAATAAATAGCAAAAATATTTTTCTATTTTTATTTCATAAAGAAAAGATAAACACTCTCTGAGTTGTTTCCTGGGGGAAAAAAAAAAAAAAAAAAAGGTCAACTGTACTCTCACATACTGCATACTGTTCATTTGCATTTAAAACTCTACCAGAGCTTTAGGTTTAGCTATAGCTTAAGCAAATGGCAGGGGAAAAAATATGTCAACTATCATTTTTTTTGTCTATATTCAATTAAAAATGTCTTAAATAGTCTAACCATGAGAAATATTTTTTGTTGTAAAATGGTATTCTTCAAGGTGAAGCTTGAAATAGTTAAGAATATAATCAGGTTTTATACATTTTCCACTACTCAGTCTGTAGTCTACAACTCTCTTAGGCTCTAAGAACAATTCATAATAATTCAGTAATATGATAAAAATGGTCTTGAAGGTTATTTGATTATTTTATTCAGCTCATCTATCTTTTAAAATAAATTCCTGTTCATAAAACCTAGTATGTTTCTTACAGCCTAGAATAAAATTCTCCTGACAGTTATTTTAAGAAGTAAGAAGTAAAGTCAAAGATGAAAAATTATGTTTATAAATTAAGATATAGCAAGAAAAATTTGACAAATCATAGAGTTCAAAAATGTTTGATAAATCCAGATAGACAGCATGGAGAAATAACAATTATGCAGGGCTTTGTTTTTTGTTTTTGTTTTTGTTTTGTTGACATGAATTTGAATTTAATTAACTAATAATGAATGATACTGAAGTATATTGATTTTTTCTCATAACTATTACTTTAGATTAAACCAATACTTCAACCATTTCCCATTCAAAAGTTACTTGGTTCCTTGCATTCAATGGAAACCAAAATAGGGGAATTAAAACTTAGCCTTCCATTTAAACTTTTTGCATACTTGACAAAATTACACCTGGACAGACCATGTCACAATGGTAATATTTTCACAAAGCTCCTTTTTATTTGTATACTAAACCTGGTAATGGTTATTATCAAAATCCCCCAAACAAACAAAACAAAACAAAGAAAAATTACCCCAGGAAAAAAACCCCATCAAATTGATGATTCTGAGAGAAATATTCTCTGTCTTCTGTGATAGTTTGAAAATTCCATTTTTCTTTGGCTAAAAAGACAAGTCTAGCCCTGTAATCTGAAAACTGAAGGTTTGATTAGGGTCTTCAAATACTAAAACCTCCATAATTTCATTTTATATCAGCTGTTCACTCTAGGACAGTAACAGAAAATACAGCAATAACTGCATGGTAAATCCTTGGGCAAGAAAAACTACAAATCATCATTCTCATTGTGAAACCAGAAATCTCCCACCTAAGAGAGGTTTATCGCCAGAATATATCTCTTGTCTAATTGACAAATTTCCAACTTTTGCCACATCCCCTCTCTGTTTTCCAGGAGTTGGTCAGAAATTTTTGAGCAGGAACAAGGAAACCTGATAATATCACCTACTAGGATTGTGAGTCATTCTCAGCATTCAAAGTTAATTTTCGGTGCTCTGAGGACTCACATTCATTCAGATGCACTGATTGTACTTGACTTGTGTTTGAAAGCTAAAATTACTTTAAAATATGAGTTCAAACAGCAGTTACCGGATTTGAAGAGCTTGTATACTAAGATAAATCTATAATTATTTTATCTTATATTTGATGTGAACATGATGATGAATACATTGCTTGTCCAACTTTATTAGATGATAGATTTAAATAAAATAATGTATATACATTTATTGAATGCATAAATGAACAAAAATACCTTTTATTCTGGACCCACTGAAACCAGTTATGCATGTGTTATCTGAGGAACGTTTCATCCATTTTTTACTTCTATTTTTTTATTTTTTAATCCTTGGAAATTTCAAGTCCAATTCACTTTCTTAGAAGAGTGCGGATGTTATAAATTTCTCACATTTTAAGGAAATAATTGACGAATGGACAAGGAAAAGAGATTCCACCGAGAAAGTAATTTGTTAGGTACCTGAAAAACTCAAGTTGGACTTATTACTGAACACTGAGAATTTATATGAAAAAGGACACCATATCTGTCAACCTAGACAACAAAAACACTAAACCAAACATTCCATTTGTAATGCAATCCTTCACTTCCTAATTTGTCTTTACTAATTGAGTGTAGAGTTGCACAAACATAACTGAGAGCAGCACTTAACTCTGATTTGTAGCATCTCATGTAATATGTTTTGGGAAAACTTCATTTCTATTAAGAATAGAAGACATTGTAAGGTCAAACAAGATCGATGGTGTAAAAGAAGCAGGACTAAAATAACAAGAACTGGAATTTGTGACCTCCAGGTCTGGCCTCCTTTAGGCCACTGTCATGGTTTTAAGATTGGTTTCTGTTGAAAGCCTCTGGAAGCTTCCCTCCATCCTATAGAGCAGACCCAATGAGGACCAGCTCCGAGGAAAACTTCCTCTTGAAGATCATGATTTTATCCTTTCTTTAAATATTAGTACCATATCATCAATATTTCTTTTGTGTATGCATTAATAAATATTTCTGAAAACTACATTACATATATTTTTTCTTAGACTTTTACAATGATAAACACTCAGATGTTCTATTGTGATGATCATAACATGCAAAAATATAAATTAGGCATTATTATAAAACAAATTCATTTTAATAATATTTAAAAAAAAAATGTTCAGAGATTCACAGAAAATCCAATCTTCTGGGGAATATTACTCCCAAAGAGCAAAGTTCAGGGAAAAAAAAACAAACAAAAAAAAACAAACAAGCAAGCAAACAAGCAAACAAAAACAAAAACAAAAATAATGGAAGAAAAAACTGAGAGAAAAAAGTTGAAACTAAAAGGTGAGATGTCTTTCATTCTGTGATATAAGTAAAAGATAAGGTGTATGTATAATATACAAAAGCTACATGTTCTAATTCCACAATTTTTCACAGATCATACCAAAATACAATGCACAGCCTTTACCTAACGATTCACCTTTTCTTACTCAGACAAATTATAGGAGTAGAAGTTGCAACAAAATCCTTAATTGCTACCATTTAATTTAATTCTTTATGTTAAAATAAATTGGCTCTGTTTCTAGCTCATGTTCTGAGAGAAGCTAATTTTATCTCTTCCTCATAAAAAAAAGGAGTAATAATTTTTCTTCAAAGTAATTCCCAGTGCTCATAGGTAACAGCTTTGCATGTGGGGTTTTGTGTATGTGTAAAAATTTTCAAAAAACATTCTGTGAAATACCTTAATTGATATGCACATAATGATTTAAGATTATGTCCTTTATCCCATTATTTCTAAAGGTCACTTGTTTATGACTGTGTTTATATAAGGCTCTATTACTGTTATTTCTACTATTACTACAGCAATTACAAGTCATCCTTCCATCTTTTTATTTATTTTTGCATTATTCTCCCATGCTTACACATCCCTCCCCCCAATTTCTACACTTAATTTGTTCACCTTAGAGAATGTTTCACAAAGTAAATCAATAATTACACAATTTTAATTAATCTCATCTATTAATGGGCCTACTTTCTCATTTTGTTCCCATCTCCTTTTTTCCTCCATTTTATGCACAGACTTTTATGCAAAAAGTCTGGTATTTGCAAACCTGTGCAAAACTAGATGACTTTGCTGAATCACAACACTGTTATTGAGGACTTCTCATAAGTGCAGGATCCGATCAATAGTTTCGGGAGCTGTGTAAGTGTTAATGTGAAACCCAAAGTTGGCGTGTTGAAAACTCACATATGAAGCTTATGCAGGGCATTTGCAGAGTCAGGCACAACATTTATCAACATTTTCTCTCAAAGGCAACCAGCAGTACCACAAAGCGTAACAGCTCGAAGGGCAGACATGCCATGGCTGAATACATATTGAATGATGTGTCTGCTACTACCTTCCATTATCCTGACAGTCTACTAAGAATTTGATGCACTGCCCGAAAATGCCCCAGGAAATCTGAGAGTGTTAATTCTTAAATCACAAATTTGACATTTGTGGGAAGTGCTGTGCATCCTTCTGGTGAACCTTATTCAACTTTCTTGCTCAGGGAAGTTCAACATCCCTGTGTTCAGCTAATCATTTTCTTCTTAGACTGTAAAATGATCATGTGTTCCAAACATTTTACTCAAGCACTAGTTCAAGAAACATCACTATTTTTTTGAGAAGTTGAATTTATCAGATTTAAAAGCTATTTAATTTATATGAAATAAAGGCAATTTTAGCCATCAAGATTGTCAAGTAATGTGATCAACATTACAAGTTCTTCAAGGGAAAAGTGTGCTTAAATTCTACTTTGTTCTGTGCTCTGAATAAATTTTAAAATGAGCAGTACTGTATCTAAATTGAATAAACCTAAAGAAACAGTCTGGTGCAGTATTCTGCATTAAAAAGACAATTGATTACATCATTGTGTAACCCCTGAAATGGTTTCACTCTTTAGAGATAATTTTTATGGGCTTTTTGAACATCAGACATGTAGCTCTGAGAGGGTTTATGAAAGCCCTTACATGAAACAGTTGTATTGTTTCAATGATGACCATATAAAGAGTTTATGAACAATAAACAAATTTCAGAAAATGGAAAGCTTTTTTAGGAAGTAGTGGTAGCTGTTACTAATATAAGTAAATATAATACAATCATCCTAATGTTTATATTTTTTTTGGCTTACACCTTACATCCCCAAGATAACCACTCTGTCTTTTGTAGGCAAAGGATATAGCCTGTGTACAGCTAAAATTAGCAGAACATAAAAGTGTGGAGATTATTTCTTGGTTTAGTTGGTTAGCTTTTAAATGTAGTGTGCTAAATTTCGTAATTTAGAATTGCTAAATGTGATGTAACTATTCTGTAAATATTCTGTAACTAACTGGCCTCAGTTCTTCTTACCACTCACTTGTTCTGGAAGGCATATTAAGAGATGAGCTGGGGGAAGAAAATGTTCCTTTGCTTACATCCAGCTTAAGTGTTAAAGAATGCCTTCAGCCCAAGGTCAGAGAAGGGAAAATGGAATTAAAATAACATTACCTAGGTTATATAAAAGCACTATTAAAACATGAAGATATTTCATAAGATATTTGAAATCTAATGTTTATATTCAAAGAAAATTGATAATTGCAATTTTGTTAGTATTCTGAAAATTAAGCAAATTACATAGGTTTCTTCATTTTAGGGAAAGGCAAATTCTGCTAATCTTAACTGATTACTGACTTCAGGGGACAACAGTTATTTCCATGAAAGCCAGTGAATAGAAATAACTACTGTATAAAACAGAGGAAGCTACACTAGAAAGAAATCTACAATAGATTTCACCCTCAAACATCTCTTAAACTTTAAAACTGCTGTCAAAACTCCTGAAATGTAGTCTGAATTTCTTGTTTGTCTATTTTCTTTGCTTACAAAACAATAAAAGACTGAAAGAAGCCATCTTTATAGGAAATCAGTACTTATAGTGCAGAGTAATAAATTTGCGTATTGACAAAATTTATTAGTGGCAAAGCCATGTTAATCAGCTGAATATTGCCTGTAGGCAGAAAAGATTAATATACAGGAATAAAGTACATTAAAACCATATTCTTACTAGTACTACTTGAATAACTTGATTAATTTTATTTTTCTTACTAATTTAGCAAATAAAACATTACTCATAAAGTGAAGCCTATGAAACATCAAGTATTTGTATGCATCACCCATATCCAAACTCCACTTGCTAATGAACTGATGATATTTAACCTTCTTTTTTAGTTACCATGCATTTAGCCAGGCATCCAGCTTTTCCACTGTTTCATCTTCTTGGCTCTACAGCTTGTCCTGCTGTTACATGTTGCCTCCTGCTATCAGGGAATGCACCAAAGCTCTTTTACCTCTCTGAAGATAATTACAAGGTTTCAGTCTCCAGAGACACTAATAAATGTTCTACTAGTTTTCTGGAGAACTCAATTTACTTAAAAACAAACAAACAAACAAAAAACACACCAAAAAAACCAATACCTTCAAAAGTGCATACAACAGTGTCAGAACTTCTATACATTGAGAACAACCACTTTAATAATTCTTGAAGAGCTAATACTGAACATAATGAATTATTATGGAAAATATTGTGGTTTTCCTAATTGTTATCACTGCACACGCAAGCAGATATACAATCCCACACCAATGATACATCTTGATCATTATATCTCTCGTATTCAGAAGTCCTATCACCACCCAATCCTCAAAGTAATATTAAAACACAACTCTAAATTGTGCTACTATATCCTCTGCTACAAAATCAGTTCAAATTTTTGATTCATGCATTTCCATATAATCACAAATTTAGTATCTTCAACTATGCTTATTTACATGAGCAGTGCCATATGTGCATAGGTTCCTTAACAGACACAAGCTGGTGCTCAATACTTGGTAATACCAAATATTATCAGTGCCTGCAGAAAGCAGATGATCTCAGATGACTAAAACAGGGATAGCCTCATTCCAGACCACAAATTTTAAACGGTGAGAAAAGAAAACAATAAATGAATGAAGAAGAAAAGATTATATTAGGTGGGTGCAGCAGCTGATGTGGGTTCACTCCCCTTTTCCTGGTCCCCTCCCGGGCCATGTGTTCGCTCGACGTGGTCCCCAGGCATCCCAGAGACACACGTACACACACACCGAGGGCAGGAAAACAGAGAGAACTTTATTCACCTGGCCAGGTCTTTTATAGGCTTCACAGCCAATAGGATTCAAGGAGAAGGGTTAACAATAGATCAGTCAGGGAAGGATTGGCCTGGCCTGGCCTGACATACTAATTAGGAAGGTAAGGGGTTTACTTTCAGGGGTCTGGGGAAGATACAAAACTAGTTTACAATACAGTAAAAAACCCTCATGTTTAAAAGGCACTTTGGTTGACTTCTTCATCTTCACCAGAGACCCATCTCTTGCAAGATATGTTCCACTTCTGATCTTGTGGGTCTATTCCCACAGGTGGGGAAAGGTAATGCCTCCCTTTCTTTCTACTTGCCTTCCTCATGGATTATAGAAGTGGGAATAGGGATGTAATCTCTTCCCTTTTTCCATTTTTGTGTTACCTCTTTGGCAGATCACACCCATTTCCTTCATGCCAACAGTGTTGCAAGTTATGGGAAGAGGAGAGGTAATGAGGACATTATCATTTATTGATTTAGCAAAAGAGAACCTCTGGCTCTCAAATGATACTGGAAGCAAAAAATTCTTCAGTTCTGTTGGAAAAGAACTACAGCAGAAAGGAAAAATAGTCAAACTGCTACAAAATGTGCCATGATATGCCTTAGTGGGCATGGGGTTATTAGGTTGAAGATTGGACTTGATGATCTTGGAGGTCTTTTCCAACCTTTATGATTGTATGATTCTATGTCCTGTCCATGTACCTGGAGACAAAAGTGAAGAATAAATTTTAAAACTGCAATAGATCCAACTTCACAAGAATTTGTTGCAATTGAGTGTTTGGTTCATTTGCCCTAAGGTAGATTTCTATGCTGTGTGAGTTGCCCTAAATACCAGAAGTATTTACATGGGACTATTAAATATGGGAAATTCAGATAATTGCTGAGTTTCAACAGGATACCTAGGTCATCTCCAAGCAAAATAAATGTTTCCAATTAGACAAATGAATTAAGACCATAGTGTTTAATAGTATGTCTTGTAAATCAAGAAGTTAAATGATTTTGACATGGACACCCCACCCTCAGATTGTTGATTCTCCAAATTAAAATATAAACATTATGCCTTTGTTCTGACATCAACTTTATCCTTATATCACAAGCCTCATCAGGTTTCTGATGAAAACATATTCTATTCTGCCTTCCATTTTATATGCATCAGCATCAGTGACTTATGTACTTGCTATCTTTGGGGGGAAAAAAAAGCTTTTCTTAGAACACATTTGATTTTAAAAATCTAACTTCAGTCAACTGAGGTGTGATCTAAATCAAAATCCTGGAGAAATTTTTTATATCTCATCCCAAGACACAAACTAGAAGTTTCCAATAAGAAGATGTTTTGAGAAAGAAGCTTCAAAATTTTGTGGAAGAAACCAATCTTGTTGCAAGAGCAACAGGTAGAGCTGCAGAATTGTTCAAACTGAACATTTTATTAAATTGTTTAAACTGAACATTTTGTTACACCTAAAATTGCCTTGTGGGGAAAAAAGGAACACAGTAAATAGCTGGAGCTGCAGCATTCAGGAGTTCTTACAAGGAAGACTTCAAATTTCATGGTTCCTCAGTCTTGGGCTTTTTTCAGCACCTTATGTTAGTCTGGCCTGCTTCCTTCTCATTGGCTTCCAGCCCTGCTTCTGGTACAACCTTCCATGGCTCCAGGGGACATCATGGATGACCGCCTGTCCTATGGTGACTGCCAAGTTTATCTGGCCTTGTTCATCTGTGATCATCACAGAGGTTCAGATTAGGCCAGACGATGGTCCTGTGGCCACCAGTTTGCTGCTAGAGCAACCTGGCACAAGCTCTGTTCCAGGGAAGCCCAACCATGCGCTGAATAATGCACTGGCAGTTCAAGGTGATACCTGCTGCCATCTTCTAGTGGCAGAATGCCAACCAACCAGCAGGTTACAGTATTTCATTACAAATTTGGCTATGAATTTTCTTTGAATATAGAGCTCTTTGAGTACCGTTTTATGATGTCTCCAAAGGTACATCAATTGTAGTAAACATTGGTGCTGCCTGCATGTATTTGCATTCCCTTGACAGACACTCCATCCTGTATGAGTTTGAACTGATTACTGACCTCTTCTGTAATGCTCTGCTGCCTCTCTTTTCCTGCCTGCCTTGAGCACTCTTTCTTCTCTACAAAGATTATTTAAGCCTAACTTGTTATGCATTCTCTTTTTCAAACCAATGTTTTGGTAAGTGATTTCAGCATCCAAACTGCAATGCTCCACACTAATGAAATGCACATTTTTTCTTGGACATTCACAGACTACATGTGAGTTGGTCTGTGGGATAAAGATAACCATATGTGTTGACCCAGAAATAACATAGAAGAAAGCACTGACCTGAGCTACCACATTTAGTATGACAACTCCTTTCTCTGTTGGACATTTTTAAAGCTTTTGATCATTCAGAATTTTACTGAGCAAAAGACAAGGAAGGACGTGAAAATACACATTAGAGCAGCTTGTTACTCAGGGTGATGTAAATAGATGATGTGAAAAAGAATATACATTTCTATTGAATTTTAAAAATTGCACCCCTATATATATTTATCTTCCAAAATGGAGGGAAAGAAATTAGGGAAACTAATATTTCTCAAGCTAGACATCAAGTCAAGTTTCATTTTTTAAAATAATTTGTGAATTTTGTCAGGATATATAGATCAATAAATGAAACTGCCTCTGCATTTGTTAACCTAGACTGATGTAAAACATTGAGAAAAAACTACAGTATAGTAATTTACACAGGGAAATTTTACTGATCTGACAGAATGAGTAGGTACTA
The DNA here is from genome assembly GCA_035221455.1 of Xenops minutus. NCBI lineage: Eukaryota > Metazoa > Chordata > Aves > Passeriformes > Furnariidae > Xenops > Xenops minutus. The sequence goes on along the minus strand of JAWWEE010000074.1, from coordinate 134,129,540 downwards.
TATCATCTACTGAGCAACCATAAATAATTGATCATAGATATTAGTCCTTTTTTACCTCTGACATGACCTCAGTTTATGAAAATGTCTGCTGATCTACTCTGTCCTCTTCCCTTCTGGTGCTACTACCATGCACACAACATAAGAAGAAGTATATTGAAGAAGATAAAAAGAAATGTAGGTAGGTTGATGGTTGGACTTTATTATCTTAGAGTCCTTTTCCAGTCTTAGAGATTCTATAATTCTATGATTAATATGTAAAATTACTCTTAATACACAATGATAAAAGTAGTTTCATTAGGTCACCATGACAAATGCTTTACAAGGATCTTTAATTAAGATAATATCAAGCAAAATGTTCCTTAATATTTCAGGGGGAAAAAAAAACAACAGAAAAAGCAAAAAAAACCCACAAGTTAAACATAAAACTAATTTGTAACAAAAATTTAAAGAATCCCAAGTTGGTATCAGGCAAAACAGTAAGTCAGGATCTATCAATTGGTTTAACTTCTTTAGGCTTGTGCAGGTTTCTGTAGTCTGTGTGCTGTGGTACTTTTAAAATCACATAAGTATTTGACTTTCAGAGATTGTATTTGGCATCATTAAAATCAGCTGCAAGCTTTTTACAAGCTGTCCTTCAACAAAACCAAATAATTCAAACAAATAAAATAAATCCAACACAAAGACATAGAGTACAGGACAGGCCTCCAGACTGGGAACTGTATTTTGAAAAGAGTGTCATTGGAATAGTTTATAAAGCCTCATCTATCAAAGCAATAAAGATTGGACTGACCATAAAGAAGTGTAGAAATACCTCCCACCAGTCAGTGGCTGAAAAATTAAATAATATGCAAAACTTAGTTGAGGCAAATTCTAACTGATGTATATGGGAGGAAAAAAAAAACAAAACCAAAACAAATAGTCCTAAACTAAGGCAGAAATTAGTGGATCCAAGCTTGCCTTTATTACAAGTGAAATACTGGGGTTAAGACAGCTTCACAAAAGCACCATTTCAGTATATGATGGCAGTTTAAAAAATGTAGTGAATTTTTCATTCCTTTTCCAATATTTGAGAAAACATCCATTTTGCTATTTTAATCCTGTCTACACACACATCTCAAAAATTATATGTTGTAATGAAAAAAGATGTCAGACAAGTGCATCAAAGGTGTATTGAGTTCTGTAATAGACACCAAAAAGTAAACTCCACTCTAGGAAGAAAAAAAAAAAAAAAAAGGGGTCTATCAAAACCATGTATATTGTGGGGAGATTGGGCAGGTAATGATTATTGTTTCTCTTTTCCTGTATAGATGGTGAATAAAAGAGGCTTGAAAGATATTAGGAAGGTGCTCACAAAAAAAAGCCAAAGGGGGTAAGACATCAGGTGGCAGAGGCGTGGACCTCTCTGCTATAGAATTTGCTCTGATTAAATGAAAAGCTGAGTAACTCTTTGAGGGTTACTAATTACACAGAAATCAGGTCTCGGGACAAGAAAGACTTAACTGAAATTAATTGAAAGCTGGGGGAGTTTTCAAGGGAATGTTCACACATGCTCACATATATTCTCTAGGTATTCACTTTTGGCCATTGTCAATGAAAATGCTGTGATAGCTGGACCTTTACCCAGTAAGACTCTACTTATGTCTCATGTTTTCATGATGAACTACCACATGTGATTGCTCTTTGTGGCCCTGCAGTGAAATAATTTTAAGCAATTCTTGACTGTCTAAGCAGTGGAGAATTGCAATGATGTAAGGATTCTGCCCTTGAATCCAAGCACTGTTGAGCTCTTGCAGGAGCACTGTATTTTGGTCAGTTCTTCAACAAAAATAGATTGCAAAAATGAAAAGTGGGCAGAAAAAGCTGTATGAAAATGGTAATGGATTAAAGAAAATCAAGTGATCCAAGAACATAAAAAAGCAGTCTTCTGATCACTCAGCAAGTGTGTATATACCAACGGAAAGAGATTTTTGTGAAGTACTTGAGCTGGTTTTATCTGAAGCAGAGTTAAATTTCTTCATATTAGTGTAGGGGCTAGGTTTTGGATTTTTGCTGGAAACAGTGTTAGTAATTCAGGGATGTTTTCATTGCTGCTGAGTCAAGACCTTTTCTGCTCCTTACTCCACACTATCAGCGAGTAGGCTGGGCGTGCATGAGGTATTGGGAGAGGACACAGCTGGGACAGCTGATTCCAGTTGACTGAAAGGATACTCCATAACATATGGCATCATGCTCAGCGTACAAAACTGGAGGCTTGGAAACTGTCTGGTCATTGGTCAGTTGATGATGAGTGATCATTTTCATTTGCATCACTTGTCTTACAATCACAGAATCACAGAATCATTTAGGTTGGAAAACACCTCCAAGATCATTGAGTCCAACCTTTGACTCGTCACTACTTTGTCAACTAAATCACAGCACTAAGTGTCACATCCAGTCATTTGTTGAATGACCTTCAGGGATGGTAACTCCACAACCCCCCTGGGCAGTTCGTTCCAATACTTAACAATATTTTCCATGAACAAATTCTTGTTGATGAACAACCCAAGCCTTCCCTGGTGCAGCTTGAGGCCATTTTCTCCTGTTCTGTCACTAGTTGCCTGGGAGAAGAGGCTGACCCCCACCTTGCTACAACTTCCTTTCAGGTGATCTTTCTTGTGCTCTATTTATGTATCTTTGCTATTTTTCTTTTCATAAAAAATATTATTATTATTAATATCATTATTATTATAGTTCAATTGTTAAACTATTCTTATCTCAATCCATAAGATTTCTCACTTTTGCCCTTTCAATTCTCTTCCCCCATCTTGCTGAGTGGGGGTTGAGCAAGCAGCTGCATGGTGCTTAGTTGCCAGCTGGCATTAAACGAAGGCAGTGCTAATCAGTCAGTGGATTATCCTCCTGGTCTGAAGCACAGCACAACAGAGAGCACTAGCTAGCTTCCTTACTAGCTACTGCTTTGAGGCATGAAATATGATCTGCACAGTGGCTCTGCAATTACTGTGTTAAAAAGCTACAATATAATCAAGGCTATTAATTAATTTGACCTTTTTATAATTCTCTATTTAAATCATACATACTGTTAAGCAAATAACATATTTCCAGTAAAATGGATTTGATCAGGCATCAAGAAAATCTTTATATGTGAAATTTGAATTAAATATATTTATGTATTGTAAAGGTACAGAAAAAAGACAAACTTTGAAAACCTAAGAAGCACACAAATTCTCAAAATTCTGGTACAGACTTTAACCATATATTTGTACTTTAAAAGAACAACTTATGATTTTAAAAGTAAATTCCCAACTGAATAATATTTACTTTCTGGTCAATAATATTCACTTTCTGGTCTGTTTGTAAAAGTTATATGTGGGTTGCTATAAACAATATGGGGTACATAACCCTCTGAATGCTGGATAATTAACTTTCATATGTTATTATTCTTGAGATTGGGAAAAATGTATTTTAAAAGCTAAAAAACCCCTAGCAATCAGTGGAAAAGATAACCCATTACATTACTTATAGGAAATAAAAATCTATTCAGTTCTTCTTCCTAAAGAGAAGTTATTGTATTTCCTCATTCCCATGACTCAAAACATTGCATTTTACAATCTAATGTAATTCAAACCTCCTATCTATATATTGAAACTGCCTATTTATAGATAGAAGAATTACTAGAGAAATATATCATTAGAAAAGAACAAACATTTTAAAAGATATATCATAAAGTCTGCTGAGCCTTACAACAGGACATCAAGGAAATAAATGGTTAGAATAAACATTTATCTTTTGTTCCAAAGCACAACCTAACTTTCCTTGCTCACAGTGTTCTTGATGAGAATAATAAATCTCTTTAGATGGGAGACAAACCTCATGTTTAAAGCTGTGCAGTGCAATCTGGAGACACCATGTAAATTAGCTGCCTGGCAGAATCAGTAAGGATGAATTAGGATATTTAATGTAAACAACCTGGGAACATGAGGAGAGAATTAATGAAAACACTGCTTTGTCTGAGCTATTTGATGACATAGCATGTGTTTCACATAATTTACAGTCTGTACCTGATGGTATTCTGAGGATGAAGAATACATTTGGCTGTCAATGGTATCAGCTGTAGAACTGTTCTCCTGTTCGGAAAGGAAAATCTCTACCAAGGGACACACTATAGAAGGAAAATACTGGTGACGAAAAATTCATATTCAATCAACATTCAAAGATATTTCATAAAGAGAAGGACTTTTTTTTTTTTTTTTTTTTTTTTTTTGGTTTAGAAATGAACTCATCTCAGGATAACAAGCTGCAGTTAAGACATTCTGCTCATCACTAATTCCATCTTGAAAAGTGATGGCAAGTCAGACTCTAGAGGTAAGGTAATTATGATTGAGTCACCTTTTTATTTCAGAAACACCTCTCATCCTTGATGATACAAACCAGCATCTAGTCTATGCATAAAGTTTTTAGGGGCTGTCTTTAAATGTTATTTTACCCTGTGTTAAACTCACATAGTCTTTGGAAAATTTCTGAGAAGGAGAAAATTAGAAAGATGAGATGGTTGTTTGTTAATATTTTCTCAGGCATTAGAGTTGTGGATCTGTGGCTAAAAGTAAGCACCATAAGTAGAAGTCTTGTCAGTTAGTATTAGAGTACATAAATATATAACAAGCACATTGACACTTGTTGACATTTTTACTTGTGCTTAATTTTCTAAGTGTCACAGTAGGCAGCTCACCTCTGCACAGTTACTTGCTCATTCCCCTCTCAGTGGGATGTGGGAGACAATCAGAGGCGTACTAGTGCAAAAACTCATGGGTAGAGATAAAAAGCACTTAACAGGTATAACAAAAGCTGTGTGCACAAGCAAAGGAATTCATTCACTGCTTCCTATGGGCAGGCAGGTGTTCAGACAACTCCAGGAAAGCAGGACTCCATCACGGTTACATGGGAAACATTCAATTACACAATCACAGAATCAATTAGGCAGAAAAGACCTCTGAGATCATCAAGTCCCACCTATGACCAAACACTCCGATATCAACTAGACCATGGCACTGTCACATCCAGTCTTTCCTTAAACACCTTCAGAAATAGTAACTCCATCACCTCCCTGAGCAATTCACTCCTATGTCTAAATACTCTTTCTATGAAGAAATTCTTCCTAATGTCCAGCATAAACCTCTGCTAGCACAGCTTAAGACTATGTCTTCTCATCCTCTCCATAGTTGTCTGGGAGAAGGGGCTGAGCCCCACCTGAGGACAACCTCCTATCAGGTAGTCGTAGAGAGTGATAAGGTTACCCCTGAGCCTCCTTTTCTTCAGGAAGACTAATGCCATAGCTCCAAAGGTCCTTCCCTTTCCTTCTTCTGCCTGCAACTTTATATTTTAAGCATGACATGATCTGTTCAGATCATCTGTTCTGTCTGTGTCCCCTCCCAACATTTTGTGCACTTTAGACTCCTCACTGGTGGGGTGGGCTGAGGCAGAAAAGGCCATGATGCTGCATAAGCACTGCTCGGCAAGAAAGAAATATCAGTGTATTAACAACACTGCTTTCAGCACAAATCCAAAACATAGCCCTATACTAATATGAACATGAAGCTAATATGAATAAAATTAACTCCATCCCAGCCAAAAACAGTACATTAAGATGCATAGTTTTTCTTCTCTCACAGCTCCAGATGGACTTCAGAGAATTAGAAACCTGACTCCTACTAGCTGCATCTTTACTAGCAGGTTGAGATTTAAAGAGCCTATTTTTAAATATGAGAGAGATTTGCATTTTGTAGCATTTTCTGTTGCACACTAGAATTAATTACTTTTGTGTTTCCTCCAATGGTATCCAGTAATACTTTCAAAGTCTATATCTCTGTTAGGGTTTGACCTAAATAAAACATATAATTCAGAAAGACATGATGCATAATTTTCACTACTTTTGAAGGCCTTTTTATGGTTTTTTTTTCCCTTTCAGTAGTTTTTGATACTTCACTACAGACCAGATGACTACAGAATAAATTTGGGGTGTGGGCAGACAGTTTGTAATGAGGTTGCATTTGTAATAACAGTAAAGACTGCATAATAGTAATGTTGCCATAGAGTTTTCATGAATTTGTAGATTTTTATACTTCTATGTAGTTTTTCACATATAGAGCAGCTAACAACCTCTAACCCAGT
>JAWWEE010000074.1:134109626-134121644 GCA_035221455.1 Xenops minutus | reverse complement strand
CCTCAGGACCCTATAAAAGCTCGAGCCCCTGTTGAATAAACACCTTTTGTGCCTTCACCCTCAGCCTGTGTGGTGTGTGGTGGTGGTGGTGTGTGCAGAAGGTCATCAGTCAGTGGCTCGTCAGTAAGTCATAAACATGAGAGAAAAAAGTAATGGAAAATCCGGGATAAGTCACTTTATCTTGTATTGAGAACTAGCACGTGTTTACACTGCAGTTAATGCCTGTCTGGAGACTTTTAAATGTTGCTGAGATCTTGAATATGGAAAATCAGTTTTTCACTTCACAAAAGTCAATATTTCAATTAATGTACAAAATAACTTTCAGAGGAATCCATTGTGACCAGTTACTTAGGTTTAGTTAAAACAAAGAAGTCTAATCTCTTTGTCTTTCTAGTACAGGGAATGATGAGACATCACTGAATAAATGGGTGAATTTGAAAGCTAAGTATGACATTGTTGTTTAATTAATTCATGCCAAGAAATAATCTTTCCAGAGATACAAACACTCTGCTGACATAATGAACTCATTTGAAGTTATAATTGTTATGCTATTGCATTAGTTCCTTAAAAGTATGTAAGAGAAACAAAAATAAAATAAACAGTAAAAAAGTTACCTTTTTAGTAAGTAAACTTTGTAAGAAACACTTTGAGAAAAGCAATCAGGAATGGCTGATCTAAATATGATGAGAAAATAAACTGCCAATCAAACTTTTTCAAATGAGTATAAACTATATAAATGATAATCTAAAACATCACACTCATATATATGTGTAACCACTTTTCAAAATATATTGATTTCCTACAGTTACATATTCAGAAGGGCATTATAGATTGCTAATATACATATAAAACCAAAATATTCTCTTACTGCAGTAAGTATTTCGCCACTTCAATTACTGTAAGAACAGACAAGGTAACATTTCAGAGAGACTTGACATGCCATATAAACAAATCAAACCTGAAAATACTATTCATCTATATTCCAAACAGCAGCAATATTAAGCTTCTTTCACATCCTCTGGAGCAGAAATTGCATGAGGATGTTTTTGCTTGTCCAGAAAACACATATAAATCCACTGAAGAAGAAAATAAATTCAGGGCACCCTAAGACTCTGCCGATGTTGTTATTTAATTTTTTTTTTTTAAAAAATCCATACAAAAAGATGGAGAACACATATTTCCAGAAATTGATTTAAAATACTGGGGAGAAATTTTTCCTTCACAATCTGTCGTTGATTATGTAGTAGAACTGGGCCTTCTAGCATTAAAGTCAGGCAGGAAGGGGCAGAAGGGTGAGGGGTAGGCAGTAGAAATGGGCCTAGAAAATATCTTCTGGACTCTCAAGACTGCACTGCACTGAGAAAACTTTCCTGCATGTAACAGATTGAGCCTCCTGGTTAATGGTTCATATATTTGTCTCTACAAGCAGAAGACAATACGGGCAAGTTCAATTCACAAACACTCAAAAAAAAATCTTGCATGTATCCTAATTTTTTAGGATTTTTTGGTTTAACTAATGAGCCAGTTAAATTCATCTCCCATTTAAAGCTAATCCATCAATCCTTTCTTTGGAAAATCTTGCCCAGGGGACTTGAGGCAGAATTGAGATGATTCTCTTTTGCTACAGTTTAGTCGCTGGTATGAAAATGAATGACAATCTCATATCACAACCCTTTTATACTCTCAGGAAAAAGTCAGAGAAAGTCTGAATTAAGGCTCTTGATCTGAATCTGGATTTGAATCTGTAGGAAAGCTTGACATTTTGAAAGCCTGCTTAAATATTTTATGATAATTTACACAGCGATGTGGTCAGCCATGCTTTGGTGATAAAACCACAGCAAATCAGAAGTAACACTTGGGAAACTAATTTGTTTGTAGATCAATTTATTTATTTGTCTCTTTTATGTGTTTCTGTTCTTTTATTTGTTTCTGTTCTCACTGCTACTCTAGCAGTAAAATTGTTTATATCATATGGAAAAAGCAATTTATTCCTAATAGCAGTTGTAAAATATCTTAGTAAATTTTGCCAAGTATTGGAAAGTCTGAGTCATTACTGAGAATAACTTTGTGTGACCTATGGCTGCAACTTTTAATTAAACTGTCTCCATATTAACAACATTATCTTGCACCATATCTCTGCCAATATATTATTTTAATGAATTTATGAATCATGTTATGTAAATTTATTAGAGATAAAATTTGTAATGACCAGTGAAATGTTCTCATCGAAACTGTTTTCTTCAGCTTTCTCCTTTCATTCATGTCCAACGTCAGTGTTATTGACCTTCTTAATTCATGTCTCTGTGATGTCTGAAAAGTTACATTCTATCATAAAATATTTGATCAACTTTCCATATCACGTCTTCAAACTTTGTGTAGTATTTCTTAGGACCATTTTGTATCAAATCTCTTTGTATTTTATCAGCTACATATTTTTACAAATAAATAATTATTGGTTTATCACAGAATCATAGCATGGCTTGAGTTGGAAGGAACCATCTAGTTCCAAAACCACCACCATGGGCAGGGACACCTTGTACTAGACAAGTTTGCTTTAAGGCTCCATCCAATCTGGCTTTAAACACTTCCAGGTATGCAGCATCCACAGTTTCTCTGGACAACTGGCTCTAGTGTCTTGCCACCCTCACTGTAAAGATTTTTTCCTAATATTTAGTCTAGACCTATTCTCTTTCAATTTAAAGCCATTGCCCCTTATCTTGTTACTACATGTCCTCTCCACCTTTCCTGTAGGCTCCCTTCAGGTACTGGAAGGCCACAATAAGGTCCTCCCTAAGTCTCCTCGTTTGACTCAATAATATAGTGTTGAAAATTTATCAGCTACAGAACTAATAATATATTTAATCCAAGTAGTAGTAGTTTAAGTTTGTAAAATTTGTAACAATTATAGCTAAAAACTACGATATTAAAACCCCCAAACAATCCCAATAGGTATAGCTTAGCAATACTTTGTTTGTTTGTTTTTTCTTTGTTTGGAGTTTTTCTTGGTTTCTTTTGTTTGTTTGTTTTTTAGTATTTAATAGAACATTGTCTATTTGAAGGGAAAGGAAATGTTACTGACAATTTCATTTATTGCGTGTGTGCATAGCACATTAATTTTGTGCAACTACACATCATGGAAAACTCATGAAAGACCCAAGCTACACTATTTTAATTACCTTACTATAAAGCCATCTCAAAAACTTTTCACACTGGACAATGATCTGAAACAGACAAGATTTGCAGGAAGATGTAATCTGCCATTATAACAACAGCTATAACAGAGAAAAAAGAACAAGCTCTTGAACATATGAAAGACTGGTCTGTTTGCCTGGAAGGTTGCCCATTCCACTCTTCAAGATTATTTTCTATTACATGAACGGATATTACCTTTCTTACAAACATTGCTCAAAAATATCTTTTACCCATCACAGCTAGAGCCATGACATGACTAGAGCAAAAACTGCTATAAAACACCCTAAGCCTTACAAAAGACTCAGGCATTGAGTCCATGCTGTGAAAAATCTATGCTATCGGGTGGTTTCTACCTGTTTGAATGGGTCTGCTTCTGCTATTTAAATTGCTTCTGCTAAGCATATTGGTAGGAGTCAACCACCAAGAAGTGAGGCAGCAGGTCTGTGATATGCTTGTACTCTTTCATAGGGCAAACTTCTTTTATTTTTATATCCCTGGTTACCAGATCTAGGCTAAGTCAGATACAATACATACAGTTTGAAGCTAGTGTAAAAATTAACTGAACAAGTACCTGAGCTGTTTAGCCACTGCAAAACCATGGAGCTAAGTTGATCTAAACCAAACCTTTTCTTCTAGCTTCTTTACAGTCTCCTAAAACAAACAAATCAAGCCCCAAACCTCTTTACCCTGAGATCTTTGTTGAACAAGCACCCCTCACAAAGGGTATTAGCTGATGTTCTTCATAGCTGGTGTCCTAAGAAGACTGCTGAAGAGGATATTGCAAATTCCATAAATAAAAAATAAATGGCAAATGAAGCAAGCACAAAACCTTCTTTACTCAGATTATCTATACTGTAAAGTAACTCAGGACAAACATTATTCTTTCTCAATGCTTTAAGCATACAAATGGAGTTAAAAAACCAAACATAACTATTTGAGGATCATATACAGTGAGAATTTAAGTAAATGGAAACAAGAAAAAGTATTTGGAGAGGGGCCAGGCACAAATGTATAGACTCCTTACACATTTGTATATTGCCCAGACTCAGAACAAGACTCAGAATTGCCTACATTAACTCTGATTAGAAAGGGTCAAAACATTATGTATATTGTCATTCCCACCTAAACTAGTAAAAATCAGTCCAAAGGATATTTTAAAATAGACTTTAAATCATAGTCTAAGATGGCATCATAACATAGTTTAATAATAGAGTAATAGATTTAAATATAATGTCTCTTAAAAAAAAACCAAAACAATAAAAGACTCAGCAATTTAATAAGAAAAAGCTGCCACATGGAAAGAAATTGAACTTTGGTTCCAAGTGGAAAATGTTTTATATTAAACACAAGAGATTTGAAAGAACAAAGCTGAAAACAGGAGAGGAGAATCTGTTCCGACTACTTCTGAACACAGATAAACCATAAAATGCAAAGTCCTTCTTTTAGACTACTTTGCCACATCTGCAAACACACACACACACACAAAAAAAAAATAGATTGCAGAAGCAGAGGTAAGTTGACATCATCAAAAAAAAATTTGAGGGCTTCAACTATTCGGTGAAAATTTCTGAGGCTAAAGAAATGGCACAGGGGATGTAAAATAAGACTTTAGATTATCTGAGATTCATGTACTGCCTGCAGCTAGATGAGCACAAACAAGATCTGTAATTTGCCTCATTCCAGCCTGATATACATAACTTGGAGCTTGTCTTGCCATCATCCTCAGACCTCAATAAGCCTCATGGGCAGAATGAACTGAGAGGTTACTCTTGTGAAAGATTTGAACTATGTGAAATATTAATGCAAAATTTCCCGTAAATGAGAAGAGGGGACAGAGTACAGACATCAACTCACTGAGGTGTGAGGTGTTGGAGGTAACTTTAATCTCCACCCCTTCCAGAAGCTCTAGAATAGGAGCTAGTGTCAAACAGATTTCTGTCACATAGTGGTATGGCCATCTTTGTGATAAGATGTGGTAGAGACTGATCCTGATAAACTTGATTGGTTCAAGACCATTGCCAACATGTAATTTAGGACTATAGTGTAAAAATATGACTATGTGGGAAATTGCTTCTTCCAAATCAAATCAAGTGATGGAGGTGGTTTATGTTATCAGGGATTTAACAACAGGGTTGTAATTTGAGCCCTAGACTGAATGCTTGTATACAGATGCAAAATCCCTGCATATTCTAGTAGTGTTTTATGGTTGTAGATTAAGAAAAATTATGTTAATATAATCATAGATCATGTTAATATAATCATAGATTTACTGTTCTGGCACAGTTACATGTATAAACACCTACACACCATAAGAAGCAATTTTGGAAATGAATTTGCCTTATTGATGGCAGAAATTTAAATAATGTGTTTACTCTGTGATTTGTCCAACCTCTTACATCCACAATATCATGAAGTGGAAATGAGTTTCCTTTGCTATATTTCTTATCAAAATAAGTAAAACTTACAGATGATAGTTTATCTACAGAGTGATTATTTTGTGGTAAAGTCAATAATAATTTTTTCAGAAAAGACAGTTCCTATCATGAATAACTGGTAAGAAAATGAGTATATGCTTTGCTTTTATTTTAAAGTGTTTGATAAGTTGAGTTCTACATTTCAGTTATTTTGCTTTAATACTCATGTAAGGGTACCTGGACTGTACATTGGTTTACTAGTTCTTACCATTTCTTCTCTATATCTTGAACATTGCTGCAGCTGATTAGTCTATTGCACTTGTAGATCTAGTGCCTCTGTGCCATCATGTTACACAGATGAATTATTCTTCCTCAGACACTGAGGAAAAATCCACACTCATGGAGTTACGGTCAATGTCTTTTACTTTGCTTTTTTTTCAACATCTGTGACACTGAACTATATTGTGTGCACTCAAAGAGATCTCTATGGAGAAGAGCAGTTTCAGAAAATGCTCAAGATGAAATATCAGTGTAAGAAGATTATAAAGCTTCTATTCAATTAAAGGAATAAAATAAAAGGAGGGGAAACCCCCCACAATTTACATTACTATTTTGTCTATAAGGAAAAAACAAGGAAATGGATTTTCAGAGTGCTTGGATCCAAACACTGATATCATGAGATGATCAGAATTTTCTCATGACACTGCTCTAGAAGCTTGATTTCTTAACAATGCTACCAAGTCAAAATAATACAGGTGGTATTAGAGAGTAGGTATGATTATTTTTCAAGGATAGCATACAGTAGTGAGCAGTGCAAATGTATACCCCACCTATTTGTAATGTGATCACAGCATGGGAAATTTTAATTTCAAGAAACATGATTTTTTTTTTTTTTTTAATATTGAGAAGGATAAATAAATAAAGTAAAATAAATTTTAAAAAGTACATGAGGAAATGAAGTTGTGAGGTGGGATGTAATCTTTCTCTGTAATATGTAGACTGTCCACAATGAACCTCCTCTGAAAAACTTGAGATATTTTGGAAAAGGGTGGGCCAAGTGTACAGAAGAGTGAAAAAGACAGCAAAAAGGAAAGATCCCTTCTTTTTGTTTGAAACATACATTGTTTTTCCTTGAAATGGTGAAGAGCATTTATTAATATTTTTTTTAATAACTTCTTTTCCTTGGTATAGCAAAATATGTCTCATTTCCCCTGTTTTAGTCCTATGTGTATCATTCTGCCAATAATTTCTCACCATGGGTTCTTCCACAGGAAACTAAAAATAACTTTCATTTTTTAACTAACTTTCCCAAGGTTACAAAGCAACACGTCTACAGCAACAATTAAAAATAGGAAAAAATAAATAAATAAAAACATTTTAAATATATAACTTGAATGGATAATGTTGACTTTTTTACATTGTCAAGAGCACTGTTGGAAATAAATCAGTCGTGTCATTAGTCATTTTGAAGCTTCATATTTTCATACAGTATCGTTTTCAAAAATGAATAATTGCTCTATACAACCATGATTTTTTTTTCCCCTAAAACCTCCTTTTAAAAATGTTCAATATCATCACGATTTCTAAAGTGTGTCCTCCTAACATCTCTGTCAAGAGATGAATTTTTCAACATAATGTTATAAAAACCCATACATTTATCCAAAATACTGAAAATTATTCTCACTTTTAAAACTCTTTTAAAATAAAGGCATTTTTTAAGCATAAGCATACCATATGCAAAAAGGCATGAGTTAAAATAATACATAGAATATCCTTGAAAGACTAATGATATATTTCCCTCAAATTTTCCCTGAAATTCTCATGAGATAGTCACAGAAGCTGCACAAGGAAGTGTAATCAATTATAAGAAAGTAATATCAAAGGAAATTAGAATTCCTGTTTCAAAACCAAAAGAATGCATAGCTGAAGAGTCATTTACCCCAGAGAACAATGTTTACAAGAAAGTCTCTCGCTCTTCATCACAGAAACCTTATTCTTTCAATCCCCAGTCAGGCACATCTTGCTCTCAGAGCTGTCCTCTAATACAGAATATGTAGTTATAACCCAGGAAAGGTGATAACCATCTTTAACCTACTTACAACACAGTGAGCTTTCAATTTCCCAAGAGCACACTTGAGAGTCCTTTAAAATAATCCTTCAGCCAAAATTAAGCAAGAGAGGTGGGAGAGCACTGAAACTACACTCATGAGAGTTAACCCTTGAAACAAGCCTGTCACTCTTCAATTAGTGAAAACATGAACATGGCCCTGAACAGCTGTGCCTTCTCAGATACCCCAGATACCTTCACACTGGTGGATCAACATGACAACCACCCATCATTACTGCACAGCCTTCATTGAGTCAACTCAGACCTGTATCACTTCATACCAAAAGCCAATAAACCTCAGCCCAGTGTGCACTAAACCCAACCACCAGCAAACACATCCAAACTTACTTTTGAAGGTACCAAAAGAAAGGAAAGAGCACACCAGTTAAACTTAACCTGTGGCACATGAAGACCTTACTACCAACTAACTTACGTGTGACTCATTGACCTTACTTCTCTCGAGAGGGGGTTCAGCCTCAGGAGTGACTGTGGCATCACAAGAACAATCATGCTCTGCCACTGATTTTACATTACGTCAGAAATGTGCTCTCATTAGAGAATTTTAGCGTCTACAATTTCATGAAACCAACTAGATAAACTGCAACTAAAAATAGTCATGTTTCCCAGATCAATTCAGACAGCAATTGCCAAATCACAAGTATCACAGGTGAAAGTAAGTTTTTACATGGAAGTATTTGATGTGTTTGCACCAGAGTAAGCAGCACGGTTTGATGAATATTCAAATAATTTTTTTTAATATTTTATCACCTACCCAATAGTGTAAAGCCAAGGAATTCAGAACTCAAAGCTCAAATAAACCAGAATATTAATCAGTCCTCATGGCAGACTTTCACCAGTTTGCTTAACTCCATATTGAGATCACATTTTTAGGAAATACTCTCAACTGAAATACAAATTAAAATAACTATATGGAATGCATCTTTTCCAATGAAATGATAGTTTCTACTGGATTTTAGTAGACGTCCAAAGAATCACCTCTCTGTAGCAAGGTTTGGCTGCCAAAAATGGTAAAATATCAGCTTCTGTCATAAACAAGGATTATAGAAAGGCATGAAACAGATCTAGATAAAATCAGGCTTGTATATGTTGCTTTGAGATAGTTTGAACAATCTCATTTTCTATTTGTTTGCTGTATCTAAATAGAGGTGATGATTAACTAAGAAATATGCAGAAATAAAACTAAGCCAGGAAAAGCTGCCACACAAGGGACAGCTTGTATCAGGCTTTATCAGTATCACTCATTTTGGTCAAGTATTGATCTGTAAAATGCCAGATTATATAATAAAAAAGTGACCTTGAGCAAACTCTCTTGTCTAGACTTTGTAACCTGAAAGGATACTGCTGCAGCTATAAAAAGTATCTGGCCCAAATACATATATTGATCCCATGGATCAGGTACTATATATATTAAGTATGTATTAAGAGTTTTAAAATATCATCAAGGTTTGACTGGTGGCTCCTTCCTCAGCTGCTAAAAACCAAAAAATATTACAAAAAAAGTAACCCATTAAAAATACCTATAAATAATGTGACACTTCAATGATGCATAGAAACATAACTAGTCATTAAGATGTACAGCAAAGACGATCCTAGTGGGATAGCAGAGATGCTTCTCTTAAGCCTTGTAATGAATGCCTAGTTATTGCAGTGACAGATAGACTGAAAATACTGATAGGCAGCTGACTCTCTCCAGATCTCTTCTGTGATCAATTCAGATTGTGTCACAGAATTGAGAGCCACAGTGCATTTTTAACCTATTTGAGGGAAAATCAATTAACAAAACCATGTTTAAGATGAGAATTAGTATAGCTGTCACAATGAACACATATTATTAAGATGTGTATGCACAGACGCATATGTACATACACACACACACATATAAAACCAGAGTAATTAAAAAAAATTTAATTTAAACATCCATGACAAAAATTCCCTCTGTACAGCTTAAACCTATTGGGACTAAGTTCAGCTTTTGTGCAAAAAACTATCACTGTCAGAGTAAGTTTGCTTTTGATATAGATTGTGTTCAAGGTTTTCTAGTATATTTGACCTCAATTATAGTTTCTTTTGGAATACCTAGACTTTTTCTAATTAAAGACATTATCTAATGGTTCTCAGGGGAACATAATATTATTTAATTAAAAAAGTTAAATTTCTATGGTAATAAACTATAATCTTTCCAAGAACTTCTACGAAATCTGATCTAACAAAAAATGTAATTTGCATTTAAAAGCATTTTTATATCAGTGTGGTGATTGACATTACATTTTATTAATAATTGTCTCTGTGAATGTGAAAATTATATCTATTCAGAAACAAAATCTCTTGGTTTGCTTCTTGACTGTTTTCTAGCAACTAATCAGTTAGTTACACTATAAATGGTTAATTGCAGATTAGTTAGAGGAAATAAAAATCTCTCCCTTAGTTATGTTTTTTCTTTTTTTGATATTAACCTAAAGAACTTCTAATGAGATTCCATAATTTTTATTACTCCTTTCTGATATATGCCATCTTTATAATATAGATTCTTTTATGATTATTTTTACAAAGATTTTTATGCCTATGTACAGATGATCCATTTATGAAAAACTATCCCAAAGTTAATATTCACATTAGAACAGATCTATTGTATAATGCAGTTTCTCGATCTCATTTTTATCTTCATCTAGATGTTTTATATTATTGATATTAATCCTTTTTTTTACTGTAAAATAAAAGATAGTTAATGCAATTTAGTGTTTGCTTATTTTGTGGGTTGGGAGCTCATGCTAGTTCTTTTGTGCTATTTGACAGCTTCCTTTCCATATTTTATCATTAATTTAAAGCCCACCTAACAACCCATGTCAGTTTTGAAAGCTTGAGGTCAATGACCCTTTTTAACTGCAGGGAAAGTATTCATAAGAAGTTTTCACTCAATGCTCCAGAAACTGAGTCTCAAGATTGCCATTGATTCACTTGCACTTGGTAATAGCAATAAAGCCTGCATTTTTCCTAACCTAATTTTCATTTCAGATATTATTATTTGTAGATTTTTTAAAATAGAGTAATTTCAGTATTAGACTACTTGACAATCTTTGTGTTTTCCTTTAATATTGATGGTTTATCTTCAAAAATCCTTATATGTAAATATTCCTAAAGTCCTTATTGTTTGTTATGTTGTCCTTTTTCATCCTGAAGCTGAAAAGATATGTTTGCGTATTTAAGAGATAAAGTACATTGCATCAGGAATTCCTAAACCCATGAGGAAAAGAGGAATAAAGTATTCTGTCTAGAATTATTAAAATCTATAATTTGTTAATTTTTATGTATCTCAGATCAATAGAGCTGCAATTGAAACAGTAGAACTTGTTTGGTCTTTCTTACTTTAAAGAATGTTTCATGAAAGAATACATAACAATGATCATTAGACTGAAGCAAGTAAAAAATTCATAACCCAAACCAACTCTATGAATGTGAAATACAAGAATTGTGACAGACAGCACTCTAACTATAGAGAAAAGCATTTAAACACAATTCCAGATAAATCTATGTTGTGTTGCTTGTATCAGAATCTTTCTCTAGCGAGCATGAAAGCTTGATATTTCAAAAGGATCACTCCAAAAAAAGTTGAAAACAGAAAGCCATGTAAAAGTTACAAAATGAAAAAAAATCTCAATTGTCCTCAAATTTGGCCATTGAAATCTGAAATGAAAACAAACAAAACAAAAAACCCTCTAATGAATAGAATACTTCCAGTAGTCTAAAGGCTTACTTTCATTGACTGTGTGAAGGAAAAATGAGGAATAAACTAAACTGTAAGAATAATGCTAAACTTTTACCTAATCAGTGACAGTAAAAGAGAAACAACTTAAACATTGCATATTATAATACCTAATTACAGGTCAGAATGAAGGTAATTTTTTTTCCTAATTGCAAACACAGATGTATGATGACAGTTGCATCTGTAGTCATCAATCTGAATGACCAAGCATAGTACTGACAAGGTTCTCCAGAGGATGCTAGTGCAGTACTTTTATACCTCCAGGTATAAAGATCCCTCAAGTGACTCAAGGCTGCACTTCTAGCAACAGGAAATGAAAAATGACTTGTCAAGATGAAGTAGGAAAAAGGAAAACAGAGATGCAACAGCAGACACAGTGACAAAATCACCCCATAAAATGGTAGATGCAATGCCAGAAGGACTTGTTCCTGCCTGTATTGAGACATGAAAATAAATAAAATAAAATAAAATAAAATAAAATAAAATAAAATAAAATAAAATAAAATAAAATAAAATAAAATAAA